>JAVANC010000023.1:737500-1337500 GCA_033319125.1 Parnassius glacialis | reverse complement strand
TCGAAGGAGGAAAGTTCATACATCGAGAATAGTCCTGGCGGTAGTGAAATGCGAGTTGATGCTGTAAGGGATGCAAGCGGTCGCAGCTACGGCGGTGTACGACGCAGCCGTGGAGGGTCGCGCGGGGCGAGGCGCGGCGGTCGTGGCCGCGGACCGGGGTTCGGTGCCGGGTCGGCGGCTTCGCGAACACGCTGCTTGTCATGTGGCAATGGTTGGTGCTCCACCGACGACCGATGTCCGGCGCGGGATGCATTGTGTTATGTGTGTGATAAAAAAGGGCATTTCGCTAAAGTGTGTGTGCATAAATATACATTACGCGATAAGGTTTTAAACTTGAATGTGTGTGAGCCGGAAAACATGTCAGATGCCGAAATGTTCTATGTGGACATGATATTAAGCCAGGATAAAAAATGTAAGTTACCTAAAGAATGGAATGTTATTTTTCAATGTAATGGTAGACAAGTGCAATTTAAACTAGATACAGGTTCTATGTTGAATGTAATTTCGAAAAATGATTATTTAAACTTAGGCATGTCGATTCATAACCTAAAATATTTTAACAAATGTGTACAATCTTTTACTGGTAATAATTTACCTATTCTGGGCATGTACGAATTACCATTTATTTATAAAAGTAAACATTACATTTTACCATTTGTGGTAGCAGATTTAAACTGTCAAAATGTTCTGGGATTGGAAGGCTGTGTCATGTTAGGACTCGTATCCCGTGTTGACGGTATAAATATACATAAATATTCTGATCTCTTCGAAGTACTGGGTAAGTTACCTGGACAGTATTCTATTGTCGTAGATAAAAATGTACAGCCAGTGATTTGCCCTACTAGGAAAATACCACTGGGGATGAAAGACAAACTCTTAGCAGAGTTACGTAGGATGGAAAAATTAGGCGTTATCAGGAAAGTTACTCATCCTACGGAATGGGTTAACGCTATTGTGCTAGTAGCAAAAAAGAATGGTGATATTCGTGTGTGTTTGGACCCGAGACCGCTTAACCGCGCGGTACGGCGCGCGCATTACTCGCTGCCCACGGTGAGCGAGCTGGCAGCGCGGCTGCGCGGTGCTACGTACTTCAGCGTGCTGGATGCGCGCTCTGGTTTTTGGATGGTTCAAATTGATCCTGCCAGCGCAGATCTTTGTACATTTGGAACACCGTTTGGTCGATACCAGTTTCTAAGGCTACCGTATGGAGTAAATTGTGCTCCAGAAGTATTTCATGCAAAGTTAAGACAATATCTGGAAGATTTGGAGGGTGTTGACTCTTTTATTGATGATGTAATAGTATGGGGGAATACTAAAGAACAACATGACTTCAGGCTAAAATGTTTACTGAATAGGGCTAGAGAAATTGGTATAAAATTTAATAAGGAGAAATGTAAGTTTGGAGTTCGAGAAATTGTTTATTTGGGTCATAAATTCAATAAGAATGGGATAAAACCAGACGAGTCTAAAGTTAAAGCTATTATGGGTATGCCGTATCCTACAGATCGTAAAGCATTGGAGAGATTTATGGGTATGGTGAATTATCTTTCCAAATTTATTCAAAACTATTCGGATAGTGTGTCTGTGCTTCGAAGTTTATTAAAAAAGAATTCTGAATGGCTGTGGGAGCCACATCATTCAGATGCTATAGACAGTCTTAAAAATAAAATTTCATCTGCACCAGTGTTAGCACTTTACTCGACGGAGCTACCGGTGGTGGTGTCGGTAGACGCGAGTGCTAGAGCGCTGGGAGCGGTGCTGCTGCAGGCCGGCCGTCCAGTGGAGTTTGCTTCGTTAACGCTCACCGACACTCAGACCCGGTACGCACAAATTGAAAAAGAGATGCTGGCAATAGTGTTTGCGGCAGAAAGGTTTAAACAGTACATTTATGGCAGGTCAGATGTTACCGTACAAACTGATCACAAGCCCTTGGAGGCATTGTTCAATAAAGCGTTGTCATCTGTACCGATACGACTACAACGCATGATGATGAGGATACAGGGATACGATTTCAAGGTGGTGTATACTCCGGGCAAATATATGTATATTGCCGATACGTTATCGAGGGCTCCTCTGCCGGAGTTTATGCACGATCGAGTGTCTGAGGATGTTGAGACGCAAACATGTTTTATGATAGAATGTATGCCGTTTAGTAGAGAAAAAATAGATAGAGTTCGAAAGGCGACGGAGGTTGATGAGGAATGTCAGTTATTAATTAAGTACATATTAAACGGCTGGCCAAAAAATGAGCATAATGTTCATAAAATCGTTAGAAAGTTTTGGTCGTATTGTGGAGAACTCCAATATGTGAATGGGTTAATATTAAAAAAATATTGTATATTTATTCCGCAAAGTTTACGAGCCGAAATGATTGTAAAAGTACACGAAGGTCACCTAGGCATAGAGAGGTGTAAGAGGCGCGCGCGTGATGTAATGTTCTGGCCAGGGCTGTCAGCGGACGTGGAGCGCGCCGTGCGCCGCTGCGAGTCTTGTGCTCTGCATGCACGGGCTCCCGCGCGGGAACCACTACTTCAACATATCGTACCCAATGCACCTTGGCAAAAACTTGCCTCAGATATTTTTGAGTATAAAAAGAAATACTATGTCATATTAGTAGACTATTTTTCTAATTATGTTGAAGTTCAAGAAGTAAATAGTATAAACAGTAGAACAATTATTCACTTTATGAAGGAACAATTTTCGAGGCATGGCATCCCTAGCGAGCTTGTTACTGATAATGGGCCGGCGTATAGTTCACAAGAATTTAAAAAATTTCTTAGGTTATGGGAGGTTAAGCATATGACTTCATCACCTCATTACCCCCAGTCAAATGGGAAAAGTGAGCGCACAGTGCAAACTATAAAAAATCTACTCAAAAAATGCATCGATTCTGGGGATGATTTCTTTATAAGTTTATTGAACTATAGGAGTACGCCTAGGTATGGAATGGATTCTCCGGCACAAATTCTGATGGGAAGACGTTTGTGTACGAAGCTACCGATTAGTGATTTTCTATTAAATGAAACGATTGATAGAAATAGAAATTATAAAATGTTAATGCATCAGAGAAAATATAATAAATTACAGTATGATAAGTCGGCCAAGCCGTTGCGGACTTTATTACCAGGAAATAAAGCAATTTTAGTTGATAACGGAAATAGGAAACCCGTTTCTATTATTAGACCGTCGCAGGAACCACGTTCGTTCATAGTACAAGATTCGCGCGGACGCCGATTGAGGCGCAATCGCCGTCACTTGATAGTACGATATGCAGACAGCGATGAAACGCGTCCCGCCGCCTGCGCTCCGAGTGCAAGTAACGCTAAGTCAGCTGAGTTAACGGCCAAGGCTGTAGCTTCAAACCCAGAACAGTTTGACCCTTTGTATTCGACAGATAGTAAAACGGATACGGAAGGTCATAGCCCATGCATTAATCCTCCAATAACTAGGTCAAAAACACGACTTATGGCTAAGATGAAATATCCGATGAAAGAAAAAATATAATAGTTGTTTTGTATAAAAGTTTTTTGCAAACAAATATACATATTCATATTAAGTGTATATTTTTAAGGCTCTGTATTCTGTAGATATTGACTTACTTTCGTTTATTTTTAGGTTTACTATTGTTTTGTAATTTCATTTAATAATTATAAAACTAAATCATAAAACATAGAAGTGATTTATATTATGACATATTATATAGAAATATGTTCATATTACGCCTAGATGGCTTCGTTATTATAATATTTATATTAATTTTGTATGAGTTTGTATTTGGTATACGGTACATTTCTACAGTTAGCGTTATCTTTTAGTTGTTTTCATTATATAGTTTTTTTTTGTTATATATCTTTTGTACTTCAGTGTTCATTATAAAAGGGGAAGGATGTAGTATATTGTGGGTAGACTGATATTTTGTGTGGATACTGTACCTTCATAAAAATAATAAAATCAGTGTTGAACCAGCTAGCGTTTATTTTATTACAGACAAGAGGAACTTTTTATGGAATGGGCGTTACCAGGGAATGTGTACAGCCTTAAGAAGATTGTTCTTCCGCTGAGATCGGAAACGATTGTGCCGGTTAGTCTTCCTCGGAATCCTGGGCAAGCTCATCGTTGTGTACTCGTGGAAAGGGTAGACAATGACCTTCCATGGAAAGTAGCTCGAACCTTGGTCAGAACCACCGACATCTCAGGAGTACGTGTGTTGTACCTTTGCGATCAGGAACAGATTATAGAAAAAGGCACATTGGTTGGTACTAGTGAGAAAGTGGATTGGTTGCGTCGGTGCGAATATCTATCGACTGGGATCCCCAGCATAGATGGACAAACGAGAGTGACCACACTTTTAGAAGACTGTCGCAGCGTTCTCTCCCCGAATGAAATGGTCAAGGCGAAGAAGTTGTTACTCCAGTACGCTGTAGCAGCCACGCTAATCAACCCTAAACCATTTAATAAATAAATTAATAACGTTACCCTGCTGCTACCATAACGCAAAAGGTGAAGGTCTGAAGAAAACATTTATTTCCTAATTACCCCCGGCTACCGAGATACTGCGGGCTGCATATCAATGTGAGATAATTTGACGTATATATTTAACGTTCTATATAGAAACAAGAAGCAGCCACAGATATCATCAGCGCCGCACCGTCTTCACACGCCGGCTATCTTCAAGCATCCGTCGACCATTTTCGAGCCGTTTTTTCAACGCCGCAGCTTGGTTCTTCTTGCTGTTCCGGAGATGTGTCCCTCGCCGCCGCCGCTCGCCGATTACGCGCGCGCGCCGGTCTGCACCTCTTTTATAGCCCCGTATAACAACGCAGACACGAGAAGCTATCGACGAGTCTTACGCCGGCAAACGGAGTGCGACATACATATAATAGCTATACTTAATATCTTATTGATTAATGTTTATTGGACAAAATTTATGTATTATAATTGGCTAATTAAATAAAATATTATTCTATTGGTAAGTTAAGGATATAGCCGGGCGTATAAATATAGGCAGGGTTAGCTGAATTAAACACACCATTGGCCTGCACATAGTAAGGCATATTATCAAGAAGTAGTTTCATTTCTCCGCCACTAAGTACTCGGAGTCTGTTAATAGTGGACCCCATACGCCACTATTACATTGGTGACCCCGCTACGAACACCGAGAAGGAAGATTATTACATTGGTGACCCCGCTACGAACACCGAGAAGGAAGATTATTACATTGGTGACCCGTTACGAACACCGAGAAGGAAGACTTCAGTATATAAAATCAGTGTAATCAAGACGTCATTATGGAGCGAGAAGCTAAGAAATCCGACGCATATACATCAAACCCAGCCAAAGAACAAGAAATCGCCAGTATATCTCTATCGTTGAGAATACCACCGTTTTGGAGGGATAAACCCAGACTTTGGTTCGTCAGTTTTGAAGCCGCGACGAATGATTTAAAGAAGAGTCAAGCGCAACTAGCACAAATGGTAATCGCCCAACTTGAGAAACAAGACATCGAACAAATTTCAGACCTATTGTACAACCCACCGGCAAGCGACCAGTATAATTCCCTGAAGGGTCGTCTGATCTCTGCATATGAAGAATCCGACAGTCGCCAGCTACAGAAACTTCTATCAGAAATAGAACTTGGAGACCAGAAGCCCACACAACTCCTACGCAGAATGCGTACTTTGGCACGAGATAAAGTCCCAGATTCGACACTACGGCTGATGTGGGTAAACCATCTACCCCCACATGTTCGATCTGTACTAGCAGTGAGTGAAACATTCAGCACGCAGACGAAGCTCGATGAACTAGCACTCCTGGCGGACAAGATGATCGAAAACAGCAGTAGCTCACACATATCGATGATCGAAGGCACTTCAACCAAGGCCAATGATACCCAGTTTCTTCTCGAAGAAATTCGGAAGCTATCATTCGAAGTCGCCGCGCTCAAATCTTCCCAGCATCGAACCTTTTACCAGCAACGGTACAACCAGCGCAATCAGCAACACTGAAGATCACCTTTTCGTCGCAACCGCTCTGCAAGTAGAAGTCGATCAAGCTCAAGAACAAGATCCCCTTACTGCTACTATCATCGACGTTTCGGTCTCGAGGCAAGAAAATGCACAACACCGTGTACATTCAAAAATGAAAATAAGAAGTCGGAAAACTAACTAATACGCTTGATGCGACGGGATCCGGCGTAACAGAAAAATCCTACCGTCTCTTCGTCACCGATAAAAAAAGACATCAAAAATAGAAGAATCATTGATGGAAAAACCAATCTTGCATCTCAGTCTTTCGTCCAAGCAACCAATCTGCCCACAATAAGAAGCATAGATGTTCAACAATCGTATCACAAGATCCTTGAAGAATATCCTGGAATCACAAGAATAACTTCAATGAAATTAACACCGAAGCACGATGTTGAGCACTTCATCGAAACCAATGGACCACCACTTCATTGCCGTGCACGTCCAATCGCACCACACCGATACGAGCAAGTTCGAAAGGAATTCGAAAACATGATCGAGCAAGGAATATGCCGTCCAAGCAAAAGCCCTTGGTCATCACCACTTCACGTTGTACCAAAGAAGAATGGAGAATTACGAGTTTGTGGAGATTACAGAAGACTGAATTCTATTACAACTCCTGACCGCTACCCAATACCGCGAGTCAAGGATTTCACTCATCAACTGTCAGACAAGACTATATTCTCCACCATCGATCTCAACCGAGCTTACCAACAAATAAAAGTACGCGATGAAGACATACAGAAGACAGCAATAATTACCCCAATGGGATTATTCGAATTTCCAAGAATGACCCCAGGACTGAAGAATGCTGGTCAAACCTTTCAAAGATTCATACACGAAATACTTCATGGACTGGATTTCGTTTTCGCATTCATTGATGACCTCCTTGTTGCAAGCCCTGATAAAGAAACGCACGAAACCCATCTACGCACCGTGCTACAGCGATTAGAAGACAATGGCATCACAATTAACCCTTCGAAATGCATATTTGGACAACAAGAAGTTCAATTTCTTGGTTTCACCGTCAGCAAGGAAGGAATCAAACCGCCTTCCGAAAAAGTCAGAGCAATCATCGATTATGCGAAACCTAAAACAATCGAAGAACTAAGGCGTTTTCTTGGGATGATTAATTTCTACAGAGATCACATACCTAAAGCCGTTGAAATCCAAGCACCACTTCACGCCTATTTTCACAACACGAAGAAAAAAGATAAAACATTAATCGCATGGCATGATGAAGCCACGAAGGCATTTGAAGCTTGTAAAGTTGCGATCCAAAATGCAGCTTTGCTCGCTCACCCATTACACGAAGCAACCCTTGCTATCTTCAGCGACGCGTCCGACCTCTCAGCGGGAGCTGTACTCCAACAATACATCAATGGGAAATGGCAACCACTTGGCTATTTTTCGAAGAAGTTCTCCGATACTCAACGTAACTACAGTACATTCGACCGAGAGCTACTCGCTATCTACATGGCTATCAAGCACTTCAGAAAAACGTTCGAGGGTCGAAACCTGATCGTTTTTACCGACCACAAGCCATTAACATATGTACTTCAGAAGAAACCATCACCATCGGAAACACCACGACGAGCAAGACAACTCATTTTCATAAGTGAATTCACGACTGACATACGTCACATCAGTGGGAAGGACAACATAGTCGCCGACACACTCAGTCGCAGTCAATCGACAGTGTAACATGCCCTACATCAATCGACTATCACAAGATCGCCGAAGCACAAGACAGAGATAGCGACAACATCAAACATCTATCGAAGCAAAGTAACTTGTCCATCAAGCAAGTTACAATGCCAATAACGCATCTACCTATCTACTGTGAAGCCTCAACGTCAACCATGCGTCCATACCTACCAGAAGAATGTCGCCGCGAAGTTTTCAATGCACTGCACAACATCAGTCATCCAGGTGTTAGAGCAACCAGAAAACTCATCACCGGAAAATTCTTTTGGCCTTCAATACAAGTGGATGTTGGAAACTGGGCGAAGCAATGCATTCAATGCCAAAAATGCAAAGTACAAAGACATACATCAAGCAGCCTAGCTTCATTCCCACCTACGGAGAGATTCGAACACCTGCATGTTGACATCGTTGGACCATTACCTACTTCACCGCAAGGACAGCGTTACCTCGTAACAATGATCGACAGAACAACAAGGTAGCCAGAAGCAATACCTACCGATGATACTTCAGCTGAATCCGTTGCGAAGATAATTTATGAAAATTGGATAACTCGTTTCGGATCACCCAAAACCATCACAACAGATCAAGGAAGAAACTTCGAAAGCAACCTATTCCTCAAACTTCTTCATACCATGGGAATACAGAAGACACGTACAACGGCATACCATCCTCAATCGAACGGAATAGTCGAACGATGGCATCGTCCATTGAAGACCGCACTCAAAACTCGTTTATCTCAACAAGCAACCTATTCCTCAAACTTCTTCATACCATGGGAATACAGAAGACACGTACAACGGCATACCATCCTCAATCGAACGGAATAGTCAAACGATGGCATCGTACATTGAAGACCGCACTCAAAACTCGTTTATCTCAACTTACAAAGTGGATTGATGAGTTACCCACAGTGCTACTTGGACTACGAGCAACACCGCGTGCAGACACTAGTTTTAGCGCCGCTCAGCTAACCTACGGTTGCAGCATAAGATTACTGTGTGACTTCTTCACTTCAACATCGTCAAACAGTCAAGAAATGAATTACGATTTTGTAATTCAACTTCGAGAATCAATCAACAAATCCTTATCGTCGAAATGCACATCATCACACGGAAATAATAAATCAGTATTCATTCATCAAGATTTGAAAACATGCAAGCAAGTTTTTGTAAGGAACGACGCAGTGAAGAAACAATTTCAACCTACCTACGATGGACCGTATAAAGTATTAGAGCGATATAGCAAGACTTTTAAATTACAAATACCCGGCAGGAAATCTACAATTATATCGATCGACCGACTAAAGCCTGCTTATATTATTAACGAGGATAATTCAGAGGATTCATCATCATCATCATCTCAACCACCAGCGAGGAAGTTTGAAAACCCATCATCTACATCAACCCAGATGAAACCTATTTTAAAAACTACGAGACATGGGCGAGTCGTCAAGCCTCCGGTACGCTTTCGCTAGGGGGAGAGTGATGTAGCAGCCACGCTAATCAACCCTAAACCATTTAATAAATAAATTAATAACGTTACCCTGCTGCTACCATAATGCAAAAGGTGAAGGTCTGAAGAAAACATTTATTTCCTAATTACCCCCGGCTACCGAGATACTGCCAGATGCAGCCCATATCAATGTGAGATAATTTGACGTATATATTTAACGTTCTATATAGAAACAAGAAGCAGCCACAGATATCATCAGCGCCGCACCGTCTTCACACGCCGGCTATCTTCAAGCATCCGTCGACCATTTTCGAGCCGTTTTTTCAACGCCGCAGCTTGGTTCTTCTTGCTGTTCCGGAGATGTGTCCCTCGCCGCCGCCGCTCGCCGATTACGCGCGCGCGCCGGTCTGCACCTCTTTTATAGCCCCGTATAACAACGCAGACACGAGAAGCTATCGACGAGTCTTACGCCGGCAAACGGAGTGCGACATACATATAATAGCTATACTTAATATCTTATTGATTAATGTTTATTGGACAAAATTTATGTATTATAATTGGCTAATTAAATAAAATATTATTCTATTGGTAAATTAAGGATATAGCCGGGCGTATAAATATAGGCAGGGTTAGCTGAATTAAACACACCATTGGCCTGCACGTAGTAAGGCATATTATCAAGAAGTAGTTTCATTTCTCCGCCACTAAGTACTCGGAGTCTGTTAATAGTGGACCCCATACGCCACTATTACAACGCCAATGTTTTCTCGTCAAACGAAGCTGACATAGGAAAGACTGGCTTAGTTCAACACAAAATAAACAAAGGACAAGAGTTGCCTATTTGTCAGCGGCCAAGAAGATTGCCTGTAGCATGTGAAAAGGAAGTGGAAACCATGATTGAGGGAATGGTGAAGGATGGTGTTATTAAACCTTCATCTAGTCCATGACGTTCACCTGTGGTGCTGGTAAAGAAGAAGGACGGCAGCATGCGGTTTTGTGTTGACTACCCCCGCCTGAACGACGTTACGAAGAAGGACAGCTATCCCTTGCCAAGAATTGATGACACGCTGGACATGCTTACAGGCGTAAAGTGGTTTAGTACGCTGGACCTGAAAAGTGGCTACTGGCAGGTTGAAATTGACCCTAAGGACAAGGAGAAAACTTCATTCTCCACAGGAAAGGGTCTGTGGCAATTTAAAGTCATGCCGTTTGGATTGTGCAATCCTCCAGCAACGTTTGAAAGGTTGATGGAGCTTGTACTTACTGGGCTAATTGGAGATGCCTGTCTGGTCTACTTGAATGACATCATCATCGTAGGCCGTGAAAGTTGCAATATTGCATTCCAGGAGCTCAAGAACCGTCTGTGCAAAACACCTATCTTGGGGTACCTTGATGCGGGCAAGGAATTTATAGTTGACACAGACGCAAGTGATATAGGACTTGGCGGTGTTTTGTCTCAACGGAATGGTGATCAAGAAATTGTAATAGCGTACTTCAGCAAGTCGTTGTCAAAGCCGGAAAGGAACTATTGTGTCACAAGACGGGAATTGCTTGCTGTGGTAAAGTCCTTGCAGAATTTTAGTAAAAATCTTCTGGGGCGGAAATTCCACTTACGAACTGACCATCCTGCACTGAAATGGCTATTGCAGTTCAAAATCCGGAAGGACAAGTTGCGAGATGGATTGAACTACTGCAGGAATACGACTTTGTGATCGAACATCGCAGTGGGAAATCTCATGGCAATGCAGATGCATTGTCAAGAAGACCTTGCCTTGAAGATTGCAAGCATTGTACTAGGCAAGAGGGTAAGGAAGTGGTATCTGTGAGGATACTCAGGGCAGACCAGCTCAGCAATGAGTGGAAGGACAGCCTACAACATGCACAGCGGGAAGATTCGGACATTAAGCCGATTCTGGAATGGATGAATCCTAAGCCCAAGTGGAGCGACGTCTCAGCAATGATTTCGACCACGAAAAGCTATTGGGCCCAATGGGACAGCTTGCTGATTCAGGATGGAGTACTGTGCCGTAAATGGGAAAATGGTCGGAGAGACAGGTGTCATTTGCAAATGGTTGTCCCTAAGGCTAAAGTACCGGATGTTCTACAGCTGTACTATAGTGGTTGCTCAGGAGGCCACCTGAGAGTTAAACGAACTCTACTGAAGATCCGAGAACGGTTTTACTGGTGCCGCAAATGTACAAGATGTGCGGTTGTAAAGGGAGCTCAAATTCGTAGTAGAGGCGCATTGAAATTGTACAATGTTGGTGCACCATGGGAGAGGATAGCCATTGAAGTTGCGGGGCCGTTTCCGGAAAGTGAAAGTGGTAACAAGTATTTCATGGTTGTGATGGATTACTTCACTAAGTGGCCAGAAGTCTTCGCCATTCCAAATCAAGAAGCTTCAACAGTTGTAGATACACTAGTTCATGAAGTCTTCTGTCGTTTTGGAGTACCCTTAGAGATTCACAGCGATCAAGGAAGGAATTTTGAGTCTCAAATATTCCAGGAAACCTGCAGAGTTACGGGTACTCATAAAACACGAACAACTTCTTACCACCCACAATCTGATGGAATGGTAGAACGATTTAATCAGACATTAGAAAGGTACCTGGCAAAAGTTGTGGAAAAAGGCAACGAGACTGGGACAGGCACATACAACCGTTTTTGTTGTCATATCGAAGCGCTGTTCACGAAAGTACATCAGTGACGCCAGCTTTCGCAAACTTTGGGAGAGAATTACGGCTGCCTGCAGACCTGATCACCGGAATACCACCTGATGCCCCAGTCAGTATAACCGATTATGCAAATGACTTGCGGAACAAAATGATTAATATTAATTAAATATTATGGGCACGTCAGACAGTCGGGCCAACAAACGTCTGAGAAGATGAAAACACGGTATGACCCCAAAATGAACAACAAAGGGTTTGATGAAGGTTCACTAGTGTGGTTACACAATCTAGCTCGCAGCAAAGGGAAATCTCTTAAGCTTCAAGCTAAATGGGACGGACCGTACCGGATTGTGACAAGGATCAATGACGTAACCTACCGGATACAGAAAGCTGCCAGAAGTACTCCTAAGATCGTCCATGTGGATCGACTGGCGCGTTATTATGGGGCCAATAATGCTCGGGACGAGCGTGTCTTAGGAGGGGGCAGTGTTGCGCGCCACTATTAATGTCTTGTACATGGCAACACTAGTTACACTAGCGCCCTCTAGTGTCGATTAGCAGAACTAGGAGAGTCAAGATCCTTCCAGAAATTTCGGGACCGATATGTACTCGAACATTCTAGATGTCGCTACAGTAGAAGGTTCTGGAAATTATCTGAGGCCCTTTATAAGGCCGGACCACGACCGAGGTAGTATTGAATTGGCGATACAAGACAATACTTCAAAGCGAAATAACTGCGAACTAAAGTGATTGTGTTTTATTATTAGTGTGGTTTTAGATTGTAATTAGTGTTGTTTAATTAGTGTCAATTTTGGTAATTCAATCGGCAGTTTTAATTGTCTTGAACCCCAAGCTCCAAACAGTACTGAAAAATCTTCAAAAGCTCAGCTGGAATCTTTTTCTGGCGTAGTTTATCCCATAATAAATCATAAATTACGAGATCAAAAGCTCTGGAGAGATCTAAAAACATGCATATACAGGTGTACGTCGCTTTGTGTAATATTCAAAAGTGTGCTTTAGGGCTAAGATAGCATTCTCAGTAGACAATTTAGACCGAAACCCAAACTGTGCATCGTGCAAGTCAATATAACTTTCCAGCTGTGTACCCAACAGGCTGTCAAGTATTTTAGCCATAATTGTTGCCAAAGATATGGGTCGATAATTACACTTATCTCCTACGTCACCTGTTTTGTTTTTAACTATAGGCACAACTATTGTCCGCATAAGGTCGTGAGGCAGATACGAATAACAGAGACATGAAGAGAAGAACGTAGCGATTAATCGACGCAGGTGAGGTCCGGCATGCTGCAGTTGCTCGATGCTGAGAGAATCATGGCCGGAAAATTTCCCTCTAGTAATATTTTTATTGGCAGTTGCCACTTGTTCAAGTGTAAAACGAATGCAGTCATGACTGCTATGATAGCTCTCATCTCCGGGCACCGGTTGCGATGGACCTAGCAACGACTCTATTTTAAAATGCTCTGCAAACATATTAGCTATGCTAATTGGTTCGTTTACACCTCCAACGCACACGGGCAGGGTAGGCTTAATATCAATTTTGTTGGTGGCTTTCCAGAATTTTTTGAAATTATTTGCCTTACGATGTGATGCTATGATATCGAGTTGAATTTGCTCTTGACGGTTCTGACATCATTTTAGTTTGCTCTTAAATATTTTACGTGTTATGCACATATCGTCATATATAGGACCACTTGTCGATTTGTTATGCCACAACCATAAGCGATATTTAAACCTAGCCATCACATGTGCTTCCCTCACATGTCTGTTCCAACTTACAATACGACAACTATGCTTATAACATCTATGGTCATCATAACTCTGTATAGCGGCTTCAGATAAAATAGTAACAATATTATTGTACATTTCATCAAGCATTAACCTATGATGAGTATTGTTACAGTGTGAATTATAACATACGCTAAGTTCCTCAGGTACCTTAAGTGATATTAATTTGCTATTACACATATCATAATATACTTTAAAGCGATAACTCTTTTGATGTAAATCTCAGTAATTTATGGAAATGTATGTGGCAAATATTTCTGGAATGTTTTATAAAATAATAAGACATGTTAAAAGCATTTAATTCTATTGATATAATGTCAAAATAATAACAAAATTGTATAAGAAATTAAAAGTGTTTCTCTTCATGTTTAAATGTTTTAATTTGTGAATTAAATGGTTATATTGTTTAAGATATTCATGTTTATTGCTGAAAAGTGTTATGTAATGTGTTTTCAGTAGATATTTGAGATTTATGACTCTAAAAATAGCTTGTACAATTGCAATGTTTCGTTAAATATTTTATTATTCTTTTATGTGATATTACTATGTTTTTATTTATTTATTTGCTTTGTAAGGGAAACATACAGTACAATAATAAATTACGCAATAAAACAAAAACCTAGCATTTTATAAGCTCTTTTAATGATATTGATATGTGACCTCAGTAACAACTTATTCCAACTGAACACCAAGATCACGCAGTTCATTTACTTTCGTTAGTAAATTGTCAGCAAGTTTATAATTAAAGAGGACGGGATTCTTTTTCCTGGTAAATAAGATAATGTTACATTTCGCGATGTTCAAGCAAAGATCATTTGCTTGACAATATGCACTAAGCCTACACAGATTTTCTTGAAGAAGATTGCAGTCCTCTATAGTTTTAATAGACCCTAAAATTTTCATATCGTCTGCAAAAAGGAGAATTTCGGAATTGTGGGAGCAGGATATAACATCGTTTATAAATATTATAAACAGTAGTGGACCAAGATGAGAACCCTGAGGAACGCCTGAAGAAACTGGGAGAAATGATGAACAGTATCCCTTTATTGCAACCGCCTGACTACGATTTCTAAGATAAGAAGATATCCAATTATTTAAATTATCATTGTAATGAGTCTTTGTTGTACTTTGTGTAAAATATAATTATGTTATGATATTATAATGGGCAATAAAGTTATGGGGTCATAAATGGAATGTGATAATGAAAATTAGTGATCAATTTTTATCAAAATGGCGTTTGGTGCGTTGTTCAAGCAAGGCAATCCCTCCTCTCCCAGAGAGGCAGGCCGGGGTACCTACTGCCTATAGTTTGCGCAACTCGACTATTTAAGCCAAGAAAGGCTAAACGAACTATACAAAATTAACGAGCTACTCTATATGAGAGGGGTCGTAATAGAAAGGACCTGGAAAGGACGAGTGGGCCCAGCACAATGCCACCACTGCTAGGTTTTCGGTCATGCCTCATACAATTGTTTCCGACCAAAAAAATGCGTTCGTTGTGCAGGGGAACACGTCGCTAGCGAATGCCCGAGGGGTAGGGACGAAGAGCCCAAATGCGCCAACTGCGCTAAGAACCATAGGTCAAACGACCGCCGCTGTCCGGTCTTGAGGACGATCGCACGGAAACAGTGGATCACACTTCCGGGCTTACTACGACCCCCGGCGCGGATCCTAGAGAGTCGCCCGAGGACCGTAGAGATCCACGAAGATGGGTGGGCAACCATAAGAGGGAAAAGGAGGCAAACAGCCCCCCCACCCCTCGGTGTAACCCGCACAGATCAGGGCTATCACCGGGGCGACTCTTCAGCCCCCCGCCAACGACGCTACAGAGCGTCAGGCTCCAAAGAATAGGAAGCGGGTGAGGCGGAAAAAGAGAAAAGTACAGCATCCTCTTCAAACCATTATCTCTACCCCAACCCCAGTGGTTACGATAGCCTCTAAGGCGCAGGTTACCGCTACGGAAGTGAAAACCACAGCCGGTAGAGCTCCAAAAAGGGCTTTACCAGAACATAGAGCTCGCTCTACAACTAGAGCACGCTCTACCCATAAAAGAAATACTCAAGCCCAGCCGAGACCAGAGCCAAAGTAAAAATTAGAACACCAACAGCCGGCCTCGATAGCGCTGATGCCATCCACAGATTGGTGGGCATAGCCATAGAGGTCGGCACGCATGTCCTGGCCGACATAAGAGCTGGGACAGACCTTATTGCAGCAATCATGAGAGCGATGGCGCAGCTACTAGCCCGGAATTACGGAGGCGAGTAACCTGCGCCTACTCTACTGGAACCCGGACGGGATACAACAGAAGATCCATGAACTCCGTACAGTCACCCAGCAACAGGACATCCAGGTGATCTTATTGGGAGAGACAAAATTAAGACCATCGACGCATCTGAAGCTGCCAAATTACCATTACATTACATTACATCTACAGGAGGGATGAGGTCAATCCTCAAGGGTATGCCCATTGAGGCACGGCGATTCTAATGAGGAGAGACATCGTCCACCAAGAGCTAGACCTGCCAGACTACCAAACGATGCGCTCCATTGGCATAAAAGTGGAGTCGGCGGGCAAGGAACTAAGGATCTTTGCAGCATACCGCCCGCCAGGGATTTCGCTCCTCAGACAGCCGAACGGTAATGGAAGGCGTAGCACTTACCATCGTTGCGGGGGACCTAAACGCGAAACACCCGGCGTGGGGGTTCAGAGTGATCAACCCGCTGGGTCGTGAACTGTACGAAGATGCTGAAAGAAAAAACCACGACGTTTTAGGTCCCGAGGAACCAACTCACGTCCCTATGGACCACCGGAGATGTCCGGATATATCGTACATCATGCTCTCTAGGAACGTCATTTGCTTAATAGTGGTACAGGTGCTGTACGACCTGAATAAACAGCACCTCCCGATTCTGATTACCTTTGGCCTCAAAGCAGTGACTACGCTGCCCAGAGCTTTTAAAACCAAGATCGACCGGAGGCTCTACCAAAAGCACCTGAAGGAGAGGCTTCCAGCCTACACTCAAATAAGCACAGCGGACGACGTAGAGGCCGCTGCAATAAGAATCACTAAGACGATGCCCTATACGTGGCCTCTACGATCGCCCCAACCACAGAGAGAAGAGAAGAACTGCCGCGAGAGATATGCGTGCAGCTCAAATAGAAAAGAGCACTGAGAAAGCTCTGGGCGCGCACTGGCTGCTCCAGACTAAAAACGAAACTGAACACACTATCGGATGAACTGTCGATTGCAGTCCAGGCCCACAGAGGAGAGGCCTGGGAGCGGCGTATCTCAAAAGCGGAAGAGCAAGATGCGTCGCTCTACAAACTAAACCGACAGTTAACAAAAACCAGACACCCATTTGCCCGCTGACCAACAACACGGGCGAACGTTGTTACGAGGCCAAAGGTAGAGCGGATATCCTAGTAGAGCACTTCGAGGAGAATTTTATGCCGAACCCAGCAAGTGCGGACTTCATGGAGCTTCATGGCCGGAAGGAGAGCCGCATATAGGAGTTCCTGTCGTCGTCCGCGATACTGCTTGAAGGAGAAGGCCGAACTGCGGAAGACAGTAACCCGCCTGCAATCGAGGAAGGCGCCGGGGCAGGACGGGATAACCAACGCAGCACTCCGATAGCTGCCTAACAGAGTACTTGTAGAGTTTTAGGTCGACTCTACAACGGTATACTGCGGACATCACACTCAGAGGACTGGAAAATCGGCAAAGTGATCGTACTGCCGAAACCCGGGAAGGACAGGCGTAGAGCAGCCAGTTATAGGCCGATCACGCTGCTACCGCACGTAGCTAAACTGTTCGAAAGATTGTTGATAAAAAGCGTCCGCCCGTGCATACAACTTCGAGCAGAACAGCACGGATTCAGGAGGGACCGCTCCATAGCAACACAGCTGACCAGGGTGCTGCACTAACTTGCAGCCGAGCATAACCGCGGCCGCACATCCTTGGGCGTCTTTCTCGACATAGAGAAGGCGTTCGATAGGGTGTGGCACTCTGGATCACTTTATAAACTAGAAGCGCAAACAAGTATTCCTCCTGCTAATTTGCGTGTAGTGTATCAACCGGGAAGAGGAAATCGACTCGAGTGTGGATGATGAAGAGCGGAATACTCAGGTGAAACCTTTCGTAAGGAGTTGGGTTCAACAGACCATAATGAGAGCGCTGATTAGTATAACGCAACCCGACACTGCTGATAAGGCAGCGTCCAAGGGATCACGCTGCAAGAAGGCGGAGTTCCAGCGCAACTTAGGAAATGCACAGAAGGCACACGCGTGTGAAATGTCCGAATTGACCGACGCGATTGTGAGTGCAATAAAGATAGCGGGTAAAGATAACACTCCCCCCTTCATTTCCTCCAGGATTTACCGGTCTTCGATGGAGACCCGGGCGAATGGATAATTTTCAAAACGGTGTTTGAAGACACAAGTAGCCATTTTTCAGGAGTGCAGAACGTATCATGCCTTAGGAGGGCAATAAAGGGCACCGCCAAGGAAGCGGTTAAGTCATTGTTGTTTATTTTATGTGAATGTGATTGGAGATAAGATGTATAATGATTAGACAGGGATAGCTAAATGTTAGAAAGAAATAGTATTATATGCTATAGAAAAATAGCTATAATCTTTAGAAATGGATGGCCCCAGCCTGCTATGTAGTAAGAGGGGGTCGTATAGAAATTGGTTGTTCACCTTATGAGGGTATTTATTATCGTCAAATTATAGTACTAAAATATAATAATTTTAATTGTTTAAAGCGATAACTGTTTTCATGTAAATCTCAGTAATTTATGAAAATGTATGTAGCAAATATTTCATTATTAACATTAGCAAATATTTAAGACATGTTAAAAGCATTTAATTCTATTGCATTTATATTATAAAAGCGTTTTTCTTCATATTTAAATGTTTTAATTTGTGAATTAAATTGTCGTATTGTTTAAGATATTCATGTTTATTGCTGTAAAGTATTATGTAATGTGTTTTCAGTAGATATTTAAGATTTATGACTCTAAAAATAGCTTGCAATATTGCAATGTTTTGTAAAAATACTATATTATTCTTTTATGTGATATTAATGTTTTAATTATTATCATTGTAATGAGTCTTTGTTGTACTTTATCTGAAATATTTATGATATTGTGATGGGTAATAAAGTGAAAAATGGAAATAAAATCCAAATGTGATAATGAAAATTAGTGATTGTTTTTGGGAAAATGGCATTTGGCGCGCGGTTCTCCTTACGGTATACCGTTCGGTGTAGAATAAGAGATCGATATGTTAGCAATTCATAAAGCAAGTTCTTAGGATAGAACGTCGATCGCCTGGGGGTACAGTGCGTTACTTAGCAGTGGGTGCACGCATCGTGGTCAGTGCGACTTACTCAGACGTACGTTGAGATACGTCTCCGTTAGGCTTAGGTCCCTCTGATTCCCTCCAGGCTAATCACCCCAACGCGTGACAGTTACGTATCGCACCTCAAGTTACGTGCCTCATCGTTGAATTTAAGCTACATTAGGAAGTGAGCTCCTAGGGCCCGGTGCGTCACTACTCAGGGATGCACGCACTTGTCGGTAAGACTTACTCAGTCCTACGTTGAGATCCGTCTCCGTAGAGCTTCAAAGTCACCGACCCCTAGAAAGATTCTTCCTTAGGGCGCGAAATTCGCCAAGATTACCAACAACGCCGATTGTTAAAACGGCTCCCAGGACTGGCCCATAGAAGTGGGCCGTGAGGAGTACCCGGGTATTGAGGGAGTCTCCGAGGCCCGCAAAGAAGCACATGCTGAAGAAAACAACGAGTTGTTTGCGATTCGTTAAGGATCTCCTAAGTGTGCGTTGTCTGTGGATTAGCAGTAGTTCCATTCAACCGCCGGTACCACATACTCCGCCAAACGTCGAGTCCGCTCCGTGAAAGCGGGGCACACGATGCATTGCGGCGGTAGTGCGGTGCCAGAGCGATGTCGCTGCGTCATCTTACATAGAACTATCTGTGTTATAGGTGCCGTCACGTTAAAAGAACGCTGGCCTTGTACCTGCGCACTGAGCGATTTTTCTATCAAATTGGTGGTATGAAGGGGGCGCGACGGGGGAATGCTCGCCAGTATTACTGGTACGCTATTGGTTCGTTAGTTGACCCATGCTTCCCTCGCTTCGTTCGATAGTTTTAAAAAGAAAGGAAAGAAAAATGATTTATAGTTATTTTTTTATGACTGAACTAGTGAACGAAAAGTTGAATATGATGGGAGAAGGTGAATTTCGAAAAATTGTACAGTTAAAAGTATTGAGGAAGAATACCGAAAAAATTACCATGTGGTCGACCTGATGACGGAAACTTTCGGATTCATGTTGATGATGATGATGATTCTGATGACGGAAGCTCAAGCGAAGATGAAACTGATGAGGAAGTATCATCCAGTAACACCAACACACCATCGACATCTGGCTTCCATGTGACCCAAGACAATATAATTATGGTTTGGGAATTCCCGACAATTTCAAAGTCCCGGGACACGGGACAGCCTATAATCAATGTTCCGGGAACTCCCGGGACTTCGAGACTTTTAAGAAAAAACTTTTTTGTTTTTTTTTTAAGATTGGTAAGCCTTTTTTGTTGAATTTTAGTTGAGTTAATTTCTGGTGAAACGTATTAAAAAGAGGCAATTTTTTGTAAAAATAAACATTTATTAAACAATTAAACAGAAAATTAAATATGTTTAACAGTAATTTCAGTCTTAATAATTGCTTTATTTCTTTTAGTCACACACAGATGCACTTCTAAACAGTTAAATCTGTTTGTAATGTCAAAATTACAGCTTTCTACTAAATGCAGATGAAAGCATATACGGTACTAATAACAAAAATACAATTTTTAAAGTTTTTGTCTGTCTGTCTGTCGGTTCGTCTGTCTGTCTGTTTGTTCCGGCTAATCTCCGAAACGGATGGACCGATTTTGACGAGATGTCCCCTGGCAGATAGCTGATGTCACAAGGAGTAACTTAGGCTACTTTTATTATAGAAGAAGAATAAGGGTTCCACGCAAAAAAAAAAATCCCAAATAACACACGGGCGAAGTCGCGGGGAACAGCTATTATATAATATAACATAAAAAACTTTTTCTTCGATCTGGAAGGATAGATGTAGCCTAGATCTCTTTTGGTATTTCTCTCTATCTAATCGTAAAGTTTCAACACAATCAGTTCAGCCATTTCATAACGCGAACATACAGACACACATACACTTCATTTTATTGATATGTATATAGATTAACCAATTTACTAATTTTCTATAATCGTAAGTTGAAACAATTACTTTAATAAACATACCACTACTTTTTTGGATTCATAATAATGTTTGATAATAAAATAACTAAAATTACTAATCACTTTGACTGTAGCCTTGTTGCTATTTCAGTAACGTTTGTGAATGCATTAACTCTTTTAATTTGTTGAGTACTGTTAGGATATGCGTGATGCACCGTAGTTATAATAGGTTTAAATAAATACCCTCGATTAGTACAATTGATTTGGCAATGTAAATAAACTTGGTTTGAAATCTTTGATGTGTGAAATTGGCTCGATTAATTTCATGACAAGATAACAGTTTATTTCCGTACCGTTTTTTGGATGGACTGACTTGTAAGATTGATTGAGATAGTTCAATTTTGATAGTTCAGATATTTTGTGTCAAAAATGAGCAAAGTGGAACGAATCATTACCGGTATCAATCTAGTGTCTGCATTATTTCAAGCAATACCTTTTTCTAGCTGTGGGGGCAACGAAAATGTTATGCCGGCCTCACACCGGTTATGGCCCTACGGTGGTCACCATCAGCGTATACGATCCGGGATCTCCTTTCGAAACGCAACCGGGGCCCTTCTCTCGGTTTGCTTTATTAAAACACGTCCCGGGGGTGCTGCCCGCAGCACCCTCGCAGTGATATCACGGTGTTCGGGACCATTTCCGAGTCACCGTCTTCCTCGGGGATTACATTGCTAGACGTTCGGGGCCCCCGCCCCGAGCGTCCAGAGGCCCCGTTTCTGGTAGGGGAAAACCTCTGGGAGGAGGGCCATGACGAACGCTTTGGCGACGTCGTCTCCGAGCGGGATCCGCCAACCGGGTTCAAACAACACCTACATTAACATTAATCTTAACTTAGTACTACAAAAACTATGTTTATTGGGATTAGACTTTTTCATTGGGACTTGGCCATTTTTGCCACACTTAAAAGGCGGGCGGAAACTCCCGTCTTTTTTATTAAACTTGAATTGTTATCAGGAAGATACGGCTTGCCATTTTATGTTTAAGCTTCCCTCTGTCGCATCTGATGACACCCTCGGGTTGGTATGGGGTAGTGGATACTGTATGACGATGATGAACATCATCCTATAGCCCGTCACAAGTCCAAAGGCCTTCCCCAGCGATGTAGTGACTGTGACTGAAGCGATTCTATTAAAAATTCACGAATGGATCTCTATCCATTGCTCTCTAGCAATACCAGCAGTGATTTGAGCTAAATTTTATTTAAAAAAAATTTGATAAAATTAAAAAATAGTCCTTGATTATCTACGTATTTGTACATGGTAGAACCATGCTGCAGTTATATTAGTAGCATAGTTGTAGCACAAATGAGTTGGCTCGACCAGGGAAGGACGACGCTCTCACAGAATACCAGCGTAAAATAGCAGCTTAACACTGCTGTGTTTCGTACGGTGACTATAGAGAATCGGAGACCCATTTTACTGGAAAAGAGGCATTCCATCTTAGTCCTCACGGGTGACAACGCATCTGCATTTTGATTCGCAAACGAGAATAGATGTAGATGTGTATGGGTCACAGTAACCACTTACCATCAGGTGGACTGTGTGCTCGTTTGTCACCCGTATCCTATAAAAAAAATCTTAAAAATAAATTAATAGATTTTATCTAGACGAAGCTAGGGCGGGTCGCAAATCAACAATATAACCCTTATTAGCTTTAGAGGAGACATTTACTTTTACGCAGTTGACACAAGCTTATTTTTATAGAAGGGAGGGCAAACAGCTCGCGACTCACCAGATAACGCCGCCCATGAACCACTGCAACACCAGGGGAATCGCAGGTGCGTTGCCTACCTTTCCAATAAATAATAGGCTCTATTCTTGCCGATAACGATGGTAAGTTTGGTGGCTGGAATTACTCCGAACAATTCCTATGAGCACTCCCCGTGGTAGATGCGATGGAATATGCAAAGGGATGTTACATCTGTTCGCAGTGCCAATGAGTTAAGACGATCAGAAGGAACTCGGTCGGTGAAAGCAGCTGGCATTGTGGTACCCGGCTCAAAGATGAGAACAGTATTCCATGTGATGCAAAAACTAGTGGTCTGCCTTCATGCCTTTTGTCCTTCCATTTATCCGTCACAAGCGTGGAACAGAAGCAAAAATGGAACTAAATATCTTGTTTTTTTTTCAAAAAAAGACGATAACGCCCTTATAAAAAACAACAGCTGATTCCTTTTCTAAGTCGCATCTACATGCTGTTATCGAAAGTCATTACGAACCGTCTTGCACGCACACTTCATAACTTCTAGTCTCCCGAATACGCTGATTTGAAAACAAGTTTAACTTAACTACATAGTGTCTGCCAACGGTTAGATTTTTAAAAGAGATCTATTCATATCATGTCACATCTATACGTTAGGAAACTGCACTCACAATTATTGAAAAATACCATCCTCATCCTCATTACAGCCCTTCACAAGTCCACTGCTGAACATAGGCCACCCTCATGGAGTGCCACAAAGCACGGCCCTGAGCCACCTGCCTCCATCGACTTCCAGCATGTCTTACCAGGTCGTCACTCCATCTATAGGGGGTCGCCCTATACTTACTAATCCGTTGGGTTGTGTCGGTCGCTCTAGTTCTTCCGCGAATATCCTCATTTCTTAGTTTATTACGCAGAGAAACTCCGAGCATAGCCCTCTCCATAGCTCGCTGAGCGACCTTGAAGAAGTATTGAAGAATATGTCTGAAACATGTCTGTTAATATTAAAGCAAAATATGGCGTTTGTAGATTTAATGTAACAAATATCATAATGGTTTGTTAGGTACATTTCCACGATTCCTTGACCTTGAATAAAACTTATTTTAACTTTAAGTCGTTTTCATTTTAAAAAAAAAACATGCGTTAGTGTTGTGAAACACTCGGTTGGAACGAAGTTCCTTCGTAGTATATTATTATTGATAAACGTATTATATTATTGAATAACACATACAAATAAATTAATTACAAGCGTCTATTAAAATAAAGCGACATTTAAAATAAAATAATATTTATTTCATGGCAAGATAAGAAAAACAATTGGGCCTCCGCCCAAGTACACTTACCAAGTGAAGCGCAGAAGTGAACTTCTACTTAACGCTGGTATTCTGTGAGGTCGGCACCACCCTGGTTCGAGCTGGCCCATCAATACGACAGCAAAAGCTGCCGCGTGGCTGTACAACTGTAAAACCGTAAACATGGAATAAATTCTATTTACTTTTTTTCTCAAGAGTCAAGAGTACCCGGATACCTAGACGTGCATGTATGAAGAAGATAATGAATCTGAAAGAAGCGAAAGAGGTATGTAAGGATCGTGACACTTGGCGATCTGTTCTCTCTGGCTACCCCGTCAGGGATTGTGCGTGAAGATAAGTTAAGTTAAGTTTAAGTACTTTTTTTCTCCCCATCATAAATAAACAACCGATACACAAGAATAAATTATTTTGTTCGTCTTGAGACAAGTCCAGTCTTAACAAATAAACGAAACACATTCTCTTTCTCTCTCACTTTCCATCAGGTTCTTTTTTTGCGCGAAAACTTTTCTAATACTTTTAAATACAATTGCGCTGACTACCTTCAGATTAAAAATTATTAATTTTTGTTCCGATCTACACAGTATGAACTTACAGTATCATGAAGTCTTGCAGTTGTATGCTTGGGTTAGGATTTAATTTTATTAATTATGGGATCCCAAGCAGATGGTAGCACCCAGCCATCTTCTCTATTGAAATTAAGATGTTTTTGATTTCAATAGCCTCGCGAATCATCCTTGGAAGGAATGGGGGTTCTTTAGCGAGGATTTGTGGTCTATCAAATCTAATGTAGTAACGGGGGCGATCCTGTACGTGTTCACAGACTGCTGACTTCCTGGAGCGTCGATTCTTCACATCAGTTATGTGTTCTTTAACGCGGGTTTTATGGATCTTTTAGTTTGTCCTATATAAGAGAGACCACATTCACAATCAAGCTTGTACACTCCTGCATCTTGCAGAGGAATATTACACTTGACTGATGGTAAAAACTGACTAATCTTCTTCGGCGGCTTGAAGTATGTTTTAATGGAAGCACGCTTCAAGATGTAGCCAATCTTTTCAGTGACACCTCTGACATATGGCAGTACAGCAAGCACTCGCCCGACTGTGGCCGGCTTCACTCGTTCACTGTGACGTAGGCGCGGGACCCGAAGCTTATTGTCGTACAAAACTTGCTTGACGTGTTGGAGCTCGGCGGCCAGGTGTTTACTGTCACAGATCCCTCGTGCTCTCTGAAACAAAGATTTACCCACGGTAGCTAACTGTGAAGGATGGTGGTGAGAATCACCGTTTAAATATGTATGGGTCTTTTTTCTATACACAGTGTGGCTCAAGGTGTTATCAGCATTCCGAATTACTAACACATCTAGAAAAGCTAAAGAATTGTTTGCCTCTAACTCCATAGTGAACTGAATTTTAGAATCTAAGGAGTGAAGATGGTCTAAAAATGCAGTTACTTTATCTAAAGGTAGAATTGTGAAAGTGTCGTCTACGTACGGCTTGTAGAATCTTGTGTTTACAGGAGAAGTAAGCAGGGCTTTCTCCTCAAAGTCCTCAATGAATATATCGGCGACAATGGGAGATACAGGTGAGCCCATCACCACTCCATCTACTTGCTTGTAGAAAGAACTCCTACTTCCACAAAAGGTAGCCAGACGGAAGGCAGTGTCTGAGTAATATCGCATATTCTACGGGCATGTTGTTTTGCTCTAGCCTTCTAGTAACAATCGATATGCAGTCTTCCACAGGTAAGCATGTGAACAGAGACTGCACATCAAAACTGACCATAGTTCTTTTAGACACTTGGTTGCTGCATAGTTCGATATGCAGCAACCAAGTGTTGGAACAACTTGGCGCCGCCGTTCCGTAATACGCAATCGATACATAGCTTCCGTCAAAAATATAAATTGTTCCTCTTAGATCAGCAATCTCAAAGTTAAGTAGTGCAGATATTTTGATAGTATGTAATTTTATAAATAATGTATGAGCGTGTATATGTGTATGTATGTGTGCTTGTTTATATGTATATATATATATATATATATATATATATATATATGTATGTGTATATGTGTATATGTTTGAGTATGTATATATTATTTATTGAAATTATGTATTGAAGCGGTGTACTGCAGCTGGTTTATGTATTTGCTTGAAACTTAAACTTAATTACGTTCCTGAGTGAATTTCAATGCAACCTCTTACAATATTAAGAATATTTTATAAGAATTATGACAATATTACAAGAAATAAATTTTTGTTATTATATTTGGTTTAACACAACAGAACTGCCCTCTGCATATAAAGAATATATAATATACGTATATATATATTTTTTATAATTATTTGTGTATTTTTATTTTAAATATATAAGGGTGCCACTGAAAATCAGGGTTGGGGTG
Organism: Parnassius glacialis; assembly: GCA_033319125.1. NCBI lineage: Eukaryota > Metazoa > Arthropoda > Insecta > Lepidoptera > Papilionidae > Parnassius > Parnassius glacialis. Next base: position 1,311,099 of record JAVANC010000023.1, on the reverse strand, counting down.
CTGTACTTCTGATACATTCCAACATATTCTGAGTGGCTTTCCTTTTTGGAGCAGAGCAGCATTAACGGGTGGATTATCTTTATAATACACGTTATGCATTACTCCTTATTCTCTAGTTCTTTATTATTATTTTTTTTCAATATTATTGTTTGCTTTTTTGTTTCATTTTACCATATCTATAAACAAAGAGTTAATGTCCTGTTTCATGATTTCTATGTATGCATGTAAAAAAAAAACAAAAAAATTGTTTTTTATGTTTGTTTGTATGACTACTTAAATGTTATGTGTTTTATGTAATCCGCTTGAGTGTGCTGCATGTGCCAAATAAAATCTCTTTCTTTCTTCTTCTTTCTTTCTTTCTAGTTTCATTGTCTACCAGATGTCTTTAATATCGCTGACAAAATGGTAGGAATCCTTTGTGTGTGCTTTTGTATGTCCCTTGAGCGATGAGAGTATATTCGCTAAGTGTTGATCCAAACTGTAAGTTGGTGAATCGATTTGGCTCACTATGGGACGTAGTGGAGCATTGGGCTTGTGTATTTTTGGTAACCCATACAACTTCGGTGGTTTGGCACATGTGTGCCAATAAGATAATTGATGATAAGTAGTGGTGTTGTGATGTGCTTATGCGGCATGCGGCGATGCCGCAAAAGCACCTCACAACGTGAATCTACCTGTCCTATTCATGACTGCCTTTACGTTTTACGGAATTAACCGGTTAATTTGGGTGTCAAAACCATTTATTCGTAAGTAACCGGTAACCTTTATCGTTTATGTTAAATAAAAACCGCTTACATTTATTACCGGTAATTGAAGGTGCGATAAATTTACCGGTAATTAATCAAAATTAACCGCTCTTTTTAAACCGGTTCCGAGCCCTTATTACAATACTTACTTATGACCTACTTCGACTAATCCGCACGTAGCACGCTATAAATTACACTGTCAGAAATAAGCCTTAGCAAATATTATATTGTTACGTTGAGGTGATCGCGCTTCAGTTCTTTAAATTTTTTGATGTTTTTTTTTAAATAATTGTGTGTTGTGTGATATAAAATAAAGACAGATACAGCCAAGCTAAGCAAATATAATAGCGGTACGTAGAGCTGAACGCGCTTCAGTTGTTTAAATTTTTTAATGTTTTTTTTTTAAATAATTGTGTGTAAAATAAAAACACAGATACAGCCAATCTCGGTGAGTAAGGGCAACGCTTTTGCCCGCTGGCGCATTTATAAAATCTTTTCACTTATTAATTTAGTTCTAATCGATAAAGATTTCATTTTATTTGCACAGGTAATAATAAATACATAATTTAAAATTTTGATTATAAATTTTACGTGCTTGTTATTTTTATATATTTTTATTTTTGCTCAATAGCACAATGAAATAAAATATAAATATAATAAAAAATAAAACAAAATATTTAAACTGAATTCGTGAATACACACATAGTATAATTTGTTGACTTAATAAATGTTTTTAGTAGTGTCCGACCGAAACAGAATTTTCAACTGAAACCGAAAACGAACCTTCGGTCTGAGTGTCAGTTTCGACCGAAACCGAAACCAAAACCGAAACTTATTTAGACATGTTTTTTTTGTATACTGAAATCTGGTAGGTTTTTATACATATACAGATAGGTAATGCATGTTAATGAAAAACAGTAATTGTAATAGTCATGTAGCAATATATTTATTTATTTTAAAGTAAAAATTCAACAATTTAACGTTAAAAAAATCCTTTTTTAAGTCAATTTCAACCAACAAAACCCATAAAAAGTTACTCGGTAATTGAGAAAATATTTTATAATTTTTTATTTATAATATTTTATACATTACATGTAATACTTATTACAAATTATAATAATAATAAAAAAAATTAAAACTACAAACTTAATTATCATATAGTCCTACTCCCCGCGGTATCGTGCCAAGAACGCTGGCTGCGTTTCCCCGCTGAATGGCTAAACTTGCTTACTTTTATTGTGTTCACAATAATGTTAATATTATTCAATGAAAGCATTAACTTTATATATCATACTCACACACTTACACATAATATACGCACAACTTAACAAAATCCCAGAAAATATACAAAACCTGCATAAAGTTCAAAAACTTTAATAAACTATGTTTTTTATAAAAAGGGTTATTATAATATTAAGGAATTTATAGACGATAATAACCCCTGGGAATGAGGTGATTGCCACCAAGCTATTTCTAATTTGTTTTGTGTTGGTAATTGTGCTAAGGCGCGTCTCCATCAAAAATGTTGACAACATTTATGTTTCCGACTGTTGACAAATCAACAAAAGTCGACGACATTTGTTTCAAAATGTTGCAAGAAGCGATTTGATTTGCAACATTTTGAAACAAATTTTGTTGATTTGTCAACATGTCGGAAACATAAATGTCGTCAACATTTTTGGTGGAGACGCGCCTGACAGAAACATTTGTCGGCAGCACGTGTTGGTAAATGTTGAAAACTTTGGTGGAGACGCGCCATTACATACACGATTGTAAGCGGTGGCTTAGCTAGGCGTGGGCGAAGTGGGCCCTCGCCTACGGCCTCGCCCTTAAAGGGGTTTCGCGAGGCCTTAAAATGCGATGCCACCACTTCACCTTACTTTATCACAGATGACTAATTAATTTGTTCACTTTTACGCTCGAAGAAAAAAGTCACAAAGGACCATGCCCATATTAGTATGGAGCTGAAAGTCAGCAATGCCATGCAATGCCCAAATTTCACCTCTATGTCATATGATAACTTGTTAACAGTATTTATATGATATCTAGATTTAATGTCATATAAAGCACCGGTTCAAAAGATATTGGACATTAACCATGGTAACTGCCTACTGGCTTTTTTATACATTTTATCGTTTAGACAATATTGCTATTAGTTTTTCACTAGGAACTTCATGATCACGATCATCATATAAGCTAAGCCAGATCAGTATTCTTTTATATACTTATCTGTATGTTATCAGATATACATGTCAGTTATTTGGAATTATCTAGTCTGTCTCTATTGTATAGTGTCAATACGTATGTGAAAACAATTTGGTTAGATACAAAACTTTAAGTACTCGAGTAAATAATAATATGGAAAGAGACCAAATACTACTCATGACAAACCGGTGTTTCTGATGAGATTACAAAAGCAATGACGGCTCCATGGCGCAGTGGCTTAGCATTCAGTTGTTGCGCTGGGGGCCGCGGGTTCGAATCCCGCACGGACCCAAAGCGAAAAGAATTAAATCAGAGTAACTATATACGGGTAATATATTTAATTGAGGAAAGCTCCCATCGATGCGTCTAAACATGACTGATCGCCAAATTAAATTATAATTTCTTACAAATTCTGCCAAGTAATTCGGAGTATGTTGATACCTCATGGCCCTTTCTATTATAAGAGAAGCATCTGGCCGATCTTGAATTGTAGGATGAAATCTATTAATTAGTGCAGCTGCAATTTTAAAATCATTCCTTAAATGTGCGTGAGCTCTACTAAAAAACTCCTGGCGAAATAATTTGAAATCTCTTTTAAAACGCCCGTTTACTACTTCGACAACCCATCGACATAAAGTTACTAATCGACTTTTCTTCGCTTGAATAGTTGTTAACTGGTGTTCTCCCTCATTTAATGACTCAGGCTTCTGCACATTATAATTGCAGGCCTCCAACAGTGGGATTGCATCTCTGAACCCTCGGTCGAGTATAAATACATCTCCCTCTCTGTAAAACGTTCGCATGGGCCCATTTTCATCACTAAATAAATCTTTCATAATTTCGCCATCCGTCTGAGTGGCAGCATATGGACCTATTACATCAATAATATGCCCGTCTGTACACACAGAATACATGTACAGACGTCATCCCACATCCCATCTAACTTTAATTTTTTTGGAATGTTTTTGACTTGGAGCTAAGTCTTTTGAGCCATTGCGTCATTAGGTTTTTGCTTGAATTATAATATTTGTTTATTTCAAACCTAAATATACGTTTATTATAAAATCATATTTTTATTTGGTTTTGTTGTAAATCAGTATATTAGTATTCGATTATTTAGTAATCACTTTTATGACTAATATCAATCATATTGAGTTTTAGATGGGCGAAAGGACGTGATTCCAGACCGTAATAAATAAAGCATGAATTAATGACTGAAACGATGATACGAACTGCAATGTCAACAAAACATCTTATTTTTTAAATTTTTTATCCAGTGCTTTATATGATTTAAAATTAACAACATAATTCTAGTTTTTATTTATTAGAGCAATCTTGTTATATACTTTATCTGGGCATTTCTGGGGCACAGATGGGCATTGTCTTTTAAGTGTTTGTTTAGGGCCTCGCAAGAAGCCCCTCTTAAGTGCGACTGTGAGGCCGTTGTAACTACCTTCAAAGACCGCGACTATTACATTGACGGAAAAGGAGAACGAAAAAGAGACTTGTCAGGAATTAATAGATATGCGTAGGTATGTCGTGTCAAGCCATGTTTGGTAGAATAGATCAATTGGGTAGATCGTTGGAACGAAAGAAAAGGGGCCGCGCTGATGCAACTTTGCCCGCTTTTATATTAGTCCACGCTACGCCTCTGATTGTAAGCAGTTATTTAAAAAAAAGTACCGCTGGGTTTCTTGCTGGTTCTTCCAAGGACAAAGTTTTTTTCGAACCGGTGGTAATTAGACAAAAAAGTGACTTTCAATAAGTATTATTTATAATCTATATTGAATGAAAATGTTTCTGTTTCTGTTTCTGGATAATTATGAATAATACATGGGTCACGAACTCATCCGAATGACGCACAATAATCCACAAACACTGAGTTTCGGCGCTGCCGACTGTTCGGCGTATTTTTTCCGATACCGAAACTATTACCGAAACTAGATTTTTGTGCCGAAACTTGCCGAAACCGAAACCGACTCTTCGGTCGGTCAGTAGTTTTTAGTGCCAATTTTTCAAATAAAAGTTATTTATAGCCTAAAATACTACAGTTACGAACAAAATACTTAAATTGCTTCATTTCTATATTCAGAAAACTTTTATCTGACGAATGGAAAATCAGCCCTAACTAATATTGAAAAGGACCATGCCCATATTAGTATGGAGCTAAAAGTCAGCAATGCCATGCAATGCCCAAATTGCAGCTCTATCTCATATGATAACTTTTTAACAGTATTTATATGATATCTAGATTTAATGTCATATAAAGCACCGGTTCAAAAGATATTGGACATTAAACATGATAACTTCCTACTGGTTTTTTATACAGTGAAAGAATGAATGACAGTCATTTTAGTTTTTTGGAATGTTTTTGACTTGGAGTTAAGCCTTTTGAGCCATTATTTCATTAGGTTTTTGCTTTAATTATATTTGTTTATTTGAAGCCTAGATATACTTATACACTACCACAAAGTACTTTTTTGTACATTTGAGTGTCTAGAGACATCATTTAGATCTTTATTCAACTCGTTGATGATTCAAATGTAAAATAGTAATCGATATTGGGATCGATTACTTAGATCAATTGATCAACAAAAAAACGATTCCTTTTTGGAAGATTTTATTTATCATGCCCATTATTTAGCCCCTAACTAAACAAAGCCTAAGATTTTATAATTTAAGAGACTGTCAATGAGAGATAGGTGAACAAACAAATAGTCCCATAAATGGCGTTGGTAGAAAACCTAGTCTGTCTCTGGGTTTTGATAACAAAAATGAATGCTTAACTGGGCCATGCTTTTTTCATCTGATGACGTTTATTATAAAATCATATTTTTGTTTTCTTTTGTTGTAAAGCAGTATATTATTATTCGATTATGTTGAGTTTTACATGGGCCAAAGGACGTGATTCCAGACCGTAATAAATAAAGCATGAATTAATGATTGAAGCGATGATACGTACTGCAATGTCAACCAACCGTCTTATTTTTTTAAATTTTTTATCCAGTGCTTTATATGATTTAAAATTAACAACATAATTCTAGTTTTTATTTTTTAGAGCAATCTTGTAATATACTTTATCTGGGCATTTCTGGGGCACAGATGGGCATTGTCATTTGTGTATATTTGCCATTGTAAATTTTTATATACTTAACTGGTTTTAGTGTCTTTTATGGTTTTAATCTGCCAACATAGTTTCTAATCTGCTAACGACGCTGTATTCAAATATTATTGTCATAACTTATTTGTAAAGTAAAAAGTTGAAGTACGGTTACAGCCTAATGTGATGTATATGCTATGCACAGGCCTTTTTTATAGGAAAGGACGAACAATTGCAACACCAGGGGAATTGCACATGCGTTGCCGGCCTTTTAAAAAAGAATAGGCTGTTTTCTTGAAGGGCCCTAGGTCGTATCGGTCCGGAAAAATCGCTGGTGGTAGACGATTCCACAAGGAAGTTGTGCGAGAAAGAAAACTTCTTGTAAATCGCATAGTGGTCGACCGCCAATCATCCAGATGGTATGGATGGTATCGCGTTTTGTCGCGATGTGCGATGGTGAAATTGAACGGCTGGAATTAGTCCGAACAATTCCTCAGTGCACTCCCCTTGGTAGATGGGATAAAATAAAATACGCAAATCTCTTTGCCGTGGCATTGAATCAAGCCGACGATTCGAACCGCTCTACGCTGGATGCGATCAAATTGAAGGAGCTGGCACTTGGGAGTCCCGGCCTAGAGATAGGAACAGTATTCCATTAGTTACCGATAATGCACCTTGTAAATTTGACGGAGATGTACCGGCATGAAATACTGTTCCGCTCTGCTGAAAACGCCAAGATTTTTAGAGGCCAATTTCGCCTTCACTTCCAAGTGACCACGAAACTGCACGTCATTCTATATGTTCTTATAGGATTCCGATACTGGCTGAAGCAACAAGGGGAATGCCTTGAAACCGAGGAGATACGACAAAGGGGTTCTTTTTAGCGGTAAACGCGCAAACTTGTGCTTCTGGGGATTGAATTAAACTAAATTTACGCGGTCCCAATCCGAGACTTTGTTCAAAAAAGAATCGACCTCAGACACAACCTTGTTTTGGTACTCGGAGAAATATTGGCAGCGTCCAAAGGTGGTTCCAGTGGGGGGGGGGGGCACAAGGACACGTTCACCTACTCCAATGGTTTAAGTAAAACAAAGAACTGGGATATTAATACGACAGCGCTGTGATAACAATCTCAAGTGTCAAAGGAAAAACCAAATATCAGGTCTTTACCTATGAAATTTCCGTTTTTTATGACAAACATTAACATGTTTTATTTCTATTAATCAAAGTAATCACCCATGCGATCGATGTACCGTTGCCAACGCAGTGGCAGTTATATTACCATCTTACGTCGGTTGAAGACATATCTTCGCAGCGGTATGAGAGAAAATTGTCTAAATGGACTAGGCTTAATGCATATTCGTAAAGAAAGAGTAGAAAAAGGTTGCTACGAAGATGAACACTGAAAAAGTACTTGATATCTTCAGCAGAAGACATAAAAGAGAGCTATCTCTAATAAACATGTAATTTCTCATTTTTAATCTTTTGGATGGTTTGTGCACGTTGAGCGAATGAGTGAAGACCAAATGGTGAAGAAAATATATAGCGCGAAAGTTAATATTAAAAGGTGTCGAGGTAGACAGAGACTAACTTTCGAAGACCATGTGAGCAAATTGCTCGAAGAGGGGAGGGTCAAGAGTACTCGGATACCTAGACGTGCATGTATGAAGAAGTTAATGAATCTGAAAGAAGCTAAAGAGGTATGTAAGGATCGTGACACTTGGCGATCTGTTCTCTCTGGCTACCCCGTCAGGGATTGTGCGTGAAGATAAGTAAGTAAGTTGAATTTTTATTACAAGTACATATTTTTAATAGTTATTCTGGTACTTCATAGACAAAGAATTGATCCCAAAAAGCAGTACTATGACGGACACTTGACCCAAAAAAATGAATCCTGGATCCGCTCTTGGCACGGCCGGTCTATAAAACATCACCAGTACTGTCGTCCACATAGCAATCAATGTTACCGGTTTGCAACATATCATTGATATACAGAAGAAACAGCGTTGCCGATAGCACGCATCCTTGTGGAACACTAGCGTTAATAGGCTTGTAATCGGAGCATGCACCGTCTACTACTCTAATTTGCAAGAAAACTGGTGATCCAATTGTACAATTTCTTGGGAAACCCATAAGAAATAAGCTTCGAAAAAACTAAGTTTATACGTGGTAGAACCATGCCGCAGCTATATTAATAGCATAGTCGTAGCACGAATGGGTCGGCTCGACCGGAGAAGCACCACGCTATCACAGAACACCAGCGTAAAATAGCAGCTTAACACTGCTGTGTTTCGTATGGTGAGTGTAGAGAACCGGAGACCCTTTTTACTGGAAAAGAGGCGTCCCAATCAGGTGGATCGTGTGCTCGTTTATCACCCTATTCTATAAAAAAGCGCTTTGTGCTAAACCCGATCGAAGGCCTTCGCTATGTCCAAACTAATGGCCGAAGCCACCCCCTTGGACTCTACTGCATCCACCCATATATGAGTTAGGTAACCCAGAAGATCACCAGCTGAGCGATCCCGACGGAAACCGTACTCCTCTTATTTCAGAGAGGTTATGGATTAATTTGTTTGCCGCGCTATTGCAGTGCTTGTTGGTGGACAACAGTTTTATTCGTATTGGTAGCCTGTAACTATCGCCAACAATGTACGTACTGTATACTTCGGCGGTTTGCGCATGTAGAAAGAATGAATGAGGAAAGAGTGACAAAGGAAATTAATATCGCACAAGTGAATGGCAGAGTCGGCAAGGGATGCCTTAGACGAGAGTTAATTAACCAAATTGGCGATATATTGAAGATTGGCCAAAAGAGGCGAGAGAGGTATCTCAGGTTCGTGTCAAATGGCAGTATGTAGTCTGTGGCTACCTCTCTAGGAGACAGGTGTGAGTGTTTATGTTTGCTACAGATCCTTGAAAATAAAATGATGTGTCTTACCTAGTTTGAAGAGCATCTCCCGCCCTCTCTCATTTGCGTGCACAATCCCCGTCACCGCATGGGGATTACCCAGCGCCAATACTCCCAACACCACTTCACTTCTCACGGATATGTGGCTTCCATTTTCAGATACGGAATTATAGTCTGGCCCAACTCAGTAGACATAGAAAGGGCTTTCATAGCCCAGGAACAATGTATACGTTACATACCTAACATATTACCCATGACTATACTGTACCAAATATAAGAAATACCTTTTAACAGCTTGCACATTTATTGATCTAGGCATTCTAACAGAAAAATTGGGTACCCAAAAAACCTACAATATTCGAGTGTTAATAGAAATCGATATCGATTCTTTAGAGTTGGTAATTATGTACAGTTTTATTTAGATTATTACCAGAATGATTTTTTTATAAATTTTTATTTTTTAAAAAGTGTTTTACAAAGCTGTTATAATGCCACCCTCATTGTATTTACATTTTTTTTTTATCTTCTTTTAAGTCACACTTGGACCATTTTGTACAACATTCTGGCTTCCTCAGACAATGGCGAAGCCAGAATACTGTTACAAAATCCGATATCTACTCTATTTACATTACTTACATTTACTGCAAATATTTACTCTTTCGGCCTCGATACGAACACACTCCACCAAAATGGGCATTACATCTTCTAATTGGCCACATTCTACAGTTAAAGTATTCCTTCCTTCTTTCCTTCCTTCTTTCCTTCCACAAACTGACACATCTTTCTTTTACTTTGGATTTTTTATATTATTAGTATAGTTGTAGCACGAATGGGTCGGCTCAACCGGGGAAGGACCACGCACTCACAAAATACCAGCCTAAAATAGCAGCTTAATTCTGCTGTGTTTCGTATGGTGAATGTAGAGAACCGGAGACCCTTTTTACTGGAAAAGAAGCATTCTATCTTAGTCCTCACGGCTGACAACGCATCTGCATTTTAATTCGTAAACGAAGATATATGTAGATGTCTATGGGTCACAGCAACCACTTACCATCAGGTGGATTGTGTGCTCGTTTGTCACCCTATAAAAAAAATACTTCCGAATAAATTAGAAACAGATGACTCAAAATACAAAACGCAACAATTTCTTTTTGTATGGAGAATGGGCCCACCACAAATTGTGACTTAACTTAATGAATTGCATGTCGATTTATTCCTTATTGTCTATAGATTACAATATTTTTAAATATATTGGTAAATCCAATTGGGCATGCCTTAAGCGCATTAAAAAAAATACGTATAATATGATTATACGGATTTTTTTAAAGTAGTTTAAATACATTTCGACATCACTATCGGCTACAACACCCTCGAAAACCATGAAAATGACACCCAAGATGAAAAAATTGATATCTATTGCAGCCGCCATCTTGGATTTACATTTCGAAAGCTCTATCGGCTTCAACACCCTCGAAAACCATGAAAATGATACCCATGATAAAAAATTGGTACCTAATCCAACCGCCATCTTGGATTTACATTTCGACAGCACTATCGGCTTCAACGCCCTCGAAAACCATGAAAATGACACCCATGATTAAAAAAATTTATACCTATTGCAGCCGCCACCTTGGATTTACATTTCGACAGCACTATCGGCTTCAGCACCCTCGAAAACCATGAAAATGACACCCATGATGAAAAAATTGATACCTATTGCGGCCGCCATCTTGGATTTACATTTCTACAGCACTATCGGCTTCAGCACCCTCGAAAACCATGAAAATGACACCCATGATGAAAAAATTGATAACTATTGCAGCCGCCATCTTGGATTTACATTTCGACAGCACTATCGGCTTCAGCACCCTCGAAAACCATGAAAATGACACCCATGATGAAAAAATTGGTATCTATTGCGGCCGCCATCTTGGATTTACATTTCGACATAGAGGCACCCGTAGACGCGAGGATGTTTGTCGCTGTCTACGCGTAGCTATAGGATAGACAGGTCCATACCTTCAAGACTGCCGAGGCGTTGAAATCAGATGCCCTCTCTCACGTATACGCAAACTTCAGCACGTGGGACAAAGTAGTGTTCTAATTTGTATCCCGGATAGGAGGGATACGAATTATCAGCCGATTAGGACACCAAAGAGCAAGGCCGGCATTCATCCGGCTCAGGAAATCGTCATTAGAGGTGCTGGTACCCTCCTGGGGTAGTATTTTATTTAACTCCACTATTCTATTTAGGTGGCAGGAAGAGTAGGGTAGCGTGGGCGTGAATGCTCACCGGAGGATCACCGTCATTAGAGGTGCTGGTACCCTCCTGGAGTAGTGTTTTATTTGCGACAGCAAATGCTGCCGCGCGGCTCTACTACTGTAAGCGAATAGTAGGCGGGGAAGGACCACGCTCTCACAGAATACCAGCGTAAAATAGCAGCATAACTCTGATGTGTTTCGTATGGTGAGTGTAGAGAACCGGAGACCCTTTTTTACTGGAAACGAGGCATTCCATCTTAGTCCTCACGGATGACAACGCATCTGCATTTTGATTTGTAATCGAGGATAGATGTAGATATCTATGGGCCACAGCCACCACTTAACAACAGGTGGGCTGTGTGCTCGTTTGTCACCCTAATTCTGTAAAAAAAATGTATAGAAGATAATCTACCAGAAGCACAAGACACACTCAGAGGTGAAATTTTCAAATCAACAGTAACATTACAACTATCGCAAATATTCCCCTATGAGGCAATATATGGGGAGGCCTATGTTCAGCAGTGGACTTTAATAGGTCGTAACGGTAACGATAAATACATATATTGAGAGGACTCAAAGTTAGTAAGTTAAATTTGTCCTAAGGGATTCCTTTCGACCTTCGTTATAAAGAGCTTTTATGGCTCTTTTCTGCAAAACAAATATAATTTCAATGTCAGTCGCATTACCCCATAAAAAGATTCCATATGATATTTCAACACACGTCCTTACATGTATTGAAACAGCTCTAATCTTTTTTACAGCATTGACACAGTTTTTTTACAGCAATGAATATAAAGTTGTCCCAATTGGTTACATTTATTATTTCTCGTGAAATTGTTATTCTTTGCAGTGTGCCTCTAAATAATTATTTTGGGTTTGTGTTTGTTTCGTATCGGAAGCGAATTCCTGTTCAACTGGTTATCAATGACTACTACCATTATACAAGTCAGCATTTCCTAATTGACAAGAAAGTTCGCCGTAGTAGGATCACAGAATATATTTAAAAAAAAAACAGACTTGTTTAATTCATGATTCATATAATTTATGCAACTCTAAAAATAAAAATTTCAATAAACAAACAATAACTTAAAAAATGTAAAGATTCGATTACTTGAATATTTTTGCCTACTATTCGCATTAACATGAATTTGAATCATCCAAACACTACGGTAAGGTACATAACGACATATAATTGAAACAACCTCAAGCAAAAAAAGTGATTCCGATTAGTTTTTTAAAATTTTGCTTTGTTTGAAAGACTCGGATTTAAATTAGTGATAAAAATCTTTCATGATGTAATGAAATTAAGACAACTTCATAATTCTTTGGATTTACGTAAATGGTTATTTTAAACTGTGAAATTATTATTGAAAGCGGGTGGAAAACCGATACTTGAAGTCCTTCAGAAGCTCTTTAATTCCGTCCTCCACTCCGCCACACACCACACAAGGTGACAACGCTCTCTTGAAGAACTACAGACCGATTTCCCTTCTGCGCCGCGTCTACGTGCTTTCGAGAGTCATTACGAATCGTCTCGCACGCAGACTCGACGACTTCCTGCCTCTCGAACAAGCCCGTTTCCGAAAAGGCTTTAGTACCATAGACCACATACATACCCTTCGGCAAATTGTACAGAAGACCGAGGAGTACAATATGCCACTATGACTTGCGTATGTGGCCTATGAGAAAGCCTTTATTTCATCGAAATATGGGCGGTGCTGCCGTTCCTTCAGCGGTGCTAAGTTCACTGTCAGTATATCGAAGTGCTGAAATGTTTGTACAATAGGCCTACGATGGCTACCTGAGTACAGAACCATAGTACAAAATCAATCGAACTGCAGAGAGGTGTAAGACAGGGTGACGATATATCTCCGAAACGTCACCGCTGCATTGGAAGACGTTCCAAGCTACTAGACTGGAAGGATGCGGTATCAACATCAATGGCGAGTACTTCACTCACCTCCGATTTGCCAACGATACAGCTGTTATGGCAGAATCGGGGGAAGACCTAAGCACTATGCTCAATGACCTCAATAGTGCCTCTCTTCGGAAAGGTCTTAAGATGAACATGGACAAAACAAAGATAATGTATAACGTCCATGTCACACCCATGTCGGCATTTGTTGGGAGCAATAAGCTCAAAGCTGACGAGTAAGTATGTTTACCTGTGACAAATAGTCCGACTAGGTAAGTCCAACTTCGACCGAGAGAACAATCAACGTATTCAACTCGGCTGGGCAGAGTTCGGGAAACGACATATCTTCTCGTCAGGTATACCTCAAAACTGGAAAACGAGACTGTACAACCAGTGCGTGTTGTCAATGATGACTTATGGATCTGAGACGTAGTCCTTTACTTCTGGCCGTATGAGGGCAATCAAGGTCGCTCAACGAGCTATGCTCGGGATTCCTCTGCGTGATAAACTTAGAAATGAGAATATCCGCAGTAGAACCTAACCTTTTTTTAACATGGGGAAAGTCCTACGCATACCTGCCTCGCGGGGGCACGGACGGGTTATGTCGTACTCGCACCGACTAAAACCCCATGGTGTTCCACCTTCGTCGCATATTGGCAGGGCCACGGGAACACTTTCTCACACATCCGCGGCTCCACCAGCGCTGGCCGCCCCATGGCAGCCTCTCCTCGGAGAGGACTACTCCTCCCCCATCTCATTCTCAGGTAAGGCGCACCAGAACACATGGCACGCTATCCTCCTCGGCCTCCAATTTCCAATGCGCAACAGACGCCCCCGTGTCCAATGCGCGAAGGCCATGCGGCCAGGAAAAACTAGCACTCAGAAGCACCGGCCTTCCTGACCCCAGCGGCGGATCTGGTCTATGGCTCCGCCGGCAACCAAGATTCGGCTGCAAAGGGTAGTGAGAGCGGTGCCTCGCAATACGACACTCCTCTCCCCCCGCAGCCCCACCACCACCGCATCAATTAAGGGTGCTGCCCCGTCAGAGTCGCGGAGGATAGGGCGAGTGGCGCATCGCCATACCAACACTCCTTTTCCTCCGCGACTCCACCTCAGCTGCAGTGGTAGGGGGAGAGGACACCCCTCTCGCAGCAGCCCACCGACACACATCCGAAGTGGGCTCGCCAAGCCCACCCGGAGTGGCCACCTCGGGCCGGCCCTACACCATGGGTCAGCCAAGGGGTATCTCTTTGTTCACCGCGGGTGACCAAGCCACGGCTACTAAGCCCCCCCGCCACGACAAGGTGGGAACCCGTTCGGGGGGAGCCCCACACTAACCTAACCTAACCCAACGGATTAGAAAGCTGAAGTGGCAATGGGCCGTCCATATAGCTCGAAGAACCGACAACCGATGTGGAAAAAGAATCTCGAGTGGCAGCCTCGTAGCGGTAGGTGAAGTGTAGGGCAAGACATGCAGAAAGTAAATGGATTCAGGCGGCGCAGGACCGTGCTTTGTGACATTTCTTGACCTCCTCTATTGTCAGCAGTGGACTTATGAGGGACTGTATTGATGATAATGAATTACGCTTGTACAAAGTGTTTGCTGAATGATTAATGTGAAACGTCAAAAGGTATTTCTTAGATTTGGTGAAGGATAGTTGTCAACCATATTATATATTATAGAGGCAGAAACTGTTATCTTTGCCACCTACGATTAGCTATATTTATAAAATGTGTAATTTGCCAAAGCTCACAGAACAAAATAGAATATATTTTTATTCAATATAGATTACATGTAATTCTTATTGAACGTCATTTTGGGATTTTGTGAAGAACCAGCAAGAAACCCAGCGGGTTGGGGTGGGAATAAAACACTGAACTCACGTGACCGTCACGCTCTGATATAAAATATTTAAACTTTGTAACAGAGAGGCCTTGTATATTTTCTGGGACTTTATTGTAATGGCGTATACATTACCCTATCAAGAAGACTTGGAGAAATGACTCTGTGGAGTCGAGAAACTGATGTTAGCTTGTGTTTGTTCCTAGTATTTACAGAGTGTATATGACTTTTTACTACCGTCTTCAAAAAGGAGCCGGTACTCAATTCGACTCTATGTTTTTCTGTATGTTACCTCATAACTTTTTACTGGGTGAACCGATTACGATGATTCTTTTTTTATTTCAAAGCTAGTGCTTCACGTGTGGTCCCATATATATATTTTAATAATTTGATCAAGGTCTGACCAATAGTTTTTGAGTTATTCTTAATCATTTATATTGAAGTCGGTTTTACAAAATTTCTAATTTTTAATTATTACTAAAACTATTTAAGCGAAAGCGCAAGGTAATGTTCTACTATCGCCTAAAAATTAAAATTCCAACATTTTATCGAATAAAATCGTATCTAGCAATCATATTATACATATAAATGATATAAAAAGCACATTGTTAGAAAGATAAATGATTGTTGAACTTATTAATAATTTTTTTAAATCGATTAATTGCTATTTTTAAATAAAAAAAAGGGTTTTAGTGGCTTATGTATGTGTTGTAAACACTATAACTTTTGAAAATATCAATTGTTTAACTCAATCTATTTTTTAATCTCTTCATCTATCATGTGGGAAGCCACTGAATGTAAATGGCAGTGTAATTTTGTTTTGTTTAGCTATAATTAATTTTTTTCGGCTCGAAAATGGCGAAATTTTCGTTGATTTGGTAGCCTCGTATAGAATTATTTCTGTAAATGGGGAGCTGCAGCCACAGAGTAGTTTACTCACTAACTCAGTTGGCCATCGCCATAGATTACTGTATATATCAGTTCGCCGCATTAGCTTGCTACATTTACTCGTATATTTATCTATGGTTCGCCGTCAGTCGCCGTCGTGAGTGGACATTATTTCGGTTGTTTGCAGCGGCTCAAAAAGATCGCTGTACAAATACACAATATTCGAATATCCAAATTTTTTAAATACCTGATCATAATCATAATAAGAGATTTTTTTATTACAATATTTTAAAAGCACAGAATAAATAATAGTAGTACGTACTAAAAGTAAGTAGTATAATTTTTTTTTGTCATGGGTGACATTTTCATGCTTTTCGAGGGTGTCGAAACCGATAGGGTTGTCGAAATGTAAATCCAAGATGGCGGCCGCAATAGGTATCAATTTTTTCATCATGGGTGTCATTTTCATGGTTTTCGAGGGTGCTGAAGCCGATAGTGCTGTCGAAATGTAAATCCAAGGTGGAGGCTGCCATAGGTATAAAATTTTTCATCATAGGTGTCATTTTCATGGTTTTCGAGGGTGTTGAAGCCGATAGTGCTGTCAAAATGTAAATCCAAGATGGCGGCTGCAAAAGATATCAATTTTTTCATCTTGGGTGTCATTTTCATGGTTTTCGAGGGTGTTGAAACCGATAGTCCTGTCGAAATGTAAATCCAAGATGGCGGCTGCAATAGATATCAATTTTTTCATCATGGGTGTCATTTTCATGGTTTTCGAGAGAGTTGAAGCCGATAGGGTTGTCGAAATGTAAATCCAAGGTGGCGGCTGCAATGGGTATCAATTTTTTCATCATGGGTGTCATTTTCATGGGTTTCGAGGGTGTTGAAGCCGATAGTGCTGTCGAAATGTAAATCCAAGATGGTGGCTGAAGTAGGTACTAATTTTTTCATCTCGGGAGTCATTTTCATGGTTTTCGAGGGTGTTGAAGCCGATAGTGCTATCGAAATGTAAATCCAAGACGGCGGCTGCAATAGATATAAATTTTTTCATCATTGGTGTTATTTTCATGGTTTTCGGGGGTGCTGATGCCGATAGTGCTGTCAAAATGTAAATCCAAGGTGGCGGCTGCAATAGATATCAAGTTTTTCATCTTGGGTGTCATTTTCATGCTTTTCGAGGGTGTTGAATCCAATAGTGCTGTCGAAATGTAAATCCAAGATGGCGGCTGAAGTTGGTACCAATTTTTTCATCTCGGGTGTCATTTTCATGGTTTTCAAGAGTGTTGAAGCCGATAGTGCTGTCGAAATGTAAATCCAAGATGGCGGCTGCAGTAGGTATCAATTTTTTCATCATGTGTGTCATTTTCATGGTTTTCGAGGGTGTTGAAGCCGATAGTGCTGTCGAAATGTATTTAAACTACTTTAATAATTCCGTATAATCATGTTATACGTAATTTTTTTAATGCGCTTAAGGTATGCCCAATTGGATTTACCAATATATTTTGTTTTTGTGAACATACATTAAATTTTCGTAAATTTATTGAGAGGACAAAATTGATATTCTTGTTTCTTTAAATTTTTCTCTGTTTTAGGTTGTAACTAGCACTTACAGTCCTCATCTGCAAAACAAAAATTGTTTCTAAATCAGCCGCATTTCCCCTTAGCAAAATGCCATAAGACATTATGCTATGGAAATAACTGAAATAAACTAATCTAGCTATCTCGACACTAGTGAGATCTCTAATCTTCTTTACAGCATACGCTGTAGTGCTTAATCTGCTTGCAGGTTTAGGTACATGAGGTCAAACTGAAGCTTTAAGACGAGAGTGATGCCAAAAATCAGGGGATTCAATAGTTCTCCCCCATTTAAAAACACTTTGGTATTTAGATTTTTAACATTCGGTGCTGTAAATTTTATTAACGTTTAAATGTAGATTATTAACGTTAAACCAATGCACTAATTTTAATATATCATTATTCTCTTCGTAACATTTAAATGATAGACGTTTAAGTTTAAAAATCAAGTATCATTAGCAAATAATCATACATTATCATTATTCCCAACAAGGGAAGTTAAGGATTAACATAGAATGGAAATGGGAATGGGCCAAGTATTCAGCCTTGAGGGACACCTATTAGTACGGATGACCCGAAAGAACTTTTAACGTTGAAGTTTAGGCACTATGTTTCTGTTACAAAAATCCGTTTAAAATTAATTCTGATGAAATAATTAATTATCGTGGGAGACATCCTCATGCACTTGTGTTACCTCCGATGTTCACAATTTTATTTAGAAAAAATTGCTATCCACGGCTATTGAAATTATTAAGTTTCCAGTAGACATTAAAAATCTGCCCTATAAATACGTTTAAAACTCGCTTACTTCGACTAGTCTTGGACAAATGTTATAAGACGGTGCGAGAGCATGTACTTGGCAGTTGTTAATTGACTAATTATGTATTAGTAAAATTATGTATGGTGCCACCAACTATCTGTTCAGGTGGACAAAATTGGAACTAAAGCCGCCATTTTGTAAATGACATTTGACGCTGTCAACTATTATTTCTTCTGAGCTATCAGGTGAGTGTTTTTAAAAAGTGTAAATAAAATGCCTATGTATGTATGTCTTAAAAGTGATACGCGATAGATTATTCTAAAGGTTTTATCTTCTATAAAAGAAGAGAAATGTGTACAAGTCCCAACTATATACCATTTGAAAAGCTGTATGAACGCGTTGCTGCCGCGACAGGTTAGTATTGCCAGATATGGAAAATTAAAATCACCAAATAATGTACTTGTGAAACATAGTAAAAAAAATATCTCAATTTACTGCAATTCATCTAAAGTACCTAGCTTTGTAGTTTGTGTTTCTAATGTGCTAATGTCCTAATTAGTTGAAGATTCATTCCATAAAATTACACAGGTGCAGTAGAAAAGCATTTGTAATGATGTAAAAAAATTGAGTATGAATACAGACTAAAAGACGCGTATTTAAATGAACCCTTTATTATAGAGTGTCAGAGCGATTGTGAAAGTGATTCCAGTGACTTAGAAGATGAATTATTGGAACCAGTAGCTAACGCGGGTACATTTATCAAAACAGATTTTTTTGGAATTCGGCCGCTTGAACTCCGAGATTACGACCACAATTATTTTTATAAAATATAAATAATATATAATATAATAACACTAATTCTCACTAATTTTAACATATTAACACGAAATTTGTTTTATTTTATATTATGTGTAATGAATATGTAGTTACTTATTCCCTCGGTGAATTTCTTAAATGGCAATAGTAAGAACTCCACTAGCGACACTGTCAACTGAACAGATAAGTTGGTGGCACTATATATTACTCACATATATTGTACCAACATTTTATTTTGAACTTTATTTTATAATGAATAGGTTTTGACATTAATTTTTATAGTGAATGATTTAAAATATATATGTATATTATACAATAAGGGTGACAAATGAGCACAAAGTTCACTTGTGGTATGTGGATGCTGTAGCCCATAGATATCTATATCTATCCTCGATTAAGAATCATAACGCAGATGCGTTGTCACTGCTACTATTGAGCGTGGTCTTTCCCTGGTCGAGCCGATCTATACCCACTATAGCTATGATATAGCTGCAGAATGGCTCCACCACGTATAAAATTAATAATATAGTTCTTATTGACATACATGTATTTTCTGTTAACGATAATTATATCCATCATTATAGACATTTCCGATTCGTGATATAATTTGTTTCACTTTAAATTACTATTCTTAAAGTTTATGTGTAAATTTCAATTTTATAAAAATATTTGCTAAATGCGGCCCAAGGTCTCGGACAGGTGGACCACCTCACATTTTTAAAAGGTTTTCATACGTAGTAGAGCCATGTCGCAGCTATATTAGTAGTATAGTTGTAGCACGAATGGGTCGGCTCGACCGGGGAAGGACCACGCTCTCACAGAATACCAGCGTAAAATGGCAGCTTGACACTGCTGTATTTCGTATGGTGAGTGTAGAGAACCGGAGACCCTTTTTACTGGAAAAGAGGCATTCCATCTTAGTCCTCATGGGTAACGACGCATCTGCATTTTGATTCTTTATTGAGGATAAGTGTAGATGTCTATGTGTCACAGCATCCACTTACCATCAGGTGGACTGTGTGCTCGTTTGTCACCCTATCCTATAAAAAAAAGGTTTGGACCTGAGTTGTCCGTCGCAATTCCCCAATGCATGTTAGTAAAAATTAAAATCTGCTAAATAAATATACCGACAGGGAAGAAAGGTTCACGAGTGGCAACCTCGTACTGGTAAACGAAGCATAGGGCGGCCGCTCGCTAGATGGAGTGGCGATCTGGTAAAATATACAGGAAGTCGATATATGCAGGTGGCTCAGGACCGTGCTTTGTGGAGTTCCTTGGGGAGGCCTACGTTCAGCAATGGACTTGTGAATGGCTGTAATAATAAAGTAAATATAACACTAACTATCTTTGTGCTTCTTTCAGTCCCAACATGGTTTGGAGGCCTCTAAATTTAATGGAGGTGTGCCCCGTCCACACTCACCTCTCCGCTTGCTCTTATTTCGGCTATGTGTACTTGAATCTGCTAGTCCAATTGTTCGGCGACTCTAGCGAAAAAAGAATACAAGAAGAGTTACGAAACCATGAAAAGGAAGAAGACGAGGATAGAATAGTCGAGAGCATAGAAAGCTACGGAGATAGGAAGCATAGCCCAGAAGAATACGATTTTATCGTTGTTGGGGCTGGTTCCGCTGGGTGCGTGGTGGCCAATAGACTGTCTGAGAATAAGAAATGGAAGGTAAGTCAGCCTTAAACTTTTTGTAATACTCAATGAGCTATGGAGAACTACACTCTGAGTTTCTTTACGTGATATTATCCTTAACAATGATATCCGCAGTAAAACCAGAGTAACCAACAAAACTAACGGATTAGTAATCTGAACTAAACCAAAACTAAAAGAAGCTGGAAATAACGTTAGATGAAGATATAAACTGGAAAGAACAAATAGATAACGTATGCAGTAGAATTAATAAGTTTTATATGTCCTTAAACAAGTCAAAAACATTGAAAATATTAAAACGGAAATTGCAACGTACCACGCATACGTAGAGTCTATTTTACGCTATGGACTTATAATATGGGGTAATGGTACTGACCGAAATAGAATTCGTTGCCCAAAAAAATGTATTCGTGCAATATGCGGGATATCGCAAGGAGAATCCTGTAGACCGCTATTTAAAAGACTTGGTATATTACCCCTCCCGTCACTATACATTTATGAAGCTGGCTTGTTTTATTTTAAAAATAAGTCATTATTTGTTAAAGCAAGTGATATATATCCTCGAAACCGACGTGGCCCAGACAAACTTGTCCTAGATGTTATTCCTAGGCTCGTTAAATATAACAAAAGCTGCCTAAATATGTATGTAAAAATATATAATAAAATATATAAAAACCTAGAGAAATTAAATCATTAAGCGAAAGACTATATAAGAAACATTTGTATGATTGGTTAAAAATTGAATGCTTTAATGACTTAAAAGATTTTTTAGATTTAAATAATTATTAATATTGTCTAAACATTTTAAAATTATAAATTGCATGCTATTATTAGCGAAACACGACTGCACTATATAAATTGTAACATCTTTTTATACCGTGATTCTTGCAAATAAAGATTTATGATTTATGAAGTGGCAATGGGCCGGTCATATATCTTGAAGAACCGACGATCGATGGGGAGTATACCGACGCCCCAAGCAAAAGACCGGTAAAGTGCTATTATGGAGTTTTTACTGTCATGCCAGATTCCTAATCCATTATGGATACACAATGGAATACACATTGTAAATTTTTTTTCTAGCTTTATTTCATCATTACAGCCTTTCATAAGTCCGCTGCTGAACATAGGCCTCCCCCAAGGAATGCCACAAAGCACGGTCCTGAGCCGCCTGCATCCATCGACTTCCTGCATGTCTTACCAGGTCGTCACTCCATCTCGTGGGGGGTCGCCCTACACTTCGCCTACCGGTACGAGGCTGCCACTCGAGAACCTTTCTTCCCCATCGGTTGTCGGTTCTTCGAGCTATATGGCCGGCCCACTGTCACTTCAGCTTACTAATCCGTTGGGCTATGTCGGTTACTCTGGTTCTACTGCGGATATCCCCATTTCTAAGTTTATCACGCAGAGAAATCCCGAGCATAGCCCTCTCCATAGCTCGCTGAGCGACCTTGAGCTTCCACATACGGCCAGCAGTGAGGGACCACGTCTCAGATCCGTAAGTCATCACTGGCAACACGCACTGGTTGTACAAATTCGTTTTAAGGTTTTGAGGTATGTCTGACGAGAAGATATGTCGTAGTTTGCCGAACGCTGCCCAGCCGAGTTGCATCCTCTCTTTCGACTCGATTGACCTCTCGATCGAAGTTGGACTTACCTAGTCGGACTATTTGTCCCAGGTAAACATACTCGTCAACAACTTCCAGCTTAGTGCTCCCAACAACTACCGGCATAGGTGTGACATAGACATTAAACATGATCTTTGTTTTGTCCATGTTCATCCTAAGACATCGTTGGGAGACACTATTGAGGTTATTGAGCATGGTGCTTAGGTCCTCCAGCGATTATGCCATAAGGACTATATTGTCGGCAAATCGAAGGTCAGTGATGTACTCGCCATTGATGTTAATACCGTATCCTTTCCAGTCCAGAAGCTTGAAAACGTCTTCCAATGCAGCGGTGAAGAGTTTCGGGGATATAACATCACCCTGTCTTACACCTCTCTGCAATTGGATATGTTTCGTACTCTGGTTCTGTACTCGGATAGCGATCGTAGCCCTACTGTACAAGCACTTCAGCACTTCGATGTACCGACAGTCAACTTGGCACCGCTGAAGGGACTGCAGTACCGCCCAAATTTCAACGGAATCAAAGGCTTTCTCATAGTCCACATATGCCAGACATAGTGGCAAATTGTACTCCTCGGACTTCTGTACAATTTGCCGAAGGGTATGTATGTGGTCTATGGTGCTAAAGTGCTTTCGGAAACCGGCTTGTTCGCGAGGCTGGAAGTCGTCAATTCTGCGCGCGAGACGATTCGTAATGACTCTCGGATATAGCCCGTAGACGCGGCTCAGAAGGGAAATCGGTCTGTAGTTCTTCAAGAGAGCATTGTCACCTTTCTTGAAGAACCGCACTTCTGCTCCACACCTCCGGTGTAATGCCACCATGGAGGACGGAGTTAAAGAGCTTCTGAAGGACTTCAAGTACCGGTTTTCCACCCGCTATCAGAAGCTCCGCTGTAATTCCATCCTTGCCTGGGACCTTGCCGTTTTTAAGGTGCTCGAGAGCCATTCTAATCTCGCTCAAACTGATGTCCGGGATATCTTCGGAATAGTGTCGGATAAGACTCGCTCTTGGATCGTTACTCACACTTGCGTGTGGCTCCAACGATGACGTGTACAGCTGCCCGTAGAACCTTTCAATCTCACTCAAAATCTCAGGTGTCCCGGAAAGGATGCTGCCACACTCGGTCTTCAGCTTTGACAGTTGGCTCTTTCTGGTAGACAGATCTCTGGCAAAGACTTTGGAGCCTTGGGTCCGCTCGATCGCTTCTTCAATACAAGCTGTGTTGAAGTTGCATAAGTCCCGTCGCATGCATTTGGAGATCTGTCTGTTCAGTTGCCTGTATGCTGTCAAATCTGTTGAAGAATGCAGCTTCACTCCCGTCTAACAGCCATAAGATTGAGAGTGTGATCGGAGAGTTTTTGTGTTCTTCTGCGGCGGGTCTTGCAGAACTTAGCTCCGACCGCATCGACAGTTTCTACGAGCTTGTCATTCAAATCGTCCACTTCATTGCAGTCTTCTAGGCACTGAAAACGGTTTTGTAACTCGAGCTGAAAGGTTTCGGAATTTTGGAACAGAGCACGATGGGGACGGAGCGATGAATTCATTAGATGAGACCTCTCCAACTTAACGTTTAGGTTCAGCGTGTCTCTAACCATTCGGTGATCGCTACCAGTTTTCACCCTCGCGATCACGGAGACATCACTGAACAGTTGTCGTCTGGTCGTCATAATGAAGTCAATCTCATTTTTTGTGGAACCGTTGGGGCTCGACTAGGTCCACTTCCTGTGGGGCCGCTTCTGGAAGAAAGAGTTCATCATAAAGAGTCCCTATTTCTCCATGAAGTAGGCCAGCTGCTGGCCCCTTGGGTTCCGTTGCCCTATTCCAAATTTCCCTGCTTTCAGCTCACCGTTCTCTCTTGTGCCTAGTTTTACATTGAAGTCTCCCATTAATACCGTATATTGGGTTTTGGAGGAATGCATGGCTCTAGAACTCTAGATATATCTTCATACATTTCCTCCACCTCCTCATTGGGGTGTACCGAGGTTGGTGCGTAAACCTGTATGACCTTCAACGAATACCGTTTGGTGGTTCTGAGTATAAGGTACGCAACCCTCGTCGACACACTCTCAATGTTTACAACGTTGTTAACGAGAGATTTGTGGACGATAAATCCGACACCTCCTTGGGACAGATGGTCGCCGTCCCGGTGACCGAGTAAGTTGCCGGATTCGAGGATGACCGTGTCCTCCCTCTCTCTTCGGACTTCGGATAATCCTATAATATGCCAGCGTAACTTGTCTATCTCTTCTTCCAGCTCCACGATCTTCTCGTCAGTCCTCAGGGTGCGTGCGTTGTATGTTGCCAGGTCGAGTCATCTTAGGTGGCAACCGAACCTCCACCGGAGATTTTTAGCACCCCCTGCCCCGCCGTTACCATGGTCGCCACCGTAGCCAGGAATAGCGAGGCCGCCGGGCTGGGAGCCGTCTCTTTGTTACTCTCATCATAGGGGGGTATTTGCCATAGTTGCCTCGCTTGGCGAGCGGGTTGGCAACCACAGTTTTTTATTGTAAGTTTGTTGTTATCAGGAAGATTCTGCAGCCCATCTCCTGTCTGTTTCCCTTTGTCGCTTTTTACGACACCCTCAATCCTCAGGTGAAGTGGACTCTGCGGTGCCTAACCGCTAAGGTCAGTCACCTCAGAGTCTACTTTAATTTAAAATCTCATAAGTAAATCGCACCTTTGCGAAACCGGGTAAACTCGGTAGTATAAATAATATTATCAACTCTTCAGGTGCTTTTGCTGGAAGCCGGACCAGAACAACCTGACGTAACCATGGTGCCAGGTCTGTCGACTGCTCTGCTTGGTTCGAACATAGACTGGGCATACTCGACAGAACCGGACGGCAAGAGTTGTTTGGCCGCACGAGGAGGGCGATGCGCTTGGCCAAGGTAACTAGCACACTTGTTTTTGGGGAAAGCAGTAAATAAAAATAAGAGTTATAAATATATCTTTAAATATATAATTATTTTGTCCGTTTGTATGTAATTGAATTTCGCCTAAACGGCTGGACTAATTTTGAAGAAATTTTGTGTGTTTGATTAAGTTGATTTGTAGCGCTGTTGGGAAGATACAGAATTTACCCGTGCGAACCTATTTATTGTTAAAAATAATTAGAATAACATAAAAACAACAATTTAAAATTAATACGGTGGTTTTGAATAATAGGTATCCTGAGTTTTACTTTACGTAAGTCGTCGATATCGTTGACTTAGGCTTTGCTTTTTTTTTATGGAATAGGGGGCAAACGAGCATGCGGCTCACCTGATGGTAAGTGACTACCGCCGCCCATGAACAACCGCAACACCAGGGGAATTGCAGATGCGTTGCCGGCCTTTTAGAAAGGTGTAAGCTCTTTTCTTGAAGATTCCTAAGTCGTATCGGTCCGGAAAATTCGCTGGTGGTAATTGATTCCACAAGGAAGTCGTGCGAGGGAGAAAACTTCTTCTAAATCGCACAGTAGTGGACCGCCAATCATCCAGATGGTATGGATGGTAACGCGAGTTTTGACGCGATGTGCGATGGTGAAATTGAGCGGCTGGAATTAGTCCGAACAATTCCTCAGAGCACTCCCCGTGATAGATATATAGATAGATAGGCCCTTTTTACTGGAAATGAGGCATTCCATCTTAGTCCTCACGGGTGACAACGCATCTACATTTTGAATTGTAATAGAGGATAGATGTAGATGTCTATGGGCCGCAGCAACCACTTACCATCAGGTGGACTGTGTGCTCGTTTGTCACCCTTATTCTATAAAAAAAAAAGATGCGATAAAATACGCAAAGAGATGCAACATCTACGCAGTGCCAGTGTATCGAGCCGATCAGAAAGAACTCGGTCGTCGACGATTCGAACCGCTCTGCGCTGGATGCGGTCAAGTGGAAGGAGCTGGCACTGGGGTGCCCCGGCCCAGAGATGAGAACAGTATTCCATGTGGGGCCGAACTTGCGCTTTGTAAAGTTGCAAGCGATGTGCCGGCATGAAATACTGTCTCGCTCTGCTGAGCACGCCAAGCTTTTTAGAGGCCAATTTGGCCTTCCCTTCCAAGTGACCACGAAACTGCACACTATTCGATATGTCGACGCCAAGGATTCCGATGCTGGCTGAGGCAGCAAGGGGAGTGCCTTGAAACTGAGGAGATACGACAAAGGGGTTCTTTTTAGCGGTAAACGCGCAAACTTGTGTCTTCTGGGGATTGAACTGGACTAGATTTAGTCGGCCCCAATCCGAGACTTTGTTAAGACTTTGCTGAGTGCGCACTCGACGATTTCGAAGTCTCTGCAAATCTCTCGCTCTGCAAATACCGACATCTTAGCCTCGTGGATCTTAGGCTCTTAGTATCGTGGAACACTCGGTTGGAACGAAGTTCCTTTCGTAATATACTATTAAACGTAACGTATACTATAAAAACGTAATATACTATAAACGTATTATGAAGATGGATATTATTCCATCTCGCTTCCTTATAGCCGCTAAGGCCGTCTACACTACGTCAAAGGGTCGTAACGGATAAATCTTACACTTTTTCTCGCCTAGCCCCCATCCGCCAAATTCTTACCGTCCGAAAAGGAACTTCGTTCTAATAATTTGATAAATCCAAAAGTGCACACCTCGACGCCCCATTCGATTCTTGATTAAGGATCGATAAGTATCTTACTAATTTAGTCTATACTAACGGATACCCGGCGTGTGCTACGTACTACATTATAAAAAAGAACGCATCTTGTTTATTGTTGCAAAAAAATTGTTTATTTATTAACTTTTTTTTATATAGTGCCTAATGCATTGTTTTAGTTGTCTAAAACCATCTTAGTATTATTGCTTTTCTAATGGAATCGATTGGATGGTTTCAAAGCTGATGTAACGGATATAGGTAGAAACAATTCTTGTTTTATATAGATAGATAGATAAAAATACTAACTAATTTTAAGTATAAGAAAAAATTGACGTAGGTGTAGCAATTGAAAGAAAAAGAAAAGAAACTAAAACGGAAATGATTATCGAAAGGAACCAGCTCTAATGATGCTAAAAATAGTGAAAAAGGGTTATGTTAAATATCTCTCGAGATATCTTGTATACAGATAATTTACGAACCACAGATCTTCTTCTATGCCACAGACTAATGGAAATCCACAATATAAATTTTTATCGGGCTTATTTTATAATAACACATTGTAACGACCCCCCCCCCCCCCTTTCTCATCTCTTCACTCTTTCTATATATATTTATACCTTTATTTCCTCAGAATCTATTTCTATAAGTTATACAAGTATATCTAACTTACGTGATCAGTATATTAATCATACATTGATCTTTCTAAAGGTTCAAATATAGGCCGTATAATAAATTTATGGCGTGATCGTCTTAGTTAGGACCCTTATTTACGTTGTGTTTGTATAGTAACTTAGTTCTTTTAGGTGTATCTTGGAAAAATGAATATTTGCGAGAGCAATCGAAAGCTGTTGGTAGTGTCTTATAAGCTAAAGAACCCCGTTCACGAAGACAGAGCTCAAATAAAAGTTAAGAACAATAAATTGTCCTTATTCCACTTGTATCAGGTTCACAACAGTCAATTCCTTATTAATTAATCCCTTCCCGCTTGGAAAAGGCTCACAATATTTATATCAAATACCAGATACAAGGGCTTCGCTCTTCCACATTAAAAAAAAATGTGGAGGAGGTACACGGCTCCCGCACACGCCGCGCACGGTGAGCGCCAACCATTTTAATGCGCTCCCCCGAAGGGTACGCAAATTTGGGTACTGGACCGTAGTCCACAGCAAAATAACTGGCGAACCAGTAAAAGAGGACTTGGCCCCTTGATAGTGCGTAAGCACAAACATCGACCGAAGTCGCGCATGTCAATGCGTGTAAACGCCATACAGAATACGATCAAATCCAGCCACAGTGAATGTACGTCACACGGGTTAGGCAACAATAGGCACACTAGCCATAAAAAGCCGTCCGTGAGCGCCACCACCTGCCAGACCGCCGTTCCTGCAGACGTGATGTAAGTGTAAGGCATCACCACCAATTGCATGGTCAGCACGGCCAATTGGCCGCAGAGCGTGTCATGAGTCTACCGCTCACCTCAAGGGAATGGGGTCCCACGTTGCGCGGCTTTCGGCCGCAGCCTTGAGAGCCTCCTCAGATTCTCCCTCCAGCTACCACCCGCATGAGGTCGACACATATGCTCCACCAACCAATACAATGACAGATATAGCCAATAGGCAGTTATAAGATATTAGTAATAATTCGCCATCAGAAAGGGTTTGTGTCACTGACGTTGAGTATATGCATTTTTCGATCATGTTTGTCTCACCCACCAACAAGTTGCCTTCAATCTTTCAAAGGTGGGAACTTTATAGAGATATATTAATATGTTGTTATATAAAACATCATGGAGGGCAGACAGTCTGCAGCCCCGCTATGAAGGGACCAGACTTGGGCAAAGCTACTTGGGTTGTGAATCAAACCAAGATGCAGAGAGCGCCATTGAGAAGAGCGACCCGCCAAACAACCATCGCAGAGACGCAATGCTGCAGAATGCAACAAGCATCAATACGACTATCGTCAGGCTTACACCATCCCAAGGTCCCCCATACACAGTTTTTTTAGACAGTGGTAGAGCCACGCGGCTTTTGCTGTCGCACGGATGGGCCGGCTCGAACCGGGGTGGTACCACGACCTCACAGAAAACCAGCGTGAAGTAGAGGTTTACCTCTGCGTTTTGCTTGGTGAGTGCAGGTGGCCGGAGGCCCTTTTTACTGGAAATGAGGCATTCCATCTTAGTCCTCACGGGTGACAACGCATCTACATTTTGACTTGTAATTGAGGATAGATGTAGATGTCTATGGGCCGCAGCAACCACTTATCATCAGGTGGACTGTGTGCTCGTTTGTCACCCTTATCCTATAAAAAAAAAGAAAAAAAAAATACAGTCCCAGCAGACAGCACCACCCGCATACCTCCATCGACCAGAACCACAAGATGCGTCGAATCAGGTGCAGCACACCCGCAGATCCATCACAAGATGTAATACTGCAAGTAGCAATAAGCATCAATGCAACTATCATACGGATGGCGCCCCCTCACAACACACCCACATGATCCCTATCGACTTTGGTAACAAAATTGATAATGTTGTTAACTAAAAATACCACCAACGTATCATAGTAGCACGGTACTAAGATGTCAGTAGCCAAAACTCCACGTATCATAGCGCTATTGCACTAAGACATGGAGTTGAGTATGCTTGCTGCACTTAAAAGTACTACCAAACACACTTACCCTAACCCGAAAGATAGCCGACGTATCATAACGCTATGCGCTAAGACGCCGCCCACAAACGGTAGAGGTGTGCGATGTCCACGGGCAAGTCGCATTGCTACAACAAACCCGCTTACCACCGGCACTAAGATGATATGTCTAGGACACATCGGTTAGCGAGTCCAAGTTTACCTCGGTCTCGGATGCTGTGAAACAATCTACACGCCACTATAATAATCCTTTTCAAGTCCCAATTCTTTCAATATAATGCTTTTACATATTTGAGACCTTCAACATATTTGCTTTATTTCATAGACCATACTATTGTATGTCTTATTCATATGGGACTTCAAGTCATAACTCTGCTATCATAATGCTTATGCATCATAAAGACCTTCTATATTAATGCTTTGGTTCGTTAGACCTTACTATCATAAGTCCCTAATATAGGACTAGTCATTGTGCAACATTAGTACTAGCAGTCGGTCAGCCGACCACCCCATATATATGTATAACCTTGGGTATGTGTCTCCGGCAACGCCCCTTATTATGGAGACCATTACAAGAACACTTTCATCAACTTTTAACAGTGGTAGAGCCACGCGGCAGCTTTTGCTGTAGCACGGATGGGCCGGCTCGAACCGGGGGGGTACCACGACCTCACAGAAAACCAGCGTGAAGTAGAGGTTTACCTCTGCGTTTCGCTTGGTGAGTGCAGGTGGCCGGAGGCCCTTTTTACTGGAAATGAGGCATTCCATCTTAGTCCTCACGGGTGACAACGCATCTGCATTTTGATTCGCAAACGAGGATAGATGTAGATGTCTATGGGCCGTAGCAACCACTTACCATCAGGTGGACTGTGTGCTCGTTTGTCAGCCTTATCCTATAAAAAAAAAAAACTTAGAAATTTTCCGACTAATACAAGAACACCTTCTTCAACTTAGAAAATTTTTATCCATTTTGTCTATTATATTACAAATGTTATTTATCTTTATTATTGTAATATAATCGACTTGTATTTATATAATTTAATATATTTTGAATATCTTAAACTTGATTTTAATAAATTTAGAGATTTTTTTGAGACAATTTATGCGTTAACTATACTATAATTTTCAATATTCCCAATGAACATATTTGAACTTTATACTTAATTTTAAACATTTTAATTGTTTAAAATATAATTTCTAAGACATTTTTAAATGCCTTTACATTGAATTTAATTATTATTTATTAATAATAATTATGAGGCGTCACAACATGTTGTTGAATTAAAAAAAGCATAAGACTTGTTTATTAGTATTTCGTCTTTCTAATCATGTACTTTTCACAACATTTTAGTGCGTTGTACAATAATAAACATGACTTAATGTGAGTGAAACGCACGGAGTTAGTACGAAGAGGAGGTGTTGTAATTCGATTTCACAATGTAATAACGCGTGACAATCTGCGGGGTGAGGGGATGTTAAGCCCGCCCACTTTACTATTTTTCATCTACCGATAAATAGTAAAACTACTCTCATCGTTCCGTATCGATGTTGCAATGTAGTTTAGCTACCTTGACGAAAGATGGCGGCATGTTCACAAAATGATTATAAAAACTATAAAAATAATATTTTGGCGATTAAAATTCTTTACGACTGAATGCAAAACAAATTTCAACACCTTCGTATGATTATTTTACCAATACTTAGCTCTACGTACCTTTAAATTTTTAGTTCCCATGTTACAAAGTGTCGCCATCTAGTGTCGAATATATTTAATTACATTTAAAAGCCGACGCAGAGATTTTTCTAAAATTTTTTAATAAATTTGTTATAAAATTACTTACAAATGAAATGTGATGCATATCATATACCATCAGGGCGTCTGTCTGAGTAGGTTCTACACGATAAAACACAAAATTTCACCCTTTCCTTCTTAATACTACGCAAATACACTGATTTGCGATTTTTGACACATAAGCGCACAGGACGAACGCTGACAGTATACTAAGTATAGTCACGCCCACTGTGATGACGTCAGGACCTAGTTAGAATCACAGTGCACAGTTGCTTAGGCCATCTCCTCTTCGTATATGCTCCGTGGTGAAACAAGTGATTTAAAAAATTCGACAGTAGTGCCCAAACTCTCCGCTTCGCGTTCGAGGTGTGCACAAAGATGTTTTTAAAATTTAAAATTTTTCGCTACTAATACTCATTTCTATGAAATCTGTTACAGAGGTAAGGTGATGGGCGGTTCCAGCTCAATCAATTCCTTAGCCTATATTAGAGGAAACAAATTAGACTACGATACCTGGGCAGCCATGGGTAATGAAGGGTGGAGTTACAGAGATGTGAGTTTAAAATTTATAAGGTTAAATCATTATTTATTTATTTCTCTTATATAAGTAAGGAAAATAAACAATCACACAGTCCATCGATTGTAGTAAGTGGATGATGTGGCCCATACAGATTTCTATGCACTATTAATAATTGAAATCACCTCATCACCTCCAAATGCTAAGACGAAATGCTCCGTTATCAGTTAAAATGGTTAACGATAACCTCTATATAAAACCCGCAGTCCTTTTTTGGTCGTGAAGTGATGAATGATGCAGATATAATACATCTATTAGCCTCATCACCTTTTGCTTCCTTTTTAGGGTTCCGTACTCGAAGGGTAACCAACGGGACCCTATTACAAAGTCTCCGCTCTCCGTCCGTCCGTTTGTCTGTCAGCGGGCTATATCCCATGATCAGTAATAAGTAGCCAATTGAAATTTTCACGGAATATACATTTCTGTTGCCGCTATAAC
Organism: Parnassius glacialis; assembly: GCA_033319125.1. Classification (NCBI taxonomy): domain Eukaryota; kingdom Metazoa; phylum Arthropoda; class Insecta; order Lepidoptera; family Papilionidae; genus Parnassius; species Parnassius glacialis. Next base: position 1,278,728 of record JAVANC010000023.1, on the reverse strand, counting down.
AAAATAAAAATAAATTTAACTTAAAGGGGCTCTTCTACTGGAAACGTGTGTTACGATGGCACAGAACCATGAAAGAAATACAAAGAGGAGACGGCATAAGCAACTGTGCACTGTGATCCTGACGTCATCATATTGGGCATGGCTTTAGTTAGTATACTGTCAGCATTCGTCCTGTGCGCTTATGTGTTGAAAATCGCAAATCGGTGTATTTTCATAGCATTAAAAAGAAAAGGATGAAGTGTTGTGTTTTATCGTGTAAAAACTACTCAGATAGACGCTCTAATGCTATAGATGGCATCACATTTAATTTGTAATTTTACACCTAATTTATTAAAATAGTTCTAGAAAAATCTCTTTGCGTCGGCTTTCAAGTATAATTAAATATATTCGACACTAGATGGCGACACTTTGTGTCATGTCAACTCAAATATAAAGGTACGTACGTAAAGCTCAGTATTGGTAAAACAATCATACGAAGGTGCTGAAATTTGTTTTGCATTCAGACATAAATAAATTTTAATCGCCAAAATATTAGTTTTATAGTTTATAATCATTTTGTGAACAGGCCGCCATCTATCGTCAAGGTAGCTAAACTACATTGCAACATCGACATGGAACGATTCGATTAGTTATTTAGCTATTTATCGGAAGATGTAGATAGTGTAAAGCGGGCGGGGCTTAACATCCCCTCATTCCGCAAATTGTCACGCGTTGTTACATAGTGAAATCTAATTACAACACCTCTTTATATTTGCTTCACGCACGAAACCCTTCCTGCGCGAGTTTAACTCACACTTGGCCCGTTATTATATATTATAGGATGTGCTGCAGTGACCGCTTAGCTTCAACATCAGGGCTAGCATGGGCAGGAGACAATTTTATCCCAGGGAAAAGAAGAAAATGTTTATCCCCTCACTTAGTTATATCCACCCTTCGAGTATGGGCACACCGGTGGATATAATATTCACAGTAGACAAAATGGGAGATAGACTCAGACTTAGACTGATTTTCGTATGAATATAAACTTAAAACCACGTCCAGTGAACTAAGACAAAAAAGTATAATTCTTTTTATCTTTCATTTGGCTGACGGGGATGTATGTCTATTCGTTATGTCAAACGGGGATATACTTCTCCCCGTTGCCGTGCTTTGGCATAAAGACATGATAATTTTATCTCTTGTCAGTGGATATAATCGGGGGATAAATTTTTTGTCCCCAGCCCATGCTAGCCGTGCTAGGCGCAAGTGCGTTTGCCATTCTACAGTAATAAAAAAAAAATATATTTACAAATAAATTTTTCCATTTACCCAGGTTCTACCATATTTCAAGAAATCTGAGAGAAACCTTAATTATGAGGGACTCGATTCTAAATATCATGGTGTGGAAGGCGAGCAGTACGTTTCGCGTTTCCCATACGTTGACAAACCGTCGATCATGATGACAGATGCTTTCAACGAGAGAGGATTACCCCTCAATGATTACAACGGAGCTCATCAAGTCGGAACGCAGCAGGCCCAAGCAATATCTTTGCATGGCCAAAGAGTTTCAACCAACACTGCTTTCATCCATCCTATTAGATATAAGAGAAAGAATTTGACAGTCAAAACTAATTCAGAGGCTGTAAAGATACTTATAGATGAAAACAAAAGAGCGTACGGCGTTAAATATCTTAAGAATAATCTTATTTATACAGCGATAGCGAAAAAAGAGGTGATAATGAGTGGAGGTTCGATCAATTCACCGAAATTGCTCATGTTATCCGGCATAGGACCAAAGAACCAACTGGAGAAATTGGGTATTCATGTCGTAAAGAACTTAGCTGTTGGTGAGAACCTGCACGATCATGTAACTTTCAACGGTATAATAATAGCTTTACCAAACAAAACTGCTACGATACGAGAAAACGATGAAGTATTAAGAGAAGTTATAGATTATGCCAATAAGAAAATCAAAGATGGTCCACTTTCTGGAAATGGACCTGTGAGTTCTGTCGCGTTTATCAAGACCGAGCCACATTTACCAGCGCCTGACATTCAGTTTCAAGTAGACGGTATCAAGTGGAGAGAATACATTAAAGAACCGACAGACTACGATAGGACCACAATTTTCCCGACGAGTTTCTACGATGGTTTGGAACCAAGGACAATGAATTTAGTCCCGAGAAGCAGAGGCAAACTCTGTCTCAATACAACTGATCCCAACGGTCCGCCATTACTGTATGCTAACTACTACGAAGATGAAACGGATTTGATCCCTCTGATCAAAGGCGTAAGGTTCCTTTATTCTTTAGAAGACACGCAAGCCTTCAAAGCAAACGGGGCTCATTTCCTAAGAATTCAATTACCGGCATGTAGGGACCACAAATGGGGTACCGATGAGTACATAGTTTGCTTGGCTAGAAAATACACATCTACAACGTACCACCCAGTAGGCACCTGCAAAATGGGGCCGAAGTGGGACAAGAAGGCTGTAGTAGATCCCAGATTAAGAGTTTATGGTGTGTCTGGACTTCGAGTAATAGATTCATCAATAATGCCAATCGTACCTCGGGGCAATACGAATGCCCCCTCCATTATGATAGGTGAAAGAGGTGTAGCTTTAGTTATAGAGGATTGGTTGCAAAACTACCACCAAGGGTAGCCTTTTCTACTAGCTTGTTATACAATTTTAATTTCTTTTCTTTTGTGAATGATTTCTGTAAATATTGTTACTCTAAAATAATATGGCAATTGGTATATGAAAGAGAATAATATTGTAAAAAATAAATCACTTTTTATGACAAAACTTTGTTAAACATTTTATTTCATTTCAGACTTAATCTAAGACTAAATAGTCTACTAAGTAGACGACCTCGTTAGTCTAGTGCCGCGGGTTCGAATCCCGCGCGGAACAAGTACTTGTATGGTCTATAAATAATTATACCGGATCTGGATGTTTGTCCTTGTGTAATTTATGATTGCAAATTGCCTAACGTGTATTAGCTGTCTGTCTGTCTGCACGAAAATCTCTAACGTTGAAATAACACATATATTTTTAAAAAATTAATAAAACTACTTTTACGGATTTCATTTTGTTTATTTTTCTGCCGACTTCCAAAAAGGAGACGGTACTCAATTCGAGTGTATGTTTTTTTTTTTTTTATGTGTGTTACCTCATAACTTTGTACTGGGCGAACCGATTTCGATGATTCTTTTTTTAAATGAAAGCTGATAGTTCTCGTGTGGTCCCATATGAATTTGATCAAGGTCAGACCAATGGTTATTGAGTTATTCTCAAATAACCTATATTGAAGTCGGCTGTACAAAATTTTTAATTTTAAATTATTTTTTATAGGATAAGGGTGACAAACGAGCACACAGTCCACCTGATGGTAAGTGGTTGCTGCGGCCCATAGACATCTACATCTATCCTCGTTTGCGAATCAAAATGCAGATGCGTTGTCACCCGTGAGGACTAAGATGGAATGCCTCATTGCCAGTAAAAAGGGCCTCCGGCCACCTGCACTCACCAAGCGAAACGCAGAGGTAAACCTCTACTTCACGCTGGTTTTCTGTGAGGTCGTGGTACCACCCCGGTTCGAGCCGGCCCATCCGTGCGACAGCAAAAGCTGCCGCGTGGCTCTACCACTGTCATATATGTTTAATTATACTTATTTTTAAACTCCCTACTTTGCTTTCCAGCAACCATAGTCACGGGGGACTGAGATCACCTCACGTCCTCACGTCCGGATGTCAGAGTTAACCCGGAGTTCCTTCAGCTTTTTAATTATTAGTTTTGGTCCGATCTACGCAGAATGAACTTATTGTCTTGAAGTCTTGTAGTGGCATGCTTGGATTTAGTTTTAAATGTATTAATTACAGGATCCCAAGCAGGTGGTAGTATCCAGCCACCCTCTCTATTGAAATTAGGGTTTTATTTTTATTGTAATAGCCTCACGTATCATCCTTGGCAGGATGTTCTTTCGCGAGAGTTTGTGGTTTATCAAATCTAATGTATTGGCGGGGGCCGTCTAGGATATGATCACAAACAATTTAAAAAACACATCTAGAAAAGCTAAAAAAATGTTTTTATAGAAGAGGGGGCAAACGAGCATGCGGCTCACCTGATGGTAAGTGACTACCGCCGCCCATGAACAACCGCAACACCAGGGGAATTGCAGACGCGTTGCCGGCCTTTTAGAAAGGTGTAAGCTCTTTTCTTGAAGGTTATTTAGTTATTTGCCTCTAACTCCATAGTAAATAAAATTATAGAGTTTATGGAATTAAGATATTCTAAAAATGCAGTTACATTGTCTGATGGTAAAATTGTAAAAGTGTCGTCTACGTACCGCTTGTAGAACCTTGGAGTTACAGGTGCAGTACGGAGGGCTTTCTCCTCAAAATCCTCCATGAATATATCGGCGACAATTGGAGATACCGGTGAGCCCATGGTAACCCATCTACTTGCTTGTAAAACTCTTTCTGCTACAATAGATAGTCAGATATAAGGCAATGTCTGAGTGATACTGCATATTCTGCTGGCATGTTGTTTTCCTCTAGTTTCCTACTTACAATTGAGATGCAGTCGTCAACAGCATGTAAATAGAAACTGAACATCAAAAAAAACTGAAAAAGAAGATTTCCATCTTCTACGACTTCATCTTGGCAATGTGTGAGTAATACTGCATATTCTGCTGGTATGTTGTGACATACTATTAGACGTCCAATAGTGAGTCAGATCGAATCACCAACTTACAGATTGGCTCAACACTTAATTATTAGTATCACCACTCAGAGGACACACAAGAGCACACATTAAGGATTCATACCATTTTGTCAGTGAGATAAAAGACCAATGTTTTACTGACAATGAAACCATGGTCAGTTTTGATATTGTGTTGCGATGCTACACCTAATCAGACAGACAGCTAATACACGACAATTACAATTATTTAATAAATAAGCCTAGCAAGCTAACAGCATAGCAAAGTGGCGAAGCAATCAGCTTTGTAGCGGTTTCTAACGGTTGCCGTTGAGCAATCAGTTTCAAAATAGGAGGTTCAGATGCCTGGGTGATCAGTAATCGATTGCTGAAAACAGAATTTGAAAATTCGAAACCGTTCTCGAGATAATCGTGGGATAGACGGACAGACGGACGCGATGTAGGCCTTAATTCATTTTATACTGAACATCATAAGTTATAAACCCGACTCTATATAGTGAAGAACTCTGACAATATTATATTGCTTGGAGTTCAACGTTATTTGGTCTTCATAAAGTATTTGCATTCAATATCAATAGAAACCAATATAGGAAACATTATAACTTATTTCTATATCATAAATCTCATCTTTTTAGAATTCGGTCCCAAATGGCGCTACGTTAAGGCGCTGCGTTGTAATAGAAACCCTTACATTTTTATAGGATAGGGTGACAAACGAGCACACAGTCCACCTGATGGTAAGTGGCTGCTGTGGCTCATAGACATCTACATCTATCCTTGATTACAAATCAAAACGCAGATGCCTTGTCACCCGTGAGGAGTAAGATGGAATGCCTCGTTTCTAGTAAAAAGGGTCTTCGGTTCTCTACGCTCACCATACGAAACACAGCAGCGTTAAGCTGCTATTTTACGCTGGTATTCTGTGAGAGCGTGGTCCTTCCTCGGTTGAGCCGACCCATTCGTGCTACAACCATACTACTAATATAGCTGCAGCATGGCTCTACCACGTAAAAATGTCATCGACATCTACAGAGATATGCCTTATATTTGGAGGAAAGAGCACAAGGACTGTTCAACATTAGGTAGCATAAGTATATACTTATTATATAATAAAGTTGAAAAATTAAATATCAAATGTGAATAAGAGGATCTATGAACTGTTATAAAGTCTATGCAGTCTAGAATAACAATTATTGAAATTTAATTTAAAATCCATGCGCACGTATGTGATCAAAACTTTATAATTTAGGTGTACAAATTAGTCCAGTCAGTGTTCCACGTTTTATTGTATACTTTTTAATCTCATAGTGACAAATGTGAATAAATTATTAGTGAATTTTTAGTGACAGTGGAAGCCGGATTAGCAAGTATGTATGTATTTTCTCCAAGTTTTTCTTACTATTATTTTATCTTGTTTTTATGATGTTTGATGACGACTTCGTTCTACTAAGTTCGATTCCCAGCCTCGTTGATAAAAACTTGTTTAACTATTATTATATTAACTTCTTTTTTTGATAAAAATGTCAGGTATCTCAGTATTGCTGCGTTACGCCTTTAGCCTTTTCTTAGTTTATTAATATATTATTTATTCTATTTAATTTACTATTCTTTGTGTAGGTATATGTCGTGTTAATAAAACCATATGTGGCGGCGCTGTCGTCGCGCCACAAGCGAAACACATCGAAGCCTAAATCGCGCTAACAAAGTTCCGAAATTAAAGCAATATAGATAAAATAGCTCTGAGCTACCACTCAGAGCGTTGGCCGTTCCCCGGGCAGAACACCTTGCCCGGCGGGAGATTTCCCCTTTTCCTTCCACCGCCACACTGGTGACTACCCGACGTGATATGAACACGCAACCAATAACCTTCGGAAACTACAACTTCAAACCTTCGTGATCACTGATCATCCTCAAGTACCCCATTCATTCGCTCCCGAGCAGATATTGTCTCCAGTCTTCACATTCTGCAAGCCATCTAGCTTTATAAGGGTTCATCGCAGCACTGGAATAATAATGCTTCTTGTTCCTTCAAGCTACTCTCTGCGCTACAGTGTTCGGCACGGCTCTGAGCCTTACTGCTCAGTGCTCGCCTCTGCTTCACGGCACTCTCGCAGACTCACCGCAGACTATAAGGCAATCCCTGGCACATTGCTCCGGCTCATTCGGTATGGCATGCATTACACACCGGCATATCGTTCGCACCGGTGTCACTTGCCTTTACGCTCACAGCATGCATTCCCCACCGGCATTAAGGACGCACCGGCAATCGGACTGCACTATTGACCTCCGGTCTGAGCAGGGGGGTGATGTGGCAGCGCTGTCGTCGCTCCACAAGCAAAACACATCGAAGCCTAAATCGTGCGTACACACACACGTATATTTACAGGTTGACCAATCCTTTCTATTCGGACGAAGAGGTCGGTGCTGGAACATCGAAAACTCCCGCTCCTTGCACATCGAACAAGAAGAGCGAGTCAAGTCAGGTGAAAAAGGCCTCGAAACCCCGCTGGCCAAAACCCAAGAAGAAGGCAGTAGCGGCTAAACCAACCGTTCAAAGCCTCTTTGGAAGAGATTGCAAATCGGATCTCGATGATACTCCACTCCTACCGTCCAAGAAACGAAAATCCTGAGCACTGAATAACTCAGAGGTACTTATAATAGAATAGAATAGAATAGAACATTGATTTATTTGCATTGAATGTAAGTATTAACAATAAGGTGTTGCAGAGTACATAGAAGATCCGTACTACCATTTTGGCATGCAAATATTAAATTAAATTTATTTCTATATAACACTAGTAATTAATTATAAATAGATTTAACATTTATATGTGATTACATTATTATAATTCAAAGTATTGCATTATTATTATTACATAAATTTAGATTGTTGAAATTGTATTGCAGTTAGCATAATCTTTATATATAAAAAGTACGTGTCACGTTGTTTGTCCGCGATGGACTCCTAAACTACTGAACTGATTTCAATGAAGTTTTTGGTCAATGTGCAGTTTGGTTCAACTTAAAAGATAGGATAGCTTACATCTCAATTTATAGTAGCAATACAATATTATTTTATTGAAAATTATTTGTCTATTATTTGACAGTCACAACTATCTGTTAGCTCCAAACGATTTTGTCAGATGACGATATCTGTTGACTGGATTGGGTAAATATTTAATAGATGGCGCTATGTTAAAAATACAAACGTTTAATATAAGCTACAATTTAGTAGTATAACCACCACGTGTTGCTGTAAGTATTCAACAGATAGAACCGATTTCAAAAAAATTTTGCAGACTGTGTGCAGTTTGGTCCAACTTGAGAGATAGGATAGTTTTATCCCGATATGTGACCCTCAATTTTTTATTGCTAATTTTAGGAGATTTTTTGGGAAAGCAAATGGTCGTTCGGAAAGGGCAGAACAACGTCTGCCTGGTCAGCTAGTACATTATAAATTATTAATACAAAAAACAATTAACTAACTGAAACGTTATTTAAATATTGGTATCAAATTATTTTAAACTTTTTTTATTTATTACACTTCTTTAATATTATTTTAAGCCAGCGCTTAACTACAATCGCACCTGATAGTAAGTGGTGGTGTAGCCTAGGATGGTGAGCGTACTGACAGAAGCCTATTCACTCTTGCCATGAAGGCACCCCCACTGTAAATGGATGGAAAGACAGATGCTGGCAACTTATTCCATTCCTTTGCTGTACGCACGATAAACGAATCAGCAAACCGTTTGATTCGAATGCGTTGTAAGTCACCAATGACAGAGTGGAGACTGGCCGATCGTCTGGTTGTCCGATGGTGGAAGGGAGAGAGAGGGATTAAACTATGCAATTCCTGCGCACACTCTCCGAAATGCATCCTGTAGAAAAGAGAAAGGCTGGCTACTTTGCGCCTGTGTTCGAGGCTTGTAAGATTGGTTTTAACCAAATTCGGGTCACCAATGAGCCTCTTAGCACGCCTTTCCATTGAGTACAAAGGTGCTAGGTGGCATTTAAGCTCCAGCCCATATATGGCACCAATACTCCATGCGCGACCGGACTTGTGCTTTATATAAAGTAAGCAGCTAACCCGGTGTGAAGCACCTTTGCAAGGACTTCTAGCTTTCTTGCAGCTGCTTTAGTCTTGGACTCAATGAATCACCCGAAGTTCATATTTGATAATATCTCTACCCCCAACAACTGAAGATGATTGGTGTATTCCAGTGAGACATTTCGGAAAGAAGGAGTCAAGGTGAGCTGGCTCCTTTTTGCAGTTAAGAGACACGCCTGTGTTTTGGAGGCGTTGAATTTAGAGTGAATAAGGATGGAGAATGGCAGTTGAACGAGGCTTTGCATTAGCAACCAAACTATACTACCAGAGCTACTGCGCCTCTTGAAACTTGATCTGGAGACTGCGGGTATCACCATCGAGTCCTCTCGCCCGGTCGCTAACCGGCACGATGGAGCCACACTCTGATTTTTCGCTAGTTGACGGGGCAGCCTTTCATGAGTAGCTAATTCTTTAATTGGGCCCCCAACTACCGCAGCGATCGAAACCTATCACCGGAATTGGTGCTGCTCGTTTGAGGCGTTTCCCTGACCAAATAACCTTGTGCATTCGTTCCCTTTTTAGACCTACGCCGCTTTATCAAAAAATCACACAATTTTTGGAATTATTTTAATTAAAAAATAAAAAACGAACTTTAAACATTAAATAAAACGTGAAGAATATAGATTTTTAAATTATCTATCCATTAGTGTAATCCTCAAATGATTAGAGCGTTGCCTTTAGCAACAGATGCATGTAATCAATAATTTTAGTCATTTTTTAAAAGTAGATTTTAAATGTATTTATAACACATAAAAACTAATTATAACGTGGAATGTAATGATAGGATATCGAACATTAATAATGTGCTTTTAGATGTAGTTTATTTCTCATAACTAATGCGATAATAGTCTCTGAAAACGCACTATCACAAGGTTTTGGTCGGGGTATCGCCTTAACACTACTCGGGGGACACGTGTAGGGAGTCAGATTTCAAGTATTTCCTACGGGCGCGAGCAGCCTCATCCCCATACTTTCTTTATGCCTATTTATGTTTGTTTTTTAAATTTCAGTTCGTCAAACTGCATAGCAGTTTATTTATATTATATATATTTTTCAAAATAATGACTTCAATGTTTATTGGTAACAGCAGAAAAAATGTAATCCATATGATACTATTTAGATAATATATATAAATAATATGAACAGTTAGATGAATCATTATAATGATTCATGTAAATTTCATTTCATTTATATTTTTACAGGACGACGAAGACCTATGTAGGTCTTCCACACTTCCACCATGTGGTGCACCAGTACGTGCAGTTCTGTTCCGCAGCTACTTGTCGCGGCGCTTGGGAGCCGGTTATACCCCTACAAGACGCGGTGATTTCTACGTCGAGCTACGGGTGTATAACAACAACGAAATAAGTCCCTGGAAACGGAGCGACGGAAACGGGCCTTGGTCACGTTACTCTCTGCTAGTACTGAGGGCTCGAGGACCTGTAAAGCCGTCACGCAATTAGTTTCCACTGCCAAGGAAGAATACAAGCGTATTCAACCCGTTTTGTATCCTAGATGGATACAAAACGGGTTGAATACGCTTGTATTCTATAACATTTTATTAATTGTTTGGTATGTTTTAATAAAAAGTTTTAAAAAAAAGTGTTGAATACGCCTATATTACGTATAACTACTTATTTCTTGCTTACCCAATTTGTATTCGATTGTGTTATTATTGTTATATTACCTGTATACCATATATTAACTTATGCATCTTTATTTCAGAAAAACTGAAAACTAAAATCCTAAAATTGAAAAGCTAAAACTCCAAAACGTAGTCTCAAATATTTTAACACTAATAAACGTTAGTACTTGCTAAATTAAATTATGTATTACTGTCAAACGTGTAACATCAACGTTTCGATAATTAAATTCTTCTCATTTAAATAGTTTTATTCACAAATCAAACTGTTTAATACGTAGGTCACTCAATAAGTTTTGAGATGCTCGAAATTTAAAAATGGAACGCACCCGTGTTATATATGTTTCTAAAAAGCTATTTTTTTTCACCATTCTAAAAATAGAACTCCATAAGCCAATTGCTCAATATTAAAAAAAAAAACAAAGTTCTATAAATTTTCGTGCAACGCTACCCGCGCTTTTCATTTAAAAATATGGATCTTAACCGTGAACATTTGCGCGCTATGATATATTATGATTTTAAATTTGGTTTAACCGAAAAATTAAGTCTACAATTACAATCAGCATTAGGGGACTCATTTGGACAATTTTTAGGTGGTTTGCTGAATTCAAAAGGGGTAAAATTAATCTTTAAAAAAAATGACCAAAGAACCGGGGCCCCGCAAACAGCGGTAACGGCAGAAAATGTATGGACTACTGAAATGTGGGTGCGAGAAGACCCACGAATCACATATACGGACATCGAAAAGATTGTAGGTATTAGTTCGGGCAGCATTAATACCATCCTTCATCAACACCTTGGAGTGCGGAAGCTTTGTTGTCGATGGATCCCTCGTTTGCTCTCCGAAAGCGAAAAACAGACTCGTGTTGATTGGTGCCATGAAATGCGTCTCGTCGTTTTGAAAACAGGGCATCTAGGCGTGTTTTAAAAATCGATGCTAGTGACGAGACATGGATCTATCAAAATAATCCGGAAAATAAAAGGCAATCATCGGTATGGGTCTACTCAGAAGGACAGTTACCGACAAAACTGCAAAGACCTCGCAACGTCGGCAAAAAATGATGCCTAGTTTTTCATTATGCATTGCGGAATATTGGAGATAGTGAAAATATTTATTAATAACTATCCACCCTTCTCGGCTTCGCCTGGATAGAATTTAACATAATCAAAAACTATTTATTTTATTAATTTCTGGAACGAAGTTCCTTATTGGACGGTAAGATTCTGGCGGGCTGCTAGGCGAGAAAAAGTGTAAGATTTTTCCGTCACGACCCCTTCTGACGTAGTGTAGACGGCCATAGATTACTGTATATATAGACGGCCTTGACGCCTATAAGGAACCTAGATGGAATAATATCCATCTTCCTCGCACTGTTACTTATTTTGCCATGAAATAAATATTATTGTATTTTAAATGACGCTTCATTTTAATAGACGCTAGTAACTCATTTATTTGTACATATTTGTTAATCAATAATGTAATACGTTTATCAATAATAATATATTACGAAAGGCACTTCGTTCCATTGGTCCACACATGTTCCACAACACTCACGCATGTTTTTTTAGTTTTTTTTTTTTATATATATACTTAGTCGGGTCATAAGTTCTGTCAAAACCTTGTTATTTAAAATTTTTGAATACTGGCTAGATGAACTTCACCAATTTTAAAAATATAACGTTTGCGTTTGCCGAAAATAAAAAGGACATTCATTTTCATTCATTTTTAAATATGGAGTGGTCGAAGAAAGAAGATGAGTAGCGGTTATCGCGTTGCACCGCTGTGGTTACGCGCCAAAAGAGATTTTCAATATTCTACAAAAATTGAAAATAACCCTACGATTTGTTAATCGCACTATCAAACGATTCACTGAAGATTCAAGCTTCGAAGATCGTAAGAGGATCAGCCGACCTCGTACAGTTAGGACACCCGCGATCATCAAAGCAGTGAAGGCGCGCATCCAACGAAATCCTGTTCGTAAACAAAAAATCTTGGCACTTCAGATGGGCCTAAGCAGAACCACGGTTAAAAGAGTGATCAATGAAGACCTAGGACTACCAGCTTATCGTAAGAAGACCTGAATTTTTTTGAACGAGCCTCTGAAATAAATTAGGCCGGATACATCCCGCGCTTTGTTATGGCCGTACGCGGGAAAAAAATCAGCGAAATTTTTTTTCGGATGAAAAAATTTTTAAAATTGAAGAAAGTTATAATAAACAAAATCATAAGGTGTATGCCCATAGCAGTGAAGAAGCCAGCACGCGTATTCCGAGGGTTCAACGAGGACATTATCCTTTGATACTCATGGTTTGGCTTGGAGTCTAATATTTAGGCTTAACTGAGGTGTTTTTCTGTGAAAAAGGTGTAAAAACCAGTGCCGAGGTGTACCAAAATACCGTCCTAACAAATGTAGTGGAACCTCTTTCTCAAACAATGTTCAAAAACAGACATTTGATATTCCAACAGGACTCTGCACCAGCTCATAGGGACCACTAGTTGACCGCCCGTGGAATTGACTTTATCGGACATGAAGACTGGCCCTCTTCTAGTCCAGATTTAAACCCACTGGATTACAAGATATGGCAACATTTGGAGGAGAAAGTCTGCGCTAAACCTCATCAGAATTTGGAATATATCCGAGCATCTTTGGCTAAAGCAGCGGCAGAAATAGATATGAATGTGGTGCGTGCTGCGATTGACGATTGGCCGCGTCGATTAAGGGCATGTATTCAAAATAGGGGAGGGCATTTTTAATAATGTAAATAAAATTGTATTCTTAGTTAAATTACCTTTCATTTCATATATAATTTCCATATAATTATCAAAAAGTGTATCATTAATTTTATAAAAAGTTTTTGAAAGAACTTATGACCTGACTAAGTATATAAATCTCTTAGTATTTCGGATAAAATGTAGCCTAGATCCCTCCCGACATAGCTCTCTATTTGTTCGTAAAGTTTCATCACAATTTATTTTATTTTAAAATAACGTTACCCCTACACTAGGATTTTGTCCTGTATCGTGGAGGCAGTTTACAAATTGCACGAGGACAAACATCCAGACCCGGAACAATTATTTGTAGGCCATACAAATACTTGTTCCGTGCGGGATTTGAACCCGCGGCCCCCAGCGCGGGAAACCACTGCGCCACGGAGCTGTCAAAACAATTGGTTCAGCCATTCCATTTCAAGCGTCAAAAAAGCCAAAAACAAAAACACGTTTCTAGTAGAGGAGGGGTTTTTATTTTTATTATTTGTTGTTATAGCGACAACAGAAATACACACTGTGAAAATTTCAACTGTCTACCTAGTACGGATCATGAGATACAGCCCACTGACAGACAGACGGACGAACAGCGGAGGCTTAGTAATAGGGTCCCGTTGGTTAGGTACCCTACGGGTACGGAACCCTAAAAATCAAACTCATCGCAAAAATCATAGAAAAATCTGAAATAAAAGACAATTACTAGTTTTTAAATTACTACTTTCAGGTACAGGTAGTGCGTAACGAAGACATAGGTATTAAAATTATTAAATGTTCATAATAAGTACATATAAAATGTACATAACCATTTTTGCAATTGTGCTATTCAAAATTTTCACATTATTGTGCCATGTCTGCAATGAAATTAAAAAGTTAGATTGGAACTTCTTATTACGTTTTGAAAAGTTTAAATGCCCAATTTAGATAAAACCACAGAATGAGTAATAGTACAAGAAATAAAACCGAATTTAAGATTTTATTTTTAGTCATTGTTAAAAAGTGCAAAATAATCCCGCAGCCGGTAGGATTCGAACCTACGCTCCCAGAGGGAATCTGATTTCGAGTCAGACGCCTTAACCACTCGGCCACGACTGCCACGTGTTATGTAGCTAAAATTTGTAAATAAAAAGCGATACAAGTTGTGTATTTATATAAAATTTAGTAATTTTACGACAAACAACAAAACAACAAGACAATAAAAACAACCTCTGGTCCATTTCTAGAAGCTGTAGCAAAAATGCCTCGGCTATGTTCCAATCTAACGGATACGGATAGCCAGTGTAATGACAAGCTGTAAGCATTCCAACTTAGTCCTCAGAGGTTACACCACGCCTCTAGTCTTCTTTGTTTGAAGCTGGTTGCAGGCGTCAATAGACTGCAGTAGTGACTTAGTTCGTTTATCACTTAAATTAAAGAAAAAAACGAAAAAATGGCTTACACTTTATCAAGAACATTGTCAGAAAATGTTTTCACATGATTGTATGAGAGATACCAATATCCTGAATCTTTGGTCGTAACTTTCGTGATAGCAATTTAATATGGAAATGTGATGGAAGTAGCAAGTAATATCATGCTTACTTGAAGATCAAGAGAGGAACCGGTTACATGTGAAACAGATATTCCGAGACCCATTCTCTGCGTTAACGGTAAAAACTGCGGCTTTAGTTTGTGGGGAGGCATGCACACGCAAGTATCTATGAGGATATCCCAACTTTATGTGGTAGGTATATATTGCAGCTGTATTTTATACGTGGTAGAGCCATGCTGCAGCTATATTAGTAGTATAGTTGTAGCACGAATGGGTCGGCTTGACCGTGGAAGGACCATACTCTCACAGAAAACCAGCGTAAAATATCAGCTTAATGCTGCTGTGTTTCGTATGGTGTGTGGAGATCCGGAGAGCATTTTTACTGGAAACGAAGCACTCCATCTTAATACTCAGAAGTGACAACACATGTACATATCGGTTCTTTATCAAGTATGTTACATAGGCAAACATTTACGATGAAGAAGTACTCAGATAATAAGCTTACCAAATGGTAGGGCTCTTAGAGTCCGCCTGGGTTGGCAACTAAGATGGACCGCGGTGCCTTTATTTATTATCTACTGTTAAGTATATACCTATACCGTATAGTGGTGGTGTAAGAATAACGACTACCACATACCGTCCCGTGGATGTCGTAAGAGGCGGCAAATGATAAATGACATGCCATGTGTTAGGTGGAGTGGGTGGTCGTTCGTCACACTTATTATATTAAAAAAAACCCGCTGAGTTGACGAGCAGGTACAGATTTCCTGCAATCAGATCAGAATGGTAGACGTAGAACGTCGCGTCGCACTCACTGAGGGCTAATAATCTACCGTTCACTAGATGTCGCCAGTAGTGACTGAAGTGCAGATCTTTCTTACACGCTGTCATTTAATGAGGGCATCCACGACTTTTTCTGCCACCAGGGCGGCGCCACTAGAAAGAGGTAAAATCACAGAACGCAATGAGGGCTAATATTCTTCCACTCACTAGATGTCGCTAGTTGCGACTGAGGTAAAGTTTTTGTTACACAATGTCTGTTAATTGAGAAATTAGTTTTATGAAAATAGTTTATCATTATCTAGAATATTATATTAATACACAACACAATGCGTCAGTGGTTTGCTTATTAATTTTTTGCACTGTATAACTCTTTTTGAAAACAATCGGCATTTAGTTATATTTTATAGTTTGGTTCATTCATTTCTAATGTAATTAATATAAAATATAACTAATAATACAGAAAGAAACCTTAAAGGTTACATTTTCCTAAGAAATTATCATCCCCGCTATGAAATCTGTCAAATATTTTACCTCACTGTAAAGTGGCGCCGCCCTGGTGGCAGAAAAAGTCGTGGATGCCCTCATTACTCTTTAGGTAAAATATTTCAGATTTAATAGCGGGGAAGTTAATTTGTTCGAAAAATGTAAAGGTTATTATTTATTCTGCACTATTAGCTATATTTTATATTAATGACATTAAAAATAAATAAACCAAACCACAGATATTCATAAAAGTAGAAAAATTAAAAAAAAGTTTAAAATGTGCAAAAAATTAAACAGCAAACCACTAACGCATTTGTTTTGTGTATTAATGTAATACTCTAGAAACTATAATAAATTTTTATTAAAAACCAACTTCTCATTTAAATTACACTGTGTAACAAAAAAAACTTTACCTTGGTGTAAACTAGTGACATCTGGTGAGCAGAAAATTATTAGCCCTCATTGAGAAGTGCTTAAAAATAGAAGTTTATTGGTTTCTAGAGTATTATATAAATACACAAAACAATGCCTCGGTGTTTTGATCGTAACTATTTTTCACGTTTTGACTCTTTTTTTTATTTATCTACTTTTAGAAATATCCGTAGTTTGATTTATTAAAGTGAAAATTTCATTAGAATTTGTTGTGATTTGAAACTTTGAAACAAAATGAAAGGGAAGAGCGGCACTAAAAAGAGACAAACATATATATATATATATATATATATATATATATATCAACTATAAGATCGAATACAATATGTATATAGTACAGCATTTTATTTCCTATTATCACGATCTCCTTTTCTAGAGGTTTCTCTTCTACCGCGTGTGAACTGGAAAATTTTTTTTTTGTAATTTCTGATCTAATGAATAAAATATTTTTTATTCAACATTGATTATTACATAATACTAATTGAAAGGATATACAATATTTTATTATATACAATATTATATTAAAAACTATACCTAATAATAAAAATAAAAAAATAAAACTAGAAGCTTAATTATTTATTTTATTTATTTTTTATTTATTTATTTCGACCAGCAAGGATCATAGGGTAATATTACATTCATTCAAGTTAATTCTAATACTAAAATTATTACTCATTACTAAAATTATATCAAATGCATAAGTATTCATAATAAATTCATAATTATCATATAGTCCTACACCAGATGGAAGTTAGCGTAGAACATTCTTTTTTTTTAACTAAACTGTATGCCAATTAATTGATCCATAAATGCTCCAGCAGAATCCGAAATTGCTTCACCTCTATTGTTATTAGTTAATATATAATTAATTTTTTAAAAATTTAAGTATCCAAAATTTAATTTTGCTGTAAAATATAAAATATCTACTTTTTAAAATTAAACTGTATGCCAATTGATTGCTCCTTAAATGCTACAGCAGAATCCGAAATTGCTCCACCTCCATTGTTATTAGTTTATTTATAATTAATGTTTAAAAAATTTAAGTATCCAAAATTTAATTTTGCTATAAAATATAAAATATTTACTTTTTTAAATCAAACTGTACGTCAATTAATTGCTCCTAAAATGCTCCAGCAGAATCCGAAATTGCTCCACCTCTATTGCTATTAGTTAATTTATAATTAATTTTTAAAAGTTATTGTCGGAAATTTAATTTTGTTATTAAACATAAAATATGTACTTACTTTATAAAATTAAACTCTATGTCAATTAATTGCTCCTTAAATGCTCCAGTAGAATCCGTAATTTTTCTGTGTTTTCTGTCTGATTCTGCTGGAGCATTTAAGGAGCAATTAATTGACATACAGTTTAATTAAAAAAAGTAAATATTTTATATTTTATAGCAAAATAAAATTTTCGATACTTAAATTTTTTAAAAATTAATTTTAAATTAACTAATAACAATAGAGGTGGAGCAATTTCAGATTCTGCTGGAGCATTTAAGGAGCAATTAATTGGCATACGGTTTAATTTTAAAAATTAGACATTTTATATTTTATAGCAAAATAAAATTTTCGATACTTAAATTTTTTAAAAATTAATTTTTAATTAACTAATAGCAATAGAGGTGGAGCAATTTCGGATTCTGCTGGAGCATTTATTAAGCAATTAATTGGCATACAGTTTAATTTTAAAAAGTAGATATTTTATATTTTATAGCAAAATTAAATTTTCGATACCGAATTTTTTAAAAAATTAATTATAAATTAACTAATAACAATAGTGGTGGAGCAATCTCGGATTCTGCTGGACCATTTATGGAGCAATTAATTGGCATACAGTTTAGTTAAAAAAAAGAATGTTCTACGCTAACTTCCATTTGGTTAGTCCTACTCCCTGCGGTATCGTGCGAAGAACGCTCGCTGCGTTTCCCCGCTGAATGGCTATACTTAGCCTTTGAGCGAGAAAAGAACCAGCCCTCTTATCACCAGCAGCAACGACCAGCCGCGGATGGAGTTCCTTTACGAACTTCACCGCACGTGGACCCCACGGACCGATAGTCTCTACAGCAAATGGCACAAATATGTAGTCATCTCTCAGAGACTCATACTTGCGCCACTTTTTTTTTTTTTTTTTTTTATAGGATAAGGGTGACAAACGAGCACACAGTCCACCTGATGATAAGTGGTTGCTGCGGCCCATAGACATCTACATCTATCCTCTATTACAAATCAAAATGTAGATGCGTTGTCACCCGTGAGGACTAAGATGGAATGCCTCAATTCCAGTAAAAAGGGCCTCCGGCCACCTGCACTCACCAAGCGAAACGCAGAGGTAAACCTCTACTTCACGCTGGTTTTCTGTGAGGTCGTGGTACCACCCCGGTTCGAGCCGGCCCATCCGTGCGACAGCAAAAGCTGCCGCGTGGCTCTACCACTGTTAACTTATTCAGTTGTTTAGTTCAGCTGCCTCTGATGCTGCCCCGGCTCTAAACGAGGTACCCCTGAGATGAGAGGCCGCCAGAGTGTCTACGCAAGTAGCATCCCACACTAGGGCTTTACCTCTCTCCCAAGGGACCAATGTCATACCGTTGGGTCTCCTGCCATCGTCTCTAAATATTCCACAAGGCTCTAAAACCGAGGGAACATTTATTGAAACAATATTAATATTAATCTAATTAATATTAAAACTAATGTTACAGAAAGAAATATTAATTTTTAAATTTTCCTCACAAACTAACTTCCCCCGCTATGAAATCTGTGAAAGTATTTCACCTCACTCCTAAGTGGTGCCGCCCCGGTGGCACGAAAAGTCGTGGATGGCCTCATTAACAGCACACACAAGGTGGCCTACTCCATCTTACATCCATACTTACTACTGCTGAATTACCACAGTAAAAAAGCTAAGAACTAAAATTATCAGCCAGTTCAACTCTATGTAGTATTGTGCCTAGAATGCCAGCCTGCGACTGCGATCCCTTGATGAATAGCTATACTTAGCGAACAGTAATGGGGTGGTTACCAAACGTTTGACCCTTGACGCTGCTTTGAAGATCATAAAATAGTATTATGATCATAACGGCGCCATTGAGCACCATTTGAGGTGTAATATTTGACATATTTCATAGCGGGAAGTTAATTTGTTCGAAATATGTAAAGATTAATGTTTATTTTTCTACTATTAGTTATATTCTGTATTAATTAGATTAAAAATAAATAAACCAAACCACAGATACTCATAAAAGTAAGAAAAATAAAAACATAATTAAAAATGTGCAAAAAAAATAAAGAACAAATCACTGAGGGATTGTTTTGTGTATTATTAATACTCCAGAATCTGATAAACTTTTATTTAAATCGAACTTCTTAAGTAAATGACATTGGTAACAAAAAAACCTTCACCTCAGTGTCAACTAGTGACATCTAGTGAGCGAAATATTATTAGTCCTCAATATAAAAAAAATAGTAACATAAATTGAAAAAGTAGTTTTAAAATGAGATTGAACTGGCTAATAAAATATTTAAGTAAAGGTTTTAAGAAATTATGAAACAAAAATTATATTGAAATCAAAATTATAAAAGTACAAGACCAAAAAGAGTTATTACAGGGGACACCCGGGTTTGAACCGGGGACCTCTCGATCTGCAGTCGAATGCTCTACCACTGAGCTATATCCCCGATGTGTGAAATATTAAAAGTATGAAATAAGTTCTGATGAATAATATTTATAAAAACTTTCATTTCATAACTAGTACAAAAAAAAATTAATACTAACTGATACCACATGAGTAAAGAAACCATACCACTGGTACCTACTAACCGGCACGTTGCTGCCATAGATAAAGTAATTGTTGAAATATTTTAAATGTGGAAATTAGGAATGATAATACCTGCTACATTCATTGATGATGAATGATAATACCTATGTCGGTACAATACGCGAGCCACCTACTGTAAGTTAATTATACAATGCTTAATTATTCTGTAACAATGCCTTAAGTGCAAGCAATAAATTTATGGAATTTTTTTTACCACAATCTGATTAAAGATGCGACAGTGCATAAAATAGGAATAAACAAACATTAAATCTTATATTTTATATTTAAAAATTATTTACATTAAATTAAAATATACATTATTAAAAATCCTACGGGTCCTAATGTTAGTATAGTCACTAGACCGCTGCTCGTTTCCTCGTCGAACTCGTACTCAGCCTTTGGCGAGAAACGAACCAGCCCTGTTATCACCAGCAGCAACGACTGTGCTTTGTGGAGTAATCTATGTTTGTGGCATTCTACGTGGGAAGCATATTGTGTGTACATACGAGCAGCAGTGGCCTTGTGATGGGCTGATAGGTTGACATGATGATGATGATATTATTAATTAAATTATTTTTAACTTTACTAATATTCGCATAGTAGATATTTCATTTGATTATGCTATAATTTTAGAATTTTAGTTTTTAAATAATTAAATCATAAGTCTAAAAATTTTACGTCTGGCGCTAACGAGATTCTGTCGGAAGTCGGAAACAAGTCAAGTTTTTTTTTGCATTATATCATAGACACCCATAGATTAATGATATCGCGCGCGATGACTTATCATTAATCTATGATAGTCACAGCTCAGGACATTAATTTATAAATATAAGCTTAACTAAGTTAACAGAACAGAATATTTCATCAAATACTGATTAAAAACAAAAGAATAAAACTATAAAACTTAAATAAAACTAAAAAATATAAACTGATAAAATATACTGATAAGGCTGATTTTACAACGGTCAAATAAAAGTTATCTTTCGATTGACCGAATATAAAAGCTGAGCGATTGACTGAATATAAAAGCTAAATATATACCAAATTTTATATTCAATTTGTATAATATGTTTGTGTGTACTTTATTTGTATATTATATTGTATTTTATCCTATGAATATAAATATTGTAAAATTAATAGATTTAGTATAAACTGACGTATATTAATGAAAACTAAGCTCTTTCTTATAATAAACGCGCAACGTCATTTTTGATTATAAATAATCAAAAATGACGTTGCGCCCCCGGGTGGGCTCGAACCACCAACCTTTCGGTTAACAGCCGAACGCGCTAGCCGATTGCGCCACGGAGGCCTTGTAGAAAGCAGTGAAATTGCAAAATTAATTCCATAATTATTATAAGTACCTATAGGAATAAAGTAAAGCCATAATATATATGTCATCTGCATAGTATATAACAATATTGGTAAATCCAATTGGGCATACCTTAAGCGCATTAAAAAAATTACGTATAACATGATTATACGGAATTATTAAAGTAGTTTAAATACATTTCGACAGCACTATCGGCTTCAACACCCTCGAAAACCATGAAAATGACACCCATGATGAAAAAATTGATACCTATTGCAGCCGCCATCTTGGATTTACATTTCGACAGCACTATCGGCTTCAACACTCTTGAAAACCATGAAAATGACACCCGAGATGAAAAAATTGGTACCAACTTCAGCCGCCATCTTGGATTTACATTTCGACAGCACTATCGGATTCAACACCCTTGAAAACCATGAAAATGACACCCAAGATGAAAAATTTGATATCTATTGCAGCCGCCACCTTGGATTTACATTTCGACAGCACTATCGGCATCTGCACCCCCGAAAACCATGAAAATGACACCAATGATGAAACAATTTATATCTACTGCAGCCGTCATCTTGGATTTACATTTCGATAGCACTATCGGCTTCAACACCCTCGAAAACCATGAAAATGACACCCATGATGAAAAAATGGGTACCTACTTCAGCCGCCATCTTGGATTTACATTTTGACAGCACTATCGGCTTCAACAACCTCGAAAACCCATGAAAATGACACCCATGATGAAAAAATTGATACCCATTGCAGCCGCCACCTTGGATTTACATTTCGACAACCCTATCGGCTTCAACTCTCTCGAAAACCATGAAAATGACATCCATGATGAAAAAATTGATACCTATTGCAGCCGCCATCTTGGATTTACATTTCGACAGCACTATCGGTTTCAACACCCTCGAAAACCATGAAAATGACACCCAAGATGAAAAAATTGATATATTTTGCAGCCGCCATCTTGGATTTACATTTTGACAGCACTATCGGCTTCAACACCCTCCAAAACCATGAAAATGACACCCATGATGAATAAATTGGTACGTAATTCAGCCGCCATCTTGGATTTACATTTCGACAGCACTATCAGCTTCAACACCCTCAAAAACCATGAAAATGACACCTATGATGAAAAATTTTATACCTATTGCAGCCTCCACCTTGGATTTACATTTAGACAGCACTATCGGCTTCAGCACCCTCGAAAACCATGAAAATGACACCCATGATGAAAAAATTGATACCTATTGCGGCCGCCATCTTGGATTTACATTTCGACAACCCTATCGGTTTCGACACCCTCGAAAAGCATGAAAATGTCACCCATGACAAAAAAAATTATACTACGTACTTTTAGTACGTGCTACTATTATTTATTCTGTGCTTTTAAATATTGTAATAATAAAATCTCTTATTATTATTATAATCAAGTATTTAAGAAATTTGGTTATTCGAATATTGTTTATTTATACAGCGATCTTTTTGAGCCGCTGAAAACAACCGAAACAATGTCCACTCACGACGGCGACTGAAGCCGAATGTGTTCTGTGAGCCGAACTAAACTTAATACAAAGGTACTCTGTGAACTAAACTACTCAGTGGCTGTAGATCCCCATTTACAGAAACAATTTATATATACGAGGCAGTGGCGTAGCGTGCCTTAGATGGGCCCTGTATCAAAATTTGTTGGGGGGCCCCCATGAAGAGTAGGGGGATGAAGTTGTTCACGTCCGCAGTAATTGCCGCCCGCACCCTGCACGTGTCCCCTGGGTAGCGATAAATGAACAACAAACTACTGGCTGCTGTACTGTTGCGCTATAATCTTGCAACCTCACAGCACTATCACAGTCGTTCAAAGACGAAGTGTCGTTTAGACAGTGGTAGAGCCAGGCGGCAGATTTTGCTGTCGCATGGATGAGCCGGCTCGAACCGGGGTGGTACCACGAACTCGCAGAATACCAGCGTGAAGTAGAGGTTCACCTCTGCGTTTCGCTTGGTGAGTGCAGGTGGCCGGAGGCCCTTTTTACTGGAAATGAGGCATTCCATCCTAGTCCTCACAGGTGAAACCGCATCTGCATTTTGATCTGTAACAGAGGATAGATGTAGATGTCTATGGGCCGCAGCAACCACTTACCATCAGGTGGACTGTGTGCTCGTTTTTCACCCTTATCCTATAAAAAAAAGAATATTGTATAATTTAATTACCCACTTGAAATGCCTCAATGCGATCAGCTCTCCTCGGAGAGCCACCGGACTAGAGATATTGGACCTATTACCCGAATCTGCCAACTTAATATAGAAAGTATTAGTTAAGCTATAATTTAAAATTAAAAAATTTGTACAGCCGACTTCAATATAAGCGACTTCAATAGAGGTTATTTAAGAATAACTCAATAACCATTGGTCTGACCTTGATCAAATTCATATGGGACCACACGAGAACTATCAGCTTTCATATAAAAAAAGAATCATCGAAATCGGTTTGCCCAGTACAAAGTTATGAGGTAACACACATAAAAAACAAACACACTCGAATTGAGTACCGTCTCCTTTTTGGAAGTCGGTAGAAAAGTGAAATAGTAAGTAATGTTCTGTTATAAAATGACATAGACGTACTCCTTTTGCAAGAAACTCACGCTAGAGATGAACAGAATCTATATAAACGTGGTGCTATCCCGGGATACTACCTTGCTCATTCAATTAACCACACGCAATATGGCATCGCCACTTATGTTAAAGACGTTATTAAACATCTCGCTGCGGAGACTTGCCTTGGGGTCCGGATGTATTTGCCTCTGCAATAAAGATCCATAACCTTACCATTGTAAACGTATACAAACCACCGAACTCTTCATGGACTACCAACATCCCCGCTTTCCCACACCAATGCCTATATGCCGGCGACTTCAATAGTCATCACACGACCTGGCGATATAACAAAAATGATGCAAATGGTGAACACCTCGTGCAATGGGCGGAGAACAACAACCTACACCTGTTATTTAATGCCAAGGATAGAGGATCGTTCAGGTCAACAAGATGGAAACGTGATTATAATCCAGACTTAACGTTTACTACCTGTGACATTTATCGAACCCCATTACAAACCACACGAAGAATTCTCTCAGACTTCCCGAACAGCCAGCACCGACCGGTTCTTGTGGAGGTTGGTATTAAGATCCCTTTAACAAACTCTGTGCCTTTGCCTCGATGGAACTTCCACAAAGCAGACTGGTCCAAATTCAATGCTGACATAGATTCTGCTATCAGATGGATACCTCCCTGTGCCGAAAACTACAAGAGATTCACTAAACTTATCATAGCAACAGCAAAAAAGATCATTCCCCGAGGCTACCGCAAGGTGTACATCCCTTACTGAAAACTATTTGATGAGTACACGCGCACGGGTAACTATGAAATAGGTGAAGACCTTCTGAAATCTCTAGACGAAGGGCGTCGAAATAGGTGGCTCGATACCGTGGAGACAATGGATTTTAAGACTTCCAGCAGGAAAGCTTGAAGGGTGCTCAATGGGTTGGTAGGCAAGACTGGAACAAACTCCCGTGGCGGATCTGCTCCACTAGCCAACGCGATTGCAAACAGAATAGTTGAGGTGTCCCCAGTTAAAGGCAGGAAAGATGATACCCGGGCGACACGACAGTGCGCTAAACAGCTCAAGCCGTCGCTTTCAATTGACTACCAGCTGCCACGAAAACTCTCCCAATTTGAAACCGATCGCGCCTTGAAACTATTGCCCCCTTATAAAGCTGCTGGTGTCGATGAAGTCTACAATGAGTTTCTAAAGCACCTGGGCCCGAAATGCAGGAAATGGCTGAAAGAGTTCTTCTCAGATATCCCGTTACGTAACAAATTGCCTCGCGACTTCAATAGATCGAAGATTATTGCTATGCTGAAACCCCAAAAACCTGCAGACGATCCTAAGAGCTACCGTCCTATCGCCCTTCTGAGCTGTGTCTACAAACTTCTGGAGAGACTAATCTACAACCGCCTTATGCCCTTTCATCGATAAGGTGGTTCCAGTAGAACAAGCTGGCTTCCATTGTGGCTGCAACTATACCGACCAGGTGTTATCCCTCACAACTCACATTGAAGCAGGGTTTCAAAAGAAACTAAAGACGGTTGCTGTTTTAATAGACTTGTCAGCGGCATACGACACAGTTTTGCGGCAAGAATTGGTCTATAAGGTCATGAAAGCGGTACCATGCAGAAAAATGGTGGGGCTGTTAAATAGAATCCTTAGCAACCGTGAGTTTATGGTATTCCTTGGCGACGGTGAAAGTCTGTTGAGTTTGCTGGAGCCATGTTGCACTACAACTCCACTCCGAGATACCTAGGCGTAACTCTCGATCGGAGTCTCACGTACGCTCCGCACATGGGCAAATTATCCAAAAAGCTCCAGACCAAAAACAACATCTTGCACAGGCTAGCGAGCACCACTCGGGGGGACAGCGCCGATATGCTGCGTATAAGTTGTAAGTATTACTTACAATTAATACTTTTAGGAACTGACCTAGCCACACAATACTTACATAACTGAAGACGATTCGGCGGCATTCATAGCTGAAGACGTTTCAGTTTTTTTTTAATTCTTTGCTTCTATCGATAATAGTGATAGCCTTCCCTGTCCCGTTGAAGTCCTTGGAATTTTTGGTTACACACGTTCGGGGCCCCTGTAGACCGGGGGCCCCGTATCATTGATACGGCTGATACGGCGGTAGCTACGCCCCTGATACGAGGCAACCAAATCAATGAAAATTTCGCCATTTTGGTGCCGAAAAAAATTAATTATAGCTAAACAAAACAAAATTACACTGCCATTTACATTCAGTGGCTTCCCACATGATAGATGAAGAGATTAAAAAATAGATTGAGTTAAACAATTGATATTTTCAAAAGTTATAGTGTTTACAAGCCACAGGGACATGATAAATCCACACCATAAGCCACTAAAACCCTTTTTTTATTTAAAAATAGCAATTAATCGATTTAAAAAAATTATTAATAAGTTCAACAATTATTTATCTTTCTAACAATGTGCTTTTTATATCATTTATATGTATAATATGATTGCTAGATACGATTTTATTCGATAAAATGTTGGAATTTTAATTTTTAGGCGATAGTAGAACATTACCTTGCGCTTTCGCTTAAGGTATGCAATATTCCATGAGAATGTCCGCCGTAAGGGGACTTAGAAGAACCTATGGGGTCATAGCTAACCCTTCTTTTTGTAGACAGAAACGGTTATTAAACCGGAATTCATATTGTTTTATACTGAGAGAAGTAGGCAAACAGTCTAGGGATGGGACGTAAGTAACAAGTGGTAAATTTAAAAATTTGTACAACCGACTTCAACAACGTTGAGAGGAATGAGGGTGTACCGTGGTATACTGAACACATCTGCTTACACCTTCAGGTACAGGCGTGATGTTATGTTGTGTGATTACGTAAACAATGCATATAATATATGCGATAGCAGCAATCGCGGTTGATTTTATTGAAGAGACATTTACTCAAGAGTTCCTTTGTCTGTCTCCGAAACTCATAACTCATCATCAGATCTTTACGAATTTTAAATGGGATCATTTTAGAATAAACCTCTTTCGCAGAAAAAAATAATTTTGCAAATCCGTCTATATATCACGGAGTTATGCCCAAACATACTTAAAAAAATATAAATATCCCAATTGAGAATCTCCTCCTTTTTTGAAGTTGGTTAAAATATTTACATTACAACATAAGGCATCATTCAATAATATACAAAGAAATAAAAACTGGCTTAAGCTACTGATCTATCCCTATTAAACTTAATGCCAATATTACGTATTTCAAACTCAACATAATCACAGAATAAATAATAGTACTACATAAGATAAACATAATATGTAAATCTCTTTCTATATAATATGTGTAATATATATATTGGGTCAAATGTTAGCTGAAGACACGCAAAGGTTTTTTTACATAAATTTTACGATTAATTGCCTTCATGAGAACCTTTCTTCATTGCGTAGGTAATGCCACTTATTCTGGGTACTTGTATAATCGTAGCCATGTGGCGACATCTATGTCGTAAAATAAGAAGCTCGAAGGACTACACCAAATGAGGGCATCCACGACTTTTTCTACCACCAGGGCGGCGCCACTTTCGAGTGAGGTAAAATATTTGACAGATTTCATAGCGGGGACGATAATTTCTTAGGAAAATGTAATCTTTAAGGTTTCTTTCTGTATTATTAGTTATATTTTAAATTAATTACATTAGAAATGAATAAACCAAACTATAAATATAACTAAAAGACGACTTTTAAAAAAAAAGTTATAATGTGCAAAAAATTAAAAATCAAACCACTGACGCATTGTGTTATATATTAATATAATACTCTAGACAATGATAAACTATAATTTAAAACTAATTTCTCAATTAAATGACACTGTGTAACAAAAAACTTTACCTCAGTCGGTACTAGCGACATCTGGTGAGTGGAAGATTATTAGCCCTCATTGTAGGAACTAGGCAGGGAAAGAGAAGTCCTGTCCGCCTAGGGCTGCCATCTGACCGGATAGCCCCGCCCGGATTTCAATACCAACCGGATTTTCTCCCCGCTGTATATATTAGTATATCACTGTTAAGGTGTTAAGTGCAAGTGAGCAAGTGAATACGACTCAAATCGAACTTTGCAATAAAATTTTTGGAGAAAGCAACTTTTTGAAACCTATTACTAGTGACCAAAAGACATACCTACCTAAGCGGTAATAAAGTATATTTTATTAGGAAATATGTAAATCTATTGAGTCTTATCGCCGTTATGACGGTCGAAAACTGGACTTTTTTCCAAAAATCAGGATTTTTAACAACTCTAGGCCGTGGTAACCCCCCTCCACATCCCAGTTTATGTAAATCAGTGCTGCCAACTAGGCGCGTTTAGTGTCAGAAGTCAGAACTAGTCTATGGCATTCTCACAGAGTACTTTTTATATGGGCATTCTATTCTACAGCATAGTGTAGACGCCCAGTGTTAAATGTTACGCTTTTTATTAATATACCTACGTGACACTGGAAGACTCACATCAACTTTTAAGAAACAGCAACACCGAAAAGGCTATGGTATCGTCAATCTTTTTTCAATCCGGAGGCCCATTTTGCTGGAAACAAGGCATTCCAGCTTAGTTCTAGAGGTAATAGCGCATCTGCAATTTGATTTTTAATCGAGGATAGTGGATGGATGTCTATGAACCACACCATCTCCTTACCATCAGATGGACTATGTACTCGTTTGTCACCAAAAAACTATAAAAAAATTGTCTAATAAGGGCATCCATGACTTTTTCTGCCACCAGGGCGGCGCCACGAGAAAGTGAGGTATAATATTTGACAGATTGCATAGCGGGGAAGTTAATTTGTTTGGAAAATGTAAAGGTTATTATTTCTTTCTACAATATTAGCAATATTTTATATTAATAAGATTAAAAATAAATAAACCAAACCACAGATATTCATAAAAGTAGAAAAATTAAAAAGTTAATAATGTGCAAAAAAATTAAAGAGCAAACCACGGACGCATTGACGCATCTAGAAACTGATAAGCTGTGTAACAAATAACTTTACCTTAGTGTCAACTAGCGACATCTGGTGAGCAGAAAATTATTAGCCCTCGAGTAGGCTTGATCGATTTTAAGATACTATGGGTGTTGTTAAATTCATCTTAATTGAAACAGAAACAGAGTTGAGGAAATGACATAGGTGGGGGAAGGTTCGTTAGAGTGGCCCAGGCGGGTAAAGTGACCACCTCCTTTTTCAAAAGCAACCAAGTAGCGCTATTTGTCAACGGCTTATGGAAATTATTCATTGACCAACGCCACATTGCTCCAGTAAACACCGACGCGCTTAATTCACGCGGACAGATTTTATGACAAAAAAGATGGTTTTTGTGGTCTCTGATCTAAGGTAAGTGGTTTAAAAATTGTAATAATTTACTGTGTTCAATATAAATAAACAACAATGTAATATTTTATCAGTTAACACTTTAACTGTCCGGTTTTCAGACACAATAGTAAGACAATAGCAATGACCTATATGTAGTACACGGGATAGCGAAAGGGTTAACCCATCTAATGTACTGTTTATTTCTCGGTAATATAACCTCATTTGAAATTTGAGTCGTTTTTTTTATCGTCGCGCTTCGTTTCGGGTAAAGTGGCCTAGTCTGTAGGTAGGTAAAGTGACATAGTAGGTTACTTTACCTGTCTTAGTACAAATTTTTCCTGTGAATATAAATAATATTTTGTATTGTTTTAGATATGCCAAATACATAAATACGGACGTCGCAGCAGCAGACATGGGACCCGGTTGCGATGGAAAAAATATAAGAGTTGTAAGAAGAGAAAAAATGGGCTTCCTTAAGACTAGCAAAGGATTCAAAGTTCCTCGGTCGATGCTCAAACATCGTGTAAAAGGAATAAACAAAGAAGCTGTTGCAAATATAAAAGTATTAGGGTCTCGCCGTCCAATTTTTTGTCTAAAGTAAGAAGAAGAATTGGTGCAACCCATTTTAGAAATGGAAAAGCGATTTTATGGATTAATTTTGCAGGATATAAGGAGACTTGCCTATCAGTTGGCTGAACGCAATAATATAAAACACAATTTTAATAAATCATAATAATAGTATTTTTGAGTCTGAGTTTACCACAGTGCAGAGCAAAAGCTCTAAAATATTTGCACAAAAGGCAAAGAAGCAGTTGGATGCTATCACCTTAGCAGATCCAGGTGTATTGAGCACCGTCGTGATTTGTATGGCTGCTGGTGGAAATTATATATCCTCTTTTATTATTTTTCCTCGAAAGAGAATGAAGTCTTTTTTAATACGTCTTTGGGTGGAACTACAAGATGGTGCACCGCCGGGTACAGGATTTGCTTGTCATTCGTAGGAGTGGATGCAATTGGACATTTTTACGGATTGGTTTAAGCATTTTTTGAAATTCGCCAAGCCGACTGAAGAAGATCCTGCTCTCCTGATTCCAGACGGACATAACTCACATACAAAAAGTTTGGATTTTTTTGAATTGGCAAGAACGACTGTGTTATGTTTGCCTCCACACTGCGGTCACAGACTTCAACCACTGGATGTCTTTAATGGGGCCTGTGAACAAGTATTAAATAAAATTTGAATTAATCTAAGACTAATTGCATTTTATTGAGACTATGTCAGTTTACCCGCTTTGTGGGTTTATGTAGGCCACTTTACCCAACCTGGGTAGATAAAGTGGTCAATTTCCCATTTTGGCTTTAAACTTAAAAATACTATAAAATGTCTTGATATAAGTCAAAATATGAATGTGATGTCAAAACTACATTAGTTTGAGAGAATACAGTAATAAAGTAACGTAATTTTTTTTTATATTTATCTAATAGGCAGTCATTCAAGCTTTAGGGTGGCCACTATACCCGACCTTCCCCGACAATATTAAAACTTATCTCTTTTCAGGTAGATTTTTCTGCCGACTTCCAAAAAGGAGACGGTACTCAATTCGAGTGTATGTTTTTTTCTTTTTTTTCTATGTGTGTTACCTCATAACTTTGTACTGGGCGAACCGATTTGGATGATTATTTTTTTATATGAAAGCTGATAGTTCTCGTGTGGTCCCATATGAATTTGATAAAGGTCAGACCAATGGTTATTGAGTTATTCTTAAATAACCTATATTGAAGTCGGCTGTACAAAATTTTTAATTTTTAATTATTTTACGCTAACGGTTTATTTAATTACTGGTTTAACCGTCGGCTATGTTTGTGGCTTTCTACCTACCTGTTCTGTTTGTACAGAGAAACCGTTTCTAAAAAGTAGAAAAGTTGGAAGTTTTTAAAATAGTTGTACTTTATATATAGTTCAAGGCTATTTACTCATGATGGGACGCGATACAGAATTGAATCGATTGTCTAAATCGATCCCGATGTTTACTCGGTAAACTAATTTTTAAATGACTGAGGACAACTCTGATAGGACTATAGCTGATAAGTGTGCCATTTTTTATTCTTAATTGACATTGTATATTGTTGATTTTTTTAATTTGCTAATTAATTTTTATTATTACTTTTGATATGTTTATATTATCATTAAATGGAATATTGGTTATTGGTATTCAATATTTCAAAGAAAAATAAAACGAATTTGCATGACGTCTCTACTGAAGACGTAGGAGGTACCTATGTAATAAAAAACAGTCTATATCATTATATAATATCTCATGTAACATACCTACTAAAAAGGAAATAAATAAACGTGCGGCTTATGAAATGTATCACAGTTTAAAGCTGTCTTTAAACTGTGAATGTATGAACAATCGCAAATGTTTTCTAACAAAATACAGTTTGACAATATTGAAACGTATGTCCTACTGACTTGCGATATTATTGGAAATGTTGGGGACGTGCGAGTGCTCGTGCTCAATTATGTATTCTATACTTATACAATATTAATAATACTATACCTAATAAAAAAAACCTAAAACTAATAACATAATTATTATCATCATTGAGTTATATTATGTACTAAGTACATGCGTAGTACCTACATATATATCGCTGATTATCATACAGTCCTACTCCCCGTGATATCGTGCCAAGAATGCTGGCTGCGTTTATACTTTATACCAGAGTATAGGTAACAAGTAGGTATAATGTTTATTATAATATCAATGTAAAATTTGTGTATATTTTGTTATATAATAAAAGTTAGCCTTTCTCAACAAGTCCCGTATGGTCTAGTGGCTAGGATACCTGGCTTTCACCCAGGAGGCTCGGGTTCGATTCCCGGTACGGGAAACCTTTTTGGTTTCATTTGTTTGTAATATGTATTTTTTATTGTATTAGTTTAAATTCACACAAAATAAATAAAATCAACAACTTCTTAGCAATTTTTCTTCATGTAGTGTGAGCTCTTAATAAACTATGGATATTTGATGTTTTTTTTTTTGCTAAAGATTGATACTCTTCAGCACATGTTTGTAGGCGTTGGATTTGATTTGTTCTGTTTTTGCCAATATGTAATTTGCATAATGCAGAAACCGAAACCACATTAAATTGAGGCATTTTTTCTTAGTAAACAGTCGAAAGGCGACAGAGGTGGCAGAGGTGACAACTTCCATTTGTTTACGTAGTCATCATTATCATCGACTTCGAATGGATTGGGAGATTCCATTGTCATTCTATTTATCAATTGATATTATTATCATACAAAAATTGTTAAAATACTACCGGGATGGCTAGATTTTTTAATATTCGGAAATAAAAAACCTAATCCGACCCGAAAGAAATATATTATATAAAACAAATATACATATTTGTAGTAAATAAAATTACGTATTATTTCCTAAATAAATTTGAAGGATGTAAAAAAAGTATGCCTTATTAGCAAAATAATTTGTCAGAAGTGGGATTCGAACCCACGCCCTCAGAGAGGACCAGAACACCCGACGCACCCACTTTTCATGGGTAAGGAAACCTTGAGTCTGGCGCCTTAGACCGCTCGGCCATCCTGACATATGTTTACAATGCTGAAATTTTATTTTATACTATATTCCTATTAAAGGCCGATATTGTTTTTTTTAATCAAATAAAATTAAAAGTGGAATCAACTATAACCTGGGTGAATATAAACTGTGATGATGAATGTGAACTAATTTGTTCGTACAACTACAGTTTTCAATTTGTTCATGTTGTGTTTCTATCCTATTATTCTTTTCTAAGGATTGAAAAGTCGGTCTTAATTTAATATAATTTTTTATATATTTAGGTAATACTTTTAATTAACTGTTTTCATAGAATGTTTGTCAAGAAAATAAGAGTAATTAAGAAATTATATGTATAATGAATAAGAAGGACATGCTTCGATTATGTATCAAGTATCGAAATATGATTTGTATTTTCATATCTTTATAATATATAAAAAATACGTATTACATTGTTTGTCCGCGATGAACTCCTAAACTACTGAACTGATTTCAATGAAATTTTGCACACTGTGCAGTTTGGTCCAACTTGAGAGATAGGATAGTTTTTATCCTGATAAGTAACACTCATTATTTTTTTTTTACGATTTTAAGGATTTTTTATATGAAGGGTCGTCGAAAAGGGCAGAACAATGTCTGCCTGGTCAGCTAGTATACATATAAAGCATGACTTTGTGTTTCATAATTTTCAAAATGAGTCAATTTATAAATTTAAGTGTGATTTGATATGATTACGAAAAATGCCATCTATTGTTAAATATTAAAAATTTAAATGAACATTAAAATTAGCAGCAATAACGGTACCTACTTTTAGTTTGTAAAGTTAGTAGCGTAGTTTGTAAATTTTGACAAACTAAAAATACTGGTAATGCTAACTAGATGGCAGTGTTACAAATTTTTTAGAAACTGCAGTTCTGCTACATGGGTCGTGTGCTCTGCTTTGTAGATTTCGAAATATGCGCATTAGAACCAGAGGAGGTAACCGATATGGCGACATAGCGCAAAGGATATCAATAAGCTGTTCCGCCAATGGAAATCGACTGGCGATATAGGAAGGTTCTTGAGTCGATAAGAGGTCGACTCGCACTAGATGGAATCACAGATAGATAATACGCACGTGACGACCTGGTTACAGGTGCAGGAAGTGAATGGCTCAGGACCGTGCTTTGTGGAATTCCTCTAGGGAGGTTTGTGTTCAGCAGTGAGCAGGGCTGTAATGAGGATGATGATGTTGATGTGTGCGCAAGACTGAACGGATGAATTTAATATAGTATTATTAAAACAGAGAACAGGAAAGCTGGAGGGTACCTTCTGTGAAGTTTCTAAAAGCATCACAAATTCTCCATCGCGGGTAGTATCATTGTTTGATTAAAATATTAT
Organism: Parnassius glacialis; assembly: GCA_033319125.1. NCBI lineage: Eukaryota > Metazoa > Arthropoda > Insecta > Lepidoptera > Papilionidae > Parnassius > Parnassius glacialis. Next base: position 1,244,222 of record JAVANC010000023.1, on the reverse strand, counting down.
ATCTTCATACAGAGAAATAAGTATTTTAGGTCATAACCCATTTATTATATTATTTTATATTATATATACATATTTTCTTCACACTAAAATTTTTACTGTTATTGAATACTGACTAAAGTTTTTTTTTATTCTAAGCCTGTACTACCAATTTTATTTTTTTAAGATTCCTACTTCGAAACTGTGATATTTTGTGACTTTCTCTCTAGCGGCCCCAGGCTGCAACATCCCATGCTATGCTACTGCCATCTATTGAACGTTATATGTTAGTAATTCTTGTTAGGGTTTTAGGGCTGAATTTATCTGGCGCTGGCGTTCCTTTCTGAAGGATTCTCTTTAGTCATCATTACATTGTAAATTTATTCAAGTATGCTTGTGTAAATGCCTAATGTTAAAATACTCTGCTGAGACAGGGAGCAGCGCAGCGTTGAACTTATTATACTGATATTGAAAATTTTGTTGTGTTTGCGAAGTATGGGAATCATGGAAAATTCTTCCTGCTATAGGTGAGCAACATGTCAAACAACGGGTTTTAAGGGTTGAAGAAGAGGGTGAAATCTCCACTCACCTTGGAGGGTCATCTGTGGTGACACCACAGTAAATTTATCGAGTGTAAATCATTATTTAATAATAAATAAATGCTTAAATATATAATGTATTTTTAACCCCCAACAAAAAAGAGGGTTGTCATATGTTTAACGTGTGTATCTGTGTGGCATCGTAGCTTCTAATGGATGAACTGATTTAGATTTAATTTTTTTGTTTAAAAGGTGACGTGATCTTTTCAGCCGTTTGAAAATCACCAGCTCTTGTTTCGGGGTCTTTATAAATTTTCGATTTACTATTATTATTTATAGAATAAGTGACGACTTCCAGCCTCCCGAACAAGCCGGTTTCCGAAAAGTCTTTAGTACCATAGACCACATGCATACCCTGCGGCAGATTGTACAGAAGACAGAGGAGTATAATCTGCCACTTTGGTTTGAGTATGTGGACTATGAGAAAGCCTTTGATTCCGTCGAAATTTGGGCGGTGCTGCAGTCCCTTCAACGGTGCCAAGTTGACTGTCGGTATATCGAAGTGCTGAAGTGTTTGTACAGTAGAGCTACGATAGCTATTAGAGTACAGAATCAGAGTACGAAACCTATCCAACTGCAGAGAGGTGTAAGACAGGGTGACGTTATAGTCCCGAAACTCTTCATCACTGCATTGGAAGACGTTTTCAAGCTTCTGGACTGGAAAGGATACAGTATTAACATCAATGGCGAGTACATCACTCATCTTCGATTTGCCGACGATGTAGTCCTTATGACAGAATCGCTGGAGGACCTAAGCACTATGCTCAATGACCTGAATAGTGTCTCCCAATGGATAGGTCTTAAGATGAACATGGACAAAACAAAAATCATGTTTAACATCCATGTACCTATGCCGGTAGTTGTTGAGAGCATTAAGCTCGATTGACGAGTATGTTTACCTGGGACAAATAGTCCAACTAGGTAAGTCAAACTATGACCGAGAGGTCAATCGACGGATTGAACTCGGCTGGGCAGCGTTTGGGAAACAACGACACATCTTCTCGTTAGACATCCCTCAAAACCTGAAAACGAAGTTATACGACGAGTGCGTGTGGCCAGTGATGACTTACGGATCTGAGACGTGGTCCTTCACTACTGGCCTTATGAGGAAGCTCAAGGTCACTCAGCGAGCTATGGAGAGGGCTATGCTCGGGGTGTCTCTGCGTGATAAACTTAGAAAACAGGATATCCGCAGTAGAACCAGAGTAACCGACATAGGCCAACGGATTAGTAAGCTGAAGTGGCTATGAGCCAGCTACATAGCTCGAAGAACCGACAACCGATGGGGAAGAAATATTCTCGAGTGGCAGCCTCGTACCGGTAGGCGAAGTGTAGGGCGACCCCCACTAGATGGAGTGACGACCTGGTGAGACATGCAGGAAGTTGATGGATGCAGGTGGCTCAGGACCGTGCTTTGTGGCATTCCTTGGGGGAGACCTATTGGCAGCAGTGGACTTGTGAAGGGCTGTAATGATGATGATGATGAAACATGGGGTCCACCTGATGATAAGTGGATGTTGTGATCCATAGACATATACATCTATCATCAATTAAGAATCATAATGTCATCACATGCATTGTCACCCTCGAGGACTATGATGGAATGCCTCATTTCCAGTAAAAAGGGTCTCCAGTTCTCTATAATCAATATACGGAGCACAGCAGAATTAAGCTGTTTTATGCTATTCTGTCAGAGTGCAGTCATTCCCCGTTTGAGCCAACCAATACGTGCTACAACCATAATATAGTTGCAAGATGGCTCTACCACATGTAAAATCTGTATGAATACCATCCTTTTATAATTCTGCCACTTAGTAATAGTCATTTAGTCTTTTTAGTTTGTAAGACATAGAGAGCCATTATTATAGAAGTTGTGAGTACATTATCATCATTTGTTAAGTTTACAGCCGATCACAAGTCTACAATTAGCCACCATGTTATATCAGGTTAGCATCATCTAGTAGAGGGGAGTTATTTGACCTTATTTCTCAAGAGTGACATACAACACAGCTGTACACATCGATTAGATTAGCTTATGACGGACTACTTTCCACAACTCCACGTTTAAGCACGTATTTTGCATGTGGGCAGGAATATTGTGATTATTCGAGCCATTAAATATCCTTGAAGAAGTTGAACAGTCTTTTGATGTTGAGAGCAACTTCAGAGAGTGATTCCGGTGTGCTAAGATGTTTAGCCCTGTATACAGTGACATCTGGATATGTCAGCTACACGTGGGCCGCTGTTTCTTCCTCCCCTGTATGTCCCATAGAGGGGCTATCTGTGACACCTATGGTAAACAAATGTTTGTTATAAGAGCCATGTCCTGTAGTAGTACTTGTTGCTATCCTGATCTGTGGCTAGTTCAATCTAATTAAAACCTTGGTTAAACAACTGAACATATAATATTTTTTTACATTTACACAAACACTACACATATTCTATTATTATCTAGAAATTGTTGTAAATGCAGCACTTATAACTGTAAGCATGTACTTATTATATACCTACTATTATGGGGATTAATGCCGGCCACATACGTAGCGGTATACCTGAACGGTATACCGGAACTGAAGGCTTGTACATGTATACCGGAGCGTGTGTGTGATAAAACTTGTACAAGTTTCCTGACTTGCACAAGTCTGGTAGGCAGTTCAAAACTACGATCTGTATACCTGCGCAAACTGGTTTGTGCAAGTATGCATGAGCGTGTGTGTCGGAACGCTTCAGTCGCACGCGCGCCACTGCTTCGGTCGGTTTGTGTTTATTTTCGCGCCAAAATGTCTGTCGATTCACGCCGCAGTAATAGAGAGAAATTAGAAGAGTTTATAGATTTATATAGGAAGTTACCATGTCTATGGCAAATAAAAAGTAAAGAATACCATATTCGCGACAAAAAGAACGCTGCATACCAACAATTGGTAGATGTTTTGAAAGAAATAGAGTCGGACGCGAATCGGGAATCAGTGATTCGAAAAATTAATACCTACAGGACAAATTACCGAAAAGAACACAAAAAAGTCGAAAATTCGAAGAAATCAGGGGCAGGCATCAACGATGTATACGTGCCGAGTCTATGGTACTACGATAAATTGCATTTTATCCGCGACCAAGAGACACCAAGAACATCGCAATCGAACCTGACTGAGGAATCTACGGAGGAATCTACGGTAAGATTTTTGTTCTGGCTTCACAAAAAATTAAACAAAATAAAATTCAATTCTATTACTATTTATTAATTTTTTTTAATTTATGAAATTATTTTGCCAAGGAACACTGCCTTCATTACTAAAGTAATCCATAAATTGTTCCCGAATATTCTTTGCATTGAGTGCAGTATTCCCATATCCCCTTCTATTTAATGGGATCATGTGGTCACCCGCATGTAACCCTGGCAAGATAGTTCCATTTTCTGCATTTTCTTGGTCAAAACATTCAGAAGGCGAGTAGTGATTACGTGAATGAGCGATTAAAAAGTTGTGCAAAGCACAACTCGCCATTACTACAGATTCAATATTATTTGGTTCTATATTAATTTGTGTGTGGAAAATTCTGAACCTAGCCGCCAATATACCGAACGCATTTTCAACTATGCGCCTCGCTCGAGATAAACGGTAATTGAAGATCTTTCTATCTTGTGAATTCAAGTCCGCTTGTCTAAATGGCTTCATCATATCACACCTCAAAGGAAACGCATCATCAGTTACGAAAACGTATGGCAATAGTTTTAAGCTGTTGTTAATTTTTTCTTCCACCGGAATCTTTAACAGATTTTTCTCAAGTTTCTTGTAGAAAACTGTATTTTGCAGAACACCGCCATCTGATACTCTGCCATTTGTGCCAAAATCGCACATAATAAATCGATATTTGGCATCCACAATTGCTAACAGAACCATACTATGCCGCCCTTTGTAATTGTTATAATAAGATCCGCTTTCACTCGGTGGAATAATATCTATATGTTTCCCGTCGATTGAGCCGATACAGTGAGGAAAATTCCATCTGTCTTCAAAGGTTTTTGCGATATCTTTCCAATCTTCTTCTGTTTTCGGAAACTGAAACAAATACGCAAAAAACTCTTAATAACTAATACTTAAACTTTTTACCCACGTGTTTTATAAAAAATACTTATATTTAACTTATTGTTACAGACAGAAGAAACAGAGGAAGTTGAAACTAATGGAGTTGAAATCTACACTGAGTCTTCTTCTGACGCCATTCAAAGTCCACATGCATCAACGTCTTCAATAGTCGTCCAAAGTCTACACCCACCGACACCTTCAAGAAACCGGTCAAGGCCGACAAAAAGGACTTCAAATTATGATTCCGTAACTGAAGATGTTCTTCTGTCGGTGCGTGATCATTTCAAACGTCCGGCTGTACCCGAAGATGGTTGCGACGTTTTTGGCAAAATGGTGGCAATAAAATTGCGTGACTTGCCCAGAGAACAGAGATTTTTTGCAGAAAAAATTATTACTGATACGTTATTTGAGGCACAATTTGGTAACTTAATGATATCACACAAGCTTACAAGTTCAACTCTGCTAAATCAGGTACCACAACAAATCCATCAGCAGCAGATGTTATCGGAACCTCATTACTCAAATACCAGAAATATAAATTATAATTTACAATCTCAGCAGAGTCAACCGACATATTTTCATGAAATACGTTCAAATGCACCAACTAGGCCAGACCCTCAAATCTCGGATGCCAGCCTTCAATTATCGGGTTCACTTTCCACCGAAAACATGTCCAAGGTGACTTTATTTTCTCAATTTAACGATGAAAACTAACTATGACTTTGCCTCTCTATTTTTTTTAATAAAAGTAAACTTTTGATTATAATCTTGTAGTTTTACTTACCTTCAAATAGTTTGTGCGAAGTACTTCATAGATAGCGTTACATGTCTCAGGGATAATGATGCCTAGAGCTTGAGGTGATATTATTGTAGAAAACTTGAGATCTTCGTAACTTCTACCAGTCGCCAGGAATCTCAAAGTTGCTGTTAACCTCTCATGCGGTATTATCGCTGGACGCATTATCGTGTCATTCTTTTGTATCAACGGCGTTACTAAGGACAAGAGTTCCAAATATGTGTTTTCATCCATACGCAAATAATTGTGCCAGTCCTTCGGAGCGAATTTCAATTCATTTAAAAGGTTGGTGTGGGAATACTTATTTCTTTTCAGTAACCATTCTTTACACCATACAGAACGTTTCTTCTTACACTTCTCTTTTTTCTTAATAGCTAGCACCAAACCAACAATAGCCAAAACGTCATCATTTGTGGGTGCCGGTGGCATATTTCACAAAATACTTATATATTATACTGCACAACACGACTTCTTCGGTTTGTTACAGGCGCAGAACTGAGACTGCACAGGCATACTTGAATCGTGTGTGGTCACTATGGACGTTCGGTATACTTGCACAAGCCTTCAGTTCCGGTATACCGTACAGGTATACCGCTACGTATGTGGCCGGCATAAGACTGTTACTCCTTAATACAGGTTATTCTGTAACCTAGCTAGGAGTGCAGAGCTACATGCACTAGGTTGAAGATCATATTTTATAGATAGTACAAGCAATGTAATGTCCCACCCATGTACTACAATCACTTTACAATAAATAAAGTTTATTATTTATTTATTTATCGATCATGGACAATGCCTCAAGGCATTAAGTCTGCCCTTTGTATACTTTTGTTATAATGAATGCAATAAAGAAATTTAATTAAACAATTTATTCCACTATTTCACAGTCATCATCATCAACAAAACCACCATTTAAAGCATCATTTAAAATATCATTCCGATTCTTCTTGAGCTCACTGCTAATGAATCTCCTTTTCTCTTCTCTACATTTTTGTTGAGTTGTTCTTTCTAGGGGCGGACGTTCAACTAAGCCTTTTGTAAATGTATAAATAACTGTTGTGAAGTCTTCTTCAATAAACGCAAGGTTTATCGTGGGACCAGTTTCGACAGTACATAAATTTTCCTGCATTTTACTTATAAACTCCATGCTGATATCAAAACTGGTGGGAATAGGCACATATATGTTTATTTTTTCTTGTTTATTTGGTCTTGCAACTACATACAGGGAATCGACATCTTTATTATAGCAATATTCTGTATCATACATAAGTTTTTCATCAATCAAATAAATATATAATTGATATGCTAACGCTATTTTCCTGTCTGATGTACACCCAAGAGATTTCATGTCTTGTTTTATTTTCGTTTCAATGTCCATAATTTTATACTTATCTTATTTCTTTGATTCTTGATCTCTTTTTATAATTTTATTGACCTACATATCATAATCACTTGTTTGTTTACTAATAAATAAAAATAATTAATTGTTGTTGTTGTTTTTATTGTTCGCTCGAGAGAGCAGTCAAAGGAACTATGCCATACAGCCTTGTCTTCATGTATAATTTTCCTTCATATTTCACTGCTTCACAATATGTTGATGCGTCACATTGTGCAGCCTTGGGAGATTTTGACGGTAACTTGAGCCAGCAGGCAGCTGACAGTTGGCGATGGTATCTAAAGGCGCCTATGCAAACAAACAGCTTATCTTGAGATTCCATCACCATCAGAGCACTTGTTTCAGTTTCCATTAATAGTTCACATGCGCAGACACTTAATACACAAAATCGCACTACTTTTACATATCAAAGTCCACTTCAAACCATTATTTAAACAATAATACAGGAGCAGCAAGCCGCCGCCGGTCGAGTTCCCGCCAAAACTCCATAAAAATAATTAAATTATTAAACAGGTATTTTTCAAAACTGGCTTTACGGCTTTGGGTTCTAGCCCTTCTGAGCCTGAAGTTACAATATATAATTTCCTTCATAGTACACTGCTTCAAAATATTATGTTGATGCGTCACATTTATAGAGTGTAGAGTACAAGGAGGATCATCTCTATATATGATGCCGCCTCTACACGTTGGCCAACACGCTGGCGAATGTGTTGGCCAACAACGATGGCCATCGTGTGGAGCGGGTGTTTAAGCTACGTTGGTACGTATTGGGATGATGGCCCACAAGTTGGCGCGAGATCCGTCTGGTGTCGGTTTTTTACAAAAGATCAAAGGGTTGTGGCAGAGTATTGGCCGCCGCGTCCACACGTTGGGCGCACGTTTAGTTTGCTACAAGCTCTCAGAGTGATCGCACGCACGCACGCTTAAATTTTATATGCACGCATCGTAACTAGTGTCTACATAACGGCAGTAACAATGACCAATGAATAAACTTTTCGCTTTATAGAGCCCTACCAAGCTGAAAATTGTTTGTAAAACACAAGTCGTTTTTAAAAAAAAATGTTATTATACACAGGATTTTCTCCTGTATCGTGGAGGCAGTTTAGAAACATAAATTGCATAAGGACAAACATTCAGACCCGGAGAAATTATGTGCAGGCTATACAAATACTTGTTCCGTGCGGGATTTGAACCCGCGGCCCCCAGGGCAGCAACTCATTGCTAAGCCACAACGCCACGGAGCCGTCAAGAAATAAAATTTCTTTTTTCCATTTCTTTTTGATCACCCTTATCTTATACACATTCACGTTGTATTGATTGATGTATTCATTTATTTATTGATGTATTAATGCTATATTATAGGTAGCATACTAAAATCAAATTAAAAAGTAGGATACTAAAATCATGTTTTTACTGTCTTTATTATTCCCTATTAGTTTCTTTATTTCGTTAATAATACTTTAATTTTTAGCTATGGAAGAGCGAAGCCACCTGTTACAGGCATTATTTTGCTTACTAGGTGACCTCGATCACTGATCGTATAATGTAACTTTAATGTTTGACAAAATAAATTATTTATTATTATTATTAAGTTTTATTCTATAATTATATAATAAGAATAACCCTTTTTGAAAAGGCTTTGTTTAATAAAATTTTACAACAGTTTTATAGACAGGCTTCGAATATTTTCCAGGCCTTAGTTGTAAAAGTGTTAATTATACCTATGCCTAGGTGTGTTAATGTTTATATACTTTACTTATCTGTATAACGTTAGTGTATAATAAAGAAATATTAAAAATTTATATTAAAAATATTAAATATTAAAAATAGTGAAAATTAAATAAAAAAATAGTGGTATGCTGTGAAAAAATAAACCGCAGCAGCCGTTAGCGCTTCAATAATCATTTTAATAAATTCGTCCGCACATTGGCCTGAACCGAAGCAAACTGAACGACCTTCCAACGTGTGGACGCGATCACAATTTCTTGGCCAATATCTCTGCCAACACATTCGCCACTGTGTTGGCCAACGTGAGGAGCCGCCGTGAGAAGTGTCCCTAAAAACGCGTACAATAAGGATGGCGCTGCAGTAGCATCATTGATATAAGAAAAATAGAGGATAACCAGTAAATTGCATATTATATATTTTTTGGTTATACAAATATCATGCAAACATGAACCTTGCCAACAAAAATATATCTGTCTCATTCTGACACGTTATGATTTTCAAATGTAAAAAAAGAAAATTTAAGTCTAAGATATGTACTTAATCTTAGACTTCAATTTTCTGTTGACAGTTTTCATAATTTCACCAAGCCAAGTTAGTTGTAATTTTTTTCATAATTGTATATTTTTTCGTGTGAATTGGGTTTCGTGTTTATGTTATGAGTTCTAAATCGTATTTCCCGCTATTATCTAGAGTTTTCCAATGACTATTATCATGTAAATTTAAACAAGTAAACATTTTGATTGTTTACGTTTTTACATAATGTTGCCCTTACGTGCTGTCATGTTTTGAAATTATCGATATAAATTTTAACAATAATATTAATGTAGTCCTATAATCAAATATTTAGATACGTAAACTGTATATTTAATCAAACGATCAATTAAGAGCTTTTCATTTAAGAAAAGAACTTGAAAATAGTGTAAATCGTAAATTTTCTATAATAGTTTTTTTCATCAAAAGATTTGATAATGTTTAACTTATTTTTGATTGGTACTTAAGGATGCATAATATTTATTTTAGGTTGCCAAAAAATGAAGGCCTTCAAAAATTGTGGATTGATAATATAGGCCAGGAAAACATAAAACCTGCAGTAGTAAGAAGAATATGCTCCTTGCATTTTCAAAAATAATGTATAAATAGAACGCTGGATGTAGTTCAGCTTAAGGGTGATGTGGTTCATGTGTCTAAAATAAATTTTCTGACTAAATAATATTATTTCGTCACGAATAAATGATTTTAATCAGTATACATTATTGTTATTTTATTTATTTTTAATCATTACTCTCTCGTTTACCTCCAGTATCCACCACTAATTACGCTACTGGTGGAAGTCATTACAACTTCCAGGTTGTAAACACTATAAAGTTGATATTTTGTGGTGTTACACAAATGGGATATAATGAGAAATGAGTATGGAAGTGGAAGTCTGAAGTGGCGCAGCCGGGGTGGCTCCGCCACTTCCACTATTATTTAAATTTAATTGTGTTAGCTGAATATGATTCTTACCATAAACTGCTGCTGCAGACAGGATAATAATATAAAATAATATTAAAAAGAAAAAATAATAAAAAAGTTTCTCGAATATTTCGATCTTGAAATAAATATTGTCAATGTTGGCAAGGAAATACTTAAACGTATTAAATATTGTACATTTGATATGCCATTTGAGTGTTTCCTGTTAGATTACTTGAAAAAAACTTTACCTTAGATTCAGAATTTACCACACCATTTAAAGAAACAATAAATTATTAAAAAACAAAAATTATAAAAAGAAAATTATTAGAATAATTAATTTGTAAAGTATTCTATCATACTGAATAATAAAACTATTTAACAAATGTTTTGTTTAATTTGTCTTCACCTATTGTGACAACCCTACGAAAATAGATAACAATTTTGCAGGAGTTTTGGCGGGAACTTGATCGGCGGCGGTTTTCTGCTCCTGTTTTATAGTTTAAATAATTTTTGAAGTGGATTTTGATATGTAAAAGTGGTGCGATTTTATGTATTAACTGTCTACGCATGTGAACTATTAGTGGAAACGGTGAAACAAGTGCTCTGATGGTGATGGATTCTCAAGATAAGCTGTTTGCATAGGCGCCTTTAGATACCATCGCCAAATGTCAGCTGCCTGTTGGCTCAAGTTGCCGTCAAAATCTCCCAAGGGCTGCACAATGTGACGCATCAACATATTGTGAAGCAGTGTACTATGAAGGATAATAATACATAAAGACAAGGCTTGGGGAAATTATAATAAACCGAATAAAAATACTCAAGACTTGGCCTAAAGGTCTAGATACCAGGCTATAAACTCCAAAAAAAAAAAAACAATTTTGCACGTTCTTAATATGGAGTGTAGAGTAGAAGGAGAACCATCTTATAAGGTGCGAAAGTTGAAAAAGTGTCCTACTATTTACTGAAAATAGAGGTTCCAAAACCTACCACAATAGCGCTGGCGTCTGAAAAACTACGATATGAAGATAGCTGTTATGACCGGAGTGAAGTCAGCTGAATTCAAATATTTAAAAAATTTCATGACTAGAGTAGTTAGTAAAATGCCAGTATACAAAATCTCAACTATTTACGTAGTGCAAAACCAAGCGGATTCGTCGGTCCTTGTTTATTTCTCCATATTATTCTAATTAATTTTGGCGCTTTTTTAAATTTTATCCTATGCTACTGCAGCGCCACCCTTATTGGACACGTTTTTAGGGACACTTTTCATATATAGAGATGGTCCTCCTTCTACTCTACACTCCATAGTTCTTAAGAAGCTTTGTCTCTGTTCCGTTAATCTACTCATGTGATGCAACCAAAGAGTATAGTAACAGTCCTATACAGGAACTCTGTATGAAATCCGAGAAACTTGCACACAATCATAATTTTGTCTATGTTTGGATTGGGCATATAAAATTAAATCGAGAAAGAGGTATCGCTGTTTCTTTCTTTCGCGTTGTTTTAGATAAAAATTAGATACAAAAATACGTATTTTTTTGTATTATATCGGAAGAAACTGAAATTGTTAATTCTGTCTTAAAATTTTAAATAATATTATTTAAGTTAGTACTGTGTTAGCGCATTAGAGTTTCTCTGGAATTTGCATAATTAATTCACCTATTAATTAATTAAAATTAAATTTTTAAATATTAGCAGATTTCTATTAAAAGAAGACATGAATTAAAAGAAGAAATAAATGACATTAAGTGAAGTGTTGTGCAAACAAAAATCAAAAAATGATCTTATCACTCCGCAGGTTTCCTAGAATAGACGACAAACTTATGACAATATTTTGGTAAATCTTTAAGCATTTTGAATTTATTGATTATTATTTGTAGGGATGGGTAAGGTTTGAAAATAAGTCACCTGAATTGGGGGTGGTGCAGGGGGGGGGGGGGCGAAGGAGATGAAGATGTAGAGTCGCCCCCCCTCAATTCCTTTTCCTGCAGGACGTACTTAATTTTTTTTTATAAATTTTTAATAATCTCAATTTGAGGTTACGTTTTCGTAATATTTTGACAATATAAAACCGATTTATGTGGGGAGAGAGTTGGGGAAGGTTAACACACGGCATTCAACGTGGGGCAGTCGAGGGAAGCTCGGTTAACGGAACCCCGCTTCGCGGGGCTACTACTTCTGAGTGGTTTATAAAAAAAATAACCACGAAGGGAATGGCGGGGTTTATTAGCTCGCTTTGCTCGCTCACTCGACCCCGCCACCCCCTTCTAACCTAACCTGTCTGAGTCAGGATGCCCCAAGTCACGATCTCACTTCGCTCGCTGTTGCACTCAATAAAACACCAAAACATTAACTTTTATAATTACTTTAATTTATAAACATAATTTATAGCTATCACCATTTATAAAAAAGGATCTTTGCGAAATTTGCGAAGTTTAGCGAAGTCGTCGAAAAACAGGAGGAGGCAGATAAAAACGTTAGGGAACACATTCACTTAAACTCGGAAGCGACGGAATGACATAAAGTATATCTATCAATGTCAACAAAATGGCCGGCCTACTGAACCATTTTACGCTTTTATCATTTTTCAGATGACTTTCACAGATGACTTTACGTGGTAGAGCCATGCTGCAGCTATATTAGTGGGAATTCATCCAATAGGTTTGTGAGGCTCGAGCCAAAATTACTTGAATTTGCCTTATATAAACAAATAATTCCTGCCGAAAAAGTTTTATATGGGCGCCCACCGTGGCGCTTGTAGTGTGCAGTGTACACTCATAAACACGTGTTTTCTTTTTTTTAGTATGAAGTTGGCGTTCTTCAGTCGGTAGAGAGTAATTCTATTCTATGGTCAGTCTGATTTGTATTTTATTCACAATATGCTGACGTGATACATACCCACAAACTATATAAAATGAAGTACTACTACATGCCGAAATTCTTGGGAGATTTTGACGATGGTTTTTGATCCAGCGCACAGTTAATAATGGAAATATCTCAAGGCCGCTGAGTGGATAAAAAACATATGTGCAGTTCACACGCTGTAAAAATTAAATCTAAACTTAGTAAACCAAAGGGAGAAATCTTCAGAAAAATTTAAAAATTGCTTTGTAATAGCGCCATCTACTACATTTTATAGGTAATGTTATTTTATCGAATAAAAATTGATTGATTCTGGTACGTAAATTAGACGTTAGATGGTCTAAACACGACTAATTTAATAATAAATCCGTAAGTTATGAAATAGTAATAATTAAAAATTAAGAATTTTGTACAGACGATTTCAATATAAGTTATTAAGAATAACTCAAAAAATATTGGTCTGACCTTGATCAAATTCAAATGGGACCACATGAGAAGTACCAGCTATCAAATAAAAAAAATCATCGATATCGGTTCACCCAGTAAAAAGTTATGAGGTAACACACATAAACAAAACACAAAAAAAAAACAAAAACATACAGTCCAATTGAGTACCGTCTCTTTTTTGGAAGTCGGCAGAAAATGAGAGCTACTAATCATCCGTTGACCAGATATCGTTCGGGACCGAGGCTAAATTTTTTGTTACACACAATGTCATTTAATTGAGAATTGAGAAGTAAATACACAAACACACAAACACACACACACACACACACACACACACACATACACACACACACACACACACATAGAGAGAGAGAGATAGAGAGAGAGAGACAGACACACAGACGCACAGACGCACAGACACACAGGCACACAAGCACACTGGCACACAGGCGTACAGGCACACAGATACACATACATACAGTCACACAGACACACAGTTACGCAGACACACAGACACAGACAGACATACACACAAACACACAGATATATATATATATATATATACATATATATATATATATATATATATATATATATATATATATATATACATATATATATATTTTTTTTTTCGTGTCGCTTTTTCGTTTCATCGAGTTTCAAATCACAACGATTTTATAGAAGTTTTCACTTCAAAAATCTTGGATATATATAACCTTATACACAATATATATAAAAGTCTCGAACTGGGGGCGTCTAAATCTAGTCCAGTTTAATCCTCAGAAGACACAAGTTTGCGCGTTTACCGCTAAAAAGAACCCATTTGTCGTATCTCCTCAGTTTCAAGGCACTCCCCTGGTTGCCTCAGCCAGTATCGGAATCCTCGGCGTCGACATATCGAGTGACGTGCAGTTTCGTGGTCATTTGGAAGAGAAGGCCAAATTGGCCTCTAAAAAGCTTGGCGTGCTCAGCAGAGCGGGACAGTATTTCATGCCGGCACACCGCCTGCAACTTTACAAGGCGCAGGTTCGGCCTCACATGGAATACTGTTCCCATCTCTGGGCAGGGGCTCCCCAGTGCCAGCTCCTTCCACTTGACCGCATCCAGCGCAGAGCGGCTCGAATCGTCGACGACCGAGTTCTTTCCGATCGGCTCGACTCATTGGCGCTGCGAAGAGATGTTGCATCTCTTTGCATTTTCTTTCGCATCTACCATGGGGAGTGCTCTGAGGAATTGTTCGGATTAATCCCAGCCGCCAAATTTCACGAACGCACATCGCGGCAGAACTCCCGATACCATCCACACCATCTGGATGATTGGCGGTCCACCACTGTGCGATTTAGAAGATGTTTTCTTCCTCGCACGACTTCCTTGTGGAATCGATTACCATCAGCGATTTTTCCGGACCGATACGACTTAGGGACCTTCAAGAAAAGAGCTTACTCCTTTTTAAAAGGCCGGCAACGCATCTGCAATTCCCTCCCTGGTGTTGCAGTTGTTCATGGGCGGCGGTAGTCACTTACCATCAGGTGAGCCGCATGCTCGATTGCCCCCCTCTCCTATAAAAAAAAAAAAAAAAAAAAAACCATCGAAGCACTTGTTACATCGTTTCCACTAATAGTTTACATGCGCAGACATTTAATACACAAAAGCGCACCATCTCTACGTACCAAAAAATACTTTCCACTAAATCATTATTTAAACGATAAAACAGGAGGAGCAATCCACTGGCAGTGAAGTTCCCGCCTCACTTCCTCACTTTATAAAATAGTACATTTTTAATTTCAGTCTGTTAGTTATCGTGGACAAATGCTAACACTATCATTGTCAGGTCCAAAGCTGTCAATAATCTTTGTTTTTTGTGCAGATAGACACATACACACATACAAAAGCCCACTTAAAATCCATTTTTTTAATAAATAAATTATACAAAAATAAATAAAGAATTTGTACGTGAAAAAATTTAAGTACAAATATTGGAATAATTTTTTTATAAAAATTACTGCATATAATGTATTCAATATAAAATGTATTTTATTATGATTAAAAATAGATTAAAATCTTATTGTTTTGTTAGATTAAATCGTTTTTATTAAGAAACTTTTTACAATTTCTGTTTTGAAGTTAAATAGTTCTTCTTTAATTTTTTTAACTTAAATTTAAGGAAGCTTGGTAAATTCAGAGGATTTACCAAGCTTCCTTAAATTTAAGTTAAAAAAATTAAAGAAGAACAAATCCCCTAAAAAAATTTTTGCCCTAGATTTTCCACCAACCGACTAAAATCCACTAAATTTAGGGAAAAATCCCCCAACATGGCACCACTGCAATGGCATAAATATTATGCAGCCATTTAAATAAAGTAAAGTTACAGTTACAGAGTTACACCATATATATACCGGTAAAACCCACTGCTGAACGCAGTCTTCTCTTTTGTAAGAAGTTTATGAATCAAATCCGCGCTGCTCCAGCGGATGTTCACGGACTTCAATGAGGGCTAATCATTTCCCGCTCACTGATATCCCTAGTTGGGATTGAGGTGAAGTTATTTGTTACACAGTCTCGCTATATGACGACCTACACACTCTTTAATTTATTCCACATTTTAAACCGCCGTTTTTATTCGTTAACTTTTAGAAATATCCGTAGTTTAGTTTATCCATTTGAATGTAATTAATATAAAATATAGCTGGTAGATATTTCATAAAAAAATTAATCGCGCCGTTTTCTAACAAATTTACATCAAATATTTCACCTCATCTCATGTGTATACATATTTCATTCTCATGCCCTGGTGGCAAAAAAGTCGTGGATACACTTATTGTTCAATATTTTTATTGTTCAAACTATATTACGTACCTATTGTATCATAATTCATGACATTTTATACTCAATTAATTAAGATTTGAATGTATAGCTATATATATAGCAGCTTCAAGTTGTTTCAGATACACGCAGACTACAATTAATCGAAACCCCTAAATATATAATTTTTGTCATATTACTTCATTGGACACTAACGAGGTGTTTTTGAATCATTAGGTGGATGCCCCTATTACCAGCCTTTTAGTGTCAATTTCAACTTTAAAAATTGTTGCTATTTTAATTAGCGTACAAAATTTTTATACATTTATTTTAATCGATAGGTTATTTATCTAATAATATTATGAACATTTATTTACAATCATATTATTTCATGAACAATTTTAAAAACGACGATAATTAAAAAAAGGCGTTATGGCTCAAATTCCAGCCATCCTGTACCGAATGTCGTCCTTTTGTGTACTTTATGCCAGCATAGCATAGGGTTGTCCCTTTTGAATTTTTGGTAAGTACCTATTGTAGGTAAGTTTTAGAGGCACAGTAATAAATTCGTAACAACTTTTAATTTTGAATCTGCATGTCACAAGCATGGGATATGTATTAAAGCAGACGACAACATTATTTTATTTTAATGCTTTACTACTTAAACTACTGTGTTTTAGTTTAAAGCAGTTCAAGAAATTATAGCAAATTATGATAAAATATTATGTAGAGTATTGATTTCGAATAATTTAATCATCCAAGTTTTCAAATCATCATCATCATTACAACCTTACACAAGTCCACTACGGAACATCGTCCTCCATAGACTGCCGCAAAGCCTGGTCCTAAACCACTTTCCTTGTCATGAGATTTTAATTTATGTTCTGAGTTGTAATTAGTATTACTATGTTATATTTTTTGCTTATGTATATTTATAGCTAGTTTTTTCTTCTTTCTCAAATAATAATTGAATACATAAGGTGTCCTTAATATACACCGAATGTCAGATAGAAAAGGTAGTACATCTTTTGCTAAACTTTAAAATCTAAAACCAAATTTAAAACAGAGGAATTGATCATAACTCTCTTAACTATGAAATAAGTTATGATCTAATTAATGGTATTTATTCGTTTATGACAGCCCTGATTTATATGACGTGGCTGAAATGAGGTACTTTTTTTTTATAGGAGAGGGGACAAGCGAGCATTCGGCTCACCTGATGGTAAGTGACTACCGCCGCCCATGAACAACTGCAACACCAGGGGAATCGCAGATGCGTTGCCGGCCTTTTAAAAAGGAGTAGACTCTTTTCTTGAAGGTCCCTAAGTCGTATCGGTCCGGAAAAATCGCTGGTGGTAATCGATTCTACAAGGAAGTTGTGCGAGGGAGAAAACTTCTTCTGAATCGCACAGTGGTGGACCGCCAATCATCTAGATGATATGGATGGTATCGCAAGTTCTGTCGCGATGTGCGATGGTGAAATTGAGCGGCTGGAATTAGTCCGAACAATTCCTCAGAGCACTCCCCGTGGTAGATACGATAAAATACGCAAAGAGATGCAACCTCTCTACGCAGTGCCAGTGAGTCAAGCCGATCAGAAAGAACTCGGTCGTCGACGATTCGAACCGCTCTGCGCTGGATGCGGTCAAGTGGAAGGAGCTGGCACTGGGGCGCCCCTGCCCAGAGATGGGAACATTATTCCATGTGAGACCGAACCTGCGCCTTGTAAAGTTGCAAGCGGTGTGCCCGCATGAAATACTGTCCCGCTTTGCTGAGCACGCCAAGCTTTTTAGAGGCCAATTTGGCCTTCTCTTCCAAGTGACCACGAAACTGCACGTCACTCGATATGTCGACACCGAGGATTCCGATACTGGCTGAGGCAACAAGGGGAGTGCCTTGAAACTGAGGAGATACGACAAAGGGAATCTTTTTAGCGGTAAACGCGCAAACTTGTGTCTTTTGGGGATTGAACTAGACTAGATTTAGTTGCCCCCAGTCTGAGACTTTGTTCAACAAAGTCTCGACTTCAGACGCAAGTTTGTTCCGAAACTCGGCGACGTTTTCCCGAGAAATATTGGCATGGCCGGTGTATAAAGCATCACCAGTGCTGTCGTCTGCATAGCAATGAATGTTACTGGTTTGCAACATATCATTGATATGCAGAAGAAACAGCGTTGGTGATAGCACGCAGCCTTGTGGAACACCAGCGTTAATGGGCTTGTAATCGGAGCATGCACCGTCTACTTCGACCTTGATGCTCCGATCTGCAAGAAAGCTGGTGATCCAATTGCACAATTTCTCGGTAAGCCCATAGGAAGGCAGCTTCGAAAGAAGCGCTTTATGCCAAACCCGATCGAAAGCCTTCGCTATGTCCAAACTAACGGCCAACGCCTCCCCCTTGGACTCCACTGCCTCCGCCATCTATGGGTCAGGTAGACCAGAAGATCACCAGCTGAGCGACCTTGACGGAAACCGTACTGGCGGTCACTAATCAGCTGGTGATCCTCAAGGTACCGCATGAGCTGGCTGTTAATAATCGTTTCCATTACTTTGGAGAACAAGGAGCTGATGGCGATAGGCCTGTAGTTGGACGGATCTGAGCGGTCGCCTTTTTAGGGATCGGGTGCACCAAAGCTGTCTTCCATGAGTCCGGGACTACGCCTAGGGAGTAGGAGTACCGAAAAAGACGCGTTAAAACCGGAGCACACGTCTTCAGCACAATAGGTGGGACTCCATCAGGCCCACTCGACTTGTTGACGTCCAGGTAGAGGAGTGCTTTACGCACCAAGCGCTGTGTAAACAGCACTTCCCGCATGGAGCACTCACACCGTGGGATGTTCGGCGGTGTGTTCTCCCCGTCATCTAGAGTCGAGTTGGAAGCAAAAAGAGAGCCTAGCAGATCGGCTTTCTCCTTTGCGTCATGGGCCAGTGAGTCGTCCACCCTGTGCAGAGATGGCAGAGATGGCTGACAGAAGTTCCCTTCGACAGTCTTGGCGAGAGATCAGAATGCACGTGTTCCCGAAGGGAGGCGAACTAGTTTCTCGCCAATTCTGCCGATGTGCTCTGACTTTGCCTTGGCAATGACACTTTTGAAGGACCTGGAGGCGGAATTGTACTTCTTTTTAAGAGCGCTGGTGTTTACATCCCGGGACGTTGATGCGTCAGCCCAGGCCTGGTAGCACTCCTGCTTAAAGCGTGATGCTAGTTTACAGGAGCGACCAAACCATGGCTGGGATCTGCCTCCGATGGGCACCACAGAGGATGGAATAAAAAGTTCCATACCCTGAAGTACCACATCAGCAACAGAATCGGCAACAACGCTGGGATCTTCCGGCGAGAAGCAAACCCGCCCCCAAGGGTAGGATGCAAAAAAAGACCGCATCCCGTCCCAATCGGCCGACCTATAGTGCCAAACACGGCGGCAAGCTGCAGATCGCAGCTGCGATGGGAGCGTGAGTGGCACCGTACTCCGGATCAGACAATGGTCCAAAGAGCCCAGTGGGGCATCGACGGAGACCTGATATCCGTCCGGATGAGAGGTCAGCAGAAGATCCAACAGGGAAGGTACATGATCCTCCACATCTGGGATCCGCGTAGGCGAAGTAACCAGTTGTGTTAGACCATATGCCAAAGCAAAGTCATAGACAGATCTGCCCGCATGATCGGTTAAACGAGAACCAAGCCATTCAGCGTGGTGGGCGTTAAAATCACCGAGTATCACGATCTCTGCGGATGGGACCTGTTGTAGCACGGAGTCTGCAGCCATTTGGACGTGGTCGATGAGTCGGTCTGTATCGGTATTACCGCTATGGGACCTATAGAGGCACCCGTAGACGCGGGAATGGTCGTCGCTGTCTACGCGCAGCCATAGGATGGACAGGTCCGTACCTTCAAGACTGCCGAGGCGTCGAAAACAGATGTCCTCCCTGACATATACGCAAACTCCAGCCCGGGGCACAAAGGAGTGTTCAAATTTGTACCCCGGTTAAGAGAGATATGAAGTATCAGCCGGACTACTACTTCTTATTTGGTACGTCAAACCAAATAACAGCCGGGCAACTGACATTATGCACTCCATACATTTCGTATATCTAATTACAGCCCTATTAATTTCCACTAAAAGAAAATAAATAAGTTGTAAATTTTAACAAAAATAACTGCATTACTATGTCTATAGTCATATTCATACAAATCAAAAAGCCTATATATGAGATACTGTAAAGTAAGCATAATTTTACCAGGATCATAACTTGTTAAAAAATTAAGAAAATGAGCGTTTTCCGTCGCGTACGTGTTTTGATTTTTAATTTAACACTGTTAGGTTTAAAACTGTCAGCTAATATTTAAAATATACTTTCGTCTAGTTACGAAGAATTTTTTAGCCGACAATATTTGGAGTTAAGACTACTAGAAACCTTAATTACGAAGTAAAAAGCCGAAAAAGCTGGTATTAGAGGCGTGGCTGGTATTTGGGGCATCCACCCTAGATATTGGCCTTACTTCAATGACGCTAATTTATGACGCCATTTGCAGGTGAAATAAAAGCAAATGAATTTCAGGCATTTTTGATATAATAGATTATATATAATGCATTAAATATATAATAACAATAAAAAATACATTGCAAGGAATTGTTATTTTCAAACGGGACTTTTTTATATTCTTTGAAAAATTCGGATATCTTTGATCAAAAAACAAAAAGAATGAAATATAAAAGATATTTTATTTTATATTTCATAGATATTTTATTATATCTATAAAGATAGATTCAAGATTTTTTATACATATATATGTAGGCGAAAGAGGATCATCCTCAGATGCACTCATGATGGATGGCTCAAATATGCGTGCGTTACAACATAAAATACAAAAAAATATAATAAACAGATCATTAGCAATTTGTCGCTAAATTATGGTACGCTCTCCGATGATGTTTCTCCCAAAAATCCTATAAACTACCACGGTTGCCACGTTACCACAGGTACGACGCTTCGCTAGCGTAAAACCTTTACTTTCGATCTGGTCAGTATTTTATACTCGTGTCGACATATATATATATATATATATATATATATATATATATATATATATATATATATATATATATATATATATATATATGTATATATATATATATATATATATATATATATATATATATATATATAATCATAGATATAGTAACTATATCTATGATTATATTCATACTGCTCGGAAAAGAACCGGCAAGAAGCTCTAGATGGCACGTTTTGTGTGTGTTTACAGCTGATGTATACTTAAATTAAAGTGAACTATATATTAAAACAAGCAACGTTTTATAATGATTATTTTATTTTAAATTATTCTTATTACGGTTTACAAATCCACTGAAAAAGCAGTAGAATTTACATAATTAATGGGTAGAGATGTGTACAATTTCGTGTGATGTATAAACTTTTATTTTATAATTATAAACCAAAAGTTTTAAAAGTTTTAAAAGTTTCAATAAACTAATAATAATAGATACAAGCATAGTTTTTCAGTTTTGAAATATGAATAAATATGTTTATAATAATATCAGTCAGTATATTACAAAAAGTAAAAAAACTTAATTTCTAATTACTATTTTATTCGCTACTTCGTAAATAGGCTATTATATTACATTACTTACATTATCATTGGGTGGCAACTAACATTAGATACTATAAATGAAGGTTTCCTATTATTACAATAGGTACCAAAGGTGAAATTAAGTAAAGAGTCAACAATGATGCAATTTACAAAATTTCACCAAAATAACTGATAAGTACATATGTACTGACAAGTTGTAATTATATTAATAAATCAATATTGAGAGAATCGTAGATTAAATGATTGATATTTATGACATGTAATTTACGATTCGTTTCATTATTATTTCACTATTGCTATTTAATCCACCAAAGGTTTGAACACAGTCTTAGCACCATTACGTGTGCAGGGACGTAAAAAATACAGGTGTTTATCACTTTATGATCGTTTGGTTTTAATGCATTTTCCTCTAAAGCAAATTTCTGTTTCATGAGAAATTTCCGTTGACATTGACGTACTGACGATATTTAAAGAATCCATGAAGGAAGATATAGAAGTGGTTTCTATACGTTCTAATGATTGTTTAGTTGTTCCATCGATGGAATCTACTTTACTAATATCAAGTTTGTTTTTATCATTTGACTGTTTTTCATTTTCCCCTTCATTGTTAAGTGTGATTGCCGTTATTTCTTCTGGTATGTATGTAGTTTCTGTTGTCGTTTTGAATTTACTTTGTTCTTTTGTAACTTTACCTTCATCCAGATCTGAAGAAGTTTTTAGTGAGCTACCTTGATCTCTTTTAGTTTCATTTTTTCCCTTGAATTCTGTATCATTATCAGATGAAGTAACTCCAAATAAGTAATCCATTAAACTGAAACCATCAGATCTACTGGCAGCAGAATGATAAGATTTACTGGTAGTTGGTTCAGTCACAGAACTGTCATCATATGAACTGTCAGTAAATGTTAGATCCGGGGAACCCGTGCCTAAGTCTAATTCTTCAGGGTTGAACTTCTCTGTAGGCGTATTTGTTGCCATAAAAGTTGTTGTAGTTTGTAGGTGGCTGTCATTATACATGCTTGTTTTCTGATCGTCTGATTTTATGGTTGTAATTTTTGGAATATCTATATCAGGTATAATCTCTAAGTCATCATTGTCAGTTTCAAAGAGTTCTTGAATGAATTGATAACTTGGTTTGTACGTGGTGATTTTAAGTTTTGATTTTTCATTTTGTTCCAATTTATCGTGTCCAGCTTTAGATAACTTTATCGGTTGCCCCAATCTGTTTACTGTACTCGAATAGTACTGCGACTCGGCTACTTCTATAGATTCCGTTGTTGAGGGGCGAACTTTAACTTTTTTCCAGAATCCACGGCGTCGAGATTTTCGATCACTTTCTTTCTGGAAATTAAAATTTATAATTGATTATTTTATGAATTCATTATAAAATGAAGTATTAAGTAATGCCGTAGTGAAAGTGCTTAAAAATTAAAACGAAACTCTATATTTTCTATAAATTAGAACTCATACGAGTACATGCACTTATTAATTAATAACAGAAATTATTTGTGGAACTAATAAATATTACTCTTACCTGTTTTATTTGGGTCGTGTCTTCAGTGGTAGCTGATGTAGTTGTAATCTCTTGAACTGACGTAGTAGGTTTTGAATAATAATTTTCGGCAGATTCAATTATTTTTTCGGGCGGGATTTCTCCGATTTCACCGCCTTTGTGTTTCATGACATTTTTTGTGTATTCATCTTCGTCTTGTTCTTCTAAGCTTTTCATTACTTCTTCAAGCATACTTTCGAAAGTAGACATTGTATCACTGCCGTCACTCTTAGTTATTCTGCTTTGTTCAACTAATGCTTCGAGTGTTGGAGGAATGTCTGGAATTTTTTTATTTGCTCTGTTATTAGTTGCTGGTGTAACCGATATGAGTATATCATCGTATTCACTTTTGGCCGTGATAATATCGAGTTCAGGTCCGTTTCCTGTTGAATGTTCGTCAGTTAGTATTTTAGTTTCATCTACAATATCATTAGGATTGTAAGGCTTGAAAGAGTCTGTAGAAAATTTAGGTGACCAACTATCTGAATCCGGTATAGCGTAATTTGGTTTTCGAATTGAATAATTTGAGTCTTGATCTGATGGTTCTTCCTGTTCAGAGTTTTTGTTAAACCTTTCAGATAACCTTGTTCCATCATTGTACTTAGTATCAGTTGTTTCCCCGACAGTTGCTATAGCGGATTCTGTTTCTACTTCCGGTTTTTCAGTAGGCTTTTCTGTAGGACGGCGTCCTCGGAAACGATTTTTAATTTCATATGTATTCTTTTTATTAGTAGGTATTTCAGTAGACGAAGTTGTGTACGTTGGTCGTCTTCGACGATACAAGCCGCGTTTTGTGCTTGCTTCTTGTGTAGATGAAAGTGTTATTGTCGGTTCTGTCGTTGGCTCTGGTTTATAAACAGGATGCCTATAATCTTGGAAGTCTGGACGAGAATGTATTTGTTTCGTTTTTAAATCCGCTTCTATTTCGTCTATGCGCATTGTAGTTCTGCGTTTATCATATGCTGGTCTATATGTTACTGCCAATCCTGGCCTTTTTCTGTCTCCTCTGACTCTAGAAGACTCAGTAGACGCTTGGTGATATTGTCGGATAACTCCTGGACGTATTCGTACTCTATTATATGATGGAGTAGTTTGTACAATGTTTTCTTCTTGTTCTAATTTTCGATTTTCTTCTTGATTTGCAACATTTTCGTTTACGATATTTTCTTGTGTAGTAGTTTCTTCCGTTTTTATGGTTCCGTATTCATTGTTTGCTGAAACAATTCGTTCATTGTCTTGTGTTACAGAACCAATAACATAGGAAGTAGTTACTTCCGATATTTCACTTGGATATTCAGGTGTTGTGAATTTGTGATCAGTTTTTTCTTCTTTTACCTCATCATATATTGCATAAGCATTTAAAGGTGCAATACTGCTTCTGGGCTTATAGATATATTCATCATCACTAGTTGAAGTAAGGTTGGGTATGTATGGACTATTACTTTGACCGTCTCCATATTCATAGAGGTCTTTATTTTCCGTATTAGCAGTATGTTCGGTTATTGAGACTTTATCATTGCTATAGGCATTTTCAGTGTCATCAGAATGTCTTATGCTTGTAGATGTTGCTTTAACTGTTGGTTCGGTAATGGCTTCAATGTTAGCTGTGCTCATCCGCTCCATAAGTGTTACTGGGTAGTTCTGATGTAAAACATCCCTTTGATATGCGAGGTCATTTTCCTTTCCATTTTGTGTCTTTGTTCGCTTGTCGTAAATTTCGTCAGCATCAGATGGCTTGTAGTGGGTTCGCCCTCTTGTTCTAGTCCTCATATATTTAGTAGTGGTTTCAACTGAATCAGTGAGGTTTTTTGTTGGTTTCTCAGTAGTTATTTTATTTGATTCATATCTTGGCCTACTTGGTAAAGGCCTTCTTTCTCTTAAAGGTCTACGAGTTACAAATGATTTAGTTGTATATTCTCCAGTGTCAGGTTTTATTGTCGGATATCGTGGGCGACCTCGACTCCTTAATGGAGTTCGTCTCGTTGTACTTGTGGTCGTAGACGTACTTGAAGTTATTACTTGATTTTTCTCAGCACTCAAGTTAGTTTCATACTGATTATACTCTTCTATAGGTCCAGTAGTAGGGATATAGTTTTCAGATGATGCCGGTGGTGTAGTGTGTATGGTTTCAAAGTTATCGTGACCTAAGATTTGTTCAGTTTCAATGTGTTCATTTACATTTCTTGGGGGCGTGAAGTCACTGCTAGGTTGGAAGTTTTCATTCTGAATTAATGGATTCTCTGTTTGGCTGTACCCGGAAGTCTCCTTGCTATTAACTGTTTGTTGGTTTGTATTATAAGTAAAGTGATTTTGTACTTCAGAATCGTAATGTATTTCTGGCGTATAACCTTGTAAATAATTAGGTGATCTATTTGAGTATTTTGGTAATGGTCTTTCAGTTTCTTGAGAGAGGGGAGTTGGTGATGAGATATTTATCGTAGATTGTTGTGGAGGTGAAGCATTTCCAGGAGTTGAATAATTTTCTTTGTATTCATCGTAAAAGTTTTGATAATCTATTGGGGTACTGAAATGGAACGCTTGATTAATAGAATAAGGATTGTGGGTTTCTAATAATTGACTTGAATATGTTGAAGGCTTTGTGGTTGTAGTAGTTGAAGTCGTTGTGGAAGTTGTTGTGGTAGTCGTAGTTGTTGGTTTTTGTGTTGAAGTTGTTATCACAGTTGGGGCAATAGTGTAAGTTTGAATAGTTTCTGGTGTTTGATAATTGGATTCTGATGGGAAATTGACGAAATCAGAAGGATTATATTGATTGCCAACGTTACTCAGAAAATAAGATGTTTCTTTTAGACCATTAGTAGTTTCTTTAGGTGTATGTAATGAGTTCAACGTTTGTTGTTCAAAGGCATAATTATTGAGTTCATATCTTGATGGGGCCTTAGTTTTAGGGGAAGAAGTGGTGTAATAGTTTGTTTTTGGTTTTGCCGTTTCTAACTTCCTTTCTTGCTTTGATGGTGGCAGACTGTATGGGTAAAATCTAGGTAAAATATCAGATAGAGTTGTTGAATGAGTTGAAGTTTGAGCATCCCTTTGAATTTGTGAGTTTATCACTACCGACCCCACATGCGGCGAGGGAAATGGAATTTTAGCAAATCCTTGAGGTGTGTTGTAACTTAATGGTGCAACGAAAAACGGTAGTTGGCGAAGTTTATTTTCGCTATTTTCGATGTTAGATAGGTAGGGCAGTTCGAATTTAACGTAGTTCTCAGGTGGTGTCAATGTCGAAGGACCAATAAATACTTTAGGAGCGTTTTGTGGATTAATACTGTCCAGTACAGCAACGGTATTTGCATTTTTTAAGGAATATAACACATCCCCAACTTTAACTTGCTTATCTTTTCTAGCATCTTGTGTTAAAAATATAGCTAATGGAGGTTGGTGAGGTTTTAGTTTCTTTGGCTTCAACGTCGATGATGATAGGGTTGGGAAAGGCGACGACAGTGAGGAAAATTTAGGTATTTGGTCCACAGTACTGATCTGGGCATTTCCGTTTGTCAAAAACTCGTGCCTGGGACCTAAATTTTCAACAGTTTTTGACGTTGTTTTTTGAAAATCTGCAGAAGGGTTGTTGATGATAGGAGTATTCAGTGGAAGCTGTCTGTGAATTTGATTGTATAGATCCATATTAATAGCTTGAGGTGTAGGAGTAGGTTGTCTAAAATTAAATTGACCCCTGTTTAAAGACTCCAATGGAACATATAAAAGTTGAACCTCTTCCCTTTCGACCTTCGGCTTATTTTGGGTGATTGTTTCTGTCTTTACACCGTCGTATTTTAATTTTTGTAGCGATTGTGGTCTCCTATTATTAAAGTCGTTGCTGATATTTTTTACGCGGTATTCATCGAAGAATTTAGGTACTTCTGGCTTTGATTTCGGTGCTTGCGTAATAAAAGTCTGAACTTGGGGCTTTAAAGACGGATTTGGTTTTGGAAAATTCTCAAACTTTATCGGATTTAGTGCTACTTGTTGCAGCTTTGTTTTTGTCGGGGGTGTATTGTCAAAGTTTAGTTGAGGTGCTACAAATCCTTGCGTTAAGGGAAAGTTTGGTTGAGATAATCCGAATCTAATGCTTTGCCCAAAACCTTGCTCTGTTAAATAGTTTTGTGGAGCCGAAGGCACTGCAGGCAATGACTGTAGATAAAGCTGTCGATTTCCTGGCGTATTGAAAAATGCTCTAAAGGGGAACGAGTCTTGATTAAAACTTCCTCCATGGGTAAATCCAGTCGGTCGTGGTATACCTGGGAATGGTTCAGACAGTATCCTTGGTTCGGCTACTGCTTGTCGTTTCGTTTGAGGTATATCATGTTCCATTGGGCCTGGTAAAGGAACCCAGTCACTGATATCTGCATTGTAAGAGCTTATCTGGCGTGACCATCTCGTTTGTTCTTTTTCAGCCGATATCACTGTCATGAACATTAGCAGGAATGCTGTGCCGTGCACGATGTGGTGCGCCATCTGAAAATTAAAAAATAAATCTGATTAGAAATTACTAGAAAATATTTTTTAATCTTATTCTTTATAGAATAAGGGTGACAAAAGAGCACACAGCACACAATTACCACCTGATGGTAAGTGGATGCTGTGGCCCATAGCTACATTTATCTTCGATTAAGTGGCTACTCCCCGCGAACGACGAAATATGCAAGGCGCCACCTACTGTACGAACGTAGTATTATTTTTTCAACATCAATAAACTATTTTATGGAAATACACACGGCGTACAACGATAAATGTATTCAAACTTTTTTATTCGGTATATTAGTTGCATTATATTAGAATTATGTATTCTCATATATTATCTAATTATGAAATTTTATAATTAATTATATTATAAAAATGAAGCATTGAAAATTGTGAGTTTAAAAGATACCTACTCACTATAGGTAAATAGATAGATAGCTCGCCTTTTGTACAGATATTATGGTGGAATAAAGAATAAATAAATAAATAGGATGTTTCGCAGATGTGTTTTTGATTATTGTTAATTTTTACGTGTCACGTATTAAAAAGTAACATACCTACTTACTTAACTTAGCCCGCTTATTACTTATGCTGGCTGACATTATCCTCACCCCAATGATTGATGAGGAGGAAAAAAAAACATGTTTGTTTTTATTTTTATTCAATTTTATTTCTACATACGTAATTATATTTATTTATACATATATTTAATTATATGTATAAGGGTAACTTTCATAAAGGTAATACAAAAATCAACAAGAAGTATAAGGTAATATATCTTTCAAATGCAATTTTTAATAAAACGTTACCCCCACACTAGGATTTTCTCCTGTGTCGTGGAGGCAGTTTACAAACATAAATTGCACAAGGACAAACATCCAGACCTGGAACAATTATTTGTAGGCCATACAAATATTTGTTCCGTGCGGGATTCGAACCTGTCTCTGTCTGAAAAAAACACTTACGGTTCCAGTTCTAAAGGCGATGTTGTTAACAAAGGTAACAATAAAAAAATTGCCCAGAATTTAATTTTTATTTAAAATCATCACCAACTTTATTAAAGCAAATTTAATCCACTGACAAATGTAATTAATATTAAAAAAAAATATGTTGCATTTAATAATTACCGTCTATACCGAATATAATTTTATAGTGAACACTAATAGTAAGTTATAGTTTTTAGAGTATAAATAAACCCATGTCCTGTTTAGAGTTAAAAATAAATGGTCAATTTAGTTTATTTAGTTAAATTTAGTTTTAAAATTTTTTAGTTTATAGGGGTTTTTGGGTTGTAATTAAATGATCCCCGGGTAGGTATTAGTACTTACTTAGTAAAAGTAGGTAACTATTTAGATAAGTACCTTTTATCTAATCATAATACCTACATAGGTACTAATTGTGATTAGTTATGCTGGGTAGGTATATTAATACCTACTTAGATACTTTTTATCGAATTACTATACTTACAAAGACATCGTGGTTAGGTATGAGGATTATTTTTAACTGTATACTATACTGATAATATTGAATTAGCTTTTTATAGTGTAATTTATATTTGTCGAAATGTAAATTATGGATTCAAGCCTTACATGTTGATGGTGCTTAATTTTTATATTTGCATTTACTTCAAAGAAAATACACGCAAAAAACTTCATCGCGCAGTAAAAAACACAACAAATATATGTGTAACTAAAACGAAAAATTATACCCAAAACAAACTAATAATACTACCTATAAATAACCTAATAAGTAATAATAATATTGTCGACTGATAAGATGATGTGAGCGTGTGCGCTGGCCAACGCCGTGACTAAACGACACGGGTTTCACCTTCAAGAGGTTAGCGCTCACTGACTCCAGCAACGCTGTGCGCAGTGAATACGCCCAGTTTTTTAAAAAAAAAATTCATGATAGAAATGTTCATTAATAAATTGCCTATCCATTAGTGTCAATCGCAAAATAAAATAATGCTTACTTTACGAGGAGATGCATGTTATCAATAATTATTTCACATTTATATGGTTTCGTTGTAAGGAGATTATTTTAATATTTATTCCTTTTGAAAAAAATTGGATATGACTTATGGAATCAAGATTATGTAGAAATAAAATCTGGTTTTTATTAGCTGATAGATCTTTTTAATAAAAAGTAGATAGCTCCTAAAAACTGCACAAATAACGACTAGCGCGACATTTTGCTGAATAAAAATGCAGATACGTTATCACCCCTGAGGATTAAGAAGGAATGCCTCGTTTCCAGGAATAAGCGTCTCCGGTTCTCCATTCACCAAGTGAGTGTAAATTAGACTAATGCTAATGATTTTAATTTGCCGTAATTTGCATATTAATTTTTGACAGCTACAACAATTAATTTCAAATACAAAAAAAAACAGTCCCCAATGACTGCCAATGTTTTTTAAAAGTGTTTTTAATATATATATATATATATATATATATATATATATATATATATATATATATATATATATAAACAGTGGTAGAGCCACGCGGCAGCTTTTGCTGTCGCACGGATGGGCCGGCTCGAACCGGGGTGGTACCACGACCTCACAGAAAACCAGCGTGAAGTAGAGATTTACCTCTGCGTTTTGCTTGGTGAGTGCAGGTGGCCGGAGGCCCTTTTTACTGGAAATGAGGCATTCCATCTTAGTCCTCACGGGTGACAACGCATCTACATTTTGATTTGTAATAGAGGATAGATGTAGATGTCTATGGGCCGCAGCAACCACTTACCATCAGGTGGACTATGTGCTCGATTGTCACCCTTTTCCTATAAAAAAAAAATAAATAAATATATATATATATATATAAATCGCTCGACCGATTGGCCCGATTGTCATCAACGCCAACTACCGACCCTGTAGTTGGTGCTGTTGTAAAGATCCAGAAATTTTATACTTGGTAGAGCCATTCTAAAACTATATTATGGTTGTAGCACGAATGGGTCGGCTCGACCGGGGTAGGACCACGCTCTCACAGAATACCAGCGTGCTATGTTTCGTATGGCGAGTGCAGAGAACCGGAGACTCTTTTTTACTGGAAACGAGGCATTCCATCTTAGTCCTCACGGGTGACAACGCATCTGCGTTTTGGTTCTTAATAGAGGATTGTTGTAGATATCTATTGGCCACAGCATCCACTTAACATCAGGTGGACTGTGTGCTCGTTTGTCATCCTTATCCTATAAAAAAAAATCACCTGCACGAAGCCGGAAGATCGCTAGTTATTTATAGTATGTTAAACGTATCGCAGACCTGAATATGCCCATTCTTTAGCATAAATTCCACCTTGAAGCAAATATAATAACTATAATGGCTGCAGCTTTTCCTTTCCAAGTGAAATTTGTTAGTACTCCTGAACTGAGAGGGACTTTCACTGCGGCGTTACCGGACAAATCAATACACAGATAAATTACTGTCATTATAGTATGAAGGCATTGATGCGTGCGTGTTTCTTTGACAGCGGGTTAGACATGTGTCAATCGTGAATGATTCGTTCTTTCGACCCGGGTCGCATCAAAGTAATGATGATTGAAATTACATTTTTTGAACTTTCCGGATCAAACAATTGACAGGACCTACGATCAAAGTGTATAGTAAAGTCCGGCGACCCGGCGAAAAGTTATATTTATTTGAATTTTTTTTTCTATAATTTAAATGAATATTTTGATACTAATGTTATTTAATTTGTGTGGACAACATCGGCCTGCCTATTTTATTTTATTATTTTTCAATAATTATTGTTTTATTTTTATTAGTATACATTTTTGTCTCTTTTTATTATTATTATTGTTCTTTTTTTACTTGACATTGTGATTATTAATTGAATTGGTTATTATACTACTAAAGAGTACGTGATTGATAATAACCACCGGGAGTGAGGTGATCGCTGCCATGCTGTTTCTAAATGTTTTCTTCTTACTTAATTATATAAAATATTATATTGTAAATATGGTTTGGGAATTCCCGACAATTTCAAAGTTCCGGGACACGGGACAGCCTATAATCAAAGTCCCGGGAATTTCCGGGACGAGAGTTTTAAGAAAAACTTTTTTATTTTTTAAGATGAGTAAGCCTTTTTTGAAGAATTTTAATTGAGTTAATTTCTGGTGCAACATATTAAAAAGAGGCAAATTTTTGTAAAAATCAACATTTATTAAACAATTAAACAGAAATTGAATAAAACTATTTTTTTATGGATTCTATCGCGTT
The DNA here is from genome assembly GCA_033319125.1 of Parnassius glacialis. Classification (NCBI taxonomy): domain Eukaryota; kingdom Metazoa; phylum Arthropoda; class Insecta; order Lepidoptera; family Papilionidae; genus Parnassius; species Parnassius glacialis. The sequence goes on along the minus strand of JAVANC010000023.1, from coordinate 1,212,210 downwards.
TAATTTACTATTTTCGTTCCCGACGTTTCTTTACAGCAACCCATGGTCACGGAGGGGACTGAGATGTTTGACGTCCTGATGTCACAGTTAGCCTGGCTACCTTCAGCTTTTTAATATAAATTTTTGGTTCGATCTACGCAGAATGAGCTTACAGTATCTTGAAGTCTTGCAGTGATATGCTTGGGTTTGTATTTAATTTTGTTAATTATAGGATCCCAAGTAGATGGCAGCACCCATCCATCTTCTCTATTGAAATTAGGATGTTTTTAGGGTTCCGTACCTCAAAAGGAAAAAACGGAACCCTTATAGGATCACTTTGTTGTCCGTTTGTCTGTCTGTCTGTCTGTTAAGACCCTTTTTCTCAGGAACGCGTGGAGGTATCAAGCTGAAATTTATATCAAATACTTAAGTATACTGTCCCTTATAGCTTCTAAGCCAACGCAATCAAAAGATACAGCCGTTTATGTCCCAAATTTTTGCCAATCGCAAGGGAATCAAAACCTACAGGGTACTTCCCGTAAACTCAGAATTTTAAAATTTGGTACGAAGCAACGTATTATAGCACAGATAAAGGAAAAATTGCGTAAAGCATACATTTTTAGTTACATCATATAATAAAAATATTGTTAATAATTTTAAACTTATATACCTATGGATTTGTTCGGAACCCTCGGTGCGCGAGTCCGACTCGCACTTGGCCGGTTTTATTTAATTTCAATAGCCTCGCGTATCATTCTTGGTAGGAATCGGTGTTCTTTTGTGAGGATTTGGGGTCTATCAAATCTGATGTAATGACCGGGACGGTCTTGAACATGTTCACAGACTGCAGACTTCCCAGAGCGTCGGTGTTTCACGTCAGCTATATGTTCTTTCACGCAGGTTTTAATGGATCTTTTTGTTTGTCCTCCGTAAGAGAGACCACATTCGCAATCAAACTTGTACACTCCTGCATATTGTAGAGGGATATTACACTTGACGGATGGTAAAAATTGACTAATCTTCTTCGGCGGCTTGAAGTATGTTTTAATGGAAGCACGCTTCAAAATGTAGCCAACCTTGTCTGTGAATCCTCTAACATAGGGTAGTACAGCCGAAACGTTGGGAAATAAAATAGTAAATTAAACGCGATAAAATCCGTAAAAATAGTTTTATTCAATGTGTAGTGTTCGCGTAAATATAAAAAATCATTAATTAAACAGAAAATTAAATAACTTTAACGTTAATTTCAGTCTTAATAATTGCTTTGTTTATTTCTTTTAGACACACACAGATGCACTTCTAAACAGTTACATCTTATAGTTATGAAACGGACAACGGAAAATCATACTAATTCTTAATAACTTTACTATTATTTAGTAATTCTAGTATCTAATCATTGTTAATAATCTCATTGCTAATTCTCATAATCACATATTTGTAGTTATATAGTAACCACTGACTTATATATTATGTATATAAGTCAGTAGTAGACCAAGTAATTATTTATTAAACTAACACATGGCGCTAGGCTCCTTCAATTATTTGAAAATTAAAATGATTACATAATAATTTCGACAATCTTGTCTCGCCTCGAATCTCGACCCGAAAGTCCCGGGACTCGAGACAACTAAAATTACGAATAGTCCCGGGGCTTCTCGACACGAGAATCCCGGGACCCAAACCCTATTTGTAAATTAATGTTTAAAAAAAGTTCCGCTGAGTTTCTTGCTGTTTCTTCCCAGAACAGAAGTTTTTTTCGAACAAGTGGTAATTAAACAAAAGAGTGAGTTTCATTAAGTATTATTTATAATCTATGTTGAATAAAAACGTTTCTGTTTCTGTCTATAAACGTTACAATTTTTTTTGCGGCTTGATTCGTATTTTTCCCTTCTTTGTAGTAAAACTTTAGTATCTATCGGAATTTCTTCTTTAGAGTCTCACTCATTTTGACGGACAGAAAAAAAATTAAAAAATAATGGGAATGTGTTTTTCTTTTTACTTTTTATTGTTATTTTTCTTATGTATAGATATTAAAACCAGCCAGATACAAACAGTACAATCAAACCGATTTTCTTCATTTTTATACAATCAAAATACTAAGATACTTTTCCCCGACCTATTATAAAAAAATAAACATTTTCTATATCGAAGCTCTAAGGTTCTGTAATTAATTTAATTACATTGAGTTTTGGCGGGAACTTGACCGGCGATGGATTGCTGCTCCTGTATTACTGTTTAAATAATGGTTTGGAGTGGATTTTGATATGTAAAAGTGGTGCGATTTTGTGTATTAAATGTCTACGCATGTGAACTACGAGTATTAGTGGAAACGGTGAAACAAGTGCTCTGATGGTGATGTGATTCTCAATATAAGGTGTCTGTCTGCTTAGGCGCCTTGAGATACCATCTCCAGCTGTCTGTTGGCTCAAGTTGCCGTCAAAATCTCCCAGGGGCTGCACAATGTGACGCATCAACATATTGTGAAGCAGTGTGCTATGAAGGATAATTATACATTGTAACTTCAGGCTCAGAAAGGCTATAACCCAGAGCCGTAAAGCCATTTAAAAAAAATAGATTACAATATTAAAACGTTTGTTATACTAATAAAAATTTTAATTTACTTATTTCCGCGTAATGAAATTAAATGATGTGTCTTGCCCAGTTTGAAGAACACCTCCCAACTTTTCTCAATTGAGTGCACTATCCCCGTCACCAGCAATCCCGGCTACACCACTCCCACCACCACCATACTAGGAAGGATACACCGGTGAAGGAAAACATCGTGAGGAAACCTGCATGTCTGAGATGTTACGTGCCCCACCTGTGGGCCGGCTATATCTTTACTTTTTACTTTTTTTTAAAGCTAATTACATTATAATTACACCTGCCCACATACTGCGTTTGAACCTTCTAATCATCATGATTATCATCATTACAACCCTTCACAAGTCCACTGCTGAACATAGGCCTCCTCTAAGGAACGCCTCGGTCCTGAAGAAACTGCATCCATAGACTTCCTGCATAAGATCGTCACTGTATCTAGTGGGTGGCCGCCCTACACTTCGCTTAATAATGTCCCCCAGACCGAATTTCGGGCACGGCGGCCAGCCTCAACGGAGACTAGTCATCGACTCAGAACAGAGTTACACTTCCCATGTGTATGCGCAAGCATAGGTGCACGCTCTATTCTTTCACTCTCATAGAACGATGGGACGGTGAATGGACACGAAAGGAGATCAGGCGCAGGAACAACCGCTTTACATGTTTTCCGAGGCACGTGGGTAAGACACCGCCAACTTCCAGACTTCGGGCAGCTACTGAGAATTCCTTGAAGGAAGAACTCAATAACTGTCTTTTTTGGTTTGATTTGGGATTCGAACCCGGGATTTCATGATCTGCAGTCGCGTTAACCACCACTAGGCCAACGAGGCAGTTGACACTTCGCTTACCGGTACGCCAACCTCGTACCGGTAAGCGTACCTTCTAATAGTGTGGTATATAATTTAAAATTAAAAATGTTGTACAGCCGACTTCAATATAAGTTATTAAGAATAACTCAAAAACTATTGGTCTGACCTTGATCAAATTCATCACGAGAAGTACCAGCTTTCAAATAAAAAAAAGAATCATCGAAATCGGTTCACTCAGTAAAAAGTTATGAGGTAACACACATAAAAAAACATACAGTCGAATTGAGTACCGTCTCTTTTTTGGATGTCTGCAGAAAATGAAGCATTTTTTATGCGCATCTGTGCGCGTTTGTATGTGTTTTTAATAATATTTATGTTTATTAATGTGTTAAAAAAAAAACATTTCACCCCCTTGCTGTACTTACGCATAACGATAGATGAAGCGAACAACTTGTGGTCCGAAAAAAGCAAGTAAAATTACGTCTGCATGTCATAGTTTGAATACCAGCGTAAAATAGCAGCTTAATGCTGCTGTGTTTAGTATGGTGAGTGTAGAGAACCGGAGACCCTTTTTACTGGAAAAGAGGCATTCTATCACAGTCCTCAGGGGTGATAACGCATCTGCATATTGATTGTTAATTGAGGATAGATGTAGACGCCTATGGGACACAGCATCCACTTATCATCAGGTGGACTGTGTGCTCGTTTGTCACCCTTATTCTATAAAAAATAAAATTAAAATATACAGCAGAAAATCTAGAGCTCACTTTTTCTAAACTAATTACACGTTTTCTTGACATCTTTTTTGTAGGTACATCCATTACATTTATGCTTTCGTCTGTAAGATAGTAATTACCAATTATAGTCATGTTTTCATGTAAAAAAAAACTCAAAATATTAAGCATTTCTTTAGCCGCATATTTTCGCAATAAGCACGCGTGGCCACACAAATGAGCGGGTATATCCGTGCTACGGGCGGCGGTTTACACGCGCTATTACGTATCTCGGGCGTTCGGTTGCGTGGAAAGGAACGCAGTTCACCTGCATCGATGTTATTTTACGTTTCGTTTTATGTAATATGTTAACTTAATACGTAAAAGTTTTCATTTTTATCATATATTTTAATGATTCTTTAAAGTGCCGTGGGTAAATGAAATAATCTTTTTATTATCAATCTCTAAGTAATTATTTTAGTAGAATAAGGGTTACGGGCACACAGCCCACCTGATGGTAAGTGGTTACTGTGGCCCATAGACATTTACATCTATCCTCAATTGACAATCAATATGCAGATGCGTTGTTATTCCTAAGGACTACGATGTAATGGCACGTTTCCAGTAAAAAGGATTTCCTGTTCTCTACACTCACCTTACGAAACACAGCAGCATTAAGCCGATATTTTACGCTGGTATTCTGTGATATCGTGGTCATACCACGTTCGAGCCGACCCATTCGTGCCAAAACCATAATATAACTGCAGCGTGGCTCTACCACGAAAAACGTAATTAATTATAATAAAATTTTAACCACTTCAAGACTCGTTCGCCCTGTTCCCCGAGGCCTTGAGCGCTGAAAAGCACTCGATATCTCAGGAACATAAAAATTAAAAAATAACTTTTACTAATCGCGATGAAATCAGTATGCGGCAGTGAACAGATTATCAAACTTATTTCTTTTACCGCCCCCTTTGAAAATCAATTATGTTTCAGCGCTCCCAATTTTTTTATACACTCCTAAAACTAAAAAAACACTATTTCGTTACTTTAATTAATTTAGTTATGGTATGCTATATTAGTTGGTTCTGGTGTTTAAATTTCCATTCATAAACTAGACATTATTACCAGTGAGAGCAATTAAAACGCAACTTTATAATATTAAGAATATATTTCAATCAAATTAAAAGAAACAATATAGATAGCCGTGGTAGCTCAGATGGTTAGCGCTCGCTGTAAGCTTTACAGTACTCGAGCAACCCGGGTTCGATCCCCGCCGGCACCAATAAAATTGTTAATTGCAATTTTAAGTGCTGATTTACCAGGTGCTCGGCGGTGAAGGAAAACATCGTGAGGAAACCTGCATGTTTGAGAAATAAGAAAAAAAATATTTCGAAGACATGTGAAGTTCGCCAACGCGCATTGGGGCAGCGCGGCGAACATTTTCTTGCCCTAAAACCCTCTCAGAAATGAGAGGAGGCCTGTGCCCAGCTGTGGGACGTAAATAGGCTGCAACTTTACTTTTCTTACTTTTATATATATAGGTAATCAATTTTAGTTTTAAAACTAATCTAATGAGATGGATGAATTTGATGATTTTTGACAAGTTTGTTTGTACAATAATTTAAAATTAAAAATTTTGTACAGCCGACTTCAATATAAGCGACTTCAATATAGGTTATTTAAGAATAACTCAATAACCATTGGTCTGACCTTGATGAAATTCATATGGGACCACACGAAAACTATCAGCTTTCATTTAAAAAAATAATCATCCAAATCGGTTCGCCCAGTACAAAGTTATGAGGTAACACATATAAAAAAAAACATACATTCGAATTGAGTACCGTCTCCTTTTTGGAAGTCGGCAGAAAAATAGTCGTAAGTTGCCGCGTTCGATAACATGCAAAAGATTTTTTTTAGTAAGCAGCGTTGTCACAGCGCTAAATCCAGGTTCACACAAATATGACGATGGAAATGCTATCAAAAATCGTTGAACGATCGACCACAAGCCAGGGTACAACTGCGGCATTGATTTTGTAGCAAAAATTCTTGGTAGCCATTTTTGAATTTGATTTTTTTTTCTTTTATAGGATAATAGTGACAAACGAGCACACAGTCCACCTGATGGTAAGTGGTTGCTGCGGCCCATAGACATCTACATCTATCCTCGTTTGCGAATCAAAATGCAGATGCGTTGTCACCCGTGAGGAATGCCTAATTTCCAGTAAAAAGGGATTTTTATTTCCTCGTTCGTTGTCAGTTATATAAGTTCTTATTCCAGTTGGGGTGATATTGCTATGTTGACATTTGAAAAAGGATCTAACACCCAGTGTGGTATTTCCAATTTCAAAATGTCCTGGAATCTTTCAATGAGTTCATTGTGGAGATTTTCTAAATGTCCTGCAACAACGACGACTAGCAAGTCGTAGTTGTTGCAGGATACTGATAAATTGGGAAAATTATGGAACTCATGTCTGCCGATATTCTTCTTGTGTAAGAGCAGCTTGGCGACGAAAGCAGCGACGATATTTTTTGTTTTTATTAAGTTCAAGTCATCGCCTAGAAGTTGGAGATTAATACGATTAATACTAACTAAGCAATTTATAAAGGTCTGTCAGTTATGCGATATCATTCTTTGATGTGATGAGGTTGTCGCGCAATTCTGGGTCTTTATTTTTCAAGAACGCTACGACAGAGTCAAACAGATTGTAAAATCGAGTCAGACAATTTCCTTTTGATAGTTAACGTACTTCTGTGTGAAAGATTAATCGGTTGAAATCTTCTGCTAAGATATCGCGTAAAATACATACAAAAAAAAGCACACTCGAATTGATAAACTCCTCCTTTTTGAAGTCGGTTAATATGTCTATGCACGAATAAATATACAGAGGAAATATTTAAATTTACCAAAACAATTGTTCTATTAAGGAGTCCAATTAAAGATCTCAGACCGTAACAATGAGATTTTAAAAGCAATCCGGACAATGCCAAACATATGTTTTAATACCTTAACAAAGTAACAATGAATGAATGAATAGAATGACGGACGGACGGATCTCTTCGTTGGTTTAGTTAATTACGCAGTAGTATGTTTGTTATTTCATCATTCTCGACAGCCATTTTAAAATCTACTTCCAATGCTGCCCATCCTGCAGTTGTAGTAGTTGACTGACTCGTTAGTCCAGTGTTCGCAAATACGACTGCTGTTCATAAAGTCCAGAGTGAAAGAGCCCAGTAGCAGTCCAGAGTTAGGAATTTGGCGGTGTTTCGTACCCATGCCTTGGAAAGCATGTAAAGCCATAGGCTCTGCACCTGATCTCTCTCCGGTCGTTTTAGATTGCTGACCAATCGGACCATGAGAGTGAGGGAATAGAGTAGGCTTGCCAACTCCAAAAAAGCCATTTACGGGATTACCCAGCTCGACATCCGGGAATTGGCTATATTACGCGGGACACAACACACCACATACAAATTGGTTAGAAAAAGAAAACACATTTTTGATCAAAATTAATGATAATTTGTTGTTCAGCCTTGACGTGGTCAACAAACAGCTTATTTCTGCTGTCTGTCCATGCATTTCCACAGAGAGAAAAGACTCTTTCTGCTGATGGTATCGAAGCTACGGCTATGGTGTAGTTGGTACGAGATAGATAGTAATATCATATAATCACTGCTTTCCGGGACAAAATGCGTCCCGCAAGGGGTTACGGCGGGACAGTCAAAAATTGACCCAGAAGCTGGACGTCCCAGAAAATCCGGGACGGTTGGCAAGCCTAGAATTGAGACTGCACATGTGCTTGTGCATACAACTCGGGCACTATAATCCTGTCCATCAGATGGCAAATCTCCTTTGATACTGGCCGCCGTGACCGAAATTTGGTATAAAGCAAATAATTATGGTGGAAGTACGGGTATGTTCTACGGATGTTACGGAAGTGGTTATATCGGAACCTAATTCGGAAGCGGAGTTTTTAAATTTTGTTTGTCGGAACCGGAACCGAAATCGGAACCGGAATCGGAGGTGGAGGCAGAAGAAATGTGTTAAGGGTATTGCACTGTATTTTTCTTTTCAGTTTAAAATTTTTTGAATTCTTCGAATTCAGTGGCATGCACAGACTATTAATAACTTTTAATGAAGTAATCGTACCTCCCTTTCGTGAATATATCTTCTCACATAGTTTACACTTTGTCATATTCCCAGAAACTTCATTGAAATAAATCCAAATGGCACTTGATTTTGGCTTTATTGTCCAAGTGCTAAATATGAAACAAAACATCACGTTAAAGAGTAATCGACAGAAAGCACGGGGGAGGGAAGTTCCCGGGGCGACAAGTATAAACTTGTTTGTATACGCTAATTGCGGCCGCCGTCGCCGCCGTGCTTCGACATCCGATATATAACTTCCGATTAAAATTTAACGGAACCGAAATCGGAATCGAAAGTGCAATATCAATCGGAAGTTCCGGACTTTCGGAATCGGAATCGAACCTCCGTAACATCTCTAGTATGTTCTAAAATGGCTGACCGTGCACCGAGCCTTTCATGATGCACGATGTTGCGGGTTCCAACAAGAAAGGGCTGTTTTCGGATAATCCACACATTCAAAACAAATGCTTCACTTCGTCGATTCGAAAGAAGTTATATAGATTATAGTCTGGCCGTTGAAGGCAAGAGCGAATAGGCTTTTGTTAGACTAAGATAGTGTGATTTATCATCAACGACTTTTTTTATAGAATATAGGTGGTAGACGAGCTTACAGTCCACCTAATTGTATAGCTGAAGACCGTAGACATCTACACCATTCTCCATTAAGAATCGAAATGTAAATGCGTTGTCACCCCTGAGGACTAAGATAGAATACCCCGTTACTAGTAAACAGGGTTTTCGGTTGTCTACACTCACCATACGAGATACAGTATCATTAAACTGCTATTATTTTTATATATTATAAATAATTAAAAATTTTGTACAGCCGACTTCAATATAAGTTATTAAGACTAACTCAATAACTACTGGTCTGACCTTGATCAAATTTATATGGGACCACACGAGAAGTACCAGCCTTCAAATAAAAAAAGAATTATCGAAATTGGTTCACCCAGTAAAAAGTTTTAGGTAACACACATAAAAAAAAACATACAGTTGAATTGAGTACCGTCTCCTTTTTGGAAGTCGGCAGAAAAGAAACAATAAGAAACAAACAAACAATAAACAATTCAAAGTTATTAATTATATTTACAAGTTAATTTCGGATAAGGACCATAGATAAATAAGCTGAAATGGCAGTGGGCCGGCCATATAGATCTAAGAACCGATAAACGATGGGGAAGAAAGGTTCTCGAGTGGTAAAATTGTACCGGTAAGCAAGTATATAGCGGCCCCCCACTAGATGGAGTGACGACATGGTAACAGATGCAGGAAGTGGATTTTTATTTATTTGAAATCTGGTGCGTCACATGTGGTCCCATATAAATTTGATCAAGGTCTGACCAATAGTTTTTGAGTTAATCTTAATAATTTATATTGAAGTCGGTTGTACAAAATTTTTAATTTTAAATAATTTTTATGTGTGTTAACCTCAGAACATTTTTCTAGGTGAATCGATTTTGATGATTCTTTTTTTTATTTGAAAGCTCGTGAGTAGTTTATATTGACGTCTGTTGTACAAAATTTTAAATTTTAAATTATATTTTGTAGATCCAAACATCGTAACTCTTCGACATAAGGAATTTTAAGTGTTGTATGGCATTCATTAAGCTGTCATCAAACGATTCGGGTTGCAGTCACCTTACCCCACACTTCCGACAACACAATGAAGCATACGACACCGCGGACAAACAAATGGACAAAACAAGCTTAAGATATAATGAAGCTAACTGTTGTTTCTACTTGACGGACTTTACTTAGCTCTTTCGTGCTGTACTGGATGGAAAGAGAATTCAATACGATTGGATTTTCAAACAAAAAATTGTGCTAGTAAATTTTTTTTTATAGGATAAGGGTGACAAACGAGCACACAGTCCACCTGATGGTTAGTGGTTGCTGCGGCCCATAGACATCTACATCTATCCTCTATTACAAATCAAAATGTAGATGCGTTGTCACCCGTGAGGACTAAGATGGAATGCCTCATTTCCCGTAAAAAGGGCCTCCGGCCACCTGCACTCACCAAGCGAAACGCAGAGGTAAACCTCTACTTCACGCTGGTTTTCTGTGAGGTCGTGGTACCACCCCGGTTCGAGCCGGCCCATCCGTGCGACAGCAAAAGCTGCCGCTTGGCTCTACCACTGTAAATGTGAACGCACTTACGAAGTGAAACTTTTTTACGACAGATCATACTTACTAGCTGATACCCGCGACTTCTTTCGCGTGGCTTGATATATTAACAAAGTTTTCGATCTTCTCCGCGGCAAGAAAACACATACTTACCACTGAACACATAGTGCTTAAAAAAATCGTTGTTTCTTACAGCTTTAATAACTTTATATTAAATGAAGATATCGCAATATTTTTTTAGATAAGGGCCAAGTGTTTAAGAAATAAAACTAAGAAAACCTAATTGAAATCTATCCAGTAGTTTTTTCCGTGATGCGCGCACAACTGCAAACCTCTATCACTTTATTTATATAGATTTTACATAAGTAGATTATATAATGGTATACTAATGCAGCCACGGCGGTGAAACGTTACAAAAATACGTGACGTTTTTGATTTTTAATACCGTACTAAATTTATCTACTAATTATCTTCACAAATATGTTTCTACGGGAGAAGTATAAGATCATTTTGAATTTCTTTTAAACCGACTTCAAAAACAGGAGTGTCTCAATTCAAAGGCATTTTTACCGACTTCGAATAGGAGGAGGTACTCCATTCGACTGTATGTTTTATTATGTGTTACTTCATAACTTCTTTCTGGGCAAACCGATTTTGATGACTCTTTTTTTATTTGAAAGCTGGTGCTTCACATGTGGTCCCATATAAATTTGATCAAGGTCTGAAGGTAGATTAGATTGTCTCATAGAGGTGATCTCCTTATTGAGGTACTAACATTAATACGGTATTAACATCAGTAACAAAACGAACTTGTGATGTTATATACGAAGAATAAATATACCTAACAGAATTCTTACAAACATCTTTGTCTTACATCGTAGAGCCGCGCTGCAGGTATATTATGTTTGAAGCACGAATGGGCTCGACCGGGGTAGGACCACGCTATCTCTAGTCCTATCTCTAACTCACGCTTCAGAATACCAGCGTGAAATAGTGACTGAATCTAGTTGTGTTTTATTTATATGGTGAGTGTAAAGAACCGGAAACCCTTTTCACTAGAAAATAGTCCTTCCATCCTAATCTTTGAGAGTGACAACGCATCTGCATTTTGATTCTTAATCGAGGATAAATGTAGATGTCTATGGGCCACAGCATTCCACTTACCATCAGGTGGACTGTTTGCTCGTTTATCACCCATCTATATATCTATACATACAAATAAATAAAATTGAAGTGTCTGTTTGTAATGTTAAAAATAAAGGCTTTTTACTAAATGCATATAAAATTATATATGGTACTAATAACATTAAAACAATTTTTAAAATTTTTGTCTGTCTGCTTGTTCCGGCTAATCTTCGAAACGGCTGTACCGATTTTGACAGAGCTTTCACTGGCAGATAGCTGATGTTATATGGAGTAACTAAGGATATATTATTTTAGAAAAAGTATTAGGGTTGCGCGCAAAAAAATTTGAATCTATGAAATCTTAGAAAATTCCAAATTCCACGAAAAGTCGTTAGGTACAGCTGGTATTCTATATAAAAAAGAAAAGAATGGAATATTTTTATTCATTGTAGATTATTACATGGAACTCTATTAGCACTTGATAGTCGAAAGGAAGTAGATATAAACTTAGTGGTATATCTAAATAATGAACAATGAACAAAACAAAGCGATCTCACAATATTACATTTTATGTGTCCATGTGTCCGGCTTTCTAATCAAGTCATTTGCTTCATGTGAATTATTTAAAGTTACGTGACAGAGTGATTTGTAATGATGTCTCCAACGGTAGGTACCAGGATTCATGGTCAGTTGACGTAACCGTCTAATGAAATGTTTCTAGCACAATGTGATGCTGATGAAGAAATGTCACTTGTTTGACGAATCACCGCGATTGTAAATGGCAGTGGATCTTAATGCATAATTTATCACACATCAGTAATTACCACCAGATGGCGTGTGTGCTAGTTGTCACTTTACATTACATTATGCATTGTGCTCAATGCGGCTGTTTCGTATGGTGAGTGTAGAGGACTGGAGTGCCTTTTTAATGGAAATGAGGCATTCCTCTTAGTCCTCAGGGATGACAAGGCATCTGCATTTTGATTCTTTATTGAGGATAGATGTAGATGTCTATGGGCCGCAGCAACCACTTACCATCAGGTGGCATCAGTGGTGACTCGTTTGTCACTCTCTCCTATAAAAAAAAACTTAATAGGCGCATTGGCAGCTGCAGATTTGAATATAGTAATTTACTACCTCATTCGTCTGGTGGTTGTTAATACGATTCTTGACCATGGAATCCCTGGTGGGGCCGAAATCAGTTACTGGATTTTTCTGTCTAGGAATTCTCAGTATGAAACCGCAGTCAGGAAGTTGGAGGTGTTTAACCGCGTGCCTCGGAAAACGCGTAATGGTTTTGGTCCTGCACCTGCATTCGTGCTGCAACTATACTTCTAATATATCTGCAGCATGGCTCTACCACGTGTATACCACACATGGCGATAATATCAAATTCTCTCTTCTATGGAAGAGGCCCATTTCTAGCTGTTGGTGTTATTAATCTTGCAATTAAAGTTTGCACCTAACAGAACAAAAGCAAACTTGAGCTATTCATTCATTAGCTATGTAAGTGTCGCTATAATGCAGCTGTTGCAATAATTGTAAATACTTAATCCGACGACCAGTTTATACAATGATGACTGGAGAGTCATTCATCTGCGGAGTCATTTCGTAGCTATGTAAAATATTCTATTACCAGAATAATTTCGTAATTTGAAAAGGGAAGCAAGAGATATTGTTATGCTGGCACCGCATAATCGCCCAAGCGTCCAACTCTAAACATTCGCTCGAATCTGAGCGAAGTCGATCGTACCATATACCAAGCCTCCTTACAAATAACTCAAACATGGAAAGACGACCTGAATGAAAGACGATTCTTTAATTTGTTGTCGATTAACCAAAGCTACAATTGACCGTCGGCCGAACTCAAACGAACCATCTCTTTCCTCTACACGTTGATTGGAGGCTTTGCTGGAGGATTGGAATATACTTGTAGAGCCGGCATTACATTTATTTGTTCATTATTTTCTTTGACAGAATGAATATGAATTATTGTGTTAGTTATAAGCAGAGGTCTTAGCGCTTATTACGTCTTATTGTTCGACCAGAGTAGCGTACCTAAGAACAGTGTCTGAGAAGTGAGCACAGTATCACATTACGCTTTCGTAAGCTTTCATTTAACTATCAACTCAGGTAACTTTATGTAAGAGTATTATTTACAATTTTAAGTACTGTATACGTGCTCGGTCGCAAATATCTAGAAAAAACTCAAGAGAATCTTCGTGTCTGAGAAATTAAAATTATGTTGTTTTAAAGACGTGTAGTCCGTCCATATGCGTTGGGGGCCAATCATAATGCAAATGCGTTGTCACCCCTGAATACTAAGATAAAAATTGCCTCGATATCACTTAAAATGATCTCCAGTTTATTCAGTCTCCAGTATATTATTATGCTGCCATTTTACGCTGTTATGTCCTTCCTCAGTCATATTCTCCCGTTCATGTTGCAGCTATTGCGTAATATTTCATACGTCTCGTCTATTGTCTATGTCAAATAAAGAAACAACACTAATCATTTTGTCTTTTGCTCACCAATATGGTTAAACTTAGGTACGTACATTACGTTCAATATACTTGTAAAATACTTACTATTGCAATAAATTTTAAATATCAAGTTCTCCTTCAATTATACACTATTATACAAAACAGTCACGCACTAAACAGCTATAATACCCTACAAAATAGATCAACCGAGAGGAGAATTTAACCGCCCCATCGCTTACCTGAATCCGAGGTTAATTTAAACTTAGAGCAAATTGACAACGGAGCGTTAAATGCTCGCCCACCCACGCGTGACTTAGAATTTTTTATCGCAGAACATGACTGATACAATTTGCAACTTATTAAGCCTAAATTTGATCGTTTTTATTTGCTTTTCTTGCATAGAATAAGGGTGACAGACGAACGAAGCTGCTATTTTTTTTTATAGACTAAGGACGGCAAACGCTGTGGCCTTTAGACATATAAATTGGACCCCTGAGGATTTAGATGGAATGTTTCGTTTCAAGTAGAAAGGGTCTCCGGTTCTCTATACTTACCACACGAAACACAAGAGCATTAAGCTGCTATTTTACGCTGGCATTCTCACTGAATTAAGGCATGTAATGTATTTAAAGATTATATTGTTTACATTCATGTGGTAAGGTAATCTTTGCCTGCAAAGTAGATTTGAGCCCCGCTTTGTGGTAAGCTTTGTGGTACGGATTAGTAAGCTGAAGTGGCAATGGACCGGCCATATAGATCGAAGAACCGACTACTGATGGGAAAAACATTCTCGAATGGCAGCCTCATACCGGCAGGCGAAGAGTAGGGGCGTCCATCCACTAGCTGGAGTGACGACCTGGTAAGACATACAGGAAGTCGCTGGATGCAGGTGGCTCAGGATCGTGCTTTGTGGCATTCCTTGGAGACCTATGTTCAGCAGTGGACTTGTGAAGGGCTGTTATGATGATGATGATTGTGATTAGCATTTATGCATTATTATTTGTATTGTAGACGTGGGTGACATGTCATTTATCTTTTTCTTCTAAATCCGCCCGAAAATGACTGCAGCTGGATATGGGCATTTTATCGTTTACTCGCATAAATTTTTACGTGGTAGAGTCACGTCACGTCAATGGGTTTCCCCGTCCGTGAAGTAGACACAATCGTAAAACAATTTTAACAGTGGTAGAGCCACGCGGCAGCTTTTGCTGTCGCACGGATGGGCCGGCTCGAACCGGGGTGGTACCACGACCTCACAGAAAACCAGCGTGAAGTAGAGGTTTGCCTCTGCCTTTCGCTTGGTGAGTGCAGGTGGCCGGAGGCCCTTTTTACTGGAAATGAGGCATTCCATCTTAGTCCTCACGGGTGGTAACGCATCTACATTTTGATTTGTAATAGAGGATAGATGTAGATGTCTATGGGCCACAGCAACCACTTACCATCAGGCGGGTTGTGTGCCCGTTTGTCACCCTTATCCTATAAAAAAAATGTTCATATATGATCTACGGAGTAGCGGAAGGGTTAATATAACATAACGTATTTAAAAAAAATACACAATAGCCTATAGCTTACACTGTACATTGGGCTTTAACTACCTTATGGTCGTAACATCTAATATATAAATATTAATATTTGTTTGTTCGTATTTTATACGCTGCTATAACTTTTATCAGATAGCGGTAAAACTTTGTAACCTTATTGTTTGTACTTGCGCGAAGGTTATAGGCATGGTACAATTAACTTACAGTAGGTAGCGCACGTATCGTACCGACAAATTTATTTGATCATATATGATATAATTTTCAATGAATGTATTATCACTCCTAATTATACAATATAACTGTTCTAAATTTGAAACGATGTTTCCACAATGAGGGCTAATAATCTTCCACTCACCAGACGTCGCTAGTTGCGACTGAGGTAAAGTTTTTTGTTACACAGTGTCAGTCAATTGAGAAATTAGTTTTAAATAATAGTTTACCATTATCTAGAGTATTATATTAATATAGAACACAATGCGTCAGTGGTTTTATTTTTAGTTTTTTGCACTTTATAACTCTTTTTTTTAAATCGGCTTTTGGTTACATTTTATAGTTTGGTTTATTCATTTCTAATGTAATTAATATAAAATATAACTAATAATACAAAAAGAAACCTTAAAGATTACATTTTCCTAAGAAATTATCGTCCCCGCTATGAAATCTGTCAAATATTTTACATCACTGTAAAGTGACGCCGCCCTGGTGGCAGAAAAAGTGGTGGATGCCCTCATTATTTCTTTTGAGCTGCAACGCGCTGGGTACCAGCTAGTTCAAAATAAAACTGGTTTTAAAAACAACGTATGTCTTGAGAAGACTTTTACTCCACAGTAACATTATGCCTGCACAAAAAAAAAAACAATATTCTTCCAAATTTGAAACGATATTTACGAAATGATTTCTTTTGCGACAGCAACGCGCCGCGCCGATTAGTACTATCTAATAAATTAAATAGTAAGTTCGTGTTCAATTCAATTATAAATCAACTGGAATAATAACAACAAAGTTATGCTTCAAAGTTAAAAGCCGTTCCGGTCACATTCATTCCCACCGTTCAACCGAAACAATTGCACACGTAATACTTGTAATGTTACACGATCACTGTACTCCTGCGGGGTTCGACAAGAATAGGGTCACCAGACGGACAATTGAAAAGTCCTGACGTTTTGTTGCAAACGTAATTAACAAGCCTGAAAAAAAAACCAATCAATTATTTCTAAGGTTGCTATGGTTTGTAAACTCTCGCGATCAATCCATGTCGCAGATTCTATCCCTCCCACGCAAGAACCTGTTTAATTTAAAAAACCAAAAAGCCTGAACTACGAAAATGTGACCTCAATCCAGACAAGATCCCAAGTCTTGATATGTGAGGAGAGATCCTGCCATATGGTATCTATAGCCAAGAATAAAATGAGAAAAATTGGAATGAAATTTTATAGTTTTCTATTGCGCTTACGATCGTAGACAGTTTGCTTGTGAGGTCAAACAGTTTTTTTTATTTGTTTGCTAAGAACACTTGGAGTATGTTACATTACTATTCAATACTAGCCTGCAGGGCTCTATGTGTTTATCTACGCTAAAGAGACGTCTCATAGAAAAAAAAAACTACGAGCATGTCTTCACGTAGTTATATTATGGTTGCATCACGAATGGGTCGGCTCAACTGGGACAAGACCATGCTCTCACGGAATACCAGCGTAAAATTGCAGTTCTTTACTGGAAACGATCCATTACATATCTTAGTCCTCAGGGGTGACAAAGCCTCTGCATTATGAATCTCAATCGAGGATATGTGTAGATGTCTATGGGCCACAGCACCCACTTACCATCAAATGGATAGTCCATTTGGTGGGTGATGTGGCATGAGAAGTATCAGGTTTAAAAAAAAAATCATCGAAATCGGTACACGTAAAATAAAGTTATGAGGTTAACATACAAAAAAAAAACAAGCAATCGAATTGAGTTTCTTCTGATTTTTGAATTCGGTAGAAAATATATTTAAAATTATGATTAATATTGTTTTTTAAATGAAAGTATATAAACGAGAAATTGCGTCCGTTCTCCATATGGAAGTAATCTACAGCTTGTTTGCAAGCGTTTTATTTTTTGACTTTGCTATACACTTATTACTTTCAACATAGGAAAATCACCTTTATTATATTATACATATGCTTTAAATCGTTTTGCTACCATTTAGCTATAATTATCAAAGTTTGTTTTGTTTAAAAAAGGATCCAATTTAGAAACGTTGAAAGTTTCATTATTAATGTAAATAATGTCTTTCAGACCGAATTTTGGTCAAGGCGGCCTGTCTGAAACTAGCTATCGTAGGACAGGATTATAGTGCCCAAGTGTATGCGCAAGTACAGGTGCACCCTCTATTCCTTTACTTTTTGAAAGACGTTACCCCCCACTAGGACTTTTTCCTGTATCGTAGAAACGGTTTACAGACGGAACAATTATTTATAGGCCATACAAATAATAGCAGCAATAAAAATAGCAGCTTAACACTGCTGTGTTTCGTATGGTGAGTGTAGAGCATCGGAGACCCTTTTTACTGGAAACGAGGCATTCCATCTTAGTCCTCACGGGTGACAACGCATCTGCATTTTGATTTGTAATTGAGGATAGATTTGGATGTCTGTGGGCCACAGCAACCACTTACCATCAGGTGAACTGTGTGCTCGTTTGTCACCCTATCCTATAAAAAACATAAAAGTCTGTAATCAAACAGTAGCACAGAGTAGATTGGTGCCAAAAATTTTTAAAATGTGGCGAACAAGTAATTACTTCTTAATTTTGTATGATTTTAAATGTTCCTTTTTCAATAGTCTGTGGAGTCAAGGCAAAAAAGCGTTTACTTTATATTTTATATATGAGTTATTTGTGTTTTAATATACAGTTGAAAGTGAAATATAGCTTACTTAATATACAAAGTTATAACTTTAATAGTTTATGATCGAATGTCGACTACAAGGCGACCGCTTGTAAAATATAAATCTATGACCTGCGAGGTAACAACGAGAAAAAAATGGAACGACAGGTGACGCCCCTAGTTTGAAAAAATCTGGTTATTACTGGATAGAACCGGTTTGAGGCGATTGGAATCGGGTGCGAGTTATTATTTCGATTTGAAATGGACTTCACTTCAGCATTTTATGTATGTATCCCTTTTTAATTTTCTTAAAATCGAATTAAAATGGGCTTCCTACCCTGAATACAAAATTAAAAAAACAGAAACTTTTTTTTAATAAAGTCGAAATATTAATGTGCTTTAAATATCCGTTCTTAATTTAAGTCGGCGTCCTGTTTCTCCATTTCATTGCACCGTGGGCAGCAAGTGTTTAACATCAGTATAATTACATGTTTACTTCCTTCATCTCCTTTCTATAGTCGGGCAAGTAGGTCGTTGGCGGGCCTTCATTCCTGTGTTTTCATTATACCACGCATTACAACCCAACGGTTTGCTTCGTCTTTTGTAGTGTGTACAGCAAAGGAGTGAAATAATTTGCCGGCGTCGGTCTTTCCGTTCGAGTACAATCTGGGCGTCTTCAAGACAAGAGTGATTAGGCTTTTGTTATGACCAAATATTCAAACGCTACTCAATTTTAAGATGTTGTTATGTCTCGTGTTGTCACAGTCACTTTGACTTAAAATGGTAGAGACAGCACGAGTATTAAGGGCATCTTAAAATTGAGTAGAGTGACTATTTGCCACATAGACAGTGCAATTTACCGTCTAGGGCTTCATCACCACTTACCACCATTACTGGCTAATAATAAGTTCAAAAAAATACTACACATTGAATGAAGCTAATTTCGGTTTAAAGAATTTAATTTCTCGTAAGAACATACAATGGTTCACTTATAATGATATACAAACTAATTACATTAAGATATCATTACGTCTAGAGTCTTAGAGTGTTGGAAACGATATAGTCATAGATTACTAATTATATTTTTGAGTTTCTTTGTATGTAACTGGTTGTTTAACCTGGACTATGTAAATTAGCATCTGCTTTTCATTTATAGCAATCTCGTGCATTCAAAGAAAATCTTTTACAATGTATTGCATTATATGAAACTTCAGAGTGGCTACACTGTGTTACGTAATGCGTTCAGTTACCACACACACTGTTATCGTAATAATCAAGTTTTATATTGTTTTATGGCTTCCTTATGGGTGAAAATTATTTAACTGTATGTACGCGGTAGAGTGACGCTGCTATTATGGTTATAGTACGAATGGGTCGGCTCGACTAGGGTAGAACAACACTGTCACAGAATATCAGCGTAAAATAACAGCTTGACGCTGCTGTGTTTCGTATGGCGAGTGTAGAGAACCCGGGACCCTTTTTACTAGAAACGAGGTATTCCATCTTAGTCCTCAAGGGTGACAATTTATCTGCATTTTGATTCATAATCGAGGATAAATGTAGATGTCTAAGGGGCCACAGCACCTACTTACCCTCAACTAGATTGTGTACTCGTTGTCACCCATCACCCATATATTATAAAAAAAATTGTAGTGCAATCAACTGCAGATGTTTACCAGCCCGCCAAGCGTGTCAACTATTGAAGCCTATGTTCATCACTGGACTTTTATAGTCTGTATTGAAGAAATGAAAGAGAATGTAAACAATCATTCAGCTATGTCAAGGACTTATTGTAGGGATGAACAATTTATTTGTTCTTTTTCAGCCGACCTCTGTAAAGGAAGTTTATAATTCGACTGTAGGTGTTTTTTTTGTATGTATGTTAGAAGATATCTACGTCAATTGTGAACTGATTTTGATGATTATTTTTATTAAATAGATTATATTTCAGGAGTGGTTCTATATAGATTTGAAAAATCCATCCCTATGACAGCATTTGAATACGGTGAAGTTTTTAATTTGGATCTCAACTCAAAAGGGACATAGGTATATTAAATAAAAAATAAACACTGAATTCAAAGAACCCAAAAAAAATTTAAAAAAAACATGCGTGGTTGTTGTGGAGCGCTCGGTTGGAACGAAGTTCCTTTCGTAATATATTATTATTGATAAACGTATTATATTACTGATTAACAAATACAAATAAATGAATTACTAGCATCTATTAAAAATAACGCCCAATGGATTAGTAAGCTGAAGTGGCAATGGGCCGGCCATATAGCTCGAAGAACCGACAACCGATGGGGAAAGAAGGTTCTCGAGTGGCAGCCTCGTACCGGCAGGCGAAGTGTAGGGCGTCCCCCCACTAGATGGAGTGACGACCTGGTAAGATATGCAGGAAGTCGATGGATGCAGGTGGCTCAGGACCGTACTTTATGGCATTCGTTGGGGGAGGCCTATGTTCAGCAGTGGACTTATGAAGGGCTGTAATGATGATGACGATGGTATATTATATTACTGATTAACAAATAAAAATAAATGAATTACTAGCGTCTATTAAAATGAAGCGTCATTTAAAATAAAATATTTCTTTCATGGCAAGATAAGAAAACTTCGAGCGAGATAGATATTATTCCATCTCGCTTCCTTATAGCCGTCAAGGCCGTCTGCACTACGTCAGAAGATGTCGTGACGGAAAAATCTTACATTTCTTGTCGCCAATTCCCATCTGCCAAATCCGAACCGTCCGATAAAGAACTTCGTTCTAAATAATTTCACATTGTGGAGTTGGGCTTTCTTTCATTACATTATCACCGACCTCAGAATGTGAAATTACTTTGTTCTTCCTAGTTCTTGGAAGTCGGTTTTAAGTTAGTTTTTCTAGTCTGCGCGTGATACTAGTTATGTGAATACCGACACCTGTTCCGGTCTGCTTACTTAACTATGTAACGAACGAGAAAGTAAAGCACATCATCCCAATATGCCATAAAATAGTTCAAATCTACTTTAATTTTTCTTTATAGGTAAGGGTAACAAACGAGCACACAGCCCACCTGATGGTAAGTGATTGCTGTGACCCATAGACATCTACATCTATCCTCAATAAAGAATCAAACTGCAGATGCGTTGTCACCTGTGAGGACTAAGATGGAATGCCTCTCTTCCAGTAAAAAGGGTCTGCGATTATCTACACTCACTATACGAAACACAGCAGTTTTAAGCTGCTATTATACGCTGGTATTCTGTGAGAGCGTGGTCCCTCCCCGGTCGAGCCGACCCATCCGTGTTACAACTATACTTCTAATATAGCTGCAGCATGGCACTACCACGTAAAAAAATTTAAGTGTCAGAAAAAATAACTTCACATTTTTTTTTATTATCGACTGCTTCTAAAATAACGTAAGTCACGCATTGGTGTGCTAGAATCTAACCTCAGAGGTGAAAACTTGTAGTCTTCTTTGTTCAAAATGTCCATGGGCTGTAGTAGCTGTAGCAGCGCTTAACCACTTACCTAGTAAAATGTAACACCCTATAGAAAAGCAAAACGCAGGATATCCGAGTATTACTGAACTTTCCGCCCGTGATGAACCGGTCTCGTTGACTCGTAGATGTGTAGACATATTTAGTGAGAGATCTCGTTTCCGGTAAAAGTGGAAAATGTCTGCAGAAGTTGCTCGTCATTTCTGTTAACTTTAGCGCGAAATTATGCCACTAGGCAAAATACATGAATACAATAAAATACACGATTTGAACAAAGCCTTTAAAAATAGTACCTTGAGTACGATGGCTGGCACATGCGTCATAAGTACTTTTGAACAGGTGCTTGTGAAAACTGGCCTGCACGAGCGTGTAACACATATTATTTGTTATTGCATCACTATTTAACTACTTAAATATTGTATGGTCAACTTAAACATTGTCGTTAAAAACCTAATTAAACAAAGATTATATAAAAAAGGGTTATTATAATATTGAGGAATTTATGGATGATAATAACTCAAGGGAATGAGGTGATTGTTACCAAGCTATTTTATAATTTTTGTGTTGTAAATTATTGTGTAACTTTAATAATTGCAAACTGTTCGTTTTTTTAAAAGTGTCCCGCTGGTTTTCTTGCTGGTTCTTCCCAGGACAGAGGTATTTTCCAAACCAGTGGTATTTTATACCGTTACCGTCACCATTACAGCCTATTAAAGTCCACTGTTGAACAGAGGCCTCCCTCATAGATTGTCTTACAGGGGTGATATTTGCCATAGTTGCGATGGTTGGCAAGCGGGTTGGGAACCAAAGTTTCTAATTTTTAGTCGTTATTAGACGCTGCAGCCCATCTCCTGATTTGTTTTATTCTGTCGCCTCTTACGACACCCGTGTTCGTAAGAGGCGGATGATATGGATTAGTGGAAATTCTTACACCGCCACTACTCGGTAAATTGCCGACATAGCAAACAATTACACCAACTTACAGATTAATTACATGATACCATTGAGTTATATGTACTACGTACTAGAGAAGCCTTTCTAAACAAAATATGTGCACTACTCTAATACATAGTGCACATTTTAATAGTTAGTAAAGTCGCGCATGCACAGTTGATTTAAGCGCGTTGCGCCTGCGCGGTCAGTTTAAGAAATATATTTCTTCATGACTTTTTCTTTAGTAATATTACGATATTATTATCTTTTTATTCACTTGAATAACAAATAATTTTACTTACTTGACTTCTTAATTGTTATTTACGTCCAGGTTTAAACTTTAATTTGAAATCTTGTATTATTAGCGCCGCTCCACACTGCATGAATATTGAAACCACAGACTAACTAGTAGATTGAAACCAAACTAAATGACACACAGTACGGATTGCAGTACAGTTCAGTTGAACATAGTGTATGTTCGGAATGCGCAATCTAGTACGTAGTACATATATATATCGATGCATGATACAAACACAAAGGTGAGGTAATAATTACAGGTAACGAAGACATGCGTGGATATGGTTACACCTTTAGAATCAGAACAAATTAACAGTAAAGTGGTGTCCATATCAATGTTTCATCACCCTGTTGCGTGGATAGGTGTCAAAGACTTCTATGTACATACTAATAGACGGACACGGATTTAATATATTGCGCACTAAGTTACGGTCAATTCTCCGTAACTCGTTCGATAGCGAGCGCGCGAAAAGTAATTCTATGTTTTGTCAGCCGCGAACCTTGCTTTCGACAATCTAACACTGTGACTAAGAAAACTCGTTATTTTGTGCGCACTTCAGGTGTGGGTTATGGTGGATTCATTCGTTTTTATTTTTTAGTTGCAAACGTTTGCGCATACGTAAACATTGATTATGGCCATCCTAGAACCACAAACCAAGCGGGATTGTTTTTTAAATATAAAATTTTACAATAATAAAATAGCCACGTTCAAAACAAAACGACAACACAAAACAAGTGCGGTGCGATGTGCGGTCAAGTTTGAAAGTCGACGATCTCTGGGGTCACTTTTGTTGCGTTACGAAACCGAGGGCAGTGAACTTAGCTTTGGTTCGCTTTTATCGAAGACCCTGTTAGCTATTGCACACATCATGTTCGGTTTCTTAACTGTGGTTTTTAACTGACTTCAAAAAGAGGACATACTTAATTCGACTGTACTCATTACTTTTTTCTAGGTGAACCGATTTTGATGAATCTTATTTTATTTGAAAGCTGGTGCTTCTCATGTAGTCCCATATAAATTTGATCAAGGTCTGGCCAGTAGTAGTTTTTGAGTTATCCTTAATAATTTATATTGTAGTCGGTTGTAAAAAAAAATTAATTTTACCACTTCTTGTTGATTCATTCTGAATATACATATAAAAAATTTATATCAATGTATGGTTGTTGCTGATATTTATATACCGATAAAATATTAGGTTAGGCTTTAAGATTTCATTATTTTTGAGACGATGCATAGACAATCGATTCCATAATCTACTTAATGCGTACCTACGCGTTTTCATTCTTAACCGAAGATAAGGTTAAGAACGAAAACGCAGATGCAATGTAACCCCTGTGAAGCATCTTCGATCTGTACGCTGTAGAGTCACGGTGCAGCTATATTATGGTTGTAGCATGAATGGGTTGGTTCGACCGGGTTAAGACCGCGCTTTTAAAGAATACCCGCGTAAAACATATAAAATATATAAAATAAATAATATAATGACATAAAAGAATAGAATCTTAATACCCTTGTGTTTCTTATGGTGAGTGTAGAGAACCGGAGACCCTTTTTACTGGAAACGAGGCATTCTATCTCGATCCTCACGACTGACAACGCATCTGCATTTTGTTTCCACGAAAATCACTTGTGTGCACTTAGTGTTCGTTTGTCACCCTTATCCTATAGAAAAGCTCACATTCTAATAATATATTCGGTTCTTACAAAGCAAAACCGTGTTCGTGAGTCAACAAAAAACTCTAATGAGTTCATATTTTCTCAGTGTAACCAGTTTCGGCGAAAGTGAGACCGATCTGAACTCGCCTTCCGCGGTGGAAAGTGAATTTAATTTGACGCCCGCGGCTTATTTCATGGTGGTTGGAACTACTTTACCTATCGTAAGTTGTTGGAGAGAATAATTCATGTTACGTCCGGGCTAAAAGAAAAAAAAGTGTAGAAACAGCCTGAAGAATTACAGGGTATTTATATAACAGAGACAACTGTCTCGTTGTTGATCATGATTGCCCGGGTTTGAATCCCAGATTGGACCAATAAATTTAGTTATTGAGTTTTTCTACAAGAAATTATTAGTAGTAACCCAGGGTCACGAAGTCGTTTGTTGATGCGGTGTTTCTTCACCCCTATGTCTCGGAGAGCACGTAAGGCCGTTGGTCCTGCGCCTGATCTCTCCGGTCGTGTCGGATGACCTTCACATCGCACTATGAGAGTGAGGGAATAGAGAGTGCACCAGTGCTTGCGCATACACTCGGGCACTATAATCCTGTCCTACGCAGATGGCTGGTCTTTCTTGAGGCTGGCCGCCGTGACGGTCTGGAGGACATTATAACAGGGGAAACATCTCGAGGTAACCTGTATGTCAGAGTAATAAAATATCTCGGAGGCTTGTAAATATCGCAACAACGCGCTGAAATAACGTGGAAGACAATGTCATATCATCATCATCGTCATCATTACATCCCATCACAAGTGCACTGCTGAATATAGACCACCCACAGACAGGGATTGCCATACAACATGGTTCTCAAGCGCATTCATCAACTTTCTGCATCTCTTACCTGATCTCTCTCATATCCTTCCCAGTAATTAGAGGGTTGTTTTTTATAGGATAGGGTGACAAACGAGCACACAGTCAACCTGATGGTGAGTGGTTGCTGTAGCCCATAGACATCTACATCGATCCTCGTTTGCGAATCAAAATGCAGATGCGTTGTCATCCGTGAGGGCTAAGATGGAATGCCTCTTTTCCAGTAAAAAGTGTCTCCGGTTCTTTACACTCACCATACGAAACAGCAGTTTTAAGCTGCTATTTTACGCTGGTATTCTGTGAGAGCGTGGTCCTAACCCGGTTGAGCGGACCCATTCGTGCTACAACTATACTACTAATATAGCTGCAGCATGGCTCTACCACGTATAAAAAAAAATTTGCACAGATTGTGCACAGAAAATGAAAGTATATAGGCTGTAATTACAGAACAGACAGACCACGAGCTAATTCCATAAGTGTATAGTTTTTACCGTTACAGCCTATTAAAGTCCACTGCTGAACATAAATCTCTCCCATGGATAGCCTAATAGGGGGTATATTTGCCTTAGTTGCTCGCTTGGCAAGCGGGTTGTCAACAGCAGTTTTTTATTATTATTTGTTGTGATCAGGAAGATGCTGCTACCCATATCCTGATTCAATTTCCCTCTAGCGCTGTTTACGACACCTTGGGGACTTGAATTGGGGCTCTCAAAGCCATGTGTTCAAACGCTACCTTAGAAAACAAGTTCATTATTCATTGAACTGTGGTAAAATACTTTAAAATAATATTTTTTAGCGAGACAAGGTCTCAGGTCAATGGAAAGGCCGGTGATTGTGCCATGCCCTTCGTCACGAATGAACGACTGGTGAAGGAACGATCTATCGTGAATAGGTCAACCATGTTTTGAGATTTATTTGTACGGTGAATAGGTCAACCATGTTTTGTGAATTAATCGGACGGCGCGGTTCTTTTACGGTTTCGTATCCGAAGGGTAACCGAGACCCTATTACTGAGCCTCCGCTGTCCGTCCGTCCGTCTGTCAGCGGGTTGTGTCTCATGATTCGTAATAGGTTGACGGTTGAAATTTTTTCAGAATGTGTATTTCTGTAACGGCTGTAACAACAAATAATAAAAATACATAAAATTAAAATTAAAGGGGGCTCTCCCACTAGAAACGTGTATTACGATGGTACGGAATCCTTCATGCGTGAGTCAAGCTCGCACTTAGCCGGTTTTTTACAGATATAGATAGAGTGTATATATATGACATTAGAATTTGCAATGTTGAAATAACTTCGCAATCAGCAATTTGAAAAGTGGCGTCTGTAGTTCAAAGACATTTACATTAAAACCACAAATAAAAAGCTTAAGAATTGTCATATCTAAATACTAAAAAATAATAGTCTATACCATGAATTAGCTTCATGGTCTATACCGTTATTTTGCGTTTAGTTGATTGCGGAGTTTTGGCGGGAACTTGACCGGCGGTGGTTTGCTGCTTCAGTATTATTGTTTAAATAATGGTTTGACGTGGACTTTGATATGTAAAAGTGGTGCGATTCTGTGTATTAAGCGTCTGCGCATGTGAATTATTAGTGGAAACGATGAAACAAATGCTCTGATGGTGGTGTGATTCACAAGATAAGGTGTCTGTCTGCTTAGGCGCCTTGAGATACCATCGCCAACTGTCAGCTGTCTGCTGGCTCAAGTTACCGTCAAAATCTCCCAAGGGCTGCACAATGTGACTCATCAACATATTCTGAAGCAGTGTACTATGAAGGATAATTATAAACTGTAAATTTAGGCTCAGAAGGGCTAGAGTCCAGAGCAGTAAAGCCAGTTATAAAAAAAATGTTGATTGCACTACAGCTGGCTAAGATATTGCCCCACAGACCATACATTGAAACTTATTGTGTAGCAATTTTATGCGTAATCATAATAAGTATTTACTTTACTTATTTGTACTTTATTTATTTGTATTTATATGTTAAGTTATGTTTACAAGGTACTCATAGGGAAATTATTTAACTCTGACATACTAAAACCAATTAAACATGTATGTCCCGGACGGATACATAGGGAGACGACGACGGCCACAACAACTTGTCGTGCCGAACGGAAGGACAAATAAGGCGTCAGGCGCCACTGACACTTGCTCTCTACACACTTAATTTGATAGCGAGAGTGGTACGGAAACCCTTTTTTTATAGGATAGGGTGACAAACGAGCACACAGTCCACCTGATGGTAAGTGGTTGCTGTGGCCCATAGACATCTACATTTATCCTCAATAAAGAATAAAGATGCAGATGCGTCGTCACCCGTGAGAACTAAGATGGAATGCCTCTTTTCCAGTAAAATGGGTCTCCGGTTCTTTACACTCACCATACGAAACACAGCAGTGTTAAGCTGCTATTTGACGCTGGTATTCTGTGAGAGCGTGGTCCTTCCCCGGTCGAGCCGATCCATTCGTGCTACAACTATACTATTAATATAGCTGCAGCATGGCTCTACTACGTACAATCGTAATATCTAGATTCAACATTTTTATTTATGAGCTTTGTTATGGCTACCACTAATTGTCACAGACAGTTTTTACATCCCTGGGGTCATACTATCTCATGTCCAGGTGCTTTGGAGGTATTGAGGTTTTTTTATCATTTTACTGATATTCTCTGGTGTAGCTTTTTTTGAAGTATATGCTCCTGTCTATGGTTTGAGATAATCTGCGTCATTTAATAGAAATTTAGATCATTTAGGAATGATTTATTTCATACTTTTATAAAATAAAATTTCTTTTCTCGCTCAAAGGCTAAGTATAGCCGTTCAGCGAGGAAACGCAGCCAGCGTTCTTGGCACGATACCGCGGGGAGTAGGACTGTGTGATAATTAAGTTACAAGTATTCGTTTTTTTTATTATTATAGTTTTTAATATTGTATATAATAAAATATTTTTATTAAATTCCTGGGCAAATTTATTCCTTTTGTCTCTTCACCCATATTAGCAGCATCAAAAGCTTTCCTTAATAGTATATCATCTACAGACCTTGTAATTTTACTAGATTTTGCCTATATTAATTTTTTTTAGTTAACACACTTGTTAACTTCTTAGTTTGAATAAAGGCCTCATCTGTTAAGTTATTTACAGACAAGCGGTCAGCTCTCACTGTGTATATCATCGAGGAGAAAGCCGGTCGCGTCGGACATCTCGTGACGTAATCTCTGTTACACGTTGGCTGTAACACGAGTTTGGACAAAGCGGCTTGTGTCACGGTCTTTGGAAGATGTGTGACGGTTGTTTTGTTTTTGTTTTGTAACTTTAACTTCACACTAGGATTTTCTTCTGTATCGTGGAGGCAGTTTACATACATAAACTGCACAAGAACAAACATCCAGATCCGGAATTACTTGTAGGCCATACAAATATTTGTTCCGTGCGGGATTCGTATCCACGGCACAAATCGCTGCAACTCATTGCTAAAACACTGCGCCATGGAGATATTATTTTAACCGACTTCAAAAAATTAAGGTAGTCTTCTGTTTACGCTGCATGTTTATGTGGGCTCGATTTTTTCAGTATTTTTGATGATCATATACTTATGGGAAATTGTAGTATAAACAGTTAAACCTGGATAACTGAGACTAAGATTATATAGTGGTAGAGCCAGGCGACAGCTTTTGCTGTCGCACGGATGGGCTGGCTCGAACCGGGGTGGTACCACGACCTCACAGAATACCAGCGTGAAGTAGAGGTTTACCTCTGCGTTTCGCTTGGTGAGTGCAGGTGGCCGGAGTCCCTTTTTACTGGAAATGAGGCATTCCATCTTAGTCCTGACGGGTGACAACGCATCTGCATTTTGATTCGCAAACGAGGATAGATGTAGATGTCTATGGGCCGCAGCAACCATTTACCATCATGTAGACTGTGTGCTCGTTTGTCACCCTTATCTTATAAAAAAAAAACCTTAAGGGACCAGAAAATTTGTCTCACTTAAAGAGGTATTCCACTTACCCTGTGTTTCAGATGTCCAGGTATAAATAATTATATCTGACTCATTTACAGAGTGTTCCATTAATAAAGGTGATAATAGAGGTTATTTCAGTTATAGAGGTGCGATTATTAAATAAAATAACGTAAATTTTCAAATTAACATACGGATGATAGCAAAACCAAAAAAAATATGGTACACAAAATACAGTCTCAATAAAAAAGTTAAAATATACTAGCTGTCTCAATTATAGAGGTAATTATGACGAATAAAACGAAAGTACTAATCCCTAAAATATAGTCTCAGTAAAAGAGGGAAAATACACTCCCTGCGCTGTCTCAATTATACAGATAATTATGACGATAAAATCGAAAGAACTAATCCTAAATATAGAGGTTTGTTTTGTCCAACTGACAGAGGTAATTCAGTGCTAAAGTGTCGGGACCTAAGAATAAGTTACAACTATGGAGGTTTCTCACTTATCCAGGTCCCACTTAACCAAGTTTTACTGTATAAGCAACAGTAGCCTAATAGCTAGGGTACGAATCGCGAACTTGAAAGTCGTAGATTCGAATCCGCTATTCAACTGTCGTCTGCCACTCATAAAATAATCATTTAAATTTTACTTGCAGTGGTTAATAGGAATATTAGTCATGTTAATAGTGTTAATAGATTTTTTAAATATTACATATGTAATAACGTTTTGTCTTTTTAGTTTCTAATCGACTCCCGATAATTTGAAACTCAAGGGACCAGAGAAAAATTTCAAATTACCAAGAGTTCAAAATAACAGGAGTTTAAATAAACAAGAGGGAGGTGGAAAAAAAGTAAACAAGAGTTTGATCAAAATTCGTGATTTATTATTTTAAACATTTGTACATGGTAGAGCCATGCTGCAGCTATATTACTGGTATAGTTGTAGCACGAATGGGTTGGCTCGACCGGGGAAGGACCACGCTCTCACAGAATACCAGCGTAAAATAGCAGCTTAATGCTGCTGTGTTTCGTGAGTGTAGAGAACCTGAGACCCTTTTTAGTGGAACCGCGGCATTCCATCTTAGTCCTCACGGGTAACGACGCATCTGCATTTTGATTTGTAATTGAGGATAAAACAGATGTAGATGTCTATGGGCTACAGCAACCACTTATCATCGGGTAGACTGTATGCTCGGTTGTCACCCTTATCATATAAAAGAACACATTAACAAATGTCTCTCTGATTTATGTAAACAAACGACAGGTCTGTGCATGATAAACGCTTCAAATTATCGAGAGTAGAGAAGCCCAGACTTCAAATTATTGCATGTTGGCGGACAAGATACTATTCCTACAACTTGAAATTGCCGAGGGGACCAATTAATAGTGATTTTATTCAACTTATCGAGTATTATTCAAAGGACCGGGAAAACATTTAAAATTATCGAGCGATTCATACTAACGAGTGTCAAATTATCGAGAGTCGACTGTACTTTAAAAACTTACCTAAGGTATTTATTATTGAACATAAATGCGTTTTAAATGGTAGTAATTTGGATATGACGACCACGTGAATGTGAATTAAATATAGTACGTGATCTAAAGAACAAGATAGAAGGTACAATTTAGCGGCCTTATTGCTGCAGAGTGATCTCCGCCCGACAACCAAAGGCGTAAAGAAAAAAAAATGAATGAATGTTGTTTAAAAAAAGATGTATTCTTAACACTAATACAAATATTATAAAAAGTTAAACGATCTTGGTATCGCGCATGACTGACCAAAGAGCCACCTGGCTTAACGTCATGCTCCCAGCTCTGTCGCTGGTTTTTTATTACGGCTAGTTAGCTATTATACCTTGGGTTGAATAACAGCTTGTTATGTAAAATATCCTCAATTAAAAATCAAATTACAGATGTGTTGTCATCCCTGAGAACTGACATGGAATATCTCGCTTCCAATAAAACCGTGTCCGGTTCTCTGCACTCACCATATGAGACAGAGCAGCATTAAGCTGATATTTTACGCTGGTAGTCTGTGAGAGCGTTGTCCTTCCCCGGTTGAGCCGAGCCATTCATGCTACAACTATGCAATTAATATAGCTGTAGTATGGCTCTATAAAGTGTAGACTTGATTTTAATAATGTTTTTAACCATAAATTTAGTAAATGGAATCTGCGTCCTTATCTTTTAAGGTGTAAAGGCTTCTGCCTGTGCCTTTTATATAGAAGCTATCACCATGTTTGTCACGCAAAAACAAGCACACAGTCTCTCAGTTCTCGGACACCACGGATCTCACGTGCCGGCGGAGCGCTGGTTGCATCCCTCACCATGCAGCCATTAATGATGTCATTCGACGGGTCTTAACCAGTGCCAACGTACCTGCATTTTTAGAGCCAAGCAGTATATGGCAGGACGATGGCAAGAGGCCTGATTGAATGACGTTTATTCCATGGAAAAATGGGCGCTCCTTAGTATGGGATGCGACTTGTGTTGACACATTAGCGCAATCACATCTCGCGGCGACTGCACAGAAGGCAGGCGCGGCTGCTGCTGTTGCCGAGTCTAACAAGCGGCGCAAATATGCAGCCCTCGGAGAAGGATTCATGTTTGTGCCGTTTGGTGTAAAAACGCTAGGGCCGTGGGGTCCTGAAGCAAGGCGTTTGTACAGAGATATTTCATCACGCCTTGTGAATGTCTCTGGTTACCCAAAAGCTGGCAACTCGAGGCAACTCAGACAGTCTTTTTGGCACAATACCAACAGACGGCGGCGATTCAACAAGTAATTTTTACTTAAATGAAGCTTCACATACCGTATAATTTTGTATAACACTTTTTTCCTTTCATTTATTTATTATGTTAATTAGAAGTATTTATGTTTTAATTTCATTCGTTTATGTTGTATTTTATGTAATATTATTTGCTATGTTTGTAAAATGAATAAATGGAAAAAATTAACTTGTACTAAAAATAAATGCAGATTTAAACAACTAAAAAGAATATAAAATAAGGTTTTATATTATCGGCTTTAGTAGTAGTAGTAGTTATTTTTTTATAGGACAGAGGCAAGCGAGCACGTGGCTCACCTGATGGTAAGTGACCACAACCGTCCATGAAAAAATATTAACAGTGGTAGAGCCACGCGGCAGTTTTTGCTGTCGCACGGATGGGCCGGCTCGAACCGGGGTGGTACCATGACCTCACAGAAAACCAGCGTGAAGTAGAGGTTCACCTCTGCGTTTCGCTTGGTGAGTGCAGGTGGCTGGAGGCCCTTTTTACTGGAAATGAGGCATTCCATCTTAGTCCTCACGGGTGACAACGCATCTACATTTTGATTTGTAATAGAGGATAGATGTAGATGTCTATGGGCCGCAGCAACCACTTACCATCAGGTGGACTGTGCGCTCGTTTGTCACCCTTATCATATAAAAAAAAAACTGCAACCTCAGGGGAATTACAGATGCGTTGCCGGCGTTTTTAAAAGGAGTATGCTTTTTTCTTAAAAGTCCCAAAGTCGTATCGGTCCGGAAAAATAGCTGGTGGTGGTGGTTATTATTTTTGATGCATTTTATTAAAAATTAGTTCACGTTGCGGCTGGCATAATCATAAGTATGATTAAAAGTCCCTTAAAATTAAGAATAGAAAAACATTTTAACTTAAAATTAAAGTTAAAAGTAAATTTATCTGTTACCTTATGAACAAGAGGGATGTAGAGTTGTCGCAAACGTACCTGTAAGAAGAAAAATAACATTGTTAGATATTAGTTAATTATCTTGCTATTTACGACTACTGCAAACAACGCTGAGCATGAATGTATTGAACACTGTAGATTTTTTAAATATTATTAAACCGTTATGATTGCTGGCCGTATGTGGAAGTTGGTAACTCAGCGAGCTATGAAGAGTTTCTCTGCGTGATAGACTTAGAAATGAACTGATTTGAAATGAAATCCTGTAGTAGTTAACAGTGGTAGAGCCACGCGGCAGCTTTTGCTGTCGCACGGATGGGCCGGCTCGAACTGGAGTGGTACCACGACCTCACAGAATACCAGCGTGAAGTAGAGGTTTACCTCTGCGTTTCGCTTGGTGAGTGCAGGTAGCCGGAGGCCCTTTTTACTGGAAATGAGGCATTCCATCTTAGTCCTCACGGGTGACAACGCATCTGCATTTTGATTCGCAAACGAGGATAGATGTAGATGTCTATGGGCCGCAGCAACCACTTACCATCAGGTGGACTGTGTGCTCGTTTGTCACTCTTATCCTATAAAAAAAAGTAGAATCAGATTAACGGACATAACCCAACGGATAAGTAGTAAGTAAGCTGAAGTGGCAATGGGCCGGTCATAAAGCTCGAAGAACAGACAACCGATGAAGAAGAAATGTTCTCGAGTGGCATCCTCGTACCGGTAAGCGAAGTGTGAGGCGAACACCACTGGAAGTCGGCACCATGGAAAGTCGATTGATGCAGGTGGCAGAGGACCGTGTTTTGTGGCATTCTTTGTCTCATACGACGGCGTCATTTGTTTTAATATGTATGGTGACAAACAAAGACACACTCCATTCCAGGTGATAAGTAGGTGCTGTGGCCACATAGGCGTTTACATTTATCATCGAATAAGAATTAGAATGCAGATTCGTTCCGTTGTCATCCCTGGGAACTAAGATTGAATGCCTCGTTAGCAGGGTTCCCACTTCTTGTCGCGTGTAACTAAAAGTTTTA
Source organism: Parnassius glacialis (assembly GCA_033319125.1). NCBI lineage: Eukaryota > Metazoa > Arthropoda > Insecta > Lepidoptera > Papilionidae > Parnassius > Parnassius glacialis. Next base: position 1,177,891 of record JAVANC010000023.1, on the reverse strand, counting down.
CTTCTAAATCTTTATTAATCGCTGGGAATGAGATCTCCTCATGATACACCATGATAGCGATCTCGCTATCATGGTGTTTTTAAAAAATTCAAAGTAATTGTATAAAATATGATATAGTTAATTAATTAAAAAAAAGTCCCGCTGTGGTTCTTGTTGGTTCTTCCCAGAACAGAGGTTTTTCTAAACCAATGGTAAAGCTTAAATGGCTTTCAATAGGTTTCCTTGTAAGACATTTAAGCTTTACCACTGGTTCACTTCGTCTTTTGTAATGCGTACAGCAAAGGAGTGGAATAATTTGCCGGCGTCTGTCTTTCCGTCCGATTACAATCTGGGCGTCTTTAAGGCAAGAGTGAATAGGCTTTTGTTACGCCATGTCAGTACAGTTACCACCGGGTGGGATTGTGGTGAAGCACTGGCTTATAATAAGTTAAAAATATCTATTCTATTCTATAAATTAATTTTTAAAATTAATTTACTGTTACCTTTACCGTTACAGGCCATTCAATTCCGCTGTTGAACATAGGCCTCCCCATGGATTGCTTCATAGGAGGGATATTTGCCATAGTTGCCACGCTTGGCAAGCGGTTTCAAACATAAATGAAGCAGCAACATTTGTGCATTCAAGCCTGTCATTATTTACCTCGAGTGAAAAAGAAAAACTCAACATTTAATACATAACATTGTTAGTGTACCAGGAAAAGTATTACGACGTAGTATCCTATTATCTACAGTCCTTTAAAAATATTTAAAAAAATAAAACAGCTTAAGAGAAACTTAAAGTTCTATCAGTTGAAAAAGTTTACAGCTCAATTCTAAGACTATCATCATCATCTTCACCATTATTACAGCCCTTTTAGAAGTCCACTGCTGAAGATAGGCCTCCCTCAAGGGACGCCACAAAGCACGGTTCCGAGCCACCTGTATTCATGGACTTCCTGCATATGTTATTGTGTTTATTTACAAAATTGTTCTTCTTCTTTTGGCATTTACTAAAATTATACGATTATGATTTGATGATATTGAACCTCGTAATCGGTAATAGTTTGACATTGCAATTATTCGGACAATTTTTTTAAATGTTTGTATGCAAATAGATGGGAGATCATATAGGTGATCCATCAATAATCGCATTTTCATAGTAAATTCCATCACCCTTGTTTCTTTCCCCGGGGCTTAAACTGTCTCGATATGAAATTTCAAATAAATCGGTTCAGTGGTTTAAGCGTGAAGAGATACATTTGCTCACGCGGCGATGAGCAATGTTTTCCTATCTCACCCGCAGTACGCCCGACCGCCCTGCGCGCTCCGGACCGCAAAATTTTATATCGTCATTACTTTTTAAAATTTTGACCAAATTATGTAGTTTAAAAGACAAGGTTTATCTACTTTGATCATCAGAAGCGATTAAAGTATTTATTTTGATAAAATTAATTTGTTACTGCAAAATGTACATTGGAAATAAAAGTATCAAATTTAATTGTACTTCATCATCATCATCATCATTACAGCCCTTCACACGACCACTGCTGAACATAGGCCTCCCCCAAGGAATGCCACAAAGCACGGTCCTGAGCCACCTGCATCCATCGACTTCCTGCATGTCTCACCAGGTCGTCACTCCATCTAGTGGGGGATCGCCCTACACTTTGCCTACCAGTACGAGGCTGCCACTCGAGAGCCTTTTTCCCCATCGGTTGTCGGTTCTTCGAGCTATATGGTCGGCCCATTGCCACTTTAGCTAACTAATCCGTTGGACTATGTCGGTCACTCTGGTTCTACTGCGGATATCTTCATTTCTAAGTTTATCATGCAGAGACACCCTGAACATAGCCCTCTCCATAGCTCGCTGAGCGACCTTGAGCTTCCTCATACAGCCAGCAGTGAAGGACCACGTCTCAGATCCGTAAGTCATCGCTGGCAACACGCACTGGTTGTACAATTTCGTTTTCAGGTTTTGAGGTATGTCTAATGAGAAGATATGTCGTAGTTTCCCGAACGCTGCTCAGCCAAGTTGAATCCGTCGATTGACCTCTCAGTTGAAGTTGGACTTACCTAGTCGGACTATTTGTCCCAGGTAAACATACTCGTCAACAACTTCGAGCTTAGTGCTCCCAACAACTACCGGCATAGGTGTGACATGGACGTTAAACATGATTTTTGTTTTGCCCATGTTCATCTTAACACCTGTCCTGTTGGGATGCACTATTGAGGACATTGAGCATAGTGCTTAGGTTCTCCAGCGATTCTGCCATAAGGACTATATCGTCGGCAAATCGAAGGTGAGTGATGTACGCGCCATTGATATTAATACCGTGTCCTTTCCAGTCCAGTAGGTTGAAAACGTCTTTCAATGCCGCGGTGAAGAGTTTCGGGGATATAACGTCACCCTGTCTTACACCTCTCTGCTTTTGGATAGGTCTCGTACTCTGGTTTTGTACTCGGATAGCCATCGTAGCTCTACTGTACAAACAATTTAGTACTTCGATATACCGGCAGTCAACTTGGCACCGCTGAAGGGACTGCAGCACCGCCCAAATTTCGACGAAATCAAAGGCTTTCTCATAGTCCACATACGTAAGGCAAAGTGGCAGATCATACTCTTGTGTCTTCTGTACAATCTGCCGCAGGGTATGTATGTGGTCTATGCACAGAAATCTAAATAAGATTTCTGTGGGTCTATGGTACTAAAGCCTTTTCGGAAACCGACTTGTTCGGGAGGCTGGAATTCGTCAAGTCTGCGTGCGAGACGATTCTTAATTACTCTCGAAAACAGAACGTAGACGCGGCTCAGAAGGGAAATCAGTCTGTAGTTCTTCAAGAGAGCTTGTCGCCTTTTTTGAAGAACAAGACCACCGCACTTCTGCTCCACGCCTCCGGAGTAGTGCCACCATGGAGGACGGAATTAAAGACCTTCTGAAGGACTTCAAGTACCGGTTTTCCACCCGCTTTCAGAAGCTCCGCTGTAATTCCATCCTCGCCCGGCGACTTGCCGTTTTTAAGGTGCTGGAGAGCCATTCTAATCTCGCTCAGACTGACGTCCGGGATATCTTCGGAATAATGTCGGATAAGACTCGCTCTTTGATCGTTACTCACACTTGCGTGTGGCTTCAACGATGACGTGTACATCTGCCCATAGAACCTCTCAATCTCACTCAAAATCTCAGGTGTCCCGGAAACGATGCTGCCACATTCGGTCTTCAGCTTTGAGAGTTGGCTCTTTCTGGCAGACAGATCTCTGGCAAAGACTTTGGAGCCTTGGTTCCGCTCGATCGCTTCTTCAATACAAGCTGTATTGAAATTACGCAAGTCCCGCCGCATGCATTTGGAGATCTGTCTGTTAAGTTGCCTGTATGCTGTCAAATCTGTTGTAGAATGTAGCTTCATCTCCCGTCTAACAGCCATGAGATTAAGAGTGTGATCGGAGAGTTTTTGTGTTCTTCTGCGGCGGGTCTTGCAGAACTTAGCTCTGACCGCATGGACAGTTTCCACGAGCTTGTCATTCATATCGTCCACTTCAGTGCAGTCTTCTTGGCACTGGAAACGGTTTTGCAACACGAGCTGAAAGGTTTATGGACTTTGGAACAGAGCACAAGGAGGACGGAGCGTTGACTTCATTAGACGAGACCTCTTCAACTTAACGTTTAGGTTCAGTGAGCCTCTAATCATTCGGTGATCGCTACCAGTTTTCACCCTCGCGATCACGGAGATATCACTGAACAGTAGTCGTCTGGTCGTCATAATGAAGTCAATCTCATTTATTGTATTTATGTTTCACTATTTTGGTAATAACGGCTTGCACATAAAATATAGATATATACTGTCGCTAACTTGTTTGTTTTTTTATAGGATAGGGTGACAAACGAGCATACAGTCCACCTGATGGTAAGTGGTTGCTGTGGCCCATATATATCTACATTTATCCTCGTTTGCGAATCAAAATGAAGATGCGTTGTCACCCGTGAGGACTAAGATAGAATGCCTCTTTTCCAGTAAAATGGGTCTCCGGTTCTCTACACTCACCATACGAAACACAGCAGCATGAAGCTTCTATTTGACGCTGGTATTCTGTGAGAGCGTCGTCCTCCCCGGTCGAGTCGACCCATTCGTGCTACAACTATACTACTAATATAGCTGCAGCATGGCTCTACCACGTTTGTAGAATTATTTAGTAAAAACAATTCCACCATACATAATATTTGTGTAACTCTTACAGTTTTTGCACCGAACGCCAAAATAGCTCGCAGAAGACAGATTTTTCCGACTTACTTAACACTTATCGTTATATTTTGACCAACTTACACAATATATTTATTTATTTAAACTTATGTTTTGTTCTGATGTATGAGCTATATTATTGTAAAGTTTCATTATAATCCATTCAATAGTTTTTGCGGGAAAGAGTAACAAACATCCATACATCCTCACAAACTTTCACGTTTATAGTATTATAATATATAATGATAGTGCGATAGAAATAGCGTCATAGTGTTCATTGACACTCCTAAGTTTGGTTACAGTAAGGAAACGCTCAATTACACAAAACTTTCCTCAACCACTCATTGATCTAAAATTCATTCGTCAACGTCACACTTTCTACACTTATCTGTTTCCACTTCCCGTGAACGATCAGTAAATTAAATAAATTTATCCGCAATAATGTTGTCAATTAAATAACTTTTCAACAAAGGAAAAGAGAAAAACAAATCAGGAGATGGGCAGTGGCGTCTTCCTAATAAAGACTAAATATAAAAAAAACTGCGGTTGCCAACTCGCTTGCAAAGCGTGGCAACTATAGCAATTATCCTATATATATTTTTACGTGGTAGAGCCATGTTACAGCTATACTAGTAGTATATAGTTGTAGCACGAATGGGTTGGCTCGACCGGGGAAGGGCCACGCTCTCACAGAATACCAGCGTAAAATAGCAGCTTACGCTGCTTTGTTTCGTATGGTGAATGTAGAGAACCGGAGACCATTTTTACTGGAAATGAGGCATTCCATCGTAGTCCTCACGGGTGAAAACGCATCTGCATTTTGATTTGTAATAGAGCATAGATGCAAATGTCTATGGGCCATAGCAACCACTTACCATCAGGTGGACTGTGTGCTCGTTTGTCACCCTTATCCTATAAAAAATATCTCTTCTATGCGGCAATCTATGGGGGAGGCCTACGTTTGTCAGTGGATTTTAATAGGCTGTAACGATAATGGTGGTGGCACTCCGGTATTGTTTGTGTCAGTAATACATGCCAGTACATACTATTGCTAGAGGCCAGGGGAATTTTCTCAGTACAATAGATGCGGTGTGAACTTTTCAGTCGATGGATAATACCCATATGGCATATTGATTGCTTTTGAAAGTATTCTCACAGAGTTAAGTAATCGGTACACGAATAAATTTAAATACAAGGTTACAATTATTGTAGACTATGGGAGTATTGCAAAGAAACAAAAACATTATATGTAAATCTATTTTCAGTTATATATACATACATATATCATTTTTTTACGTGGTAGAGCCATGCTGCAGCTATATTACTGGTATAGTTGTAGCACCAATAGGTCGGCTCGACCGGGGAGGGACCACGTTCTCACAGAATACCGGCGTATAATAGCAGCTTAACGCTGCTGTGTTTCGTATGGTGAGTGTAGAGAACCGGAGACACTTTTTTACTGGTAACGAGGCATTACAATGCAGTCCTCAGCGGTGACAACGCATCTTAATTTTGATTCTTAATTCAGGATAAATGTCTATGGGGCACATCATCCACTTATTAGGTGGACTGTGTGCTCGTTTGCCATCCTTATTCTATTTAAAAAAAACCATAAAATTGAAGTGTCTGCCTGTAACATCGAAATAACTGCTTTATATTAAGCTGAAAGGGTTATTTGCATGTCATTAGGATTTGATTAACCATTCATTTCAGTGGTGGTTTAGGGAAGATTGTGTGTAGCTTAGGGTTGCACAGTCGGGAACGAATAGATGGATAGGGAACTATGACCATTTTTGAACTGACTTTGCATGTGAATTATTTTCAATTTTCACACGTTTTTTAAACTTTTTAGAATACTACTGCTATAAGGCTGCTTAGAAAACGTCATCGTCACGTATCGACGTCCCATTTTTCGTCGTTATAGCGGTCGAACCGCGAACTTACTTAATATGCTCCTAATATCAGGACAGTCCCTTCCTACTTACAACATATTATGACAGACAACTACGAAACCCTACATAGTGCATGGCCCGACACGCAATTGGCCGGTTTTGTTTATTATTAAATTTTTGGTCTGATTGTACGGAATAATTTTCGGAATGGTTGAACTCATTGTAATGAAACTTCACGAACAAATAAAGATCAATGCCAGGAGTGGTCTAGGCCATATTTTAACCAAAAACACCACTAGAAATTGATAAAATAAATAGTATTAGATTATCATATCCATATTTTTAATAGGATAAGGGTGACAAGCGAGCACACAGTCCACCTGGTGGTAAGTGGTTTCCCGTGGCCAATATAGACATCTACATCTATCCTCGTTTTTGAATCAAAATGCAGATGTGTTGTCACCGCTGAGGAGTAAGATGCAATGCCTCGTTTCCAGTAAAAAGGGTATTCGGTTCTCTACACTCATACGAAACACAGCAGCATTAGTGAGAGCATGATCCTTCCCCGGGCGAGCCGACCCATTCGTGCTACAACTATACAATTAATATAGCAGCAGCATGGCTCTACAATGTTTGTTGTCCTTGTGCAATTTATGTTTGTAAACTACCTCCACGACACAGGAGAAAAAAAAACGTTGGATGATTTATATATATATATATATATATATATATATATATATATATATATAAATCATCAACACACACACACACACATATATGGTGTGCGTGTGTGTGTGTGTGTGTGTGTGTGTGTGTGTGTGTGTAAATAACGCCATATTAATGGCGGCGCACAAGATCGCGGGTCGCTAGTTATAGAATAATAGAGAAAAACAAGCATTCTGTCCACCTGATGGTAACTGAATGCTGTAGCCGATAGGGACCTACATTTATCCTCGGTTAAGAATCAATATGAAGAAAGTAAACACCGAGGACTAACACGGAACGCTTCGTTACTAATAGGAAGGATTTTCTGTTCTCTACACTCATCATACGGAACGCAGCAGCCACAAGTTGCTATTTAATGCTTGTATGCTGTGAAAGAGTGGTCATTCGCCAGTCGAGCTGACCCATTGGTGCCGCACTGACACCGTAATTATAGCTGCAGCATGTCTCTACATGCCAATGCCATGTCTTAGGAAAGTTTTTATATTATATTGAACATCGCAACGCTTCAAAATCCATTTAGTAATGTTGAAGTTTTAAGCGAATATACCTTACCCTACAACCCTCTCTGAATCATGAATGGAATTTACCTAAAAGTAGGACGAATATAGGCTGTAACCTTACAAATCATAAGCGAATAAATAAATGAAACAGAGTTGCGAGCTTAAAACAAAAATAATCTCGTAGAAGGTTGACATTAAATTTTACAACATTATAATAAAATTTATACATTTGCATCATAGCTTTCTAACATAATATAACATGAACTCTCACACCTGTCATCCAGAGAGAGGTAAGCAGAGATAACGGACTTTCTTTTGCCTTGTCCTGACACAGCTTTATAGCTTCTTTGATATACATACTCCTTGGTAAAGAGTAATCTTAATTTCATTTTTGTGGTTTGGATAAACCTGTTTACCCGATAACCCTGTAGTGGCGGTGATAGAATATTTACTATTATTAAAAAAAACCCGATTGTGCAAAAATATTAAGTGAAAAGAAAAAAATATTGTAGCTCACTCTCATAATTAAAACAAATCTAACGACACTTCGTATGTTAAAAACCAACAAATCGTTTAGACTACAGAGTGTACCAAAGAAAGAGATACATACTCAAAATACATTACTCTCCTTCTGGGCAGTCGGGTAAAATTTAAGTTTTACTAAGAAATATTTGTATTCTACCTATTTATTGAATAAAACTTATTCTTTACAAATCTACTCTATTATATTCTATCTTAGTGAGTCCCTTGCAGACTTTTCGCTACACACTTCCGCAGTATAAATTTTGCTTCGTCACTCTTTCTTCATACATTCTTCCTACATGTGCAAATCACCGAAGCATCAAGATCGTCTTAATAACCACACGGCTTTCTCTGTAACATTGCAGTAATTGAGTTGACAAAGCGCAATGTTTGCTTATTATTGGCAATGAAAGTGAAGTGTTGAATACATTAACCTCTTCTCACTGCGGACAAGAAGAAAGATGGATAACTTTGCGGCTATTACTAGATTTCCAATTGGGTAGTTGCTGACACAACTATAAATAAATGACTACACATTACAATTGGAATTTGCGTGTTTAGTTGTGTACATAAAACATATTAATAATAATACTGATCAACACAAGTCGACTGCTGAACCTATGGTTCCACCATAGGTTTACCCATGGATGTTTGATAAGGTGTTGTACTAAGTTTGATATAATAGTCGTTCCTTTTTCTTCTATAGAATAAGGGTTGACAAACGAGCATACAAATCACCTAATGGTAAGTAGATGCTGTGTCTCACAGATATCTACATCTATTTTGGATTAAGAATCAAAATGCAGATGCATGTCACTCTTGAGGACTAAGACGGAATGCCTCGTATCCAGTAAAAAGGGTCTCCGGTTCTCTACCCTCACTATACGAAACACGACAGCATCAAGCTGCTATTTAATGCTGGTATTCTCTGAGAGCTTGTGAATTTGTGCTATAACTATTACGTGTGTTTATACGTGTTCACAGACTGTAGACTGCAGACTGCGGAAATATGTTTACCAATCGATCTCGAAAAAACATGCTGCTAACTCGAACATCTGCGTAGTTTCTGTTGCTATTTTTTCTCCGATAAGTGGAATGTCAAAAAATATTGAAAAACATTTGACAATCGTAATATTAATAGAATCATGCGTTACTTTGCGGCAATTCATTATATTAACGATATTAAAGATGTAATTAGCTAAGACCAGCGTTATTATGCATTATAGTTTTTAAAATCGTTAATCGAAAATTTAATTCCTTATGCTTAAGAAATAAATATGTTTTATTGAATAATATGAAATCTAAATATGGATGTTAGCAATTTGTGTACAGTGGTATTTGTAGTCCGTGTTATTATCTATGTGTAATACAGGAGATGACATAGTTTTGTGAGCGCGGTGCGTGGCTGGAACGGCTTATTATCGTAATTTGATTTAAGACTGCTGGGTATTTCGTGTGTCTTTCTCCTCTTGTTTATTGCACTGTATGTAGAGCGTGGTTTAGCGAATTTAGTGCAATTTGATTAGATTTTCTCTTGCAATACGGTCTATTTTTGAAAATAAGACCAATAATAGATATCGGTATACATCAATATTGAATTAATACCCATACTATTAGGTCTTATTTGCACTTTAGATTACCACTGTTATACAAGAAATCCCTATTGTTGTTTTATACACAAGTTGAGGAAGCTCAAAGCCAAGCAAAGCTCAGCAAGTTATAAAAAGCGTTATGCTCATAGTTTCTCTGCATAATACAACGTGTAACAAAAACCCTGTGGTTCCCTTTAAGTGCGTTATCAGAGTCAGTATTCAAACGTAAAGAAAAAACTATTTTTCAATAAACTTGAACAAAAAGCTTGAACTTCAAGAAAAATAAATTTGCAAATTGTATGTGGTTTAATTACCTCTAACTGGCACGAGCATCGGTAAAAGGGGGGGGGGACGAGGGGTCTTTCACAATCCTCTTACTCTCCGGATAATGCAGAGGTAGTAAGTAAACCACATACAATTTGCATTATTTTAATTAAAATATTTTTTTAACGTTCAAGTTTTTTTGAAAAGAAAACGTTATTTCTTTACGTTTGCATACTGACTCTGATTACACATAAACGGGAACTACAGGGTTTTTGTTACATATTGTATAATTAGTAATGAGGTAAGAACCAGAGTAAATGCTGGAAGAAATTTCATTACAAGATAAGTAGCGCCCTTGTACAAACTCTGCATCATGTTGTGTCCTTCCCGTTGTTTGTGTGTACATAAATTGTTAATTAAATAAATAAAGGACACAACCCAACGGATCACTAACCAATAGCAGCAATAGGCCATATACGTCCGGTTACATCATCATTCATCATCATTACAGCCCTACACAAGTCCACTGCTGAACATAGACCTCCCCCAAGGAATACCACAAACACGGTCCCAAGCCACCTACATACATTGATTTTCTGCATGTCTTACCAGGTCGTCACTCCATCTAGTGGGGGGACTACAGTTCGCCTGCAGGTGCTGCTGTCCGGTTACGTCCGGTTTTAATGGGTCCAAGTTTTTAATTTTGAATCTCTGACGCAAACAGAGGGGTGTTATAAGTTAAGTTAACGTGTGTCTAAATACCATCAAGATGGCAACAAGTTATCGAACAAAATGGCAAATATATATTATAAATAATTGTAATTAAACTTTGAAAAAAAAAAATTGTCTTGAATTTGTATATAAAATACGAACACTACTACGAAACTGCTTCTCCGACCTTATAGTTATGTTGAGATTTGAATTAATTAAATCCTCGGCATAAACACTAATATACAATTTTAATGAAAAAAGTATTCGGGACGAGATGGTTGTTTTATTAGACATTGGTAACGCCGCTCTTTAGCAGCTATCTATTTAATAAATCGTGTCAATGTATTGCATTTGAGTATCATATATTGAATCTATATATTTCAATGTACAATGTATCTACGTATATCGTTGATATCTAAGTGATATCGTAACTTTATAAGGAAGTCAGTATTCAGTACGATACGCCCATATTTGATGGATTCGGTATGCTGAGATATAAAGATGTATTGTAATATCTAATACGTATTGGCTGTGTAATCTGTGATACTCTGAAACAAGTATATCCTACGAAGAACCGTAGATCGTAGCAGATAAATATCTGTTTTATTAAATTATAACATCTTGCATTATTTCGCACGCTCATGGGTCGTTCGAAGTTCGAATCGGTGTATTATGATACTATCAGATATTTTACACGTATTTTACGCTATTAATATGTCTTTGATTTCGATTTTAGAAAAATGTAATATGTTCTCAAAGAGTACATAAATCCCTACCCTTGATGTTATTTCTATTTACGCTGTATAAGAGCAGGAATACATATCTGTCTCCCGATATACAAGGTTATTTTTCAAAAAGTTGCCAAATTTTAAACTTAAATGTATGAATAATGATATACCATTATTGTAGTTTATAAATGATTATTATTATTATTATTATTATAGTTTTTGAAAATACGTGAAAATAAGGCTTCTACTTTTATTTGAAACTATCTCAAATTTAATGTGATTTATGGGCAACAGCGTACGCGCGCACCTCTGGGTGCGATTCAATTCACAACGATTTTTTACAACCGTTCGACCCAAACGAATGTGTGCGTGCATAGTAAAATAGAAGGCGTTAGATATTTATGAATGAAAATCAAATGAATTAAAGTATTACCACGCATTTTGAATTTAAAAAATATAAAGGACAGAATGTTTAGGATTGTTGAAGTTACGTTTCTTTTGGAGCGTTAGGGAAAAATGATGAGAGTGAATTTATACGATGCGCGCGCACACCAACTCATAAAAACGACACGACACCATGAAGTTGTTACAATGCGCGCGCACACTGACACCTAAAAGCGACAACTTCAGAGGGTAATTGTTTTTAAAGCTTTCGTGTTTAGTAATTACAGTAGTACATTTTTAGTTGTTTTGTTACGCCAAAGAAGTATAACTTTCTACGTGCATATATAAGTCCACACACATACGTTTTTTTAATTCTTCTTCACCATTTGCCTATATTACTTATTCTGAACCTTCTTATTGCAAAACTAGCTGTACTCCGCGACTTCGCCCGCGTGAAATTTGGGGTTTTAATTATGTTGCGCGGAACCCTAATTCCATTTCTAAAATAAAAGTAGCTTAAGTTACTCCTTATAATATTAGCTATCTGCCAGTGAAAGTCCCGTCGAAATCGGTCCAGCCGTTTCGGAGATTAGCCGGAACAAACAGACAGACAGACAGACCGACAGACAGACAAAAATTTAAAAAATCGTGGTTTTGTTATAAGTACCGTATATACTTTCATATGCATCTAGTAAAATGCTGGTATTTTGACATTACAAACAGACACTTCAATTTTATTTATTTGTATAGATAACTCTGTATAGAAAACGATTCCAATTACCAAAATAATTGATAAGAGAAGATCACTAAAAGGTAATAAAACTAATAATGAAATCTGCTATATTTCAAATTTCAAAAATTTCACTTTTATTTTCACAAAATCAATAGTTAAAATTAATTCGCCCATTATGTAAATGTCACAAGACTATTGCATACCTTAAGCGGAAGCGCAAGGTATGTTCTACTATCGCCTAATAATTAAGATTCCAACATTTTATCGAATAAAATCGTATCTAGCAATCATATTATACATATAAATGATATAAAAAGCACATTGTTAGAAAGATAAATGATTGTTGAACTTATTAATATTTTTTTTAAATCGATTAATTGCTATTTTTAAATAAAAAAAGGGTTTTAGTGGCTTATGGTGTGGATTTATCATGTCCCTGTGGCTTGTAAACACAATAACTTTTGAAAATATTAATTGTTTAACTCAATCTATTTTTTAATCTCTTCATCTATCATGTGGGAAGCCACTGAATGTAAATGGCAGTGTAGTTTTGTTTTGTTTAGCTATAATTAATTTTTTTCGGCTCCAAAATGGCGAAATTTTCGTTGATTTGTTAGCCTCGTATACAAAAATATTTCTCTAAATGGTTGTTGTTGTTGTTTTTATTATTCGCTCGAGAGAGCAGGCAAAGGAACTATGCCATACAGCCTTGTCTTCATGTATAATTTTCCTTCATATTTCACTGCTTCACAATATGTTGATGCGTCACATTGTGCAGCCTTGGGAGATTTTGACGGTAACTTGAGCCAGCAGGCAGCTGACAGTTGGCGATGGTATCTAAAGGCGCCTATGCAAACAAACAGCTTATCTTGAGATTCCATCACCATCAGAGCACTTGTTTCACAGTTTCCATTAATAGTTCACATGCGCAGACACTTAATACACAAAATCGCACTACTTTTACATATCAAAGTCCACTTCAAACCATTATTTAAACAATAATACAGGAGCAGCAAGCCGCCGCCGGTCGAGTTCCCGCCAAAACTCTTTCTCTAAATGGGAAGCTACAGCCACAGAGTAGTAATGAGTAGTTTAGTATGGCTCACAGAGTACATTATATATAGGGAATAATGTAAAATAAATAAATTATACTAAAAATTTAATTACAAATTTGTTTTGTAACAAAATAGTAAGTTAGCAAGGTTCGATTGTATTTTAAACTATTCATTAATTTGTTTGATTCTTAATTGGCCAAGCATGGCTAAATTTAAAAAAGCGACATCTACTGCAACATGGACAAACTGTCATGACATAATAATACCTCTAAGAAAAATTATAGTATGGACTGTATGCCACTGGTTTGGTAGTGTTTCTATATAGTTTGTGCTGGTTTTTTGTTTTTTTTTTCTGTGATTTGGCTTCAGTCGCCTTCGTGAGTGGACATTGTTTCGGTTGTTTGCAGCGGCTCAAAAAGATCGCTGTACAAATACACAATATTCGAATAACCAAATTTCTTAAATACTTAATTATAATAATAATAAGACATTTTTTTATTACAATATTTAAAAGCACAGAATAAATAATAGTAGTACGTACTAAAAGCAAGTAGTATATTTTTTTTGTCATGGGTGACATTTTCATGGTTTTCGAGTGTTGAAGCCGATAGTGCTGTCGAAATGTAAATCCAAGATGGCGGCCGAAGTAGGTACCAATTTTTTCATCATGGGTGTCATTTTCATGGTTTTCGAGGGTGTTGAAGCTGATAGTGCTGTCGAAATGTAAATACAAGATGGCGGCTGAATTAGGTACCAATTTTTTCATCATGGGTGTCATTTTCATGGTTTCCGAGGGTGTTGAAGCCGATAGTGTTGTCGAAATGTAAATCCAAGATGGCGGCTGCAAAATATATCAATTTTTTCATCTTGGGTGTCATTTTCATGGTTTTCGAGGGTGTTGAAGCCGATAGTGCTGTCGAAATGTAAATCCAAGATGGCGGCTGCAACAGGTATCAATTTCTTCATCATGGGTGTCATTTTCATGGTTTTCGAGGGTGTTGAAGCCGATAGTGCTGTCGAAATGTAAATCCAAGATGGCGGCTGCAATAGATATAAATTTTTTCAGCTTGGGTGTCATTTTCATGGTTTTCGATAGAGTTGAAGCCGATAGTGCTGTCTAAATGTAAATCCAAGATGGCGGCTGCAATAGGTATCAATTTTTTCATCATGGGTGTCATTTTCATGGTTTTCGAGAGAATTGAAGCCGATAGGGTTGTCGAAATGTAAATGTAAGGTGGCGGCTGCAATGGGTATTAATTTTTTCATTATGGGTGTCATTTTCATGAGTTTCGAGGATGTTGAAGCCGATAGTGCTGTCGAAATGTAAATCCAAGATGGCAGCTGAAGTAGGTACCAATTTTTTCATCTTGGGTGTCATTTTCATGGTTTTCGAGAGTGTTGAAGCCGATAGTGCTGTCGAAATGTAAATCCAAGATGGCGGCTAAAGTAGGTACCAATTTTTTCATCTTGGGTGTCATTTTCATGGTTTTCGAGAGAGTTGAAGCCGATAGTGCTGTCGAAATGTAAATCCAAGATGGCGGCTGCAATAGGTATCAATTTTTTCATCATGGGTGTCAATTTCATAGTTTTCAAGAGAGTTGAAGCCGATAGGGTTGTCGAAATGTAAATCCAAGATGGCGGCTGAAGTGGGTGCCAATTTTTTCATCTTGGGTGTCATTTTCATTGTTTTCGAGAGAGTTGAAGCCGATAGTGCTGTCGAAATGTAAATCCAAGATGGCGGCTGCAATAGGTATCAATTTTTTCATCACGGGTGTCATTTTCATGATTTTCGAGGATGTTGAAGCCGATAGTGCTGTCGAAATGTATTTAAACTACTTTAAAAATTCCGTATAATCATGTTATACGTAATTTTTTTAATGCGCTTAAGGTATGCCCAATTGGATTTACCAATATATTTTTTAATCTCTTCATCTATCATGTGGGAAGCCACTGAATGTAAATGGCAGTGTTTTGTTTAGCTATAATTAATTTCATTCAACTTTGATAGTTTAGTTTTATCAAACTTTCTAATGTTCAAGCAATGCTAAATAAATTTTAATTTATTGGCCATTTCTCAATTTTTTCATGTATTACTCTGTAGTAATGTTTCATAGGTAATGTATACGCTATTACATCAAAGTCTCATAAAAATTTTTAAGGTCTCTATTACCAAGTTTAAACAAAAGCTGTATAAAAAGTTGCACTACAGCTATATTACACACGAATAGGGCAGCGATAGGGGTAATGTGCTGTGAAGTGGCGGTGTAAGAATGTCCACTACCTCATATCATCCTGTGGATGATTTAAGAGCCGACAGAGGGCAACTAAACATGTAATGGGCAGCAGCGTTACCCTGATAACAAATCAAAATAATAAAATACTGTTGTTGCCAACCCGCGTGCCATGTGTTACCTATGAAGAAATCCCCTCCAATAAGTCAATCTATAAGGGAGGTGTATGTTCAGCACTGGAATTTTATAGGCTGTAAGGGTGGGTGGAAAGACCGGGGTAGGTATACGCTTTCATAGAACACTAGCATAATATAGCAGTGCAATTTGATGGTGTATATGGTGGGTAAGGTATCGGAGATTCTTTTTACTGGTGCCGATGTATACTACCTTAGTCCTCAGGGGTCTTAGTCCTCAGGGGGTCCATTGTTGAATATCAAGCTCCACTTGTGCTGGTGGAGTCCTTGACTAGAATAAGAACTTCAATATATAGAGTGTATATAGGTAATTTATTGGTTGCTATAACAGAGGTAGTCGTAATAGGTGCGTTCGCGACCGGGTGGTTCCGAGCAAGAGTCATCAACATTCTTATTCTTAATTGCGGGTAGATGTAGATGTACATATAAAGGTCACAGCATCTATTTACTATTAGGTGGATTGTGTGCTCGCGTGTCATTCTTATTCTATAACAAAACTTACATGACGGAATAGCGTGAGGAATTCTCTTACGACATTCCATCTTAGACGTCAGGGGTGACAACACATCTGCAATTTGATTCCTGATTGAGGGTTTCTTTTTTATAGGAGAAGGGTGACAAACGAGCACACAGTCCACCTGATGGTAAGTGGTTGCTGTGGCCCATAGACATCTACATCTATCTTCGATTACGAATCAAAATGTAGATGCGTTGTCACCCGTGAGGACTAAGATGGAATGCCTAGTTTCCAGTAAAAACCACCAACAGGTTGACTGTGTGCTCGCTTATATTCCTTATTTAACAAAAAAACATGACGAAATGGCTGAACTCTCGTACGACCGCATGAGAAACACGGCTTAACTGGTGAGATTTTGTTATAAACGTTGTAGACTTTGTTTTTCCCAGAATAAATCACTTTCACACGTAAACACAAAGTTAACACAATTCTAACACAAGTGGCGTAACTCGACGCACATTACCTCATCGCGATCGTGATTATTTAAACACTTAGGACTCGCTTGGGATTCCGTACGCGGGTAAAATTAAACCGTCAGTGTAGGGACACCATCTGTCGGGGAAGAAAGTTGGGATGGTGTGAGCAAAATATTTTGGATTCGGTTAAGATAATTTTTTATCTTAACCGAATAATATAATAAAGCGTGGTTTACACTTTATAAAACCTCATAAAGTGTAATCCATGAACTAAAAAGTCGTGGGATCAAATTCGTCATTTAACTACTGTCGTGAACCACTTTAAGAGTATTCACTACAGTAGTCAAATCCACTGCCTCATATCATACCGTAGGAGTTATAAGAGGCAACAGAGGGAAACTGAAACAGAAGTTGGGGAGTAGCGTCTTTCTGATAACTACTCAAAATTATAAAAAAAACTGCGGTTGCAAACGCGCCTGCCAATCGTGGCAATTATGGAAAAATCGTCCTTATGAGGCACTCTATGGGCGAGGCTTATACTCAGAAGTGGGCTAGAATGATATACGGGGTGGCGATAAAGTTATCACATTAAATTAAAAGACTTATCCTATACAAAGTTCTTAGAACATACACAACTAAAAAATATATAACAATTAACATTCTAGTCGCAATAGCCCTTTTTTCGTTTTTTGCCTAATTACTTATGAACGGGAAAGTGTAGGTAAATAATTACCTATGTCGATGCCGCGTGAGCACTGCGTACCTGCCGCGCCGTCGCCGCTTTTACACGTCACTTCTGGTCAGTAAACTAATATTATCAAGGTGATTTATTTCGTGTCAATTTTTAAGCTATTTATTTTGTTTGAAAGATGCATTTTTTATTTTTGGTAGAATTGTTTATTTTACTATTTTAATCGACATATATGAACTTGTATAAACCGCTGTGTGACTTGTATAAACACATTAAATATGTGATAACCTAATCGCCACCCAGTATGTATTGCACGTGTATCAATCAACCTTAATAAAAAAATCCTAAAAATTCAAAAGAAATTATTGTCACCGCAATAATAGGCCTAAAACACACGCCCCGGTGTGCAATACCATGACCGCAAAACGACTGTAACAGAGTGCTGTGCTAATTGATGATTGCTAGTGTGATCTGACCTTAAAACAGCCTTGTGTTTATATTGTAGGCTTTAATATTAATTGCATTGTTTATAAATGTCATTCATTTCCCATGAATAATTAAGGGATTACTTTTGTTATGACTGTGTAGTGGCGGTGTAAGAATATCCACTAACCCGTGTCATCTCGCGGGTGTCGTAAGATTGAAAGAAACAGACCAGAGAATTAGCAGCAGCGTCTTCATAATAGCAATAAAAAAAAACTGCTGTTGCCAACCGTCTGCCAACCGTTGAAAATATGGAAAATAACCCCCCCCCCTCCCCCCCCTCCTATGTAGCAATCTATGGGGAAAGCCTATATTTAGCAGTGGAGTTTTATAGGCTGTGATGAATGGATCTACAGAAAATAATCTATTAGAAGCACATGACGCATTGAGAGGTGAAATTAATAAATCAACAGTAACGTTACAACTATGAGAAATAATCCGCCTATGAAATAATATATGGGGAGCCCTATGTTCAGCCAGCCAGTTCAGGGGAAGTACCATGCTCTCACAGAATACCAGCGTAAAATAGCAGCTTGACACTGCTGTGTTTCGTATGGTGAGTGTAGAGAACCGGAGACCCATTTTACTGGAAAAGAGGCATTGCATCTTAGTCCTCACGGGTGACGACGCATCTGCATTTAGATTCTTTATTGAGAATAAATGTAGATGTCTATGGGCCGCAGCAACCACTTACCATCAGGTGGACTGTGTGCTCGTTTATCACCCTAGCTTATAAAAAAAGTTAATAAATCAACAGTAACGTTACAACTATTGCAAATAACCCCCCTATGTGGCAATCTATGGGGAGGCCTATGTTCAGTAGTGGACTTTTGACGTTCAGTGGTTGTAACGTGAAAGTATTTCTTGAAAAATTTGCTGTATTTATCACACCCTTGCTTCTAAAAACTGTTTCGTTGGACTAGTGGTCGTAAGAGTAACTGCTGATCATGGGCTTCCGGGTTTGGAATCGTATCGAATTGCTGTCCCGTCGGCCAATAAGGGTGAGACAAATAGAGAGTGCCCCTGTGTTTGTGCAAAAGCTCTTGCTCTATAATACTGTCGTGTGCAGATGGCTTGTCTACATTGAGACCAACCACCGTGACCGAAATTCTGTCTAGCGGACGATATTACTTCTAAAAAACTCTCCTATTTTTTTATGAAAGAATAAAGCGCTATGGCTTTACATCTGTATTTAGGCTGAAATAGTATGGGAACTGGCCCTTCTGTATTGGAGGTAAAGCTATTATTTTTTAGTTACATGAATACAAAGATAAGTCTGGATAATAGAAATCGACAATAAAAATCATTTCACACGAAAAACGTACACAAAGTTATCTGGTAAGTTACACAATATTTAACTGCAGATAATCTTAATTGTAAAAGGGTATCCCCGTTTCCTGTCTTCTTATTACACAGCTTTCATGGATCTCCACGTAATAGTGTTTGCTATAATGGTCACGTTAGGGTCGGCGATGTGCTACGACATGAATTATCGCATACTTGACGCAACTCACGGTATGGTTGTACCGCCATCTATTGGAGGTCACGAGACCTTATTTTCTAGTTACGGCAAACGATACCTACAAGTCGCGGCACGTAAGTCTAGTGTTGAAAGAAACGTGGAGGGAACGCACATGAATTGAATTGCACGAATGTGACTGAGGAACCAATCAGCGCGTGCGAACGATACGCACGAGCCAATCAACTTATGCGCAATAACGGCTACCGCTAGACTTTCGTGCCGCTATTTTATAAAGGGTAATCTATTCTTGTACACTACGAAAATAAAATAAATAAAATACTGTAGTCAGAATAAACTTAGTTATTTTTAGATATTAATCCTTTACAACCTACCAAAAGTACCCTGCTGAACTTAGGCCTTCCCTAAATATTGCCTCCTATGGAGAATATTTGTCGTAATTGCTACATTTACTTGACAAGTGGGTTGGCAACCGAAGTTTATTTTTTATTTGTTATTAGAAAGACGCTGTTGTCCATTTCCTGGTTAGTTTCTCTTTGTCGCCTCTTACTACATCCACGGAACGATATGGGGTAGTGGATAATCTTACATCACCACAGTATAGTTAAATAATTAAATGTAAATATTTTGTGTTATTATTAGATATTAATCATTAAAATGAATTGAAAAAGTGTCATGGCACGTGGTCATGTAAAAGTAAAGTAAGTAATTATAAGTGGTAGAGCCATGCTGCATTATTTTATGGTCGTATTATTGTCGTAGGTTCGACCGAAGAGGACCACGCTCTCACAGAATACCAGCATAAAATGGCAGCTTAATGCTACTGTGTTTCGTACGGTGAGTGTAGAGAACCGGAGACCCATTTTACTGGAATAGAGGCATTCTATCTTAGTCTGACAACGCATCTGCATTTTAATTCGCATTCGAAGATAGAAGTAGATGTCTATGGGCCATGGCAACCACTTACCATCAGGTGGACTGTGTGCTCGTTTTTCAGGCTTATTATATAACAAAATGAGCCACGCCCTAACATAATACCAGCGTAAAATAGCAGCTCAATGCTGCTATATATGGTGAATGTAGAGAACCGCAGTCAGTTTTTATTGGAAACGAGGCATGATTTATTACTCCTCTGGGGTGACAACGCATCTGTATTTTGATTCTTCATCCACGATAGACGTAGATGTCTATGGGTCAACATCGACTTACTATCAGGTGGACTGTGTGCTCGTTTGTCACCTTTATTCTATAAAAAACTAAAAGTAAATAAATAAATAGATCAGTAAAGTTACAACACAACCTATGTTCACTATTTCTTGTAAAGTTGTAACGAAAGCATATGGAAATAGTGCCCCGTAAGACCTCACTAATGACATAATATGACAACCGTCGCGAATCTTGATTCTGACCTACATTACTATAGTAAACAGCAATTAACGCCAATTCCTATTCACGGCGTTTTTAAGGTATACGGGGCGACGCCATGTGCCGTCATCTGACCGAGCGAGTGTACAGAATATGAATGTATTGCTTGTTTTGTTATAACATAATACGACATCTTCTTAGAGTTTTTTTTTATTTTTAAACAAAGGTGATGATAGATGATGTACCCCAATACACTTTTATCGAGGAAATCATCACCTTTTGTTTATCGTTCTATTTAGGAACGTTCTGCGTTACGTACAATCTTCATAAAAACATTCAATAAAACCGGTTCACAAAGTCGGTTTTGAAGTCAGTTTAATACATGTAAAAGGGTCTCCTGTTATTATTGCTTATATTCGAAACCTAGCAGTGTGGATATTGAGGGCTACCTCGAAGTCGAGTAAAAGCGAGTAAACATTTCAATGGAATAATTATAATAATCGATATACCACGTATTGAAACCAAACGGTTTCTGTCGTCGTCCATAATAGTGGAATAATCTGCCAGCATCAGTCTTTCCATCCATTATAATGTGGGTATCTTCCAGGCAGTGAATAAGGTGATGATAAGTCAGTGCGTTTAACAACCTTCGGTTGCATCACTACTTACCATCAGGTCGGATAGTAGCTAAGCACAGATTTATAATGATAAAAAGATCATATTATACCTGACGCAATCGACATGAGAATATGTACAGAGATGCATTAAATTTTTGTCTTACATTAAGTTCATCTTAAATTTATTTTAAGCACACACGTGAGACAAGCATTGTGTTCAAAGATTCACGTGCTAACTTACACTGTTTTGTTGCCTTATCTCTATCATCTTAATTCGTAACAACAACTTAAATGTTTCATTGTTTTTCTGTTACAAGCTATTTTAGTCGACTTTAAGGAGAAGTTTCAACTTGAAGACTCAAATTCAATTTATGTTCTTTTTTCCTCTTTGTATATCAAGCGATATCTTCGCAATTTATCTAAGCCAAACGTGGTAGAGCCACGCCGCGACTACATTCTGGCTGTAGCACGAATGGGTCGGCTCGACCGGGGAAGGACTACAGTCTCACAAATACCAGCGTGAAATAGCAGCTTAATGCCGCGGTGTCTGTATGAGTTTAAAGCAGCAGCGTCTTACTAACAAAAACTAAAAAATAAAAATTGTGGTTGTCAACCCGGCCGCCAAACGTAGCAACTATCACAAATACAACCTGTATGAGACAATCTAAGAGGGAGGACTATGATCAGTCGTGTAACTATATCTTAACAATGACTAAAAGCTTTTTTTTGAATACGCTCAGATTCTTTGTAAGTCAGAGCATTGTACTTTAGTGGCTAATGTTGCAGTGAGCATGTCGAACAACTTTCTATATTGTAATTAATTTCATAATTCTAATTATGGTAAACTTTTTTATAGTTTCAATTGAGTGAAAGTTGTTTAGAAGATTCGTTGTTGCTTTACTCTACAGATAATAGGTTAATCACAAGTTATATCACCAATCTAATCACATCTCATCAGCCTGAAAACAGTACAGTGGACATGTATCTTTTTTATAGAATCAGGAGGACAAAGGAGTACACAGTCCACCGTATGTTAAGTGGCTGTTTAGACCCATTGACATTTTTATTTTTTTTTCAGTATTTAACAAAATGCAAATGCATTGTCACCACTGAGGACTAAGACGGAATGCCTCGTTTCAAGTAAAAAGAAGTGTGCGGTTCTTTAAACTCGTAATACGAAACACAGTAGATTTAAGCTGATATTTATTTTTATTGATAAGTGGTGGGAAGGGGGGAGGGGGCGAATGAGAATGTTGCTCATCTAATAGTCGATCGTCGCCCATAGAAAACTGTGACACCAGGGGAATAGCAGGTGTGTTGCCGGCCTTTTAAAAAGGAGTAAGCTCGTTTCTTGAAGGTCCCTAAGTTTTACGTCT
This sequence comes from Parnassius glacialis, assembly GCA_033319125.1. NCBI lineage: Eukaryota > Metazoa > Arthropoda > Insecta > Lepidoptera > Papilionidae > Parnassius > Parnassius glacialis. Next base: position 1,155,199 of record JAVANC010000023.1, on the reverse strand, counting down.
TTATGCTGGTATTATGTAAGAGTGTGGTCCTTCCCCGGTTGGGTCGTTCCATTTGCCACGACCACGTGTAAAACGGGTCTCTCTGATAGTAGGGAGAAGTTTGGCCAGATTCGCCATGAAAAGCAAGGTCGCTGTTTGCAGTGCTACGTCTGTCGCACCTAATTTTATCACATCGCGACAATACTCACGATACCATCCAAGCTATCTGGATATTTGGCGGTCCAACACTGTGCGTTTTACTAGGGGGTTTACTTCATCGCACAAATTCTTTGTTGAATAGTTTACCACCGGCGTTTTTGCCGAATCGATACGGCTTAGGGACCTTTAAGAAACGAGATTACTCGTTTTAAAAGACCGGTAACGCACCTGCGATTGCCCTGGTGTTGCAATTGTTCATGGGCGGAGGTCGACTCTTACCATCAGGTGAGCTGCATGCTTGTTTGCTTAATCTTCTAATAAAATAAAATAAAACCTTTGTCTCTTTTTCTTGTAGTCGGTCTGGATATTCTTACTTGTCCTGATTGAAAATTGTTGATGGATTAGGAAAATCCATGATTTTATTTTATCTAGAGGCTGTCATAGAATCTGAGTATGGTAAAGGTCAACACTTCTAAGCCGTCGATAAATGCCGATTTAGTTTCTCATAAACGCCGAAGTAGAGATCTGATACTAGAATCGTCAACTACTTGCCAAGTGTGGCGTTTATTGTAAATCCCACCTATGTTAGGAGAAGTCGATTGGACATGGTTGTTGAAACCTGCGAAACACAATCATAAAATGCATACTATATCATCCGCCCTTATTTCACTGTTGTTAAACACTAGCAATCCGCACTGGCTTCGCTAGTAGCATTATTTAAATTTAAGATGATCAAAGACCACTTACGTTAGAAATTTTTCATTTAATCAAACAAAATTCTTGAGTTTTTTATATAAAATATAGCCTAAATTTCTAGTTCAGTCATTCCTAAGATTAGCCCGGACAGGCAGACAGCCAAAAATAAAATAATGAGCCGTCACAAAGGGCTCCGCACCTTCTTAAAACATTTATTTTTATTTTTATTATTTTTTGTTATAGCGGAAACAGAAATACACATTCTGTGAAAATTTCAACTGTCTACCTATAACGGGTTATGTGATACAGCCTGCTAACAGACAGACGGACGGACAGCGGAGGCTTAGTAATAGGTTCCCGTTGGTTACCTTCCGGGTACGGAACCCTAAGAAAGATTATTTATGTGTTAACAGCAAATAACCCTAGAATCCAGTTATTTCAAAATTACAGATAGTCACTTCAAATTTGTTTATATGTAGAGATTCGGTGGCGCGTGGGATATTATAAGACAATACATTAGTTAGATATGCAAATATATATATTTTAAGTAAGTAAATTACGTAAGTTGTATATATAATTAGTAAAATGGCATATGAAGCAATTTAATCTCATGTGGGAATCATAACACGACCTTGCTGCCCACACGCAATCGTACACAATGTATACAAAATCTTTCCATCTCATAAAGCTTAGGGAGCTTAAAATAATATAATAACCTTGTGGAGCACACAGAAAGCCGACGGATGTAGGTGGCATAGGTATGTGCTTTGTAGAAAACTTTAAGCCAGCCTATTAAGTAAAGTACGGTGTGTTTATTGATGGGAGATGACTTGTAATTACCATTGCTTAGAAATTAGATTTAATAAAATAATAATAGATATTTCTGTTTCTACTAAAGTTACAAATATAAATATAGATGTGTTGTAATGGAATAAGCTTAAAGATAGTGAATTTTCAACAGGTATTTCCTATAATCACGCTTTACGACACAAAGGGAACGAAATGAAGTGACGCATTCCCTTACGCTGCCTTCACACATAATATTAGTTACTTTATTTAATACATTATGCAAGCACTGTATAACTAGAGAATTGTATTTAGATTACATTAAAATGAACGTGGGTGCAAGGTGAACCGCCTGTACCTACTGATAAAATACTACGTTCCTCTCGTCTGCAACGCAAATTTATCTCATTACAAAATATTCGTTATCACGTGTACATAGGCTTTATTTTGTTGAAGCAAGAGACTGAATAATTGTTTTGGCACTGGTATATAAAGAATAATATTTTGTTTTGAACTGGAATAGTGTATGTATGTCTTAAACATGGACAAAGTACAGAGTCTAGTCAGTTATACGTTCTAATAGTGAACTAATGTTGGATCGAAAATAAAAAGAGACCTCCATATTTTTTTATAACTGAGGTATAAACAAGCACACAGTCCACCTTATGGTAAGTGGATGCTGTGACCCATTCCCGATAAAGAAAAAGCATGGTACTCCTGACAGAAACAGAAACAGAACCTTTTTTATTCAATGTAGATTATAAATAATATTTATTGAATGTCACTCTTATGTTTAATTACCACTGGTTCGGAAAAAAAAACCTCTGTCCTGAGAAGAAACAGCAAGAAACACAGCGGAACTTTTTTTAAAACACAAAACAAATTAGAAATAGCCTGGTAGCGATCATCTCATTCCTAGGGGTTATTATCATTCATAAATTCCTTAACCTTTTCGCTGTCCCGTGCACTACATATAGGTCATTGCTATTGTCTTACTATTGTGTCTGCAAACCGGACAGTGAAAGTTTTAATATAATAACACTTTCCATACAAACTCAGTTTAAAAAAAAATTGAACTTTGTGCAGGTCAAATTTTGTATGTTTTCTGGGGTTTTCTTGTTAAAGCATATACATCACACCAAGAATGAATTACTGACTCGCTGGAGTCGAGTAACTGGTACTAATAACTTGTGTCTGTTCCTGTGGTGAGAGTATAGAGAACCGGAGACCCTTGTTTTGAACCGAAGCATTCCATCTAATCACTCAGGGTTGACATCGAGTGGACTGTATGCTCGTTTATCACATTTAATGTATAAGAAACTTGCGTTTTGAATTATTATTAGGAAGCTGCTGCCACTGTTTTATTTCCCTCTGTTGTTCCTATGGGGTAGTGGAATCTCTTATGCCGCTACGGCCTGCCTTAAAATCAGTTTTAAACTATTATATTTAAATTAAAAATTTAAAACAACCATTTCGAAATTTGAAACCATATGAGTATTACGAAACCACGTTGCCTAGTGTAACCGGATCTTAAGTTGCAGCTAGTAGGGCTTAGAAACCGAATATGGTCAATACAAAATTACAGTCACAGCATTTTTTGCTCTGATTTCACCGGCGCTCTGTTACTTAACCGATAGTTTTTTAAACAGTCATTTGCATATACATGGTAGTTAGGAATGAGGGCACTAGGAGAAGAGTTTTCTTGTTGAAATAGATTTTATTAAAATTACACCTGATTATAAAAGTTAGAGTTAAGAGTCTTGTGTAATTTGCTGCTTAATTTATTGTTTAAATGCCGAGTGATGATGGCATATCTCTTATCCCGTTTCATTTCATAGGTATTCTAAGAGAAGATAGAGGGAAATGTAACAGAAGATGAGCAGCAGCATTTATAGCCATACAGTGAGGAAACGCAGCCAGCGTTCTTCGCACTATACCGCGGAGGGTAGGATTGTATGATAATTTAAGTTTTTTTGAATTATGGTTTTTAAAATTTTATGTATTTTACAAAATTCTTGAAGTTGAACTCTTTATGCATAATATGACAAAGCTATTACTGCCTCATGCAGTTATACTTCTTATAAATATTTTACGCGCGCGTTGATGTCTTTTACATGTACGGACTCTTCGTACATATATACAGTCTTGCAGAAAAGACTTATGTAAGTAGAATTCAGTTATTATATCTTTCATTACAATTTTATAGATATTTGAGTGTAAGTAGTAAATGAAAGAAAGATGTTTATTCACCAGTATAAAACTGTATAAAATTGTATGAATAAAAAAGACATATAGTGTGGTTTAGACTACTTACATATTTTCCGTGGCACTAAAGAAGTAGTGTGAAAAACATCATAAATAGAATTTAAAGTTTAGAATTTGATAGCAGGTGTCAAATTTCGCGTAGACTGTGGCACTGCGGTAAGGGGACACCTTTCTTGCCGTAGACTTTCTTTAGACGTTAGACTATCAATCAATCGCGTTTTGTAATAAGAACGTTATTGTTACCAAAATATGGACGTGAAACATGATAAAATCCTTTACTGCATAACCAGAATCATCTTCATTTCAGAATCACATCACAATTCTGCTGGACATAGGCCTTCCGTACGGAATACTACAAAACTCGGTACAGAGCCCTGTACAACCATCGGTTTCTTACGTGTTTTATCAAGTTAACACTACTAGTTAGACGACTGACTGAGGCTGTCAGTGCGAGGCTGCCACTCGAGAATCGTACTACGTGATCGATTGTCGATATATATATATATATATATATATATGGCTTCGAGCTACATATAATCTTAAAGCTATGATTGAGTAACTGACATAAACTAGTACGTTAGTTAATCATAAATATGAATACTAATAAAATGATTACACTTCTATAAAAAATAACTCTTTGACACGTATATATAATACTTATTAAAAACTGATTTACAACGTGTTTTAAATATTGCGTCACACCTGTTATCTCTGAGTGGGTAGGCATAGTCCAAAATGCAGCAATCTACTCAGATCATGTTTATCCAAAAATATGGATTCAGACCAAAAATTGTGAAAGAAGTGGCCCATCGCTTACGGAATCACAAACCCAATAACCCATAAGTCACCTATTACTAAATGTTAGGCAAGTAACGCAGTTGGCACATTCTTTTTTATTTCTGATTTATTCACGTACACACAACCGTCTTATAGGGAGTTTGTACAAAGGTTCTACTTATTCCATAATTTGCTGAAATATCTTCCAATAGAAAATATATTAAAAAGGCAAACTTAGTGCCTACAATATCACTACTACTACTATAAAATATACAAAATGTTACTTAAATAATAATAAAATAATACATACAATAACATAAACTAATACAAATATAATAAAATAATATATATCATTTAATAGATTGCAAAGAAACTGTCTCTAACTTTTTGTTTTAAGTCCCACATAAACATATGACATATGGTAAGTCCTAGATCAACATGGTGATTTTATATTATTAATTATTATTTTACATTTTATTTCGTTCTACGTACGATACATTGTGACTTTGGGGTTATTATATGTTTAACAAGTTTAAAAAACGTGTAAAGTAAATATATTAAATTATTCACTACACGAGGTTTCGTAAACTTTCAAAGTAAATAATTTCATATCACACAGGTACTATTACTCCCAAGGCGTAGTCCCGAATTCATGGAAGACAGCTTTTGTCCACCTGATCCCTAAAAAAGGGGACCGCTCAGACCCGTCCAACTATAGGCCTATCGCGATCACCTTCTTGTTCTCCAAAATAATGGAATCCATTATTAACTGCCAGCTCATCCGGTACCTTGAGGATCACCAGCTGATTAGTGACCGCTAGTACGGTTTTCGTCGGGGTCGATCAGCTGGTGATCTTCTCGTCTACCTGACCCATAGATGGGCGGAGGCAGTAGAGTCCAAGGGGGAAGCGTTGGCCGTTAGTCTGGACATTGCGAAGGCCTTCGATCGGGTTTGGCACAAAGCGCTTCTTTCGAAGCTCCCTTCCTATGGGCTTCCCGAGAAATTGTGCAATTGGATCACCAGCTTCCTTGCAGATCGGAGCATCAAGGTCGTTGTAGACGGTGCATGTTCTGACTACAAGCCTATTAACGCTGGTGTTCCACAAGGCTGTGTACTATCACCAACACTGTTTCTTCTGCATATCAATGATATGTTGCTAACTGGTAACATTCATTGCTATGCAGATGACAGCACTGGTGATGCTCTATACACCGGCCGTGCTAATATTTCTCGGGAAAACGTCTCCGAGTACCGGAACAAACTTGTGTCTGAAGTCGAGTCTTTGCTGGACAAAGTCTGGGACTGGGGGCGACTAAATCTAGTCCAGTTTAATCCTCAGAAGACACAAGTTTGCGCGTTTACCGCTAAAAAGAACCCCTTTGTCGTATCTCCTTCGTTTCAAGGCACTCCCCTGGTTGCCTCAGCCAGTATCGGAATCCTCGGCGTCGACATATCGAGTGACGTGCAGTTTCGTGGTCACTTGAAAGAGAAGGCTAAATTGGCCTCTAAAAAGCTTGGCGTGATCAGCAGAGCAGGACAGTATTTCATGCCGGCACACTGCCTGCAACTTTACAAGGCGCAGGTTCGGCCTCACATGGAATACTGTTCCCATCTTTGGGCAGGGGCTCCTCAGTGCCAGCTCCTTCTACTTAACCGCATACACCGCAGAGCGGCTCGAATCGTCGACGATCGAGCCCTTTCCGATCGGCTCGATTCATTGGCACTGTGAAGAGATGTTGCATCCCTTTGCATTTTCTTTCGCATCTACCATGAGGAGTGCTCTGAGGAATTGTTCGGATTAATCCCAGCCGCCAAATTTCACGAACGCACATCGCGGCACAACTCTCGATACCATACACACCATTTGGATGATTGGCGGTCCACCACTGTGCAATTTAGAAGATGTTTTTTTCCACGCACGATTTTCTTGTGGAATCGATTACCATCAGCGATTTTTCCGGACGGATACGACTTAGGGACCTTCAAGAAAAGAGCGTACTCCTTTTTAAAAGAGCGGCAATGCATCTGCAATTCCCTCCCTGGTGTTGCAGTTGTTTATGGGCGGTGGTAGTCACTTACCATCAGGTGAGCCGCATGCTCGTTTGCCCCCTCTTGTATAAAAAAAACACAAAACCCATATGTAAGAAAATGCCATATCTCTACAAACTAAAATTTGCTTATGTATTTATTGAAACAGGATTATTTGCTGTAATAACGAGATGGATTGTATATTTGGCATATGGAGATCTTCTGCCGGACAAGGTCATTAGCCTGAGGAGCGGCCAACAGTACAGGATAGTACAAAAATATTCTATTTGTACGTTAGTACTTTGGAACTTTGTTAGCGTGATCCAGGTTTCGGGGGGTTTCCCTTGTGGCTCGACGACGGCCTTCACTACAGTCTGTTCGTATCAGTAATTACCGGAACATGACAATTAATAACATGTACCACCAGGTTTGGCATTCATTAATTGCTGACAGCCAATTCACAAAATTCTCGAGGTGAACAAGTATCGGCCTCATATCCTGGCGTCAGTATGTGAAACACTTTAATATCTATACATCCGGCCATACATCATTTGAGTTGAATTATGAAGAATAGTTTGATGACTGTCTCGTTGGTCTAGTGGCAGGAAATGAGACTGCTAATCAGGAGGTTTGGAGTTCGAATACCGGGGGTAAACCAAAAAATCAGTTAGCGAGATTTTCTTTCAAGAAATTCTTAGTAACAGCCCGAGTCAGGAAGTTTGCGGTGTTTTAACTCCGTGCCTCGGAAAGCAAGTAAATCTGATGGATCTCTCTCCGGTCGTGTCGGACTATGAGAGTGAGGGAATAGAGGCACCGGTGCTTACGCATACAGTAGTCCACTATAATCCCGTCCTGCTGTAAATGGCTGGTCTCCGATGAGACTGGCTGCCATTGTAAGTTTCGGTCTGGAGGACATTTGAGACGAATTATGAATACTTTATGCAATAAAATTATTTTTATAAATAACTTGCTGTTCCCCGCGACTTCGCCCGCTTGTATTTGGGGTTTTAATTTTTATGCGCAGAACCCTAATTCTTTTTCTAAAATAAAAGTAGCCTGAGTTACTCCATTTAATATCAGCTATCTGTCAGTGAAAATTCCATCAAAATCGGTCCAGCCGTTTCAGAGATTAGCCGGTACAAACAGACAGACAGGAAAAACTTTAAAATTGTATTTTTGTTATTAGTACTGTATATAATTTCATATGCATTTAGTAAAACGCTGTAATTTTGACATTACAAACAGACACTTTAATTTTATATATTTGTATAGATTGAAAAAAAGTTCAGCTGGGTTTTTTCAGATTCTTCGCAAGACAGAGGTATTCATGAACCAGTAGTAGAACTACAAAGGACATTTAAATATTATATTGTAACCTTTTTTTTTATAAAAAAGATTAATTACGTTTTTTGAAAAAAATTAAATCTATATTATGTATTGTATTAACAAAGTAACAGCCGCCAGACTTGTATTAACCGCACATTTGTTTTAACCAACACCAACACCAGATGTCGCTCTATCATCGCCGTACTGCACATTTAAATTTAGTATTAAGCCATGTAGTTGTGGCGTAAGAACTACCCCACATCGACCCGTGGGTGTCGTAAGAGGCGACAGAGGATATGATACAGGAGATGAACAGTAGTATCTTCCTGATAACAGCTGTATAAAATGGCAAACATTCCCCCTTATGAGGCAATCTAGGGAGGCCTATGTTCAGCAGCGCACTTGTGAAAGGCTGTAATGGTGTGGTAATAATACTATTGAGATGGTCATACCGTGGTATGTAGGTGGCAATTAGATCTCTGTGGTAATTCCAGTTGTTTTTAGACATCGACGGGACGAAATATGTTCATGTATGTACGACTAGTTGCGGAAACAGTTCCTTTAGAAAACATTTATATCACACTAGCTGGTATCCGACGAATTCGCGTCGCTGTCGCGGAAAAAATAATTGTGGTAAATATGGTTTTAAATTTGGAAGATTTATATTTTTAAATTAGGAATGATAATACCTTGAAATTGAATGATACATGACTTTCAAATAAATTTGTAGGTACGATACGCGCGCCATCTACTGTAAGTTAATTGTGCTATGCCTATAACCTTCGCGCAAGTGCTAGCAATAAATTTAATGCAGTCAGATGAACGGTATGACAGCGCATAAAGTACGAAGCAACAAATATATTTTTTTATATATTAGAATAAGATTATTATAGGTTAGTAAGTCTATTAACGGAATTTATAATTTATAGAGACGTATAATGTTTCCCGGGGTATACCAATTAGCTAAATAATGAGTTCAATTATCAGATCAGTATCGTGATAATTGATACTTAATACGTTATTGTAAACAATTAGTGTTCGTAGAAAATTTTTATATTTCGGAGTCATTCAAGTATAAAAAAGGCGAGTTACAAGAGAAACTAAAATTTTGCTGGAATTACTACTTATGAAATTATTTTGTACGAAACTTTTTATTGTATGAATTTACTAAAGTTAGACTTTACGTATGTACGTACTGAATGTCTGAGAAGTTAAACTTTGTGGATATGTGAAAATTGCTAACACGCATTAGAGCAGTGGAGCCGACTTTTTTCTGTGATTCGTTCCCTTTACGACGAGTCTCGTTATACGTCGCGGCTTGAGTATTACATTTATTTTATTACCTTTGCGTCGAACTAACATTTTTTCACAATTTTATTCCCATTTTTAAAAGGATAAGGGTAACAAACGAGCACACAGTCCACTTGATGGTAAGCGGTTGCTGTGGCCCATAGGCATCTACATCTATCTTCGATTACGAATAGAACAGATGCGTTGTCACCCGTGAGCACTAAGATGAAATGCCTCGTTTCCAGTAAAACGGTCTCCGGTTCTCTACATTCACCATACGAAACACATCAGCGTTAAGCTGCTATTTTACGCTGGTAGAATACAATTGAGAGCGTGGTCCTTCCCCGGTCGAGCCGAACCATTCGTGCTACAACCATAACATAGCTGCAGCATGGCGATACCACGTAGAAAATATACAATGAATTATAAATCGTTTGGTCTAAATATTCATAGTGAAAATATTAGTAATGGTAAAGTTAAAAATGACTTTAAATAAGAATTACAAACATGTGATCTATATTGAATAAAATGAATCTATTCTATTCTATACTATTATCATTATAATACTAATCATCTGTCAGTTTTATTGTAATAGGTAGAGTTTTAAAGAGTCACGCTGGAGCGCATGGCAACCAGGAATTTCATATTAGTCCTCAGTGCACCAGGTGGACTGTGTGCTCGTTTGTCGCCCTTATCCTTTAAAAAAAACTACCATGATCAAATTTACATGGGACTACATGAGAAGCACCAGCATTTATGAAGTAACACACATAAAAAATACAGTCAGTTTGAGTAGGAACTGTCGCTCACTGTGAACCGCAGTGTTCACCACTGCGGCGACACTAGCATTTATTTTCCCGTGGATTTCGTAAGAGGCATCCACGAAATAAATCAGGAGTTATTTTCGTGGATGAATCAATATCAAAAACCATGGTTGTCAATTCGCTTGCCCAGCGTGGCAGCTGTGGTAAATATGAGGAATAATAACTAGGACGCAAGCTATAGGCGATTCCTATATTAAGCAGTGGAATTTTGATTGGAATGATGGAAATTGTAATTTATAAGTACTTAATTTAATCGATAATCCCAATTATCAGCATAAAATAAATCTAATTTTACGAATGTTATCGCGTCTAATTTAACTTATCTAATTTAACGTACTCTTATGTCTAGTAAACATTATGTTGTAAATGAAAAGAAGAGAATTTTGTCCAAATTCAATTAATTTTAATTGGGGTCCACGTGCGGTGAAGTTCCTAAATGCACTCTATCCGCGACTGGTCGTTGCTGCTGGTGATAAGAGGGATGGTTCTCTTCTCGTTCAAAGGTTAAGTCACAGAATAAATAATAGTACTACGTTCAGAAGTTGCACTCCTTTGATGTTGACTGCTTGCCGACGTTTCAATAGCCTACATAGTTATTATTAATCAGATAAATCGCGCACGCAAGCTAAATAAAACTTTATCGCTGTGCGCGAGTGTCCGTATTACTTTGGATCTTTTCCCCTTCCTACGTCACGGCGGACTTTCCGAGGTTACTAAGGGCTGTTAATAAATAGTAAAAAAATAGATACATTGTGAAATGGTAAGTTACTTAGGTAAAGCACCTATTCAAACTATAATCGACCATATTTCCGCTACTATGTGAGTTCTGTGATGCCCAACGCATGCAACTTACAAGGCCAATCGTCGGGAATCGCGATGTTTGGCTCGTAAAAAATGGGTAGGTAGATAGTGTAAACAACATATAAACCCGAAATACGATTCCTAACAGAAATATGATCGGATTCTACTTAGTTGAAAATCTTCTAAACAAAGTTATAATTTCAGTATTTTGTGTTATTATAACTTAAAATATTTTAATTACAAAAGACAAGTACCTATAAGTATGTAAGTATTTAGGTAGTGAGGTAAATTTCAACTGTTTTGTAATAAAGAACGTAGGTATTACTTCTGTATCTAGTTAAATTATTAGTTAATTCTTTTTTCGCTATTAGTCCTTATCTAACAAAAAAATGAAATAAACTCACCTTTCATTATCCTTCGGTAACTTAAACAATGATATATCTGAATCCTTTTGTTCGCTTATTAGGCGGTTGAATATCAACGCAACAATTATAGTAGGAACGACTTTTGCCATTATAATTGATCAAATAGATAGATAGGTAATATACATATATATTATTCTTAAATTGCATTAAAACTTTTTCAACTACTTTAATAAATAATTAAATATACTAAACACTAAACAAAAACTATTTCGACGAGTATTTCAACAAGTATTAAGTATTTTGTAAATAATATAGTTTTTTGTAAATGACTAAAACTGTTTACGTAAACAGCGTTAAAAAAACTTTAACATTCAATCGCCTAGAACGCGTGAGCCCCGACTGAGTTCTGCTCAGGGGACGCCTCGCGATTGTACGTAATTATTTCCTGCAGGTGCAAGAGTCGCAGAGACCTAGCTAAGTATAGCCATTTAGCGAGGAAACGCAGCCAGCATTCTTGTCACGATACTGCGGGGAGTATGACTGTATGCTCATAAAGTTAATAGTTTTACTTTTTTTATTATAGTTTTTTTTAAGATTGTATATTTTTTTTTTATAGGATAAAGGTGACAAACGAGCACACAGTCCACCTGATGGTAAGTGGTTGCTGCGGCCCATATACATCTACATCTATCCTCGTTTGCGAATCAAAATCCAGATGCGTTGTCACCCGTGAGGACTAAGATGGAATGCCTCATTTCCAGTAAAAAGGGCCTCCGGCCACCTGCACTCACCAAGCGAAACGTAGAGGTAAACCTCTACTTCACACTGGTATTCTGTGAGGTCGTGGTACAACCCCGGTTCGAGCCGGCCCATCCATGCGACAGCAATTCTGCCGCGTGGCTCTACCACTGTTAAAACAATATTATGTTAAAATAATATATATTAATAAATTAATTATTTAATATAAATCGGTAATTTATGAAATCGTGGCTTGTTATGAATGGATTGTTTTATATTATACTAACCGACCAGGCAGACTTTGTTCTGCCCTTTCCGACGACCATGTGTCCTAAAAGAAATCATTAAATTCGCAATTAAAAATTTTGAGGGTCATTTACCGGGATAAAAACTATCTTATCTCTCAAGTTGGACCAAAAAGCACACAGTGTGCAAAATTTCATTGAAATCAGTTTAGTAGTTTAGGAGTCCATCGCGGACAAACAACGTGACACGTAATTTTTATATATAAAGATGATGATATTGGTTTATATCATATTATTTTAATTTTATGTGAAAGTAGTGTTAAAAGTAAAACTAATTCTGATTGCAATAGACTTTCCCCTTATAAGGGGTAATTCGGAATATATTACCGATATAAAAAAGTATAATTCACACTTCGAAGATAAATTTACGCATAATGAAATTCGCATATTACAATAATGCAGCTCCCAAAAATTAACTTCTGTATTTAGGTAATTGCAGATTATAGTTATTTATTTATTTATTTTTTATTTATTTAAGCTTTCATGCACAAAGTTGTACATATGGCGGACTTAATGCCATAGGGCATTCTCTCCCAGTCAACCATTAGTTATGCCTAATTTCAAACATCTATGTCATATAATGTCCGAGAAAAGTGCCTGACAGACAGATTAGAGAGACACAGACACCGAGGTAACTCCACAAGTGAACTGATTCGCTAATTTACGCATAATAGTGCACAAAAGAGTGATCAATGATGTCTAAAATCTAAGGCTAGCTTTTAAAGAAGTCTTATAGAGGGTAGAGCCATGCTGTAGCTATATTTATAATATAGTTGTAGCACGAATGAGTCGGCTCGACCGGGGAAGGACCACGCTGTCACAGAATACCAGCGTAAAATAGCAGCTTAATGCTGATGTGTTTCGTATGGTTAGTGTAGAGAACCACAGTTCCTTTTTACTGGAAACGAGGCATTCCATCTTAATCCTCAAGGCTGACAATGTATCTGCATTTTGATTCGCAAACGAGGATAGATGTAGATGTATATGGGCCAGCAGGTGGAACTCTGTGCTCGTTTGACACCCTATTTCTAAAAAAAGGGTTTATTCGAACGATGTAATGACACAATGGAAAAAGCTTTATTACTCTTCAAGCTACATTTATTTTATAGTATAAGGGTGACAAACGAGCACAACCTCTACCTGATGAGGGATTCTCTTGAGGCGCCTTTATACGGCTTTCAAATAAATTAAATGCATTACAATAAACGTTGAAAACGAAAATAAAATACTCGGTAAAAAGTCCATTGCATTTTATCGACAGTTCCATAAAACAATGATCACATAAAAGTTACGTCAGAAACGTTCCAAAAAGCCATGACACAATAAATTAGTGACGGTGCAGAACAAGGTTTTCACGCGCCGGCTGACGATGAAAGTTGGGCCGGTTTTCGGCGAAAGTCAATTGGTGAGAGAAAAAAATAGTGTTACAACATTCCGTAAATTCGGAACGGAGTGGACGATGACCGTACGTGTTTACAGTGGGCTTATGACGCGAAGCTATGACAATTTTTCTTTGTATACCACCTCCGATCATAAACAGCAACACGGTTCACACTTTTAAAAACTAAAAATCGTTTTACTTATGTTCATTCCCCAAATGTACCATGTAGATTAGGAATGTTAATCGATGGTGAAATAATCGATTATTTCAATTGTGTCGGTAACAATTAATCAATTAATCTCAATAATTATATCGATTAATCGAAGAAACTTTCTAGGTTTTTAGTTAAAATATATGAGATAGGTGCTGCGATGTGCAAAATACTGTATTCGCAGTAAATTTAAATAATAAAATTATCAAACAAATAAAATTAAAAAATCTTTAAGAAAAATGTTTATGAAATTTATTTATTTTATTTTTATCAACATTTTCTTTAAATTTCATCTATTGATGACAAAAAACTTAACATGGAAAGATGAGAATCGGTCAGCTTATTTCTCATGTCAGTAGCGATCAGACTAGCCTCTGAAAATAGTCTTTCAGCAGGCACCAATGTTGAAATAATTGACAAGTGTTTAATCGCCGCTTTTTAATCAATGAAGTGTCCCTTTGCAACAAAGCCAAGCTAAAACTACAGATTGTTGTTGTCAAATGAAACATCAATCTTTTGTTTTACTCGAAATGTCGAAGATATTGATCATAGAGCAAATGTTATCAATTTTATTTAATATGGTGAAATATCAAACAATCGGCATAAAATAATCGATGCAATCGATTATTTAAATTTTAGATTAATCGATCGAGTCGCAAATATTTAAGAAGTAAAAATGTAAGAAAAATTTAAGAATCATTTTAATAATCGAATTTAATAATAGAATCGATATCGATCATCACTAATTTAGATCAAATACTAGAACGCTATTATAATTTGCATCTTTCAATACCTGAAGTGAATTCAACAGAAAGAGATTGAGAATACAGATTCTCAATCTCTTTCTGTTGAATTCACTTCCCTCTAGGATTCGTGATGCTAAAACGGTGTCTATGTTTAAAAGACTTGTTAAAGAACAGCTATCTGTCACTTCATAATTATTAAATAGTAGATAATGTGTATGTATGAATATAAGTAAAATAAAAAAACATATGTTCATATATTTATATATATAGAGTACATTTTAAAGTACAACAGGCGGTCCTATCACTCGGAAAGTAATTTCTTCCAGACAACCTTTGCATAGAGGACTGATGTAAACAGTGGAAATAGAGAGGAGTGTACAAAAAAGATGATGTATAACATATAAATATATACGTACATATCCAAATGATATATAATATGATAAAGTAATTAAATGAGAAGAGTACGAAAAAGTTATTCTAAGTAATAAGGTACTTTATAAGCTTTCGAAAGAATGAAGAGATTTAGTGAGACGAGGTGAAGAATTCCACAAACGTAAAGTTGTGACAGTAAAGGATTTAAAAAATACGAAGAGTCTGAAAGGAAGGGAATCTATTCGAAAAGGACGAAACAAAACACCACATCATTGTGTTGTCTTGTCTACGCAGCACGAATATTACGGAAAATCCTTTCTATTGTTGAAGAAGTCCATGAAACAGCAGCGGGGCACGGGCAGATTGATGGCCCCGTGGCGCAGTAGCTTAGCATTGAATTGCAACGCTAAGTGCCGCGGGTTCAATTCCCGCACGACACAAGTATTTGTGTGACTACAAATAATTGTGTCGGATCTGAATGTTTATTCTTGTGAATGTATGTAAACTACACCCACAATATAAAAGAAAATCCTTGTGTGGAGGTAACGTTTTATTACAACTATATTTATTCTGTCATTGTAGAAGCGTGCTCGTCGTGACCCCTGCCAGCCCTTTTCAGGGCTGCAATTCTACTCAGCTGCGCACCCATGCCAACGAGGGTTAGGGCGTCCCCCCAAGGCGACGCACACCAGCTCGTCCCCGTTGGTGTGGAATACAGCGCGCAAAGCGCCGATGGGGACCGCCACCCGTCACGCACAGCCCGACACGGCGAAAGGTGGAGGACAGAGTGCAGAGTTGGCACGTGGAATGTTAGAGGAGGCATGAGAGATAAGATGAATGAGTTGATCGAAATAATGAAAGAAAGAGAATTAGATGTCGTGTGTATGTCGGAGACCAAATGGAAGGGCAGTGGTACTGAAGAGCTCCCTGGTGGGGCGTTAGCTCTATGGTCCGGAGTCCCGGAGAGCGAGAGCGCCTGCCAGAGAGTGGGGGTGCTGCTGTCGTCTCGGTTGGTCGATGTTATGACTGAATATAAGGTTGTGAAATCAAGACTTCTCTGGGTTCGCTTTAAATTGGGACTGACGAAGTTATTCCTTTTGGCTGTTTATGCGCCGGTAGCTTTGTGGTCCAGGGCTGAGCTGGAGGAGTTTTGGGAAAATGTAAGAGAAGTTGTAGATTTGGCTATGGGAAACGACAGAATTGTTGTATGTGGTGATTTGAATGGATGGGTTGGTACCGCTCGACCAGGGTACGAGTCGGTGCTTGGAAAGTTTGGGGATAAAAGGGTTAATGATGCTGGCAAGCTTATACTGGCGGTATGCAAGGAAAAGGGTCTTCTTGTGACAAACACTATGTTTAATCACAAGAAAATCCATTTGTATACTAGAGTAAGAAAGAATGAGAGAAGAATGATCGATTTGTTCCTGGTGGATGACCGACTGCGAAAGCAGGTGATGGATACGCGAGTGTTCAGGGGTGCTGACCTGGGAACGGATCACTATCTAGTGATTACTAGATTTAGGGGTCTGTTCGCGGGTTGGCGCTACCGGACGGCAGTAACAGAACCACAGTCGGTCTGTCGCATCCGAAGCTGGAAGCTTCAGGAAGCGGATACTAGGGACAAATATCATGCGAGGGTAGCCGAAAAGCTTGACACCATCTATGGCAGAAATGAATGTGTGGAAAGAACATGGCAGGACCTTAGGGATGGAATGGTAAGTGCAGCGGAAGAAGTGTGTGGAACAATAAAAAGAGGCAGTAGTAAAAGAAGAGATGCATGGTGGAATGATGAAGTGAAAGAAGCTGTAAAGAAGAAGAAGAGAGCATGGTTAGACTACTTGGCCTCTAGTAATGATAAAGATATGAAAGAGAAGATGAAAGAAAGATATAAGCTGCAGAAAGTTCACACGAAAGCATTGATTGAGGAAGTGCGCGAAAGGTGTAGAATGGAAGCGGACGAAAGGTTGTCGCACAACTTTAAGGAGAACTCCAAACTCTTCTGGAAGGAGGTTGGAAGGACCCGAAGTGGTGCGACGGCCTTAAGAATGAACAAAGTGCTTTCGAGAACTAATGACGTTCTCACAGAAAAATTGAACGTCATGCAGAGATGGAGCGAATTTTATAGAGAAATGTATGCGTGTGATGATCTTAGTGAGGGATCCGGGGATGACGCCGTGACTGGTACGCCAGACCCGGACCTCGATAACACTGAGGTCATCAGTATGAAAGAGATTGAACGTGCGATTCGAAGTTTGAAATGTGGTAAGGCTGCGGGACTAGACAGAGTTACTGCTGAAATGGTCAAGTATGGTGGGCCTCGCGTCTGGGACAGCTTTTATCTGCTGTGCAATTTGTGCTGGCGGACGGGGGATGTCCCGGATGATTGGCGATCCGCAGTCATTGTGCCTTTATATAAAGGTAAAGGTTCACATTTGGACTGCGGGTGCTACCGGGCGATCAGCTTGACCAGTTTAGCAAGTAAAGTTTACTCGAAGGTTTTGACACGTAGGATGCAAGAGAAATCGGAAAGATTTCTATGGGAGGCACAATGCGGATTTAGACCTGGAAGAGGATGCACGGATGAAATGTTTTCTCTCCGCATGATCACGGAGAAGCTTCTGACTGCTAACCAGAAGATTTTCTGTGCTTTTGTGGATCTTAAGAAAGCATTTGATAAGGTTGTAAGGAAGAAAATGTGGGAAATGTTGCCGGGGTACGGTGTGGATGGTCGATTGCTAAGGTCTGTGCAGTCACTTTACTGTGATTGTAAAGCCTGTGTGCGGGTAGGACATGACCTGTCACCCATGTTTAGCGTCCAAACGGGCATAAAGCAGGGTTGTGTCATGTCTTCCTGGCTGTTCATACTGTATCTCGACAGCTGTTTACAGAAGCTGAAAGATAGCTGTTTGGGTGTGAAATTGGGTGACATAAAAGTAAATTGTCTGCTGTATGCTGATGATGCAGTGCTTATTGCACCATCAGAGGCAGAACTGCAGGCATTAGTCACGTGTATGAAAGAGGAATGTGAAATTAAAGGTCTCCGTTTGAATGCTGATAAACTAAGGTTCTGGTATTTGAAAGGGACGAAGAGAGAACGAAGTGTGAAATATGGGTAAATCAGGAATGTCTAGAACAGGTAAATGAAATTGTATACTTGGGGAGTGTTTTTAGCCGGGATGGAAGATGTGATTTAGATGTGGACAGGCGTGTCGCTGCCGGGAACAAAGTCAATGGTGCCCTGACTGCGTTAGTCAAAAGGCAAGGCGTAGTGAAGAGTGCACGCCTTGCAATACATAACGCAGTGTTGGTACCGACTTTGTTATATGGCAGTGAAACCTGGGTATGCCAGAAGAAGCATAAAAGCAAGTTGAATGCAGTGGAGATGCGATCTCTTCGTAAAATGTGCGGCGTTACCATGGCCGACCGAAAGCGAAACGAAGAGATTCGTAATATGGCAGGTTTGAAAGATGACCTTATCACAAAAATTCATAAGGGCGTGCTTCGATGGTTTGGGCACGTTGAGCGAATGAGTGAAGATCGAATAGTGAATGGCAGGTTTGAAAGATGACCTTATCACAAAAATTCATAAGGGCGTGCTTCGATGGTTTCGGCACGTTGAGCGAATGAGTGAAGACCGAATAGTGAAGAAAATATATAGCGCGAAAGTTAATGTTAAAAGGTGTCGAGGTAGACCGAGACTAACTTTCGAAGACCATGTGAGCAAATTGCTCGAAGAGGGGAGGGTCAAGAGTACTCGGATACCTAGACGTGCATGTATGAAGAAGATAATGAATCTTAAAAAAGCGAAAGAGGTATGTAAGGATCGTGACACTTGGCGATCTGTTCTCTCTGGCTACCCCTTCAGGGATTGTGCGTGAAGATAAGTAGTAATATTTATTTTGTGGTTAACTAAACATTTCATAGGGACAAAGGTCCAGACCCGGCACAATGGTCTGGATATTTTGTAGTATATTTTACTAAATGATGTATAGTATATTTTACATCAATTTGAAATCGTTAATAAAACTGACAGAGAAAACATTGAGAATTTTCTAGATACAACCAGAAGAAAAGGGGAAATGCATGAAAGTAAACAATAATAGCAATGGAATAGAACCCGTTCAAAGTGAAATCCACAAGTTCCAGATATGGACCGGAGCACGTGGAACGCGGAACAGTGACTATGTGCGGAACTTTGGTACCGTGTCCATTTACACACGTCACGGCAAGATCCCTACTGTTATTCTATGAAGTAATTCCTATCAAAAGTTATGAAAACTAAACATAGGTCTCCAACATAGATTTGCATCAAAGGAGGGATTTTTTCCATAGTTATCACGCCTGGAAGATGGGTTAGCAAGCCCAGTTTTTTTGGAACGTAGTTCTTTATCGGACGGTACGGAGTTGACGGATGAGGGCTAGGCGACAAAAAGTGTAATGACCCCTCCACACTACTCGCGATGTAGGTCGAAGTTGGGCGAGAAAAATAGGATAGAGAGATACTTCGATTCACTTCTTGGAACCTCGCTTCGCCTCGGGCGAATTCCGATCACTATCGCTTTTATGCGCCCGAGTCAAAGGACTTCGCGAAGTGCCTCGTAGTTACACGAAGCGTATCACTACACTACTCGGCGTACGATAGTTATATATTAAATATTTTATACATAAATATTAAATATGTAGCTTTCTACACAATTATTTATCTATGGTTAACGCATTGACGTCGTACTGTTTACACAATTAGGTACCTATAGCAGCTGCCTCTTGAACTATATTCATGTTAAGGGTGCGGGCGACTCAAGACGACTGAGCTCTTCGCGAAGCAGCACGAGTGTGTAGTCACGTCCTTCGGACTGCAATCGACTTCGACGAGCACTTCGTCAAAGTTACTTCGCGAGTAGTGTAGAAGAGGCATAAGATTTTTTCTGACGTAGTGTAGACGGCCTTGGCGGCTATAAAGAAGCGAGATGGAATAAGATCCTTGCACTTTTTCTCATCTTACCATGAAAGAAATATTATTTCATTTTCAATGACGCTTCTTAATAGACGCTAATAATATACCACGAAATGATCTTCGTTCCAACCGAGTGTTCCAAGACACTCATTTTGATCTTTATTACTTTGAGTTGTTATCAGGAAGATGCTGCTACACATCTTCTGTTTCAGTTTCCCTCTGTCGCCTCTTATGACACCCACGGGATGATATGGGGTAGTGGATTTTTTACGCCAAATTCAGTCAAAAACTATATTTATAAAATAAATATTTTATTAAATTTGTTAAAATATGATTTAGCGCCATCTATTGTTGCTTTCTACGAAAATAACAGACTGTTTACGTTAATATGTTGAAAATTACTCATTCAAACTACAAAAACTTCTTTTATCTTTTTACTTCTCATTCGGTTAAGAAAATAATCAAAATTGTCAAAAAACAAACTGAAAGTTGGTGTTGCATGTTCTGTTTCAGTTTCCCACTAGCTTCTTGCGATGCCACCACTTGACGCAACCTGTTATGTAATTATATAAAACAATTGAATGCTTTAAGATGACGATGGGCTTCAATTGTCAATTTGTCTGCCAAGCGTGATGGTTAAGATAAATCATACAATTAGGGAGTTCTATGTCCAACAGTGGATTTGTAGAGGCAGATGAAGGTAAAGAAGTTTTTAATAAATCTATTTGTTACGGTCACCCGAGGCAAATGTGACAGTGGGGCAAGTGAAACAAATCCAAATTATGCGGCATAAACACGTTTTTGGTTAAATTCCATCCATTGAACAACGTAGGAACTTTTACGCTATTGACTATACCGACAGTCAAGTACATAGCTTCAACTATTTCATCGATAGATGTCATTTTAACTCAGAAAACTTGATATGGGAAAAAACTTATTTTTACACAAAAATGGACGTTCAAGTCGTTTTCATAGATCATAAAATATTTTGAAATTAGTACGTATCATCTCCTCAATTTTGTCGAAAACCACAGATAATAATAAAGTAAATACAAAAAGAAGCGTACTGTTACATTTGTCTCAGTGATGGATAAATGTGACAGTCATCCACCTCAATTAGTTTTAATTACCTCAAATTACAAAATGCTTCTTGTAAATACTAAAATGCTTGATCAAACAAACAAGATGATGTTTTCTGAGTTAAAAGTCTGTTTCTGTTTCTAGCACACGCTAGGATCGTCAAACTTGTAATATTTAACCAGGCGTGTCACGAAGAGATATGCTGACGGCTTTGGCGAATGGAAACAGACGGCCCACTAAGCTAGTTAATAGCTCTTGCGAATCGCACGCGATCTCCAATATTTGCGTTGAACAACTGCTTGCGAGCGTTGACTTGCTCGCTTGATTCATAATGCTGTTTTAAATAACGCTTAATCTACATAATTCGCAATGCGATATACGTAATTTTTATCGAGGCGTTAAGTCAACGAAAAAGTTATTATTTTTTGTAGAATAAAGTTAACAAACGGACACAAAGTTCACCTGGTGGTAAGATAGATGTACTATACCATAGGTGGACTATAGAGACATCTATCTTACATCTATCTTCGATTAAGAATCAAAATAGATGGGTTGTTATCCCTCAGGACTATGATAAATGCCTCGTTATTAGTAAAAGGAGCCTTAACGTTAAATTGTGTCTGTTACGAAAATTTCAGAATTTATAATATTCTATATTCATATATACTTATATACTCTATATTCTATGTCATATGAATACTCAACTAATTAGCCACTTATTTATGTTAAAATACCTTGTTAAGTAAATAAAGAATTATTATTATTATTATTATTCTTATATATTACTAGCAATCGCAAGGATGATTTCTGGATCTTGACAACAACGCCATCTACCGGGTCCAATTGTTAATCTAAACCAACCAGGAACCCACTCAAACACACAAAAATCTGTTTAAAAAGTCCAGCCGTTTAGGAGTAGTTCAGTGACTAACATACGCATGCAAGAATTATATAATATAAAAATATTTCACAGGTTTCATATTCACATTACAATTATCACATTACATGCATTACAAAACATTCTAATAAATAAAATCACCACTTTTCCTTTGGTATTTGCTTATTATCAAAGCCGTAGAGTTCCGGGTTTCACCTTATCAGTTGTCAGTTGACAACTTTCTTCATCTCTAAGAAAGTGTTGCGCCATAGTCGCGGTCAATGACACGTCCCGACCGGTTGTACCTGACCTAGAGGTTGTACTATGGTTGAAGCGGCTGAGATTACATGACGTCATTAAAGGACCTTTCTTACTGGAAACGAGGCATTCCATCGTAGTCCTCGGGGGTGACAACGCATCTGAATTTCATCGAGGATAGATGTACATGTCAATGAACCACAATATGCGTTCACCATCAGGTCGACTGTGTGCTTGCTGGTCAGCGACAAACGGGCACACAGTCCACCTGATGAGTGGTAGGATGCTATGGTCTTTCATTTATCCTTGATTAAAAAAATGAAATGCAGATTTTTTGTTGCCCTTGCGACCGATATTTGGAGAAGATGGCGGCGAAAAATGGTATTAGTCGAGTAGAATACTTTTTAAACTTTATTTTGGCATGCAGCTAGTCCGTGTTATAGAAGTAGATACTTGCAACTAATATAATAAAATAGACATTTTTTATATTAGTTGCAAATACTAATTTCCAATTATTTATAGTGTAAAATTGGCACGGTAATTAAATGGATGTGGAGGAAGCGAGAGAGGTGTGTCAGGATCGTGCCAAATGGAAGTCCATAGTCTCTGCCTACCCCTCTGGGTGACTGGCGTGAGTGTTTATGTATTATATAATTATCGTGTATGTCCGATGCTTTTATTACACAGGGCGATTCTGGACATTGTCCTTTGGAATGTTTGTGTGTTGAAGCGACAGTACCCTAATGGCAGGTTACTGACCGCGAACTCAAAACGTCGAGGGTTCGTATCCGCTATTCGACTACTGTCATGCACCACTCCTAGTACAATCATTTAAGCTTACCAGAAGTGGCAAAGTGGAATATTAGTCATGTTAATAACATTGCCTGTATACAAAAAAAATGTCCATTTATCAATAAAAATGGTTCCTTTCTCTCCTCACTCTCCATACAAAATACGGAAATTGTTAATTCACGCTGGCATTTTGTGTGAGCGTGGACCTTCCCTGGATGAACCGACCGATTCGTGTTCCAGTCACAATATCCTGCAGTAAGTATCAACGGTAATTTAAGTTTTTTCGACAGGCTTATGTTTAGCAGTGAACTTGTCAAAGAATGTAATGATCAAGATAGTGAAATAGATAAATAGAGACTTCAGGCATTTCAAAAAAATAGATTTTTTTTTAAGAATAAGAGTGACAAACGAGACCACAATTCATCTGATGGTAAGTGGATACTGTGGCCCATAGACATCTATCTTTGATTTAAAATAAAAATGCCGTTGCGTTGTCACTCCTGAGGACTAAGATGGAATGTATCATTTCCATTAAAAACGGTTTCCGGTTCTCTACATTCACCATACGAAATACATTAAGCTGTTATTTTGCGCTGGTATTCTGAGAGTACGTGGTCCTACGACAGTCGAACTGACCCATTCGTGCTACAATCATAATATGGCTGCAACATGGCTTACCAATACACTATACCTATACGTATATAGGAAAACCAACCATACTTTTTTGAGATCAACATAATTCAAACGATATACTCATATCTTTGCAGACAGACTATCGACTATCGGTCAATTTAAATAACTTTCTAGAATTATTAATTTTCTTTCTAGTTTTTATTTTTATCAACACAAGACAAAGTAATGAGTTTATCTGCAGCACTACAACTTTCTATTCATTAATAGCAGGCAATAATAATATCAAGTTACTTCCATACGATGGAGAAATTAGCACATAGCGCGAGGTATACTTATGTTGATATTGTTGAAATTTCTAACTTCTAACTCTTTATGAAAAGTAAAGTCATTTTAGTCCTTTTTTATACAATAACGTTGACAAGTGATCACACAGAAAGCTATATTTATCCTCGTTCAATAATCAAAATGTAAGTGCGTGGTCAACCCTGAGGACTAAGAGAGCGCTTTGATATCAATAAAAAGGGTATCCTGTTCTCTACAAACACTATACGAAAATCAGCAGCATTTATATGTGTATATTTTATGCTGGTATTCTGCGAGAGCGTCGCCCTTCCCCGGTCGAGTCCACCCGTTCGTGCTACAACCGTAATATATCTACAGCGTGGCTTCATGATATATAACTATCTGCCTTGTGTTAAAATTTATAAAAAATGATACATTTTTGTGATAAAAATAACAATCTACACATATGAATTAAATTAACTAAGGAATCTAGTCACTGGTTACACGCTTTACCATCAAGTAATCTCGGCACATTACTTGATGCGGAAAGCTTACGCATTGCCGTAGGAATCCGACTAGGAGCGGCGATTTGTCAACCCCATCAGTGTCCCTGTGGTAGCAGCGTCGACAAGTTTGGGCTCCACGGACTTTCATGTAAGAAAAGCGCTGGTAGATTTTCACGACACAGTTCTTTGAACGATGTCATCCGAAGGGCTCTTGTCTCTATAAATGTTCCCTCGGTTTTAGAGCCTTGTGGAATATTTAGAGACGATGGCAGGAGACCCGACGGTATGACATTGGTCCCTTGGGAGAGAGGTAAAGCCTTAGTGTGGGATGCTACTTGCGTAGACACTCTGGCGGTCTCTCATCTCAGGGGTACCTCGTTTAGAGCCGGGGCGGCATCAGAGGCAGCTGAACTGAGTAAGTGGCGCAAATATGAGTCTCTGAGAGATGACTACATATTTGTGCCATTTGCTGTAGAGACTATCGGTCCGTGGGGTCCACGTGCGGTGAATTTCCTAAAGGAACTCCATCCGCGGCTGGTCGTTGCTGCTGGTGATAAGAGGGCTGGTTCTTTCCTTGCTCAAAGGCTAAGTATAGCCGTTCAGCGAGGAAACGCAGCCAGCGCTCTTGGTACGATACCGCGGGGAGTAGGACTATATGATATTTAAGTTTCTAGTTTTAGTTTTTTTTTAAATTATTATTATGGTTTTTAGTATTGTATATTTTAATAAATGTAAATAAATAAATAAAATTGAAGTAACTGCCTGTTATATCGAAATAGCTGATTTCGGATAAAATATCCCCCTCTTACATTGCTTTCTATGTGTTCGTAGTTCCATCGTAATCGGTTCGGTTATTTTGAAGATTACCCCAAACAGCATTCAAATAATCTCTTGAGATTAATAGAAGTCGGTTATTTCAATATGACAGACACAATTCAATTCTATTTATATGTAGATTATGTGTGTATAGTTTTAAATAGTAAATAAATATATTTTCATTTTCATTTTCAAAATATATAAATAAGAATAGATTATAAACAAATAATCGCATTACTGTAGCAGGTTTTATCGGCTAGACCGTCCTTGAAACGCGGCAGTGAAAGTTGGATCGCGTAGAGTTCGAGAGGAGATAAAATATTTATATAACGCAGTGCATTAGCCGGACAAACATGAGACTTGAATAATGATGTATATCAAACAACAAAAGTTTCACGACAGTTTCCACAAGGACGGGTTTTACTGACCCAGTGAGATTATCACCCGACGGTGAAAACTTGTGTTGTGGGGAAATTGTCTTTTGAAATATTTTAAAGAGGTAGGCGTGGTAAGTATTTGCGCGACTATTTTAATAACTTTTTTTAATTTAAAATATAAGGTAGTAGTGGTTATACATGGTAAAGAGAATTTGCAGCTATATAATGGTTGTAGCATGAATGAGTAGGCTTGATCGGGGAGAGACCACGCTCGCAAAGAATACTAGACCGAAATAGCAGCAGCATTAAGCTGCTATTTCACTCTAGTATTCTAGTAGTTCTCTAGTAGTTTATTTTTTTTATAGGAGAGGGGGCAAACGAGCATGCGGCCGACCTGATGGTAAGTGACTACCGCCACCCATGAACAACTGCAACACCAGAGGAACCGCGGGAATTGCAGATGCGTTTCCGGCCTTTTAAAAAGGAGTAGGTTCTTTTCTTGAAGGTCCCTAAGTCCTATCGGTCCGGAAAAATCGCTGATGGTAATCGATTCCACAAGGAAGTTGTTTAGTGACAGAAATTAGTAGGAGGGTGGTATCTGTCCATGTTGAGTTATTGACAGACAAAGAGCCCTTCTACTTTAAAACTGCACTCTGTGATACGTACATTCCCAATTCACCATCAGGCGATTAGATAGATAAAAGAACAATCTGTTGTCCTTGCGTTTTGTTTCATAGTTTTAAGTACGCACAGCGAGGTATTGAAAGTATTATCCTGAGACAGTATTCCCTGGCCACTAAAGTAAAAAAGCACTGTCCAAGTTTTTATCATCAACGTGGTTATAATCTAGGTTCACTTAACAATTTAAAATTTGGTGAGATATTGGTGAAAACTTGACTTGTAGATGATACAAAAACATCACATTTCCGTCAACAACAGTGCATTGTTATATACTTATTTGTTTGTTTCATAAAGTAAGAAGTTTCAAACCATAAACACTTTATAATAGAGACCACCGTGTAGTGACGGTGTAAGAATATCCACTACCAGATCGTTCTATGGGTGTCGTAAGAGGCGACAGACGGAACAAATCAGGAGTCAATATAACAAAAAAATCTGCGGTTGCCAACTCGCCTGCCAAACGTGGCAACTATGGCAAATATTTCGCTCTATAAGGCAATATATGTATATACTAAGTGGGAAGCTAATGTCCAGCAGTGGACTTTTAATAGTCTATAATGGTAATATATACTTTTGATATAGTTTATAATCAATAATTTTATGAACTAAGCAATAAATAATTAAATAAATAAATCATAAATTCATAAACGAGTCCAACCAAATATTTCGTGCCCATTATCTACTCTACGTTACCTATATAAAAGCAACCCGGTGAGAAGGGTCGATTGCAGAACATTGACCCGAAAGCGGAAAAAGTTTCAGAAGTTAGAACTGAGGACCCATAATGTTAAACCACTGAGTCATATGGTCACCTGTGCGTCCCCATCAGGTGGTTATTGCGTAGCGTAGTGCGGTACTTCCCCGGTCGACCTGACCCAATCGTGTTACAACCATAATATAGCTGCCGGATGGCTCTACCACGTAGAAAGCTAATCATTATTGTACATCTATCTCCATAAATTTACCTTCGATTTAAGCTTTTAAACGGGCGTTAGATCGAGCTAAATTAGAATGTCCGAGTGTCTTGTTTCTTTCTGCAAACAGTTGCGGTACTACTTAAGGACAGAGGAGCATTAACCTTATGCTTGAACCTAGGTATATTATAAATAATATTAGACTTTAGAGAAACCTAAACCACATGCATAGATCCCAAGCTGATTATTTTATTTCATCCTGATGATACTGATAAGGATATTAGGATAAAGTTATTAAATTATTGTATTGTTTTCGGTCCTTGATATGAGTGCAAATTTTCAGTTTAATCAGCAATTTAGAGGTTGCTAAAAATTACATTAAAATTTTCCGTTACATAGATAGATACACGAGAAGTAAAAGCCTGTTAAAAATAAAGTTAAAACCTAAATATGCCTCTCTCATTTTAAAAAGCGGTATTAAGCTATTAGTCCAGCTCGATGCACAAGTGCATGTAAGCAGATTTCACTTGTTCTCGAAATATTGTTCCTTGGACATGCAGGTTTACGATGTCTTCCTTCACCGCCGAGTATGTGGTAAACAGCATGTACAACTTCAATGTAATGAACAATTTTTGCTGACCGGGATCGAATCCAGGTTGCTCGTACTCTAACCTATCGCGGTTATCGAGCAATCCGGGTTTGATCACCGCCGGAACCAATTAAATTGTTAATTGATATTTTAAGTGGTGATTTACCACGTAAGAAATAAGAAGAAAATATTTCGAAGACATGTGAAGTTCGCCAACACGCATTGGGGCAGCGCGGCGGACACTTCCTTGCCCTAAAAGCCCTATCAGAAATGAGAGGAGGCCTGCGTCAAGCAGTGGGGCGTATATAGGCTGTAAGGCCCGCCGCACACATACGGAATCCCGTGTTGCCCGCAAAATTTTGAACGCAAAACTACCGTACGTGTGTGACGGGTCACAAATTTTATATGAACTTGGAGCGTTCGGAATCCCGAATCGGAATATCGAAACGGAATTCCGTATGTATGTGGCCGGCCTAAGTTTTAAATTAGAATGTTCGGGTGAATTTTGCATAAAGTTTCGGTAGCGCTAAGGATCAAGAATTTATAAATTTGTTTTTTGAAAAAATATACATCATAATATAAATTATACACATAATATAAATTACAACAATAATTGAATTTTTAAGAGGGATTAAATTAATATTTATCAGTTCTGTATTTAAAATAAAAAGTAAAGTAAAGTTTCAGCCTATTTAAGTCCCACAGCTGGGAACAGGCCTCCTCTCATTTCTGAGAGTGGTTTTAGGGCAAGGAAATGTCCGCCGCGCTGCGCCAATGCGTGTTGACGAACTTCACATGTTTTCGAAATATTTTTATTCTTATTTCTGAGACATGCAGGTTTCCTCACGATGTTTTCCTTCACCGCCAAGCACGTGGTTAATCAGCACTTAAAATTGCAATTAACAATTTTATTTGTGCCAGCGGGGATCGAACCCGGGTTACTCGAGTACTATGAAGCTTACAGCGAGCGCTAACCATCTGAGCTACCACGGATTTATTTAAAATAAAGTGCCTAAAAAATAATTTTTGGTAAAATATTTGAATCTTGTTTAAAAAAAAACTTACCTTTTTTATAACCACCAGTTACACTTAAAATCCTTTTAAATAAGTCCGCACACAAAAATTCGAAATATCAAAATAAAACAGTTAAAAACGATATGTTGCAGACTGAATCACATTTTCAATGAAACAAAAATGGTTCATCGTTGCACTTCTAAGCGTCGGTGAACTTGACTTGGACCCGCACTAATGCGTAGCACCTCTGCGAACGACGCGTTGCTACTGACTCTACCGTCCTGGGGTCTTTACTTGTGCGCTTGTGGTTAGAGATGGTTGGACGTCAGGTGGAATTGAACTGGTGTGATGCATTAATTTAATCGAGACGACTATCTATGTGTTAGTTTATGATATTTTCTTTCTCTGAATGTATAATGTGTTAATTTTGACTATACTTTCACTAACACATGTAATATCTTTGTACAATAAACTTATATACATTGTTAATTTACATTGATTTGGGCTTACGGGGTAGAATGGTATAGCTGCAGTACGAATGGGTTGGCTCGACCAGGGTAGGCTCACGCTCTCACATAAGACCAGCGTGAAAAACAGTAGAATAATATTGCGTTTCGTATGGTGAGGGAACTGGAGACCCCGTTTTACTGGCAACGAGGCATCTCGAGGATAGATGTAGATATATATGGGCCGCACTGGATAGACTGTGGGTTTACTTGTCACCATTATTCTATTAAAAAATAGTTTTTCAAGGTTTTATTTGATCATCATTATCATCATTACAGCCTTTCTCAAGTTCACTGCTGAATATAGGGCTCCACCAAGGAATGCCACAAAGCACGGTTGATCATAATTCGGTGTGGAGGAAATTAACTATAAATATAGTGTTAAAAGAGATAAGACCTTTACATGAAATTAATGGATCTTCAATTTTCGTTTTAAACATTTTCCCATGTCGCACATAGTTTTTGATATAATAGTAAAAAAACTGAGTTTAAAGTTGTTTTTCGATAATTGAACCATTACTCCCACTGGAACCGACTACCACCAGCGATTTTTCCAGACCAATACCACTTAGGGACCTTCATGAAAAGAGCCTATTCTTTTTTAAAAGGCCGGTAACGCACCTGCGATTCCGCTTGTGTTGAAGTTGTTAATGGGTGGCGCTGGCGGTAGTCACTTTTTTATAGGATAGGGTGACAAACGAGCACACAGTCTACCTGATGGTAAGTGGTTGCTGTGACATCTACATTTATCCTTGTTTGTGAATTAAAATGCAGATGCATAGTCACTCGAGAGAACTAAGATGGAATGACTCTTTTCCAGTAAAAAGGGTCTCCGGTTATCTACACTCACCATACGAAACACAGCAGTGTTAAACAGTGTTTTACGCTAGTATTCTATGAGAACGTGGTCTTTTCCCGGTCGAGCCGACCTATTCGTGCCACAAATATACTACTAAAATAGCTTCAGCATGGCTCTTAAACGTGCAAAATCACGTGGTGAGTTACATACTTGTAGTCCCCTCAATATAAAATAATACTTGCTCAATGAACACTATTATAGATTTGTACCTATAAGTGTTTCATGAACGAAAACTAAAACGAAAAACTTAAATTAGTATCGTGCCAAGAACGCTGACTACATTTCCTCCCGGAAGGGCTACACTAAGCTTTTGAGCTTTTGTAACTATTTCCTCTAAACTATCATGAATTTTCGCAATGTAACGCTTTGTTTTATTAACAGCATTTAATTTGGTACAAGGCGTGTATTGAACAATGGACTAGTAATGTGAAAACTCTATAAATAATTCACAAGCAAGCAGAAGCAAGAAGCAAGCTACAAATGCGTGTTCTACACTTAGCATATTGCTTGTTGCGTGCTGTTGTTGCAGCAACCCTCACTCACGCTTCCATTTAAATGTTATAGGAAATTTGTAAGTGTATTTTGTTTTCTAAATATGTTCAGAACATGAGAGGTGCAATTCTTTTTTATAAGATGAGTGGGAGAAATGAACACATATTCCACCTGATAGTAACTTTCGAGCTGCTCGTCCTAGTGCTCGCTGCAGTCTAGCCCCTAAACTTCCTACCATGGCCAAAAGATGTAGAATTAAATAGAATTGAATTTAATGGAATAAAATAAAATATAATGGAATAAAATAGAATAGAATGAAGTAGAATGGAATGGAATAAAATAGAATAGAATTTTTTTTTTATTCAATAAATATTACAAGCAGGTAATTTTTATTAAAAGTATTTTTTTATTTTTAATACTGGTTCAAAAAATTCTCTGTCCTGCGAAAAACCAGCAAGAAAAATAGCGGTACTTTTGGTCAACGAAAAATTATACAATAAAAAACACAAGCTGTATTTAGAAAACTTATTTAAGAAAAAGTTTAGAAGTGGTGAGCTCATTCCTAGGGGATATTTATTAAGGAGAACCGGACATCCTTTTTAACAGACTTCAAAAAAGGAGAAGTCTTCGAGTAATCGGTGAACAGACTTCCCAGGTGGTCCCATTTAAATTTTATCGAAATCAATCGAACGGTTTTAAAAAATCAACAATAAATTATTTTGCCTATATTGAAGTCGGTTGTACAAATTTTTAATTTAACCACTTGTTACTGGTAACGAGGTATGCCGTCTAAGTCCTCACGGGTGACAACGCATCTTCATTTTAATCGAATATAGATGTAGATGTATGTGAGCCACAACACAACAACCGGTGGACTGTGTGCTCGTTTGTCTACCTTAATGTTTTAAAAAATGCCTGCTGAAATTTAGATATAAATTGGTAACAGAATCTTGAATCAATGAATAAAGATTGGAAGAATAATAACAGTTTTGAGGTATTTTTCATCTTAGGATTCAGAAGGATTGGCAAATCTTCCACCTTCATTGTTTGAAGTTACATGATGACGTCTCACTCTAATATTACAAAATTATTGTACATAATATGATTGCTTTTTTTATGGAAAAAGAGGTACAGACGAGCACACAGTCCATCTAATGGTAAGTGAATGCTGTGGCCAATGACATCTATATTTATCCTTAATTAAGAATCAAAATGCAGATGCGTTGTCACCCGTGAGGACTAAGATGGAATGCCTCGTATCCAGTAATCAGTAAAAAGGGTCTCCGGTTCTCTACACTCACCATACGAAACACAGAAGCGTTAAGCTGCTATTTTACGCTGGTATTCTGTGAGAGCGTGGTCCTTCCCCGGTCGAGCCGACCCAATCATCTTTACTGCGATCTCAAACCAACGTGAAATTTTTTATAATAAATGTGGAAGGGGCAAAGCATCAGATGTCATGTATTCCAGCATTGCTTCTTCAAAATCCTCTTTGAAACCAGAGCTTTTCCTCTTCATTCACGCCTTTAGTTTTTTTTTTTGGTTGCTGCGGTCCATAGACATCTACATCTATCCTCTATTACAAATCAAAATGTAGATGCGTTGTCATCCATGAGGACTAAGATGGAATGCCTCATTTCCAGTAAAAAGGGCCTCCGGCCACCTGCACTCACCAAGCGAAACGCAGAGGTAAACCTCTACTTCACGCTGGTATTCTGTGAGGTCGTGGTACCACCCCGGTTCGAGCCGGCCCATCCGTGCGACAGCAGAAGCTGCCGCGTGGCTCTACCACTGTTTATTGGTTGCGACTCGACATCCTGCTCTTTGGCTTAGGGAAGAAGCAAATGATGTCTATTGTCGAAAAAAATCCGGACGTTGAAAAGCAAGCTGCGATTTTTCTCGACACCAATTTTACACCTGACGAAATAGCAGCAGCAGGAGAGCGAGTCATTATTGCTCCATATGGAGGCAACCCCAACACCCATAACCTTGACGAGCTGCGGTACCAACTATTCGCCAGGGCTGCGACGAAAACCAGCTTCAATCTAGCCAGGTTACCTCCTACACGAGACAGTTCGATTTCACTCTTTACGGACATACCATCAGGTGAAAATTTGTCCTTGCATCAATAATACACATTATAAATTATTCATAATTTTCTTTCCATTTTCTCATGTACAATCTTCTTACAGGTACAGGCGTCGTTGGGAGTCACACTGTACTCTCTCTCCTGGGGGTGGATATCCACGCCAGAAGACCTCAACCCCAAAATGATGACCAGAGATGCAGCCCCACAACACCTCTTGCAGAGGATTTCTTGCAGCTGCACGAAGGGTTTTGGTAATGCGTGCAGCTGCAGGAAGGCAGGATTAAAATGCGCATCAGTCTGCAGGCACTGCAGCGGGGCCTCTTATGACAATATACCTGATATTGCGGTAGTAGATATCCTAGAAGGCGACGATCTGTCCGATGTCGAAATGAAGGATGACTTGTGGGCACAAGACGTCGACGATTCATTTCCATCCCCTGATGTGAATATGCCATCCCAATATGTTGATCCTGATACGGACAAACCGCAACCGGGACCTTCCAAGAGGGCTAAATTAATTTAATTTTTTGATATTGAATATTACTCAATTTCCTAACAAATAAATTTACGAGTATTAACTTTTGTTGTACTTATCTTTTTTACTTCATTATTCGTAGCTTAGTTTAAACATCACCGTTCACACTTCTCATTTTCTTTATAACATACCATCATAAAAGTACAGGACTTCGATAGTATAATCAGGGTCAAAATTCGTTCAGAACGACAGAATTTCAAAAAATTGCGAAATTCGAAAAAGAATCATAAACTTTGAAAGGCTTAATCTCGGAAACTGTTGGGTCTACAGAGATAATTAGTATCATATTGTAGCAAATTTAGTTTAAAAAGTTTTTCAAAAACTAGTCCTTTAGGGTTATAATCGCTAAAATTTGAAAAAATAATGACTTTTTCGCAGTTTTTTTTCGATTTTTGACAAAGTTACGTTCGGCGCTCGAGGCCACAAACTTGGATTCTTCATTGGGCCAACATCATAAACAAGTTTGCAAAAAATCAGAACTACCGGAATTGACACATGCTGTGATGTATAACGTTACTGGACTATTACCTCACAGGGGGAATTTTGCCATAGATTACAACTACTGTTGATTTAATAATTTCACCTTCCAGTGGGTCATGTGCTCCTGGTATATTATCTTCTATACACACATCTATTACAGGCTATAAAAGTCCACTGTTGAACATAGGCCTCCCCCATAGATTGCCTAATAGGTGCAATTATGCTATAGTTACCGCGCTTGGAAGGCGGGAACGACGGAAGTTTGTTAAAATTTTGAATTGTTTTCAGGAAGACGCTGCTGCCCATTTGGTTTGTTTCCATTTGTCACCTCTTACGACACCCACTAATATGAGGTAGTGGATATTCTTACACCGCCACTACACGGTCATGTAGAAGATCAGTGCGCCAAACTTATCAATCAAATGATCGTCAAGATCAAGATGATGATTGATAAGGAAAACGTATATATAGTACGTGGTAGAGCCATGCTGCAGCTATATTATATTTGTAGCACGAATGGGTTGGCTCGACCGTGGAAGGACCACGCTCTCGCAGAATATCAGCGTAAAATAGTAACTTAGTACTGCTGTGTTTCGTATGGTGAGTGTAGAGAAGCGGATACCCTTTTAACTGGAGATGAGCATTCTATCTTAGTCCTTAGGGGTGACGACACATCTGCATTTTGATCCATGATTGAGGATAGACTTAGATGTCTATGGGCCACATCCACTTGCCATCGGGTAGACTGTGTGATCGTTTGTCACCCATATTCTATATAAATTAACAAACTTATTTAAGGCTTGATTCGCATAGTATCCGCACATCCGGCCTCCAGTTATTGCATGTGTCTATTTTGGGCGAGAGGAGAAATTATTGAGTATCGTGCACACAGCGGCAATCAACGCCCGCTT
The DNA here is from genome assembly GCA_033319125.1 of Parnassius glacialis. Taxonomy (NCBI): domain Eukaryota; kingdom Metazoa; phylum Arthropoda; class Insecta; order Lepidoptera; family Papilionidae; genus Parnassius; species Parnassius glacialis. Next base: position 1,120,504 of record JAVANC010000023.1, on the reverse strand, counting down.
TGTCAATATAACGTACAGTCGCTAAGAAAAGATTAAAGGTACGCTTATAAACATTTTGCACTACTGTATAGCGGCGTAAATTCTGTATCTTTTATGAAACTAAAGTAACAAACGAATTTTGAAGTTTTCTTCGTCGTACATCTTTCTTGTGAAAGTGATTGCCACCAGTATTTTTTCCGGACCGACACGACTTAGGGACCTTCAAGAAAAGAACTTACACCTTTCTAAAAGGCCGGCAACGCATGTGCAATTCCCCTGATGTTGCGGTTGTTTATGAGCGGTGGTAGTCACTTACCATCAGGTGAGCTACATGCTAGTTTGCCCCCTATTATAAAAAATACAGTCCAGCTCATGGTAAGTGCTGTATGGCTTCTGCAGTTGATAGATACCTGCAGCCTACTTCAAGCAAAGAAGGCTAAGAGCTCCCCGTGGATTTTAAAGTTAGCAAGTATTTTGGATTCGGTCCTCGTAGGCAATAATTAATTGCAATTTCAAGTGCTTATTTTTTACGTGCTCGGCGAAGGGCAACGTCGTAAGAAAATTTTAGAGAAGAATAATTGAAGACATGTAAAGTACGCCAAAACGCATTGTGATATCGCGACAAACATTCCCACAAGCTGAGACCGATTTAGGGCAAGCCAGCAGTGCAATGTATCTCTTGACACTATACGCTCCTTTTCTTATTTAAAATCTATGTAAAATGAACGGTTTACGGTATATAAAGTCATTTATTTCTCAAAAGAATTAAAACATTCACTTACATGAGTCATAAAGTTTATTATAACTCTTACACACACACATATATATATTTGTATGTAAAATTTAATAATAATTTTTCGAATTCCCATTAAAAATGTTTAATTTCAAAATTGCGTTTCTAGCGCGATGGTACCGAAGAGTTATACCTTATAAGTAAACATTGAATGGTAGCCGCTTTCTTTGGCACGCCTCGGTCGCAAGTTTACGTAACTACTATAACTCGAGGCGGGTGCGTTTGTGTGGGTTTTATGATGGAGAGAGGACTTGTGATCAAGTGGACTTCACGGATATGTGTCACTTTGTTAAAATGGGTGTTTTTTTTTTAAATTAAACTGAAGTGACAGACGAACTTACAGTCTACTTGATGTACTGTACTTGTACTGCAAACCACGGACACCTACAGACCACTTTAAACAAACAAGGCTACGGATGCACTGTCACTACTGAGGACTAAGATACGAGTACCTCTCAGTTTGCAATTATACTGGCTTTCTATGCCCTTCAAACCAGAACGACGTCACAGAAAGAAGTTAGTACCTACCCAGACCAACTTCTAGCTTTTAGGTAGAACAGGAGTCCTTCCACCTCTTACTCTATATATACTGTTATACTCTATATATACCGTTTGACGGCTCCGTGGTGCAGTAGCTTAGAAATGAGTTGCTGCGCTGGGGGTCTCGAGTTCGAATCCCGGAAGGAACAAGTATTTGTATGGCCTACAAATAATTGTTCCGGGTCTGGATGTTTGTCCTCGTGCAATATATGTTTGTAAACTGCCAGGAGAAAATCCTAGTGTGGGGGTAACGTTAAAAAAATTACTTATATAGTTTGGTAGAACCACAGTCTTGGGATTGAGGGTTCGTTTTAATTTAATCCCCACCAGCACTACTAATGATATTGCTAATTGTAATTTTAAATGATGATGAAGTGAAAAACAGAAATGTCTTCTTTACAACTGAAATTATTTTGCGATTAAAGAGCACTATAACAAGCACAATGGCTAAGTGTAAACTCATGGTTCTGAAGAAGCCAGACAACTAGTTGGAAACTGGTTGATCAATATACTGCATCAATCATGGAATGGTGGCAGATGTCCCACCAAGGAATTACGGACCTTAATTTGTTTAACATTATTGTAAAAATGAGTTAAGGTTTATTAAGTGACTTTTTTATAGAATGGGGGTGACAAACGAGTACACAGGGCACCGATGGTGAGTGGATGCTGTGACCCATAGACATCTACATTTATCCTCGATTAAGAATCAAAATGCAGATGTGTTGTCATTACTGAGAACTGGATCTCCGGTTGTCTACAATCACCATACGAAACACAGCAGCATTTAGATGCTATTTTATGCTGGTATTCTGTGAGAGCGTGGTCCTTCCCCGGTCGAGCCGAACCATTCGTGCTACAACCATAACATAGTTACAGCATGGCCTTACTACGTAAAAACGTGCTAAAAGCGGCACATTCATGACAAATGTATTACTAAGTGCAGCCTACTACACTATCCAAGACTATACTATCTTTAAGTGGTAGAGCCATGTGTGACTGTGTGCTCGTTTGTAACCCTTATTCTAAAGGAAGACTCTAAGCCTAGTCGCAACATACGAACCACTCAAGCTTTCTTCTAGAACAATGCTCTAGACTTCATAAGAGCAGTAGACTAGTCCTCGTCAAGTTCAGATCTGATCCGTTGGACTACAAATTGTCAACCACAATTTATCTGACACATGACACTATCTGACACCTGTGTCACGTGGCCTGTTCAAAATGTTACTAGCGACTTTGAGCCCCTCAAGGAATATTGAGAGTTAACAGTGGAAAAATTATCCATGAAGTGCGTTAATACATAGATATGTAGCCGGAGATATTAAAAGCCTTTATTCGGAGTTGACGGCTCCGTGGCGCAGTGGCTTAGCAATGAATTACAGCTCTAAGCAACTAGTATTTGTATGACCTACAAGTAAGTGTCTGGATTTTGTCCTTGAAAATGTATGTATGTAAACTGATGATACAGTACCATCATACACTACAAAATCCTAGTGTTATTAGTTATTAGCTATTTAATAAAAAAGGAGACGTAAAAGAAGTTAAACAAAAAAACCAAAGTCATTATTAATAAAATTGTTTTTTTTACACTAACCAAATTAAATCAAAAATTTTTATTGCATGACTACTGGTAAAATTAAATAAGATTTTTGAAATATTTAATGTACTTGTACAATATTAAGTTTTAAATATATTTAATAAATAATCAATATTAATAGTGGTAGAGCCACGCCGCAGCTTTTGCTGTCGCACGGATGGGCCGCTTTGAACCGGGGTAGTACCACGACCTCACAGAAAACCAGCGTGAAGTAGAGATTTACCTCTGCGTTTCGCTTGGTGAGTGCAGGTGGCCGGAGGCCCTTTTTACTGAAAATGAGGCATTCCATCTTAGCCCTCACGGGTGACAACGCATCTACATATTGATTTGTAATAGAGGATAGATGTAGATGTCTATGGGCCGCAGAAACCACTTACCATCAGGTGGACTGTGTGCTCGTTTGTCTCCCTTATCCTATTAAAAAAAATCTGTAACAAGTATATAGATTCAATCAAAAATGTTATCAAATTTTTTTAAATAAAATTTTATGACAGGGAATGTAATCTCGTTCCCGCGAGATCTCGTCCATATTATAATATGTACATTACGAGACTGATGCCCAATTTCACCAACATCCCCTAAACAATCACATAGTTAGAGGACCGCTAAGCTAAAAGGTCCCCTAAACCAACCCATAACTAAAATTTGTTTTCACGAACACAACAGACCCATAGCTAGGGGACACCTCCTTATGTGACAGATTTTTTCCGACGATAGTGCCTGATACCCAGTTGTAGTTACCGGTTTTATCGGAAATGATATATATTAATACAAAAAATACATATACATGTATTATTTAAATGAAGAAATTATTTCTTTCATATTTTGGCTGATAGATGTTTTCATTTTGTGAATATTTTAATAAAAATATCATATTTTTAGTATATATTTGACAAGTCACCGTATTTGACACTGTTTTATCTGTGCATCGGCTGGATTGCCATATTGCCGTTCCACCACATTTCTTGTTGTAATGTGTGTTCAAGTAAGTGCTTGCCTGTGGCATAATATCTTAAAGCTATTAACAATTGATTTATGGGTGGTATGGGTAGTAAAGTGAATCACAAATTCTACAAATTAAAATAGGTAGGTACATAAGTAGATATACATCGGTTATCAACTTACCATAGTAGGTAAGTTAGCACCAAACAGGTACCTACAGCCTACCTATACAGACTCATTTCCATTCAAAAGTTACTGTTAGGATAGCAATAAAGTAACATTTTATGCTTTTACCTTTATTTCGTAGTTTGGTATAATAGGTAATAAGTGAAAAGGTAGGGCCTACCTATTGAGATAAGTATTTAATAAACTAGAATTTTAATAATATTATGGACTATAGTACCTACATTAAAATTCATTACCTATGTAAATAGGTAGTACTCATCTATTATCAGGAAATTCCAAAAAATGTTAAATTTTTTCCAACAAATATATCACTGTTGATTTAGATAACCCATATTTTCCGAAAAACACTATTTCATCGAAATCGTTGAAATAATTTGGTCGTTTTCGATATATTTTAGGTCTTCGACTACGATTTATATCAAATATAGTATCAGCCGTGTCTAAATTATGAAGAAAATCAAATAGATCATGGTCCATCTTGTCCTCTAGAAGTAGCTTTTACTTATGTAAAGGTTTATGGGACCAATAATCTATCTCATAAATTTAGGGGATCGTTTAGTCAGTAACGGACCCTTTAAAAGTGGTGAAACGGAAACTATCCCCTAACTGGCCCCTAAATATGCTAAGGGGTCCCATAAATATTATGGGTCGTTGGTGAAAGTGGGCATGAGTCTCGTACAATTTTTGTCCGAGATCTCGCGAGATTGCGAATTTAAGCGGGGCAGTATCTTTGCGTATCATAGCGCGGCTACGCGCAAAATGAATCCTGATGGTAAAATATATGTATAGATATAGTGTTTTTTATAGAATAGGGTGAAAAACGAGCACACAATCCACCTGATGTTAAATGGTTGCTGTGACCCATAGACATCCACATCATCCTTATTATCATCATTACAGCCCTTCACAAGTCCACTGCTGAACATAGGCCTCCCACAAGGAATGCTACAAAGCACGATCCTGAGCCACCTCCATCCTCCATCTAGTGGGGGCCACACTTCCCCTACTGGTGGCAGCCACTTGCCACTCGAAAACCTTTCTTTCCCATCGATTGTCGGTACTTCAATCTATATGGCCGGCCTATTGCCACTTCAGCTTACTAATCCGATGGTCTATTTCGGTTAATCTGGTTCCACTGCGGAAATCCTCATTTTTAAGTTTAACTCGTGAGCTCGCTGAGCAATCTTGAGCTTCCTCATACGGTCAGCAGTGTTCAAATCCATAAATCTTCAGTGGTAACTCGCACTGTACGAGAAGATGTGTCGTAATCTCCAGAACGCTGCCCAGCCGAGTTGAATCCGTCGATAGACCTCTCGTTCGTAGTTGGATTTTCCTAGTCGGACCTTATGTCCCAGGTAAACTTGTCAATACTCGTCAATAACTTCAAGCTTAGTGCTCCCAACAACTACCGAAATAAGTGTGACATGGACGTTACACATGATTTTTGTTTTGTCCATGTTCATCTTAAGATCTATTCGTTGGATCCTCGTGCATGGTCCATGTAGATAATCAGTATAAGGAATCATTAGCATCTGCATACGTTTTCAGTAAAAAAATACTCTATCTCGCGAGAGAGCTTAACGAGCTCTATGGTCTCGCGAGATCTTGGCTAGGTCTAAAATCACACGAGATTGTATTCCCTAATTACAATATACGAGGGTGGATTGAAAAGTACTCGGCCTAACACAGATCCATTCAATTCTAAAAATCAAATCTACCCACATTATTTAGTGCAGTTCAGAATAGTTCATTGTGTGAAGTTCGAAACGTGTGCGATAATTAGTTGTGATTTTATAAATTTATTAACAAAGTAATCGGACATAATTTCCGCGAGTGGAGCAAATCGAGCAGCGTGCCGTCATTAAGTACCTCCATAAGAAGGGGTTATCATCAAAAGCCATCCATGATGACATGACCAGTACATTAAGCGATTGTGCTCTGTCATATTCATCCGTCAAAAAATGGATAGCAGAATTTAAGCGTGGTAGAGAGAGTGTGAAAGATGAACCCCGCTCTGGAAGGCCTTCGACGTCAACTACTGACGAAAATATTAAAAAAGTACTTGATTTAATAATGGGAGACCGCAGATTAAAAATTAGAGAGATAGCCGAGATTATAGGCATCTCTTATGAACGAACTCAAAACATCATTGTCAACGAGTTGGGTTTCCACAAGGTGTCTGCGAGGTGGGTTCCGCGACTGCTTTCAGTTGAACTAAAAAAGGACGCGATTGACTATTTCACGCGACTGTTTGGAGTTATTTGAAGCCGATGCAGATGATTTTTTGAATCGTTTTGTTACTATAGACGAAACATGGGTTCATTACTGTACACCGAAAACAAAACAACAATCAAAACAGTGGAGAAGACCTGGTTCACCACCCCCTAAAAAGGCTAAGTCGATTTTGTCGGCAAATAAGGTGATGGCTTCAGTATTCTGGGACTCGAAAGGTGTGATTATGATTGATTATCTTGAAAGGGGTCAGACTATAAACTCTGATTACTACTGCACCTTACTACGTCGTTTACGAGAGGAAATAAAAGAAAAACGTCGAGGAATGCTCAGAAGAAAAGTCCTGTTTCATCAAGATAACGCCCGTGTTCACACGTCAGTACAGTCAATGGCTGAAATTCACAACTGTGGCTTTGAACTGTTACCGCATCCGCCGTTTTCACCTGATCTGGCACCATCAGACTTCTTTCTGTTCCCTAACCCAAAAAAGCACTTGGGAGGTCAAAGATTTTCGACAAACGACGAGGTCAAAGCAGCTGTAGACGCATATTTTGACTCTAAGGAAGAATTTTTTTTTTCAACGGTCTAAATGCTTGGAAGGGGTGGTGGCAAAAGTGTATTGAACTTGATGGTGATTATGTAGAAAAATAAAAATATAACTGATTTAGTATGTGTTTATTTTCTTGGTTAGGCCGAGTACTTTTCAATCCACCCTCGTACTATGTCAGTTGTATATACCAACAATAACTTACGGACTTAACTTCTTTGTTATAATTTTGTTTAAAGAATTCAATAATATGTTTGAATTATTTAATTAATGCATCTAAACACTCAATACAATATTATCTAAATTTTATTGCCCATGACGATCCCACACTAGATGTAGTGACGACCTGGTAAGACATGCAGGAAGTAGATGAATGCAGGTGGCTCAGGACCGTGCTTTGTGGCATTCTTTGAGGGAGGCCTATGTTCAGCAGTGGACTTGTGAAGGGCTGTAATGATGAGGATGATGATAAATCTTTTAAGTTTGTTGTAAGTTGTTTTTGTAAGTTTGTTTTAAATTATACGCTTAGACTTCGATAAATATGTACATTTTTAACAGTGGTAGAGCCACGCGGCAGCTTTTGCTGTCGCACGGATGGGCCGGCTTGAACCGGGGTGGTACCACGACCTCACAGAAAACCAGCGTGAAGTAGAGGTTTACCTCTGCGTTTCGCTTGGTGAGTGCTGGTGGCCGGAGGCCCTTTTTACTGGAATGAGGCATTCCATCTTAGTCCTCACGGGTGACAACGCATCTACATTTTGATTTGTAATAGAGGATAGATGTAGATGTCTATGGGCCGCAGCAACCACTTACCATCAGGTGGACTGTGTGCTCGTTTGTCACCCTTATTATATATATATATAAAAAAATAATTTCTATTATTATTGCACTGTTTCTTTTAAAAAGCTTGTATCAGAATTTATAGCTATAACAGTTACTTTTTTTATGACGACAGCAAACATTTATTTGCTCTCATTTTCGTTGTCGATATTTTTTTTTTATAGGAGAGGGGGCAAACGAGCATGCGGCTCACCTGATGGTAAGTGATTACCGCCGCCCATGAACAACTGCAACACCAGGGAGGGAATTGCAGATGCGTTGCCGGCCTTTTAAAAAGGAGTACGCTCTTTTCTTGAAGGTCCCTAAGTCGTATCGGTCCGGAAAAATCGCTGATGGTAACAAGTGAGAAACTTAAAAAATAGTGCAACTGACTTCAATATAAATTATTAAGGTTAACTCAAAAACTACTGATCAGACCTTGATTTGACAACATGAGAAGCATCAGTTTCAAATAAAATAAGAATAATCAAAATCAGTTGACTTAGAAAAGTTATGAGGCAACACACTTAAAAAAAGAAAAATAAAATACAGTCTAATTGTGTACCTCCTTATATTTAAAGTCGGTTAAAATAATGGGATCAAAATAACATACGTGCCGGTATAGTTCACAACATTTCATCAAATCAAATTTCGAAAATACGAACGTTTTAACGTGTATTTAATGATAATTTAATATGAAAAGTTCGGTATCTTTGAGATGTCTCTTCATAATTTCGTCACACATTCTTGCATTTGTCCATATTAACAAACTAGACCTATTAGAAACTTTCTCATATTATACATATTACACGGCCATATTAATGAAATGCTCAGATTATACAACGAACAATATAATAAGATAGAATAAGGGTGACACACGAGCACACAGTCCACCTGATGGTAAGTGGTTGCTGTGGCCCATAGACATCTACATATATCTTCGTTTGCGAATTAAAATGCAGATGTGTTATCAGCCGTGAGGACTAAAATAGAATGCCCCTTTTTCGGTAAAAAGGGTCTCCGATTCTCTATACTCACCATACGAAACACAGCAGCATTAAGCTGCTATTTTACGCTGATATTCTCAGAGAGTGTAGTCCTTCCCCAGTCGAGCCGACCCATTCGTGCTACAACTATACTATTGATATAGCTAGCATGGCTCTACCACGTATTAAACTGACGTAGTCCTAAATTTTTAATCAATTAATGCATGCTTATGTATGTCAAATTTACCCCAGTCTGCAAAACAAGAGCTCAGATAATAACTGGTAAGAAATTCTGGCAAGAAAATCTTATCCCTCAGAACATATGTACAATCTAAGTCCTAGTGACAATGCATCTGTAGCCGTCATTGTTTGAAGTTTACTGTGAGGCAGGACTGACTGTTTAGGACTCCTTTTGGGTAGATATCACCCTCTTACCTATTTCTGCCGCTGATTAGCAGTGGTTGCTGCTATACTGCTGTGTAGCAGCAAGGAGGAAGGAGCTTCTATAAATACAGACTATGAGGCATTCCATCTTAGTTCTCAAAGATGACAACGCATCTCTAGCCTTCCTTGTTCGAATTTGGATGCAAGTGTCAATGAGTTGTAGTAATCACTTACATCAGATGGACTGTATGTTCATTTGTCACTTAAATTTTATAAAAAAAAAACGGCTGTAGTTCGAGCGAGTCGGCATAGAATACCTGCGTGAAATAGCAGCTTTATGCTGTTGTGTTTCGTATGGTGAGTAAGAAGGAGAGACCCTTTTTACTGGAAACGAGGCATTCCATCTTAGTCCTCGGGGGTGACAATGCATTTGATTGTTAACCGGTGGACTGTAACTTTGTATATAACCTCAGTTTTATAAAAAAATAATTAATAGATTCAGGTGTTACTTTGCGAAAATCCAGTCATTTAGCAGTCAGCCACCGCACAGTCTATTTTACCTGAGGATGCCTCGTGTAGAGACGACACACGTGTCGTATTATCAACGGTGGAGTGTCTTTCCTAGGTAGTGGTGTTGGGAGCAGATGTGCTGGGATTAGTGGTGACGAGGATAGTGCACACAATTGATGGAGGGCGGGAGGTAGTCTTGAAACTAGGTAAGACACATCATTTAATTTGTATGATTTTTAACATGTTTTTGACCCATGACTCCAGAATAAAATGAAAGCCTAAAACTCGAAAACCGGTTTACGGTATAGTACACTCGTTTTTTTACGTTTAAATTTGATGTCGTTACGAGTACCTTGAGAACGCCATAAAAGGCAAACCTGGTCAAACAAGAAGATATATAAAAAAACATGGGACAAGATCGAATTAAGATCAAATTCTAGTTATAGTGTTAACTGTACAACATTTATCATCATCATCATTACAGCCCTTCACAAGTCCACTGCTGAACATAGGCCTCCCCCAAGGAATGCCACAAAGCACGGTCCCGAGCCACCTGCATCCATCGACTTCCTGCATGTCTTACCAGGTCGTCACTCCATCTTGTGGGGGGACGCCCTACACTTCGCCTACCGGTACGAGGCTGCCACTCGAGAACCTTTCTTCCCCATCGGTTGTCGGTTCTTCGAGCTATATGGCCGGCCCACTGCCACTTCAGCTTACTAATCCGTTGGGCTATGTCGGTTACTCTGGTTCTACTGCGGATATCCTTATTCCTAAGTTTATCACGCAGAGAAACTCCGAGCATAGCCCCCTCCATAGTTCGCTGAGCGACCTTGAGCTTCCTCATACGGCCAGCAGTGAAGGACCACGTTTCAGTTCCGTAAGTCATCACTGGCAACACGCACTGGTTGTACAATTTTGTTTTAAGGTTTTGAGGTATTTCTGACGAGAAGATGTGTCGTAGCTTCCCAAACGCTGCCCAGCCGAGTTGAATCCGTCGATTGACCTCTCGGTCGAAGTTGGACTTACCTAGTCGGACTATTTGTCCCAGGTAAACATACTCGTCAACAACTTCAAGCTTAGTGCTCCCAACAACTACCGGCATAGGTGTGACATGGACATTAAACATAATCTTTGTTTTGTCCATGTTCATCTTAAGACCTATCCGTTGGGAGACACTATTGAGGTCATTGAGCATAGTGCTTAGCTCCTCCAGCGATTCTGCCATGAGGACTATATCGTCGGCAAATCGAAGGTGAGTGATGTACTCGCCATTGATGTTAATTCCGTATCCTTTCCAGTCCAGAAGCTTGAAAACGTCTTCCAATGCAGCGGTGAAGAGTTTCGGGGATATAACGTCACCCTGTCTTACACCTCTCTGCAATTGGATAGGTTTCGTACTCTGGTTCTGTACTCGGGTAGCCATCGTAGCTCTACTGTACAAACACTTCAGCACTTCGATATACCGACAGTCAACTTGGCACCGCTGAAGGGACTGCAGCACCGCCCAAATTTCGACGGAATCAAAGGCTTTCTCATAGTCCACATACGCCAGACATAGTGGCAAATTGTACTCTTCGGACTTCTGTACAATTTGCCTTAGGGTGTGTATGTGGTCTATGGTGCTAAAGCCCTTTCGGAAACCGGCTTGTTCGGGAGGCTGGAAGTCGTCAAGTCTGCGCGCGAGACGATTCGTAATGACTCTCGAAAACAGCACGTAGACGCGGCTCAGAAGGGAAATCGGTCTGTAGTTCTTCAAGAGAGCGTTGTCACCTTTCTTGAAGAACAAGACCACCGCACTTCTGCTCCACGCCTCCGGTGTAATGCCACCATGGAGGACGGAATTAAAGAGCTTCTGAAGGACTTCAAGTACCGGTCTTCCACCCGCTTTCAGAAGCTCCGCTGTAATTCCATCCTCGCCTGGGGCCTTGCCGTTTTTAAGGTGCTGGAGAGCCATTCTAATCTCGCTCAGACTGACGTCCGGGATATCTTCGGAATAGTGTCGAATAAGACTCGCTCTTGGATCGTTACTCACACTTGCGTGTGGCTCCAACGATGACGTGTACAGCTGCCCATAGAACCTCTCAATCTCACTCAAAATCTCAGGTGCCCCGGAAACGATGCTGCCACACTCGGTCTTCAGCTTTGACAGTTGGCTCTTTCTGGCAGACAGATCTCTGGCAAAGACTTTGGAGCCTTGGTTCCGCTCGATCGCTTCTTCAACACGAGCTGTATTAAAGTTGCGTAAGTCTCGCCGCATGCATTTGGAGATCTGTCTGTTCAGTTGCCTATATGCTGTCAAATCTGTTGAAGAATGTAGCCTCATCTCCCGTCTAACAGCCATGAGATTAAGAGTGTGATCGGAGAGTTTTTGTGTTCTTCTGCGGTGGGTCTTGCAGAACTTAGCTCCGACCGCATGGACAGTTTCCACGAGCTTGTCATTCATATCGTCCACTTCATTGCAGTCTTCTAGGCACTGAAAACGGTTTTGTAACTCGAGCTGAAAGGTTTCGGGACTTTGGATTAGAGCACGAGGGGGACGGAGCGTTGACTTCATCAGACGAGACCTCTCCAACTTAACATTTAGGTTCAGTGTGCCTCTAACCATTCGGTGATCGCTGCCGGTTTTCACCCTCGCGATCACTGAGACATCACTGAACAGTTGTCGTCTGGTCGTCATAATGAAGTCAATCTCATTTTTTGTCGAACCGTCGGGGCTCGACCAGGTCCACTTCCTGTGGGGCCGCTTCTTGAAGAAAGAGTTCATCATAAAGAGTCCCTCTTTCTCCATGAAGTCGGCCAGCTGCTGGCCCCTTGGGTTCCGTTGCCCTATTCCAAATTTCCCTACTTTCAGCTCTCCGTTCTCTCTTGTGCCTAGTTTTGCATTGAAGTCTCCCATTAACACCGTATATTGGGTTTTGGAGGAATGCATGGCTCTAGAGATATCCTCATACATTTCCTCCACCTCCTCATCGGGGTGTGCCGAGGTTGGTGCGTAAACCTGTATGACCTTCAGCGAATACCGTTTGGTGATTCTGAGTATAAGGTACGCAACCCTCGTCGACACACTCCCGATCTTTACAACGTTGTTAACGAGAGACTTGTGGACGATAAATCCGACACCTCCTTGGGACAGATGGTCGCCCTCCCGGTGATAGAGCAAGTTGCCGGATTCGAGGATTACCGTGTCCTCCCCCTCTCTTCGGACTTCGGATAATCCTATAATATGCCAGCGCAACTTGTCTATCTCTTCTTCCAGCTCCACGATCTTCTCGTCAGTCCTCAGGGATATGAAGATATAGATATGAAGACTTTATTACAGGTATTTTTAAACGATTTAAAAAATGAGGAGGTACTCAATTCGATTGTATTTTTTTAATGTGTGATACCTCATAATTTTTTTCTATGTGAATATTGATTTCGATGATTCTTTTTTTATTTGAAAACCAGTGCTTTTCATGTGGTCCCATATAAATTTAATCAAGGTCTGACTAGTAGTCTCTGAATTATCCTTAATAATTTACATTAAAGTCGGCTGTACAAAATTTTTACTTATCACTTGTGTATATTAGATATCTATGTTTTATTATTGTAAAAGAACGTAACCCTCATGTACGTAATCTCCAGTAATCCTGTATCGTGGAGGCGATTAATATACAAAATATCCTCCATACCGAATTTCGGTCACAGTGGTCAGTCCGAAGGAGACTAGCCATCCGTAGGACAGGATTATGATGTCCAAGATACACTCTCTATTCCCTCACCCTAATAATCCGATGGGACAGCAAACCGACATGATCGTAGAGAGATAAGGCGCTATATACGGCTTTACTTTCCAAGGCACGGGGGTTAAACACCGCCATGTTTCTGACTTCGTGTTGCTACTGAGAATGTTTGTACAGAAAAACATTCTGACCCGGAACAATTATTAGTAGGCCATATAACCACTTGTTCTACGCGGGATTCGAACCCGCGGCTCTGCAGGGCCGCAATCAAACGAATTCCCACTACGCTATGGAGCTGTCAACCAAAGGTTATATATAAACATCAAATTAAATTCACAGCGTACATACATCCTACTGCGCACAGGCCTCTTTTATGCAGCAACTATCCTTCCAGGCTGCTCTAGTGAGTGTTGATGGACTTCATCACGTCCATGAAATGTTTTTGTAAATACCTCTTTTAATTTTTAAATTTTTCCGTCGGCAGTATCGCTTTGCAGACGATTTAAAGCTCTCAAAAAAATTCACACATTTCGTTCATCAGCAAATAAGTGACGTCTGGTGGTGGTCTAATTCTTTTTCTAAAATAAAAGTATCCAAGTTACTCCTTATAACATCAGCTATCTGCCAGTGAAAGTCCCGTTAAAATCGGTCCAGCCGTTTCGGAGATTAGCCGGAGCAAACAGAAAGACAGACAGACAAACATTTTAAAAATTGTTTTTTTTTTTGTTATTAGTAGTGTGTATATTTTCATATGCATTTAGTAAAAGGCAGTTATTTTAACATTACAAACAGACACTTAAATTTTATTTATTTGTATTGATGCGGGCTGACATCGACTTCTGGGAAAACGTATATATTGAAGAAAAAAAAATCTATTCTCTTCTAATTTCATGTAAAAATTTCTTATTAACTATTTATCACAGTTTCGATATAAAATTGTGTTAAAGTACAAAAAATATTTAAACTCTTTTTGCATCAAAACTTTATGAGATAGACGGTATAGTGCTAGTAACTTTGGTGCAAAATTGTGAAGGAGAAATTTTGAATGGAAAACCATTTATTTTAAGAGTGTTTTGATTTGACAAACATTCCTACATGTTTTTCTTTAAAATATAGCTTAGATTACTCCTGTCATTGCTCTCTATCCGTACGTAAAGTTTCATTATATATAATAATACATTATGTATGATTTCCACAAAAACAACGGAGTAATAAAAATCAAAAACCAGTCCAGTTTTCTGTGCAATAAACGGAAAAATTGCCAAATACATTCACTAACCAGGAGATTGCAGCAAAGCGGGGTTCTTAAACAATATCCTTGGCACGTTGTTCTTAGATCTGTTCTAAATGGTTGGTGTTGTAACTTGCTCTCGGAGTCGTCCTGGGAGCCACAGACTGGAAGATGCGCGACCCACTTCTAGCAGCGAACGCACTGGAGCTTTTGCAATGTTATCTAATATGTTAATTATTTTTTTACCGACTTCGAAGAGGAGGAGGTACTCAATTCGACTGTATGTTTTTTATGTGTGTGTTACCTCATAACTTTTTTCTTGGTGAACCGATTTCGATGATTCTTTGTTTATCTGAAAGCTGGTGTTTCTTATGTGGTCACAAATAAATTTGATCAAGGTCTGATCAATAGTTTTTGAGTTACTCTTAATAATTTATATTGAAGTCGGTTGTACAAAATTTTTAGTTTTAAATTATTTTATAAAAATAGACTTTGAAGTGTCTTTCTGTAATATCGATATAACAATCTAAACTGAAGTTCAGGGGGTCTTTTGCATGCTATTAAGATGCGAGTTAACATTTTTAAATTTTTTGTCAGTCTATCTTTCCATGCTAATCTATAGAATTGGCTGAATCGATTATCTAGTAGTTTTCCATTGGACGAAATTCCTCAATTTCAATTCTCAGTATAATATATTATTATTATTATTTTATAAAATAAGGGTGACAAGCGAGCACATAGTCCACCTGATGCTAAGTGGATGTTATAACCTATAGACATCTATATTTATTCTCAATTAAGAATCAAAATGGAGATGCATTTTCACCCCTAAGGACTTTTTTTTTATAGGATATAGGAGGACTGATGGAATGTCTAATTTCCAGTAAAAAGAGTAGCCGGTTCTCTACACTCACCACACGAAACACAGCAGCAATGAGCTGCTATTGCATGCCTTTAGCGCAAAACGCGTAGGCATGTTCTACTAGCGTCTAAAAATCAAGATTCCAACGTTTTGTCGCATGAAATTGTGAACATATAAATGATATAAAAAGCACGTGGCCTGAAAGATAAATGATTGTTGAACTTATTTGTTTTTTAAACCGATCAATTGCTATATACATAAAAAAGCTGTTTTCGTGTCATAAGGTGTAGATGTGCCCCTATTTCTAAAAAAATACCACGTTGTTTTACATTTAGTATGCTGTCGCCAGTCTGGGTCCTACTTAATTTGTTCAAAAGAAGTGGGCCCAGATACTATTATATTGTACTAGACTGCATTCGAATACCGAGTTGGGCCTTAAACAGTTATTGGGTTTTCTGTCAAAAATTCTCAGTTGCAACCCGGATCACTTAGGAAGTAAGTGGCGTTTCACCCTCATGCCGCGGGAAGCACGTAAAGCCTTTGGTCCTGCGCATAGGGTTGCCATCTCCGAAAATGAAAAAGCCGGATTCGGCGCTCCAAAAAGTCGGATATTTGGCCCTAAAAGCCAGACAGTTGTTTTTAGCCAAACATACCTTTCTGAGGCCATGCAGCCAAAAAACTCACCAACTCCAACCCCCCGAGAAAAAAAGCTAAAATATTCCGTTACATACGTTAATTGTTTATTAATTTAATCAATCGCAGCACAGTTTCAAGTGTATACGTTACTTATTTATTTATTCTGGAAGCGATGCGTGCAACGCGTTACACCAACAAAAAGCCTAACAAAAGCCGGACAGGCCGGACACATAAAAATTTGGCAGGTCACAACCCGAAAAAAGCCAAACATGTCTGGCTAAAGCCGGACAGATGGCAACCCTGCCTGCGCATGATCTTTCACCGGTCGTGTCGTATTGCTGTCCCATCGAACTATGAGAGGGTGAGAATAGAGTGAACCTGTGCTTGCGCATACAATCGGGCACTATACTCTTGTCTTGCGTAGATGGCTAGTCTCCGTTGCCACTGGCTGCCGTGACAGAAATTCAGTCTGGAGAACATTATTCTATGGTAATACGTATAGTTAATAATCTATGACTACAGCGTTTCCAACAATCTAGAGGCAGATGTTATAATGTCATGGCGTAATTATTTTGTATCTCATTATGAGTGAGCTGTTGAGACTGCCATGACCGCAATTCGGTCTGGAGCACATTATTATGGTAGGTACCACGGAATTCAGACAGGCAAGAACGAATGGAGAGCAGTGCATGTACCTACGTGTAGAATACTAGTACGACTTGCGCATCGGGTTTCTTCTGAGACACATGTGCGTATGTGTGGATCGAGTAGAGACAAGCGTGTGCTGTCGTAATTTCAACTACCCACATTAGCGTAGGTATATATAATCAAGCTATTATATATAGGTACTCTAAACTAGCTACATAAACGAATATATAGATGTATACATAACATTAGGACTCTAGGACTACTGTCACTGTTATAGCATTTCAAAACTCCACTGCTGTACATAGACCTCCCCATAAATTGCCTCATTAGGGGGATATTTGCCATAGCTTGCTACGCTTGAGAGGCGGGTTGGGAATCGTAGTTTTTGTAGATTACTCCTTTAGAACTGATTTTTTATTCTATGCGATTTTTTTTTACATAACCCGCGGCACAAAAATTAGATGGGGAGCGAAATAAATTCGGTATGTTGCTCCTCAGTGTAAAGTAATGGCGCCATCTACTACATTATATATACAGTTCATTTATTTTTATCGAACAAATGAGAGCTAATAATTTTCTGCTCACCAGATGTCGCTTTTAATTGAGTAGTTAGTTTATAAAACTTTATCAGTTTCTCAAGTATTATATTTATACACAAAACAATGCCTTTAATTTCTTGCACATTTTTAACTTTTTTTAATTTTCTACTTTTATGAACACATCTGTGGTTTGGTTTATTTATTTTTATTCTTATTAATATAAAATATAGGTAATAGTACAGAAAGAAACATTAAGGCGCGGGTTGAGCAAAATGTCGCGCTAGTCGTTATTTGTGCGGTTTTTAGGAGCTATCTACTTTTTATTTAAAAGATATATCAACAAATAAAAAACACATTATATTTCTACATAATCTTGATTTCATAAGAGCTGTATCCAATTTTTTTTAAAGGAATAAATATTAATATAATCTCCTTACAACGAAACCACATAAATGTGAAATTATTATTGATAACATGCATCTCCTCGTAAAGTAAGTATTATTTTATTTTGCGATTTACACCAATGGATAGGCAATTTATTAATGAACATTTCTATAGTAAAATTTTTTTCAAAAGACCAAAATTTGATTTTATTAAGAAATTATTTTAAAATCTGGGCGTATTCACTGCCCACGGGCTTGCTGGATCATTGAGCGTTGAGCTCTCGAACGTGGAGCCTGTGTCGTTCGTTAGAGCATCGGGCTGCGCACACGCTCACGATCTTATCAGTCGATAATATTATTACTTATTAGGTTATTTTATAGGTAGTATTATTTGTTTGTTTTGGGTATAATTTTTCGTATTAGTTATACATATATTTGTTGTGTTTTTTACTGCGCGATGAAGCTTTTTGCGTGTATTTTCTTTGAAGTAAATGGAAATAAAAAAATGAAGCACCATTAGCATGTAAGGTTCGAATCCTTTACATTTTCCGAACAAATTAACTTCCCTGCTATGAAAACTGTCAACAATTATACTTCAATTTAGTGGCGCCGCCCTGGTGGCAGAAATAGTTGTGGATGGTCTCATTGGTTGACTTGACTCAGTATTAATACGTAAAATAGCCGCTATATGGCCTGAAAGCGACTTATATGAAAGCATTGAGTTATATGTGCCACGTACAGTACATATAACTCAATGTATGAAAGTTCAAAACTCCAATCGCGTGACGGAGCAGACACGCACCAACGCTTTATTCTTTTTAGAAAGACGCTGCTGCTTATCACCAGGTTTGTCTCCCTCTCTTGCCTCTTAAGGCACCCATGGGATGATATGGGATCTAGTTCAACTTAATGAGGGCATCCACGACTTTTTGTGCCACCAGGGCAGCGCCACTTTACTGTGAGGTAAAATATTTGACAGATTTCATACCGGGGACGATAATTTCTTAGGAAAATGTAATCTTTAAGGTTTCTTTCTGTATTATTAGTTATATTTTATATTAATTACATTAGAAATGAATAAACCAAACTATAAACATAACTAAAGGCCGCTTTTTAGAAAAAAGAATTATAAAGTGCAAATAATTTAAAATCAAACCACTGACGCATTGTGTTGTGTAATAATAATAATACTCTAGATATGTAATGATAAACTATTATTTAAAACTAATTTCTCAATTAACTGATAATGTGTAAAGAAAAACTTTATTTCAGTCCCAACTAGCGACATCTAATGATTGAAAGATTATTAACCCTCATTGTCAAGCTTTTTATATTAATTATTTAGTAAAAGAGCCATCTATTAATAAGCATCAACATAATATTTTTAACTGTGCTTGTAATTATGATTATATTAATCGATAGATGACGCTTTAACTAATGTAGTTTTCATCTATCTAGCAAATAAAATATTTCAGAAAGTATAAACTTCGTTAGAATCGTTGTGATTTTAAACTCCATAAAACAAAAAGCTACACTAAAAAGAGAATCATATACAATACATCAAGGTACTACAGGATTTAGCGTGGGAGAGAATGAGATATAATACAGTATACGCGTTTCCGATTATTTCGGTCTCCTTGTCGGAAGTTTTCACTTCTACCTCGTGTGTTTTTTTTGTTTAATTTATATCGAAGTATGGGTAATTTCTACAGAACACCTTATATTATAGTGACATCTGTCGAAACGTATAGTAAGACGTTAGTATTTTTACAGAATGGCTTCACTGATGTGGATGATTTAAAATATTGCCACTAGATGGCAGTAATGCATAATATAAATCGACGTATCTACTATGTACCATAACAACAAACAAGAATTTAAAATGTAGATAAGAGCTAAAAATAAAAATATTGTTAAAGAAAAAATATTGAAAAGGTTGTCTTTAACAAAGTTTAAAGGGAAAGTTACGAGTATGACTAGATGGCGCAACCGTTCTTGATAAACTAATGAAAACATAATTGAGGGCCAATGATTTTCTGCTCACCAGATGTCGCTAGTCGACAACTAGGTTAAGTTTTTGTTACACAATGTAATTTTAAGAATTTTTTTTTTTAATAAAAGTTTATCAGTTTCTAGAGTATTATATTAATACAAAAAACAATGCGTCAGTGGTTTGCTCTTTAATTTTGGCGATATTTTAAACTTTTTTTTCATTTTTCAATTTATGAATATCTGTTGTTTGCTTTATTTCTTTTTAATTTTATTAATATAAAATATAGCTCAAAGTACAAAAAAAAAACAATAACTTTTACATTTTCCCGACGAATTAACTTCCCCGCTATGGAATCTGTCAAATATTTATACCGCATACCTCACTATCTAGTAGCGCCGCCCTGGTGGCAGTAAAAGTCTGGGATGCCGTGGAGTCATCTGTTATAATGGATGCCATTCTCTAGTATACAGTAATCTTCTAATAAACAAAATGTTGTGTAATGTAAAAAACCAAGCTTAGTCAATAAAAGTATTTGTATGGTAGAGCCACGCTACAGCTATGGTTGTAACAAGAATGGGTAGGCTCGACCAGAGTAGGACCACGCTCTCACAGAATACCAGCGTAAAATAGCAGCTCAATGCTGCTGTTTCGTATGGTGAGTGTAGAGAACCGAAGACCCTTTTTACTGGAAACGAGGCATTCCATCTTAATCCTCACGGGGTGACGGGTGACAACACATCTGCATTTTGATTCATAGTCGAGGATAGATGTCGATGTCGAGGAAGATCCACTTACCAACATGTGGTCTGTATGCTCGTTTGTCAACGTATTCTATAAAAAAAGAGATCTGAATGTGCACAAAAGTGCATAAACAAGAATTATTGTCCCATTCTGCAGTCGCCCTAGATGACTATACACTAATACATAGTGTATAGGCGTCTAAGGCGTTTCTTGCCGACTCTGCCGCTCGATTCTGTGGCATATAGGTAATTGCATCTAATAAGGGCCGTGTGCCGTGTAGTGGCGGTCAAGAATATCCACTACCCCATATCCTCCCGTGGGTGTCGTAAAAGGCGACAAAGGGAAACGAGCAGGAGATGGGCAGCAGCATCTTCCTGGTAACGGCATAAATACAATAAAAAAAACTGCGGTTGCCAACCCGCTCGCCAAGCGTGGCAACTATGGCAATATACCCCCCATGAGCAATGACAATAATAAACGGCCCCCAGTTCCCGGCGGCCCCGCTATTCCTGGCTACGGTGGCGACCATGGTAACGGCGGGGCAGGGGGTGCTAAGAATCTCCGGTGGAGGTTCGGTTGCCACCTTAGACGACTCGACCTGGCAACGTACAACGCACGCACCCTGAGGACTGACGAGAAGATCGTGGAGCTGGAAGAAGAGATAGACAAGTTGCGCTGGCATATTATAGGATTATCCGAAGTCCGAAGAGAGGGGGAGGACACGGTAATCCTCGAATCCGGCAACTTGTTCTATCACCGGGAGGGCGACCATCTGTCCCAAGGAGGTGTCGGATTTATCGTCCACAAGTCTCTCGTTAACAACGTTGTAAAGATCGGGAGTGTGTCGACGAGGGTTGCGTACCTTATACTCAGAATCACCAAACGGTATTCGCTGAAGGTCATACAAGTTTACGCACCAACCTCGGCACACCCCGATGAGGAGGTGGAGGAAATGTATGAGGATATCTCTAGAGCCATGCATTCCTCCAAAACCCAATATACGGTGTTAATGGGAGACTTCAATGCAAAACTAGGCACAAGAGAGAACGGTGAGCTGAAAGTAGGGAAATTTGGAATAGGGCAACGGAACCCAAGGGGCCAGCAGCTGGCCGACTTCATGGAGAAAGAGGGACTCTTTATGATGAACTCTTTCTTCAAGAAGCGGCCCCACAGGAAGTGGACCTGGTCGAGCCCCGACGGTTCGACAAAAAATGAGATTGACTTCATTATGACGACCAGACGACAACTGTTCAGTGATGTCTCAGTGATCGCGAGGGTGAAAACCGGCAGCGATCACCGAATGGTTAGAGGCACACTGAACCTAAATGTTAAGTTGGAGAGGTCTCGTCTGATGAAGTCAACGCTCCGTCCCCCTCGTGCTCTAATCCAAAGTCCCGAAACCTTTCAGCTCGAGTTACGAAACCGTTTTCAGTGCCTAGAAGACTGCAATGAAGTGGACGATATGAATGACAAGCTCGTGGAAACTGTCCATGCGGTCGGAGCTAAGTTCTGCAAGACCCACCGCAGAAGAACACAAAAACTCTCCGATCACACTCTTAATCTCATGGCTGTTAGACGGGAGATGAGGCTACATTCTTCAACAGATTTGACAGCATATAGGCAACTGAACAGACAGATCTCCAAATTCATGCGGCGAGACTTACGCAACTTCAATACAGCTCGTATTGAAGAAGCGATCGAGCGGAACCAAGGCTCCAAAGTCTTTGCCAGAGATCTGTCTGCCAGAAAGAGCCAACTGTCAAAGCTGAAGACCGAATGTGGCAGCATCGTTTCCGGGGCACCTGAGATTTTGAGTGAGATTGAGAGGTTCTATGGGCAGCTGTACACGTCATCGTTGGAGCCACACGCAAGTGTGAGTAACGATCCAAGAGCGAGTCTTATTCGACACTATTCCGAAGATATCCCGGACGTCAGTCTGAGCGAGATTAGAATGGCTCTCCAGCACCTTAAAAACGGCAAGGCCCCAGGCGAGGATGGAATTACAGCGGAGCTTCTGAAAGCGGGTGGAAGACCGGTACTTGAAGTCCTTCAGAAGCTCTTTAATTCCGTCCTCCATGGTGGCATTACACCGGAGGCGTGGAGCAAAAGTGCGGTGGTCTTGTTCTTCAAGAAAGGTGACAACGCTCTCTTGAAGAACTACAGACCGATTTCCCTTCTGAGCCGCGTCTACGTGCTCTTTTCGAGAGTCATTACGAATCGTCTCGCGCGCAGACTTGACGACTTCCAGCCTCCCGAACAAGCCGGTTTCCGAAAGGGCTTTAGCACCATAGACCATATACATACCCTTCGGCAAATTGTACAGAAGTCCGAAGAGTACAATTTGCCACTATGTCTGGCGTATGTGGACTATGAGAAAGTCTTTGATTCCGTCGAAATTTGGGCGGTGCTGCAGTCCCTTCAGCGGTGCCAAGTTGACTGTCGGTATATCGAAGTGCTGAAGTGTTTGTACAGTAGAGCTACGATGGCTATCCGAGTACAGAACCAGAGTACGAAACCTATCCAATTGCAGAGAGGTGTAAGACAGGGTGACGTTATATCCCCGAAACTCTTCACCGCTGCATTGGAAGACGTTTTCAAGCTTCTGGACTGGAAAGGATACGGAATTAACATCAATGGCGAGTACATCACTCACCTTCGATTTGCCGACGATATAGTCCTCATGGCAGAATCGCTGGAGGAGCTAAGCACTATGCTCAATGACCTCAATAGTGTCTCCCAACGGATAGGTCTTAAGATGAACATGGACAAAACAAAGATTATGTTTAATGTCCATGTCACACCTATGCCGGTAGTTGTTGGGAGCACTAAGCTCGAAGTTGTTGACGAGTATGTTTACCTGGGACAAATAGTCCGACTAGGTAAGTCCAACTTCGACCGAGAGGTCAACCGACGGATTCAACTCGGCTGGGCAGCGTTCGGGAAGCTACGACACATCTTCTCGTCAGAAATACCTCAAAACCTTAAAACAAAATTGTACAACCAGTGCGTGTTGCCAGTGATGACTTACGGAACTGAGACGTGGTCCTTCACTGCTGGCCGTATGAGGAAGCTCAAGGTCGCTCAGCGAGCTATGGAGAGGGCTATGCTCGGAGTTTCTCTGCGTGATAAACTTAGGAATAAGGATATCCGCAGTAGAACCAGAGTAACCGACATAGCCCAACGGATTAGTAAGCTGAAGTGGCAGTGGGCCGGCCATATAGCTCGAAGAACCGACAACCGATGGGGAAGAAAGGTTCTCGAGTGGCAGCCTCGTACCGGTAGGCGAAGTGTAGGGCGTCCCCCCACAAGATGGAGTGACGACCTGGTAAGACATGCAGGAAGTCGATGGATGCAGGTGGCTCAGGACCGTGCTTTGTGGCATTCCTTGGGGGAGGCCTATGTTCAGCAGTGGACTTGTGAAGGGCTGTAATGATAATGAAGGGCCGGGTTTTTGGAAATCCTTATAAATCAATTTTGGAAGGTCTTTTAATTTGTAAAACATCATGATCAAATAAACTGTTTTTATTTGAAGAGAAAATATTATACAAAAACATGGTACCAAAGTCGAGGTACTTACAAAATAAGTTTTTTAAAAGCTTGTCTATGGTCCCTATACGGCACTAGGGCTCTAAATAACGTCCATAATTGAACTGCAAGATTTTAGGCGTTATATACCAGAAAAATCACACCTTTATAAAGCAATGGCTTTTAACTACTATTAAATTTGTGGCTTTCGTATAATGAAACGGAAATTTATATGAATTAGAGTCGTGACCCTTATAAAGTATTAGGAAATTCATATAAGTTATAACTAATTTATTTTATAGTTATAAATGAAACAAATTGTAGTTGTGTGCAGATTTTTATTAACTCTAGTAAAGAACATCATAAAATGTTAATAATAGGTAATTTTTTTCAATCTTAGTATTTGGACCTTATTAGGTATTACACTTCTGTAATTATAGTAGATTTTTTGTCACTAAAAGGATTTATTATGTTGTTTTTTCCACAAAATAAGTAAATTTGTTTACGTTTTACTTTGGTGTTAAAGGTATCAGGCAAAGGTAATATTTGAAAACTTCTTAATTCTCTCTACCAATTCCTTTTCCTGTGTGACGGTATTAGACCATCCTGAGAATCGTTTCCTTTTTTGCTCCATTAAGGTTCCATTTTTGTCTTTACTGGAAACAATATACTTATATTATATATGAAAAATACTTATCTCAAAAGCTGCTGTTGATTTGCGTAAATAAAATCTTATAAAACTACGTAAAAACGAATGGGTAAATGTGTTGCTAAGTATAAAACTCGAAAGCGTCTGGATTATTTTTTTCAATATTAGTTGAAGTGCAAGAAAGGAAAGGTATATATATATATATATAGATAAATGTGGCATTTTTGTGCGATAGCTATGGTCTAGCGTGGTGATCTATCGTTATCACCGCACAAAAGTGCCACTTGTCAGGCCAACTGCTTATTTACAACTATATAATTCATTTAAGTAACTGATCACGCCTATTTTAAAGCTTCTTGCCCCTAATAAGGTCCGGCCCTTATTTTGTGACATATAGTGGACCTTGTTAAGCACTTAGATATGTTCTGAGAAAACCTAACAAAATCGTGATAAAAAGC
Source organism: Parnassius glacialis (assembly GCA_033319125.1). NCBI lineage: Eukaryota > Metazoa > Arthropoda > Insecta > Lepidoptera > Papilionidae > Parnassius > Parnassius glacialis. Next base: position 1,095,599 of record JAVANC010000023.1, on the reverse strand, counting down.
AATAATTTTGGTGACTTACCTTGTCAATCCACCTTCTGAAAGTATTTTAACATTACTATTGCAAAATTATTACATAACGAGCGGTTTTTATTACTAAAACAACGCAAAATTGAATCAGAATATTTTATAGATTGAGTCACGTCGACCGTCCCTGAAGTTATACACAGAGCCACTGAAAAAATTGCCACCGCGAAAGCAATGAACGCCGGTGCACTTTTGTAATTGGTTACTGGGGAGTGGCAGCGCGATATCCATTTTGGATTAAGTATTAATTCCGATAAGTTTGAAGAGATGGACCTTATTTGTAACCGGCCCTTTTTAGGCGGACCCACCTTAGAACAAATAGAGCTTTGATTTCTGAGTGTGAAATTATTATATTCTTTTCACTTCTTTGAAGTCAGCTTTTAATTTTTATAACAAATAAATTTTTCACCCTTTTGAGTGGAATAAGGAATATCACAATATAAATTTCGACTAATAGCAGTTTAAAACTGCTGTTTTTCGTATGGTGAGTGTAGAGAACCGGAGTCTCTTTTTACAGGATACGAGGCTGATTTTGATTTTTATTGGTTTCTTTTTTTATAAGGGTGACAAACGAGCACACAGTCCACCTGATGGTAAGTGTTTGTTGTGACCTATAGACATCTACATTTATCCTCAATGAATAATCAAAATGCAGATGTGTCGTCACCCGCGAGGACTAAGATGGAATGCCTCTTTTCCCGTAAAATGGGTCTCCGGTTCTCTATACTCACCATAAGAAACACAGCAGGGTCAAGCCGCCATTTCACGCTGGTATTCTGTGAGAGCGTGGCCCTTCCCAGGTGAAGTCGACCTATTCGTACTACAACTATACTACTAATATAGCTGCAGCATGGCTCTACCACGTATAAGAGTTTTGTAACTCTCCCTTATTCTCTCTACGTGTATAATATCGAAATTCAGTATGACAAGGCAAATTGTTCGTAACATCTTGTAGATCTTACAAGGTCTACAAGAAAAAAGAAATACTCTTAAAACTAAAAGTTTATATAAAATATTAAAGAACGTTAAAACGTTTTCTTCGGAATACGTGTTGGTCGAGATATTAAAAATAAAAACAGGCTAAAAAGAAAAATTGGAAAGAAACCTGAAAATGAAAACAAACTCCCGGATATGAAAAATAAAATGATTGACGTCGCTGTAGACTTATCCTGGAATAACGGAATTCTTTTATTATTAGTGGCGGTATTAAAAAACGACGGTTATTTAAAAAAGCTGGGACCCGGACAAGTGCGAGTAGGACTTGCACACTGAGGGTTCCGAATAAACTTAATTATGTAATGTTCATCCATCCCGGGAATTATAGGTAAGGTGTAAGCGTCGAACATTGAAATCGAAAAATATGTTTTATGTGATATTACTACCAATACGGGTAATGATTTTCGGAATTTTCCTTTCGGATTTTTGATAGAATAGAATAGAATAGAATAATTTTTTATTCAATATTGATTATTACATAATTCTTATTGAAAGTAATTTTTTATTTACCACTGGTTCGGAAAATACCTCTGTCCTGGGAAGAACCAGCAAGAAACCCAGGGGGACTTTTGTTTTCAAACATATTTCACTTAACAATAATTTCGTTTATACAATTTTTAAATGATTTTTCATAGAACCAGCATGGTGGCGATCACCTTATTCCCAGGGGTTATTTTCATTCATGTATTCCTTGATATTATAATAACCCTTTTTGTACAATTTTTCTTTAATAAAACTTTTAAACTTGTTTACTGACAAACTTTGAATATGTTCTGGGATTTTGTTGTAAAAGCGTATACATTGCCCCATAAATGAATTACTGATTTTGTGGAGTCTAGTAACTGGCATTACAAGCTTATGTTTGTTCCTAGTGTTTAAAGTATGCACATCCTTATTCTTATTAAAGCTATTTATGTTTTTATGTACATACATTAGATTTTCATAAATATATTGCGATGCCAAAGTTAATATGTTTATTTCTTTAAATTTTTGTCTGAGGGACTCTTTACAATTTAGGTTATAAATCGCCCGAACGGCTCTCTTTTGCAAAACAAATATAGCTTCAATATCAGTCGCATTACCCCATAACAAAATTCCATAAGACATTACGCTATGAAAGTAACTAAAATACACTAATCTAGCTGTCTCAATATCTGTGAGACTTCTAATCTTTCTTCCAGCATATGCTGCAGAACTAAGTCTGCTTGCTAATTTAGATATATGGGGGCTCCATTGAAGTTTCGCGTCAATAGTAATACCGAGAAAAACAGTGGTATCCACAAGACTCAACTCCTCCCCATTTAATAGCACATTGGTATTCGAATGTTTTACATTAGGTGTTGTAAATTTAATACACTTTGTCTTATTGCCGTTCAAGAACATATTGTTGGCGTTAAACCAATGTACTAATTTCGATAGAGCATTATTTACATCGTCATAATTAATTGACTGCCGTTTGAGTTCGTCAGCAAATAATACTAAATCGTGATTGTCCCCTACAAGATAAGGTAAGTCATTAATATAGATTAAAACCAGGAATGGGCCAAGAATCGAACCCTGAGGAACGCCTATTGATACTACCAATCACGACTTTTTGAGTTCTGTTACTTAAATATGAAGTAATAAGTCTAAGCGCCAAATTTTTTACACCGTAATGTTGTAGTTTCTTGATTAATGTCTTATGATGAACACAATCGAAAGCCTTGGTAAGATCACAGAAAATACTTAAGGCATCTTGTCAATTCTCCCAGGCATTAAAAATATATTTCATAAGCTCAACACCGGCGTCAGATGTCGAGCGACCCCTTGAACTTACTTACTGATAACTTACTACATAAAAACCAAATTGGTTTTAATGTAGTAATTTATTTGTATTAAAAAATATTAACAATTGATCCAAAATTATTTTTTCAAAAATTTTACTGAGAGTTGGTAGTACAGAAATAGGTCTAAAATTAGCGGGGTCCAATGTAATTACCAGATTTAAATAAAGGTATTACTTTACTATACTTCATTAAATCAGGAAACACACCAGAATCGATTATTAGAATTGACTGAAATGAATTAATGAATGAAAGTATGACAAACGGGCGCACAGCCCACCTGATGGTAAGTGGTTGGTAAGATTCATAGACACCTACATCAGTCCTCGATTAAGAAACAAAACGCAATTTCGTTATCACATCTGAGGACTATGATATTATATCATGCCGCTGCTATAATATAGTTGTAGCACGAATGGGTCAGCTCGACCGGTGAAGGACCACGCTATCACAGAATAACAGCGTCAAATAGCACCTCAATGCTGCTGTGTTTCGTATGGTGCGATACATTCGCTGCGAAGGGTTCTTTATCCCTTTGAATTTTCTATCACGGGGAGTGCTCTGAGGAATTGTTCAGATTAATTCCTGCCGCCAAATTTAACGAACGCACATCCCGTCAAAACCTACGATACCATCCTCACCATCTGGATGCTTGGCGGTCCACGACTGTGCGTTTTACTGGGAGTTTTCTTCCTCGTACAACCTTTCTGTGGATTTGTTTACCACCGGCAACTTTCCGGAACGATACGACTTAAGGACCTTCAAGAAAAGAGCTTACTCTTATCTATAAGGCCGGCAAAGCACCTGAAATTCACCTGGAGTTGCAGTGTGATCTGTGAGACCTGCTCGATAATGTCGGTCGTTATAGTTCGTCGGACATGACTATACTCTTTGGTCGTGGGTCCTGCCAATCGTTTGATCCGGAACGTTCATAAAATTTAATTGCAATCATCAATACTTTTATCCGATCCGGGTCAAATAAACAAATCATTCACGATTGACACAAGTTTAAATATAATCTATGTTGAATAAAAACGCTTCTTATCAACGAGTATTTACTCTATCCTATATTTATATCTGCTATACTTGTGTATCTACCAAAAGCTGAAGAGTATTCCCCGCCCTCCATTCGCGTCTAACAACGATTGTAGATCAGACCCGTCTCTAGAGACTATGCACTTCATTTGTCTCTGACTGCCCGCCGGAGGTACGGCGGGCGAACACGGAAATTTCATTAGTGAATTACTGGGGACGGGTGAAGCGGGATGCTACAAGTCATTGATTATTGTCTTGGTAGGTACGGGATTGTATAAAGAGATCGGTTTTGTGGAAAATTGTACACATATTGTACATAATTTTAGGTATATTAGCATATAATAGCAGCTGAAAATCGCTTATACAACATATTATAACAAAAACCTTGTTGGAATAACACAAATTTTACGGATTTTTTATCGTTTAATTTTAACTTTTTTTAATTTCCGACGTTTCGGGCACTTTCCTGCAGTCACGGTAGCGACAGAGGTGTTTGACTTCTTGATATCATAATTAACGAAAGCTACTTTCAACTTTTAATTATTAATTTTTGGTGGGATATACGCAAAACGAGCTCACAGTATCTTGAAGTCTTGCAGTAGTCTGCTTGGGTTTAGATTTAATTTTATTAATTATGAGATCTTAAGCAGATGGTAGCATCCAGCCATCTTCTCTATTGAAATAGGGAAGTTTATTTTTTATTTTAATATCCTCTCGAATCATCCTTGGTAAGAATCGGTGTTCTTTTGCAAAGATTTTTAGTCTATCAAATTTACAAAAATATCCCTAAAAACCCGCGTGGAAGAACATACATCGCTGATGTGAAGAAACACCGACGCTCCGGGAAGTCTGCAGTATGTCAACATTTTCAGGATCGTTCCAACCATTATATCAGATTAAATAAATACTAAAAATCAATTAAATTTAAATAAATTTTTATTTGCAATTTGTATGTGGTTTTATTTGTGTTTTTATTAATCGACTGCCCCAGAAGGAAGGTAATGTTTTTCTAGAGTAAGTACCTATCTCAATTTTTTGGCACGCTATGTAGCCTAAACGGCTTCGTGGATGTTAACATAAAAAATATCATTACATTCGTCGTCTTGTGGGAGTAACATAGGCTATATTATATTTATATATTGCGTCTGCAAATACAAAAAATGGAGGGGAAGGTTTTATAACAGTATTTTTTTAACGCAGTCGTTTTTTATAATTATTGTTTTAACCAATAAGCTTGCTTACGTAAATATATCGAAACTAAGATAGGCACGAAATTAAAAAATAATATTTTATTAATAATATTTTTTATAACATAATGTTTTTTTGTTTTGATGCTTCTGTTTATACGTCATATATGGAGTGTAGAGTAGAAGGAGAACCATGTTATAAGGTGCGAAAGTTGAAAAAGTGTCCCACTATATACTGAAAATAGAGGTTCCAAAACCTACCACAATAGCGCTGGCGTCTGAAAAACTACAAAATGAATATAGCTGTTGTAGACGGAGTGAAGTCAGCTGAATTCAAATATTTAAAAAATTTCATGACTAGAGTAGTTAGTAAAATGCCAGTATACAAAACCTCAACTATTTACGTAGTACAAAACCAAGCGGATTGGTCGGACCTTGTTTGTTTCTCCATTCTAATTAATTTTGGCGCTTTTTTTTAATTTATCCTATGCTACTGCAGCGCCACCCTTATTGGATGCGTTTTTAGGGACACTTTTTATTTAAAGAGATGATCCTCCTTCCACTCTACACTCCATAACGTCATAGTAGAAAATTGTCATATCGATATCTTTTAGAAGCCATGAGGTGAGGGTAGTTTTACGAATAAGTTTTTTATATTCTCTTTTTATAAAACTGGGGTGACATTCGAACTTACAATAAATACACCTGATTGACTACTGCAGTCTATGGACAATTTGACGGCTCCGTGGCGCAGTGTCTTAGCAATGAGTTGCACCGCTAAGGGGTGCGGGTCCGAATCCCGGACGGAACAAGTATTAGTTTGTCCTAGAGAAATTTATGCTTGTAAACTGCCCCCACGATACAGGAGAAAATCCTAGTGTTGAGGTAACGTTAAAAAAAAAAGTGACAATCGAATTTACAGTTCACCTGATCTGATTGTAAGTAAGTACTGTAGTCTGTGGACATCTGCAACCAATTTCAAGCAATAGAAGCTACAGATATGTTATCTTCTCTGAGGATTAAGATGTAATGCTTCACAGTCTGTTATTATCCTGGTTCCGTATACCCGTTAGACAGTAATACAGTAGTACAAGTTGGGCCACAGAAAGGTAAGAGAGTGTTGCTTACACATAGACAGTAGTCGCATTTTGGTGTTGCCAGTCTTGTATTTCGAATTTCCCCGTATAGTTGTCTTAAAAGCTGATGTATGTTAATTGTAACCCGACTGCACCAGAAGGAGGAAATAGCTCAAGAAAGGTGTGTGTATGTTTCAAAAATTGTTTGGCTGAGCCTACAGCCTAAACGGATGGACCAATTGTTTTTGTTTTTTTTTATAAAACAGGTGGCAAACGAGCATGCGGCTCACCTGATGGTAAGTGACTACCGCCGCCCATGAACAACCGCAACACCAGAAGAATTGCAGATGCGTTGCCGGCCTTTTAGAAAGGTGTAAGCTCTTTTCTTGAAGGCTCCTAAGTCGTATCGGTCCGGAAAATTCGGTGGTGGTAATTGATTCCACAAGGAAGTTGTTCAAGGGAGAAAACTTCTTCCAAATCGCACAGTGGTGGACCGCCAATCATCCAGATGGTATGGATGGTTACGCGAGTTTTGTCGCGATGTGCAATGGTGAAATTGAGCGACCGGAAATAATCCGAAAAATTCCTCAGAGCACTCCCCGTGATAGATGCGATAAAATACGCAGAGAAAAAGTTGTTTTGCAAGTTTCCGCGAAGTTACGTGTTTTTTGTTTAGTCCCAAATATACTCTTTAATAAACTAGAACTATATATATGTATATATATATATATATATATATATATATATATATATATATATATATATATATATACATATATATCACTTTTAAGTGAAGTCTGTGAAACACAGGTATTGAACCTAGTTCAGGCAAGTAGCTAATATTATAATCTTGACTTTACTATTTTGCTTTTGTAAATTCTTTATTATTAAACTATGTGTAGCTTACATAGTTTTAATTTTATCATGGCATGTTATTTTTGTTAGACTTATTGTTACTTTATTTAATTGTAATTATATTTGCTCCTGTATGTAAACACGTGTAATTGGAAATGAATTAAATATTTATTATTATTTATTACTTCGTTTGCCCGTGCGTTACTGCGTTTTACGTGCTGCAGCGACAATGTGCTACAACGTTACTCTACCACGGAATAATAATGTCCTCCAGACCGAATTTTGGTCACGGCGGCCAGTCTCAACGGAGACAAGCCATCGGCGCAGAACAGGATTATAGTGCCCAAGTGTATGCGCAAGCACAGGTGCACTCTCTATTCCCTCACTCTTATAATCCGATTGCTAGTATTTAAGCAAGTGGTAAAATTAAAAATTTCTACAACCGACTTTAATATAAATAAACCTAGCAAGCTAACAGCATAGCAAAGTGGCGAAGCAATCAGCTTTGTAGCGGCTTCTAACGGTTGCCGTTGAGCAATCAGTTTCAAAATAGGAGGTTCAGATGCCTGGGTGATCAGTAATCGATTGCTGAAAACAGAATTAGAAAATTCGAAACCGTTCTCGAGATAATCGTGGGACAGACGGAAAGACGGACAGACGGACAGACATCGTGAAATCAATAAGTGTCTTCGCAAGCTTCGCCGCTTAATAAAATAAGAACATCATCAATGTGATCGAAGTTAATTAAATACGCATTATGCAGGATAACTCAAAAACTACTGGTCAGATCTTGATTAAATTTATATGGGATTACAAACCTGAGAAGCAACAGGTTTCAAAAAAGAATCGTCAAAATCGGTTCATCTAGAAAAAAGTTATGAGGCAACACATAAAAAAAATACTGCCGAAAAGAGAACAGCTTTTTTTAACCGTAATAAAAATGGAAGAGAAGGTATTCATTTCGACCGTATTTTTTTAATGTGTGTTGCCTCGTAACTTTTTTCTACGTGAACCGATTTTGATGATCCTTTTCTTATTTGAAAGCTGTTGCTTCTCATGTAGTCCCAAATAAATTTAATTAAGGTCTGACCAGTAGTTTTCGAGTTATCCTTAATAATTTATATTGAAGTAGGTTGTTCAATTTTTTTTTATTTTACCACTTGTTTGAAGTCGCTAGAAAAATAAAGGCTCAACTAGAGAAATATTTTATAAGAATACCATATATGATATTTGTCAATGTCTGTTGCTATGTATAGCTAACATTCCAACTCGTAAAACAAACAATATTTGAGACCATTGTCGCAGATGCTAATTGTTCCACGTCTCTTTTGGTACAACGTAGCGGTGTGCCTCGCCCCCTTCCCCCCACTTAATTCGGTGATAGTGCCCCGCTGCGACTTTGTTCTAACAATTCGCACTTAGAACACCGAATGGCATGTTTAAACAATTGTTTTATTAGAATTATCGTTACTTTGCGGAGTTTATATTTTACTATGCGAGACATTCACTCTTATACCCGTTTAGTGAAATTCCCATTTCGTCAAGTCACCGTATAAGGAAATACAGGGTTATATATTGCAAAATAAAGGCAAGGTTCAAAATAAGTAATGCAGGCGAATTGTAAAGAATATTAATTAAAAAAATTTCAAACATTCTGTCTTTTTTATCTTTTAAATTCAAAATACGTAGTAATGCATTATTATTCATAAATATCCAACGGCTACTATTTTACTACGCACGCACACATTCCTAAGGGTCGCTTGGTCGGCAAAAACTTCATCGCACATTAATCACATTAAATTTGGGATAATTTCAAATTAAATTAAAAGCCTTATTTACTCTTATTTATAAAAAAACTACAATAATGGTATATCATTATTTATATGTTTGATCTTGAATATAAAATTTGGCTATTCTTTGAAAAATAAACCTGTATATGTTTTAGTAACAACTAAAGCAAAGACAGATGTGGCTGTTTCTTAATTTATCTTACTACTAATATTGCAACCGACTTCAAAAAAGGAGGAGGTTCTCAATTCGACTGTATTTTTTAATGTGTGTTACCTTAGAACCTTTTTCTAGGTGAACCGATTTTGATGATTATTTTTTTTTATTTGAAAGATGGTGCTTCTCATGTAGTTCCATATAAATTTGATCAAGATCTGACTAACAGTTTTTGAGTTATCTTTTATAATGCGTATTTAATTTTTTTATAGGATAAGGGTGACAAACGAGCACACAGTCCACCTGATGGTAAGTAGTTGCTGTGACCCATAGACATCTACATCTATCCTCAATTACACACCAAAATTCAGATGCGTTGTCACTCGTGAGGACTAAGATAGAAGGCCTCATTTCCAGTAAAAAAAGACTCCGGTTCTCTATACACACCATACGAAACACAGCAGCATTAAGCTGCTATTTTACGTTGGTATTCTGTGAGAGCGTGGTGGAGCCGACTCATTCGTGCTATAACTATACAATTAACATAGCTGCAGCATGGCTCTATCACGTAAATGATGATCTCATATTATTCATATTGAAGTCGGTTTTACAAAATTTTTAATTTTATCACTTGTTATTATTTTGATTTGTTATCAAGAATGTCATGCTGCTGCTCGTTTTCTGTTTCAGTTTCCCTCTGTCACCTCTTACGACACCCACGGACGATATGGTAGTAGATGTATTTTTCCACCACCACTACGCGATAATAAACGGTATGACATTTCTCTTAAATGGGGAGGAGTTGAGTCTTGTGGATACCACTGTTTTTCTTGGTATTACTATTGACGCGAAACTTCAATGGGGCCCCCATATATCTAAATTAGCAAGCAGACTTAGTTCTGCAGCATATGCTGTAAGAAAGATTGGAAGTCTCACAGATGTTGAGACAGCTAGGTTAGTGTATTTCAGTTACTTTCATAGCGTGATGTCTTATGGAATTTTGCTATGGGGTAATGCGACTGATATTGAAGCTATATTTGTTTTCCAAAAAAAAAGCCGTACGGGCGATTTATAACCTAAATTGTAAAGAGTCCCTCAGAGAAAAATTTAAAGAAATAAACATATTTACTTTGGCATCGCAATATATTTATGAAAACGTAATGTAGGTACTATGTACATAAAAAACATAAATAGCTTTAATAAGAATAAGGATGTTCATACCATAAAAACATATGCTTGTAATACCAGATACTAGACTCCACATGAGATTGTGTGCTCCTTTGTCACCTACTATAAAAAAATTATATATATTTAATATTTTATAAATGTATAAAAGAGTTGTGATTTGAATTGACCAATAATTCTATTGTCATTCATTACAACCCGCCACAAGTCTACAGCTGAACATAGGCCACTAAGGAATACCACAAAGCACTTACTTCGTATGCAAGCATCGACTTCCTGCATATCGTACCATAGTCACTCCAGTAGGAGGTCACCATACACTTAGCTTACCGGTACGAAGTTGCCACCCGAGAATCTTTCTTCCCTATCGGTTGTCGGTTCTTCGAGCTATATGGCCGGCCCACTGCCACTTCAGCGTACTTATCCGATAGGTTATCTCAGTTACTTTGGTTTTATTGCGGATATCCTCATTTCTAAATTTATCACGCAGAGAAACTACGAATATAGCCCTATCTAAAGCTCGCTGAGCGACCTTGAGCTTCCTCATACGGCCAGCTGTGAAGGACCACGTCTCAGACATATCATCTTATATTATCCCTGGCAACACACACTGGTTCATATAATGATTTCTTATATTTACGCGAAGTCTACACACTAAATGAAACTAATTTTTAAGATACTAATTTTTTAATTTTTTTAAATGTCAGGAATTACAAAGTTAAATTAAACGCGATAAAATCCGTAAAAATTTGTTTCATTTAACACACACTGATTGAATAACTTTATTTATTAAACCATTATTAAGTACATATAACCGAGTATAAGCCAAACAACTTTACGTAGAAAAAGTACAGTAACAGTAGAAAATACGACCCAATTTTGGGTAGAGTTCGCTTCACTTTTTTTATAATTTCTTAGACGCTGGCTTTTGACAGCAAGTATAGTCACGAAGAGGCTAAGGTTTTTCACGTCCTCATCCCAACTAACAAAGCCAGCCGTTTAGGAATCTATGTTATCACGAACAATTTATAATAAAGCGTTATTAACGTTCTAAAATAGCGACATGCATGTTGACCGTCTTATTGATCTAGTGGTCGTAAACGCCGATCATTATGTCCCGGGTTCGAATCCCAGGTTGGTAAATCCAAAATCAGTAATTGGGTTTTCTATCTATTTATAAATTCTCAGTAGCTGCCCGGAGTCAGGAAGTTGGTGGTGTTTCACCCCCGTGCCTCGGAAAGCACGTAAAGCCGTTGGCGCTGCGCCTGATCTCTCTCCGGTCGTGTCGGTTTACCGTCACATCGGAATTTGAGAGTGAGGGAATAGAGAGTGAACTTGTCCTGCGCAGGTCTCTAGTCTCTAAGACTGGCCGTAGTCACCGAAATTTGGTTTGGAAGATGGTCTGAAACAGCCTTTTGGTAACAAATAACAAGTGTTGTAATACGTTGATATCATCACCATATATCATACCTCTAACGCAGTACTGAAGTCTATCTATCTAGTCTATCTTTCCGTCCATATACAATCTGGGCGTCTTCAAGGCAAGAGTGAATAGGCTTTTGTTACGCTAAGACAGTGCGATTTACCGTCTAGGGCTGCATCACCACTTACCACCAGGTATGGTGGTCAACACTGGCTTATAATAAGTAAAAAAAAGTAACTAGGTGTGGTTTCCTTACGATGTTTTCCTTCACTGCTGAGCACATAAGTCAGCTTAAAATTATAAATATCGATTTCATTTATTCCGGCGGGTTCTAACCCGGGTTGTTTTAATGTGAAATTTATGGCAAGCGCTTAGCGCCTTAGTTGCCACGGCTCCTAGTTGCCATGGCTCCTAGTTGCCACGGCTCCTAGTTGCCACGGCTTTTCTGAATAAGAATAGGCTGTGAGTTATTTTATATTAGCGTGACAGAGCACTGTGACTTTCTTTGTTTAATGTTTTTATTTCATAGAAAAGGAGGCAAACAAGCATGCATGTAATAGGTATACGTGGTAGAGCCATGCTGCAGCTATATTACTGGTATAGTTGTAGCACGAATGAGTTGGCTCGACCGGGGAAGGACCACACTCTCACAGAATACCAGCGTAAAATAGCAGCTTAACACTGCTGTGTTTCATATGGTGAGTGTAGAGAACCGGAGACCCATTTTACTGGAAAAGAGGCATTCCATCTTAGTCTTCATGGGTGACAAGGCATTTGCATTTTGATTCACAAGCGAGGATAGATGTGGATGTCTATGGGCCACATCAACCACTTATAATCAAATGGACTGTGTGCTTGTTCGTCACCCTATCCTATAAAAAAATGCGGCAGACCTGATTGTAAGTATCGACCGTCACTCATGAACAATTGCGACACCAGGAGAATTGCAGGCGCGTTGCCGGCCTTGGTTAATGGTAATTGGTAATAGTTAATGATCAAGGAGTAAGCTCGTTTCTTGAAGGTCCCTAAGTCGTATCGGCTAAAAAAATCGCCGATGGTAAACAATTCTACAAAAAATGTATGTGAGAAAAAAACTCAGTAGGTACAATAGACCGCCAGGCATCTAGATGATGTGAATGGTAACGTGAGTTTTGTCGTGATGTGCGTTGGTGAAATATGGTGGCTGGAATTAATCTGAAAAAATCCTCAGAGCACTCTCCGTGGCAAATGTGATAGAGAATGCAAAGGGATGTAACATCCCTTCGCAGCGCCAGTGAATCGTGTCGTTCAGAGAGATTAAGTTGGTACTAGGGAGCCCCGATCTAGAGATGTGAACAGTATTCCAGGTGCTACCGAAGCAGCGCCTTGTAAAATTGCAATTCTTGTGCCGGCATGAAATAGAGGAGATACGATAAAAGGATTTTTTAAGCTGTAAACGCGCAAACTTGTGTCTTCTGGGGATTGAACTGGATTAGATTTAGTCGCCTCCAGTCCGAAACTTTGTCCAACAAAGATTCGCCTTTAGACATTAACTTATTCCAGTACATCATCTCGAGAAATATTGCCACGACAGGTATAAAGACATCACCAGTGCGGTCGTCCGTATAGCAATGAATGTAACTGGTTTGCCTCGTATTATTGATATGCAGAAGAAGCAGCGTAGGTGACAACACGCAGCCTTGTGGGACCCCGGTTTTAATAGGCTTGTAATCGGAGCATGCACCATCTACTAAGGCCTTGATGCTTCGATCTGGAAGAAAACTTTGGATTAAAATGCACGATTTCTCTGGAAGCCCATAGGGAGTGAGCTTCGAAAGGAACGCTTTGTGTCAAACCCGAACGAACGCCTTTGCAATGTCCAAACGAACGTCTGGGGCGTCTCCTTTGGACTCTACTGCCTACTTCCATGGGTCGGATAAGTGAAAAGATCACCAGCTGACTGGCTGTCACTAATCAGCTGGTGATCCTCAAGGATATATATACGAACGAACGCCTTTGCAATGTCCAAACGAACGTCTAGGGCGTCTCCTTTGGACTCTACTGCCTACTTCCATGGGTCACCAAAGTCACAAAAGATCACCAGCTGACTGGCTGTCACTAATCAGCTGGTGATCCTCAAGGATATATATACTTCAGTTTCGTCTTCGTTAGTACTAAAATATAAAAGTATTGTGGATGAGTACTTTTGACGCTTTACAAAACTGAAGGGACATGCGAACTCATAGTTCAACTGATGATAAATGGCTATTGCAGTCTATGATCACTGACAACCTTCAAACAAAGAAAGCTACAGATGCGCTGTCCCCTCTGAGGACTAAAAATAAATGCGACACAGTCTGTAATACCCTGTAATACCCTTATCCTATAAAAAAAATTATACTGGCTTTACTTGTATATTTTTTATAGGATAGGGTGACAAACGAGCACACAGTCCACCTGATGGTAAGTGGTTGCTGTGACACATAGACATCTACACCTATCCTCAATAAAAAATCAAAATGCAGATGCGTCGTCACCCGTGAGGACTAAGATGGAATGCCCCTTTTCCAGTAAAATGGGTCTCCGGTTCTCTACACTCACCATACGAAACACAGCAGTGTTAAGCTGCTATTTTACGCTGGTATTCTGTGTGAGCCTGGTACTTCCCCGGTCGAGCCGACCCATTCGTGCTACAACTATACTACTGATATAGCTGAAGCATGGCTCTACCACGTATGAATATATCTTTCAGACTATTTGGCAGCAGTGATAGATATGAATAACCTAACCTAAAAGTAACACGGGTTATTCTAACAATGTTTAAAATAGGGAGTAACTACAGTTAAAACTTAAAACTGAAATATTTTCTGTGGTTAAACGCTCTCTAGAGTTTCAGTAGGAAACTGTTTAGCGTGTAACTCTATCATTGGTCTGTATTTAGACAAGTAATATGGAACAATCCGTGGCGAGTAGCTTTTAGCACCGCGATGCAATCACGCGCCACGAACACGTACCACAAACAAGGCGTTGTTTGCACGCTCGGAATCGGAGCGGGCGTGTAGCTCGCCTCTTTCACATGCTTCTTCACACGACCGTTGTAACTGGGGCACTCGAGATCGTGTTGTATTAGTATATAAGTATAGTGTAAGTGTTCGAGCACAGGTAGATTTCTGGCCGAATTCGAAGTCGAAGGTTTCGCCGAAAATGGTTTTTTGGCCGAAGGTGGCCGAAGCCGAAGCCGAAGGTTTGCTCGGACATCTCTATCTATTCAAATAAAAAAGTGTATGTTCTTTTGTACAAAATCCTAAATCTCCGAACGTTTTTAGTTTGATAGAATAAGGGTGACAAACGAGCACATAGTCCACCTGATGGTAAGTAGATGTTTTGGCCCATAGACATCTTCATTAGTCCTCGATTACTCCCTCCAGCATTCCTAAGGACTCAGAAAAAAAGGGGTCTCCGGTTCTCTACACTCACCATATAAAACACAGCACATCCTGGTCGAGCCGCACCGTTCGTACTACAACTTCTTCATCGATTGCTTTGAAATTTTGACAAAATGATAAATTCGAATACGCGCGTACATTTTATAATATACTTATGGAAAAACAACGCCATCGGTTGAACTTAAAAGCAACACTTTCTTCTTTTCCATTTAAACAGACTGAGCTACAGCAAATCGTCGCCAGGCTAGTTGTACATATAATAGTTAGTTATATTATACAAATTCTAAAAGTCCTTTGGTATTGTTTATACGTGGTAGAGCCATGCTGCAGCTATATTATGGTTGTAGCACGAATGGGTAGGCTCGTCCGGGGAAGGACCACGCTCTCACAGAATACCACAGCGTAAAATAGCAGCTCAATACTGCTGTGTCTCGTGTGGTGAGTGTAGAGAACCGGAGACCCTTTTTACTGAAAAAGAGGCATTCTATCTTACTCCTCACGGCTGACGACGCATCTGAATTTTAATTCGCAAACAAAGATAGATGTAGATGTCTAAGGCCCACAGCAGCCACTTACCATCAGGTGGACTGTGTGCTCGTTTGTTACCCTTATTCTATTAAAAAAAAACCACGCTGTGAATGTATTAGGCCGCACGAATGGATCAGTGCAAAAACAGAAGCACCGCACTGAATAAATTAGCAGCATAATACTGTTTTATTATGAATGATTAGTGACAAGAACTGGAGACATTAATCCGCATACCAATTGTGACGAAATTTCGTTCTTAAAACGGGAGAGCCCTATGTTGGACAATAGACTTCTACAGGCTGAAGAAGACGATACAATGAAGATGTCTATGGACCACAGTACTACTTAACACTAAGTGGAATTTGTGCTCGTGTGTCACCCTTACTACTAAGAAAATACGCACACCATAACATTAACGCAAACCAAAAAACAACATTAAAGTCATAACAGCCATTTATTCATGGGGCTACTGTGGCCACGGACCCCCAAGGAGAAGACACGGGCAATTTGGTGCTAGATGGCTTACGAGCTTATTAGCAATAAACAAAACCGGGGCCTCGTCGCTGAGCTGGGCTCGCGATGGCTCCAGTCACAAGCGGACGCGAGGACTGAGGCGTGAGCGGGATAACGTAAGCTCTAACATCACTTCGACGGACCGAAGGAGAAGAGAGAATTCGAAGAATAATTTTGTGTTAAAAAAATATTAAAAAGAAAGTCATAGTTAAAACTATTTACTCAATTTAAGTGAATTTAAACTTGTTTAGAACTCTTGTAAATATCAAAATCTACATCGGTTCGCAAAAATAGTCCTTTTCATATAAGATATCGCCAGAAATCTGTTGAAATTCTGGGTTCCTTTTTAGGGATCCGTACCCGTAGGGTAACCAACAGGACCCTATTACTAAGACTCCGCTGTCCGTCCATCCGTCCGTCTGTCTGTCTGTCAGCGGACTGTATCTCATGATCTGTAATAGGTAGACAGTTCAAATTTTCACAGAATGTATGTTTCTGTTGCGGCTTTAACAAGAAATTAAAACTATAACAACAATAAAAATAAAAATAAATTAAAATTAAAGAGGGCTCCCCTACTAGAAACGTATATTACGATGGTACGGAACCCTACATGTGCGAGTCCGACTAGCACTTCGATAAAGATAAAGATATATTTATTTGCAAAAACATGTGTAGATAATAATACATTTGATGTTTATTATTGGTCTGAAAGTTATAATTTTGAATCAACATGTTTGACCATAGTTCGTGTACAAATATGAAAAAATAAAAAAGAAGAATAGCTGTAACAGATAATTAATAAGTTATGACAAAAGATATAATATCTACTAAATAATGTATCAGAACATGAAATAATTGATACGATGATATGAAACAACCTAATTTAATATAATATATATTACTTGAGAGATACATTGTGTTTTCATGCGATGGCCAAGTCAATCTATTTATTTAAAATACAAAAGATTTTTATTATTGATGTGGTCACTATAAGATGTCGTTAGGTTAGCTAATTACGTAATAACTTGAGACAGAAGGACCCTTAAGTAGGGACTGAATAAATTAACCGACTTGGTATTACATGGATCTCTCAACTTTTTACGGTAGGAGAACTGAGTTGCGAGACTTGGTTTTTTACAAGTTATGTTTTTGATGGCATTGTTTTGTTAGAAGTGAATTTTGATATGTTTAAATGATATGATTTTGTGTATTAAGTGTCTGCACATGTGAACTATTAGTGGAAACGGCGAAACAAGCGCCCCGATGTTGATATAAATCTCAAGTTATTTTGTCTGTTAAGGCGCCTTATGAACTTGAGATATTATCTTCCGTTCGGTTTAGTCAAACTGTCGCCACAATATCCCAAGTACTTTTTAATGTTGTGACATCATATTGTGAAGAAGATTTTATAACAAATTGCTTTAAAGGATAATTTCTTATTAATTGTCACTGGCAAAAGTATAACCATTCGGTCCAAAAACCAAATAACAAAAAAGGAATACAATGTCAAATGTTAATTAATATATTTTTAAATATTAATTTAAAAATATTTATATTTCTCTGCACGTCGTTCTTAAATTCTTTACATACTTTTTTTTTAAATTATATAACATGGCTTAGGTCAAGGAATCTACAGCTTTTTTCTTTGTCTTGGACCATTTCAAATAAATCACTAAGGTTAAAACATCATTAATATTAAATCACGGCTGGTGTGATTTATTGTTGAGGGGCGCTTCCCTTCTACAGTGGCGTGGAGGCGACGACTTGCTGCCACAACATATGGCCGCTGTGTTACACTGAACGGCTTAAATAAAAGGTGCCTTTTAAAAACTGCCTAATAATTGTTTCACCTTAGAATTTTAATGTGACATGGTGGTTAATGATATTTTATATAATTATCATGAAAATGAATAGAATCAGGCGTTTCTTTGCGGAAATCCATTTTTATTAAAAACGTTATAAATTAAATAGCTACGACCTGCGTAAAAAAATAAAATGGTGTGTCTTACCCAGTTTGAAGAGCCGTCCTCCCTTAATTGCGTGCACTATCTAATCCCAGCACATCTACTCCCAACATCACTACACTAGGAATGGCACACAACGGTCGATAATGTAACACGTGTTTCGCCTCTAAACGTTTCATTCTCAGGTGAAATAGACTCTGCCGTGGCTGACCGCTAAGATCTTGTGGCGGCGCTGTCGTCGCGCCATACGCGAAAATACATCGAAGCCTAAATCGCGCTAGCAAAATTCCTACAATCTTAGCTCTCAGCGGTTCCTCGCCGCCTGTGCCCTCTTTTCCCTAAAGAGGGTTGCTTTCGATTCGGCTGAAAGGCCACACAAGCCAATGTCAGTCTCACTGGTGGTGTTTAGTGGGTACGCATTTAGGTTTCGCAGTGAGTCCTACATAACTAAGGAGCCGGCTGCCGTGGTATGCTTAGAGCATTCACCACCTCCCACCCCCGCTTCCCGGAGGGTAGCACTTTTCATAGCTTCTGGGCGCAAAAAAAAAAACAATCTTAGCGATCAGTCACCGCAGAGCCTTACTGCACCGTGTCCGAGTCTTACTGGGGCGAAACACGTGTCGTATTATCGATATTTTTCATACAAGTAAGATTGAAAAACGAGCACACAATCCACTTGGTGGTATGTGAATATTGTAGTTTCACTTACACATATTTTCGAAGAATTATCATATACCTAGGATGATAGCCTGGGATTGAGAAGTAATGTGGTGATGTAAAAAAGGTCTCACCATACGAAACAACGTAATGCTGCTGTTTCACACTATTATTCTGTGCAGGCGTGGTCCTGTAGCCAGGTGCCGCGGTTCCACCTGTAGTATGGCTGCAGATGTAATACCGGTGGGCCACCTGTATTACATCTGCAGCCATCACATCATCACATCACAATAACACATCACGTAACACGTACGCGTTGGACGAATTTAGTGCATTCTTAAATAGTATAAGCAGTTGTAGATTTTATTTATAAAAATAACTAAAACTAAAATGAAATAAACTGCCACCACGCTTGCCAAGCGAGGCAACTATTGCAAATATTCCCCCTATGCGGTAATCTATAGAGGGACCTATGTTAAGAAGTGGACTAACTAATATAGGCTGTAATGGGTGTATGTATAGAAGATAACCTACCAGGAGCACATGACCCACTGAGAGGTGAAATTATTAAATCAACAGTAACATTACGACTATGGCAAAATCCCCCTACGAGGTAATCTATGGGGGAGGCCTATGTTCAGCAGTGGACCTTTATAGGCAGTAATGGGTGTATGTATAGAAGATAACGTACCAGGAGCACATGACTCACTGAGAGGTGAAATTATAAAATCAACAGTAACGTTACAACTATGGCAAATTCCCCCCATGAGTTAATCTATGGGGGGGGGGGGGGAGGGCTATGTTCAGCAGTGGACTTTAATATGCTGTAACGGTACTGGTAACTTTCCGAATGAATAGTTAGTAATGTAAACAGTTTTTACATTCACCTTATTTATTTACGAGTACCTTCCTAAAAATCATTTGTCCGTTACTCTCGCGAAAACTTGAAAATGGCTTGACCGATTTTTCTGAAATTATTTGTGTGTGTTTTAGTGGGTCGCTAGATGATTTAGATTCACAATTGGACCCAGTAGGTGTCGCTGTTGTCGAGATCCAGAAATCACCCGTGCCAAGCCGGGGCAAATTGCTCCTATGTAACAAAACAGAACGTTACGGAGAACGAAATGTTTCTTGAATATAGGAATGGGGCATAAAGCAAATCTTTCCCACGACGGAAGAAGCCCATCTCTAGATTAGCTGGCAGCAGTAGACTAACTGGCTGATGTAGAAGAAATAGTAAGCTAACTGCGCCAAGGCGAACCAGGAGCTGCCTAGACTCGTTATATTAAGAACCTTGACTGCCTCGTTGCTCTAGTGAATTGGTAGCTGATCAAGAGGTCCTGGGTTCGAATTCCGGGTCGGGCCGAAATCAGTTATTGGGGTTTTCTATCCATACAAATAAATAAACCTAGCAAGCTAACAGCATAGCAAAGTGGCGAAGCAATCAGCTTTGTAGCGGTTTCTAACGGAAAAAAAATATTTCAAAATAGGAGGTTCAGATGCCTGGGTGATCAGTAATCGATTGCTGAAAAGAGAATTTGAAAATTCGAAACCGTTCTCGAGATAATCGTGGGACAGACGGACAGACGGACGGACAGACGGACAGACGGACAGACGGACAGACGGACAGACATCGTGAAATCAATAAGTGACTTCGCAAGCTTCGCCACTTAATAAAATTGAAGTGTCTGTTTGTAATGTCAAAATTAAAGATTTTTACTAAATGAATATGAAAGTATATATGGTACTAATAACAAAAATACAATTTTAAAGTTTTTGTCTGTCTGTCTGTCTGTCCGTCTGTCTGACTGTCCGTCTGTCTGACTGTTTTGTTCCGGCTAATCTCGGAAACGGCTGGACCGATTTTGACGGGAATTTCACTGGCAGATAGCTGATGTCACAAGGAGTAACTTAGGCTACATTTATTTTAGAAAAAGAATTAGAGTTCCGCGAAAAAAATAAAAACACAAATAACACGCAGGCGATATCGCGGGAACAGCTAGTCTATCTATAAATTCCCAGTAGCAGTTAGTAGTCAGGAAGTTGCCGATGTTCCACCCCCGTGCCTCGGAGAGAACGTAAAGCCGTTGGTTTTTTTTTATAGGATAGGGTGACAAACGAGCACACAGTGCACCCGATGGTAAGTGGTTGCTGCGGCCCATAGACATCTACATCTATCCTCTACTACAAATCAAAATGAAAATGCGCTGCCACCCGCGAGGACCAAGATGGAATGCCTCATTTCCAGTAAAAAGGGCCTCCGGCCACCTGCAACCTGTTTTGGGCCTGACATCCCTTTGGTCGTGTTGGATAACCGTCCCATCGGACTATGAGAGTGAGGGAATAGGGAGTGCACTTATGCATCCTTGATACTGGCCGCCGTGACCGAAAATTCATGTTCATGTCATGTTGGATCGAGGTTTTTTATGTATTTATTTACTCTAAGCTTATTGTTTACAAACAATTTTGTTATTTATTTTTTATAGGATAAGTGTGACAAGCGAGCACACAGTCCACCTGATGGTAAGTGGTTGCTGTGGCCCATAGACATCTACATGTATCCTCGCTTGGGAATCAAAATGCAGATGCGTTGTCAGTGAGGACTAAGATGGAATGCTTATTTTCCAGTAAATAGAGTTTCCGGTTCTCTACACGACGAGACACAACAGCATTAAGCTGCTATTTTAGGCTGGTATTCTGTGACAGCGTCGTTCTTCCCCGGTCGAGCCGACCCATTCGTGCTACAACTATACAATAATATAGCTGCAACAGGGATATATCATTTATATATTATATTAAATTCATTATTTAAAAAATTTCGTAGAGTTAATTTACTTCGCCGTGTAGTGCCTGTGTAAGAGATTTCACTATCCCATATCATCCCGGATGTCGTAACGGGCGTCAGAGGGAAATGCAAGAGGGGATGGTTAACAGCAAATTCCTGATGACAAAAAGAAAATAATAAACTGCGGTTGCCGACCCGTTTGCCAAGCGTGATAACTTTTGCAGAATACCCCCTATGAGACAATCTATGGGGGAGGCCTGTATCTAGTAATTGACTTTTGATAGGCTATATTGTTGATGATGATGAAAGTCGACTATGTAATCGCCATAGCCTTCCAAGACAATTGTCTTGCTGGGAACAAACATGCACAATTATTACATAAAACTTAAAAACCGACAGTTGAATAAACGCTTGCTTGTATTCAACGGTATTAAACGGTTCATATTCAAACTCAGGTCTCGTCAATAATACCTAGATTCTCGAACTATTAGGCCACATTGAAAATATGTATGTATATATATGGTGTTGAAACAACAGCTCGCTCAGAGGTCGGAAAGTTCCCGCCCCGCGACGTGTGAACAGCGCGCCGTGTTTCGCTCATTTACAGATATACAGGCTGTTACGAAATGCAATGGAAAGCTTAGTGTTAATGAAAATATAAACGTTTTTAATTACTACCTTTGTAAATTTATAGTGCACTTGGAAAATCAAATTTGCAAGAACATGGTTTTTTTATAGTATAATAAGGGTGACAAACGAGCACACAGTCCACCTGATGGCAAGTGGTTCCTGAGGGACATAGACATCTACATCTATCCCCCATTATGAATCAAAATGCAGATGCGTTGCTAACGCTGTGGACTAAGATGGAATGCCTCGTTTTCAGTAAAAAGGATCTCCGGTTCTCTACAGTCACCATACGAAACACAGCAGCGTCAAGCTGTTATTTTACGTTGGTATTCTTTGAGAGCGTGGTCCTACCCCGGTCGAGTTGACCCATTCCTGCTACAACTAGACTACTAATATAGTTGCGTCGTTGCTCAACCACATGAAAGTTTGTACGTGTGGTTGTATGTTTTTTGTAAAACTGAAGTTACGAACAAACTGACAGTCCACCTAATGGTAAGTAGCTGCTGCAGCCCATGGGCAGCTGCAACCGACATCACATAAAGAAGGCTACATATACGTTGTTACCTATGAGGATTAAAATGGTATGACTCACAGTCTCCAAGTATATGCTAATTACATTATTTTGCGGGATATTTTAGAATTCTTACAAACAAAGCACCCGTAGAGATGTGTACATGTTGTAATCTCAATACGATACGAATAAGATTTCTATTGTGCTGAAGGCTTTTAGCAATCTGCAATAGGCAATCTTTTATAGAATAAGTGTGTCAAAAGTGAACACAGTCCACCTGATGGTAAGTGGATGCAGTGGCTCATAGAAATCTATATTTTTATCATCGATTAAGAATCAAAATGCAGATGAGTAGTTACCGCTGAGGACTAAGATGGTATGTCTCTTTTTTATAGAAGAGGAGGCAAATGAGCATGTGGCTCACTTGATGGTGAGTGACTACCGCCGCCCATGAACAACTGCAACACCAGGGGAATTGCAGATGCGTTGCCGGCCTTTTAGAAAGGTGTAAGCTCTTTCCTTGAAGGTTCCTAAGTCATATCGGTCCGGAAAAATCGCTAGTGGTAATCGATTCCACAAGGAAGTTGTGCGAGGGAGAAAACTTCTTCTAAATCGCACAGTGGTGGACCGCCAATCATCCAGATGGTATGGATGGTAACTCGAGTTTTGTCGCGACGTGCGATGGTGAAATTGAGCGGCTGGAATTAGTCCGAACAATTCCTCAGAGCACTCCTCGTGATACATGCGATAAAAATGCGTTACCAGTAAAAGGGCCTCTGGTTGTATTATACAAAACACAGCAGCATTAAGCTGCTATTTTCGCTTGTATTCTGTGACCCCGGTCGAGCCAACCCATTCGAACCAACCCATAATTACAGCTGCAGCGTAGTTCTACCATGTCAATAATAAGCCGCGTCTCCACCAAAGCTTTGTTGTCAACACAACATTTGCCAACAAAACTTGTTTCCAGTTTCGGCGGCAACATCAAAGGAATACGCTTGTTGCCAACATTTGTTCCCTCGGTGGAGACGCTTGTTGACAGAAACATTTGTAGGTAACACGTGTTGACAAATGTTGTGTGGACAACAAAACTTTGGTGGAGACGCGCCAATATATATAATAATAGGAGCTCACAACGTGGAAGCTGGTATCATATACTCCGGAATTTTTAATGTAATAAAGACCATTAATGCAAGGTATATTTTTATTAGATAAAATTTCATTTAGTGGGAATACAAAGTAAATACGATTGTTTATGCGAAAACAAATAATCTTCATCGATGTCCGTACCTGCCGACGAACTTTTTATCCAGCAATGGCGAATTATGCATATCAAACTGTAATGATGACTTCAGAAAAAAGACGAGTTTTATTTTTCATTTTTGGTATAATTAATAAACTTCGGAAATCACAAGTTACAGTTAGGATTCCTATACCTAGGGCTGGCCTATATTCAACAGAGGACTTTTATTGACTGTTATGAATGGATAGATGGATCAGAGAGTCGTGGTAGTTCAGGAGCTTACCGATTGCCGTAAATATCATATTACGCGAGCAAATAGGTTCCGATCTCCACCGGCACCAATCAAATTATTGATAAACCGGTTTGAAGTGCTCATTTACCACACCATGTTCTGCGGTGGTGTAAATTGAGTATGAGTACCTATGTTAAATAAGTGCTTAATTCTTTCTTGTTAGGTCATATTCGGATTAATGTTACCAACATTACTAAGTCGATTACTTTAGTTGACAAGTGTAGTGATAAGCGATCGTGTAAAAGAAGTTGCAATTATTAAAAATATAATAAATATAGCTCAATAATATCACCTAGTATTGTGAACTAATAAAAGTTTCTAAAGTAGAATGCTTTTAATATTTATTTAAACACTCTGTATGTAGAACTGTAGTTCACATAGAATTTTGACATTTACTCGCTAATTGACGTATCAGCGCGCGGCTACCGTGCGCCGGCGCCGCTTCCGGTAGCCATCGCCCATTCCGATTTCAAATATTCGAATTTTAAATTTCGAACGACAATCGATCGTGTGGGAGGTCGAGCACTTTTTGAACTACGCTCGATATTAATTTTTTTCGTGTTTCAATGCAAATACGGTTGCTTTTACTACGGTTAAATGACATTTTTGTATATCAAAATAGTTTTATTATTGAAAACGATTGGGTGTTCTTTTGAGGTTTGAAATTCTCATGAGAATAAGATGTTTATGATTTCCTCTATTCTTTAGATTTTATGACCTTTTGGAAGCTTCATCCTCGATTTTTGAAAAATAAACTGTTTCTATTATAGTGTGGTTGCCTTTGTTAGTCTTTCTTACAATAGTAATATTGTTGCTTGATATTTTTTGTATAGTTCTTCAATAGCCACGCGTTTTGCACGTTGTTAAGCCATGCTGCAGCTATATTAGTAGTATAGTTGTAGTACGAATGGGTCGACTCTACCGGGGAAGGACCACGCTCTCACAGAATACCAGCGTAAAATAGCAGCTTAACACTGCTGTGTTTCGTATGATGAGTGTACAGAACCGGAGACCCTTTTTACTGAAAAAGAAGCATTCCATCTTAGTCCTCACGGATGACAACGCATACGCATTTTGATATTTTTATTGAGGATAGATGTAGATGTCTATGGTTCACAGCAACCACTTACCATCAGGTGGACTGTGTGCTCGTTTGTCACCCTATCTTATAAAAAAAGCCAACGACCCTGTGGCTTCAAGTTATGAGTACTTTGACTTGACAATCTTAATAAAATGAAATTAAAGATATCATGATTCTATCACTAAATAGTCCATCACAAGTCCACCGCTGAACGTAGGCCTGCTCCATATATTGCTGCAGAATACGAGCTTGAGCCACCTGCATTTATCGACAACTAGCAAAAGTAAGCATGCACTATTGAATATATCTCTACAAGAAAGCTTCATATTCAAGTTTTAATATTACCTTTACATACAGCATGTAACAAAAACCCTGTAGTTCTCAATAAGTAGGTTATCAGAATCAGTATTCAAACGTATAGAAATAACTTTAATTTAGAAAACTCGACTATACAAAATTCAATTCAATCGAAATACATTTTTATTTGCAAATCGTGTGTAGTTTTATTATATCTATCCTCGATTAAGAATCAAAATGTAGATTTCTTGTCACCCCTGAGGACTAAGACGGAATGCCTCGTTTCCATTAAAAAGGGTCCCCAGTTTTTACACGCCATACGAAACAGCAGTATTAAGCCACTATTTCACGCTGGTATTCTGTGGGAGCGCGGTCCTTAACCGGTTGAGTCTACGGTGGACTGATGAATGTATTAGATGTTTAACACAGTATCCGCTTGCCATCGGGGGACTGTGTGCTCGTTTTTCATTTTTATTCTATAAAAAATCTTGGCAGCTTGGAATTAATTTGAACTCATTGATCGGAGTTCTCACCGTATTAGGAAAGAGTGAGGCATGTTGTTACAGGGGTAAATAGTTACACGCAATTTTACCAAAATTATGAACTTTGTGGTGCATAGTATTGGACTCAATTGGTTCCTTGTGACATCGCGCATTACGTAAGAATGATCAGTGATCCGCCGAACCATAGATAATATACTATATAGGGCATGGCGAACGGCGTGCTGTAAAATTATGTGCACGTGCATCGATTTCAACCCAGCAAGTTAAAAAACATACTTTATAAAATCTTTGATTTCCGATACATTTTTTTTTATTTTCACTGCGTTTAGGCCTTGGACTTTCTTAACATAATAATCAACTTTTAATTTATATTATAGTTTTTTCTGCTAGCGATATCCATCAAAGGTGACTTCAATTTTGTGGGTGGTTTGAATATTTATATTTTATGTTTTGCATATGGGGTATAAATTACAGTCTTTTCTTCTCTACGGTCTTGTATTCAATTCTATTTTCGAAGCGTATGCCTTTTTACTATGTACTTTCACTTATACCATATATGTTTCTTCATGTTTATAAAATGTAAATATACATTGTTTCTTTTTCAGATTGAGAAATTATAAAAGAAAGAAAGGGAGATTATTCCACTTTCTTGCCTAACGTCTCCAGTTTCATACTGGACCTGGAAATTCATAAAATTATTATTCGTCGTAAACGAAAATACGCTGTACTATCTGATGTAATGAAAAAGGAGCATTAGCAAAAGCGTGTGAAGGAAAACTGGCCAAGAAACAAAAAGCTGCGATAAAAGTACAGCTAAACGAAAAGGTAAGGGAAAGACAACGAAAACCTGTAAAAAAAGGAAAAGATAAGGCAAAGAAAAAATATTGGATTAAAGTTCAGACTCTGATACTGAAGAATGGTATTTTTAGTATGTAGCGAAAGTTACAGTACTTCTAAATGTAAAATGTGGGCCCATGTCAAATGAGTAACGGGAAACGTTTACTCATTTATTTGCATAAATTGCAATTTTGATGAAGACTTGTATGTTTTTTTTTATAGGATAGGGTGACAAACGAGCACACAGTTCACCCGATGGTAAGTGGTTGCTGTGGTCCGTAGACATCTACATTTATCCTCGTTTGCGAATCAAAATGCAGATGTGTTGTCACCCGTGAGGATTAAGATGGAATGTCTCTTTTCCAATAAATAGGGTCTCCGGTTCTTTATACTCACCATACGAAACACGGCAGTGTTACGTTGCTATTTTACGCTGGTATTCTGTGAGAGCGTGGTCCTTCCCCGGTTGAGCTTACCCATTCGTGCTACAACTATACTACTGCAGCATGGCTCTACCACGTAAAATATTATTACCTAATTTTACAAAAATGATTACCTATTTTTTCTATCCTATTCTATTCTATAATTTAAACAGAAGTGAGTACCTTATTAATATTAGGATCCAAAAAAAAAGTTTCATAAAAGTGATAATGGCACTTTGATTATTGGTTTTACACACATTGATTAAAATTAGTAAAAGTTATTGAAAGTTGCTTGTAGTTGATGAAGCATATTTGTGATTTTAGTAATAACCATGTTATTTTACCTAAGAATTAAAAACAAGTCACATCCAAAGTAATATGATGTTATTGTTAAAATAGATTAAAAATGAAGATATAGACAGTATCATTACAGATTATTATTATAAGATTATTTAAAATGTTTGTTTAGATTATAGCATTTAAAAACAAACATCAAATGAGGGCATCTACGACTTTTTCTGACACCAGGGCGGCGCCACTTTACAGTGAGGTAAAATATTTGACAGATTTCATAGCGGGGTGATAATTTCTTAGGAAAATATAATCTTTAAGGTTTCTTTATGTATTAATAGTTATATTTTATGTTAATTACATTAGAAATGAATAAACCAAACTATAAAATTTAACTTAAAGCCGATTTTATTTAAAAAAGAGTTATAAAGTGCAAAAAATTAAAAATCAAACCACTGACGCATTGTGTTGTACATTAATTTAATACTCTAGATAATGATAAACTATTATTTAAAACTAATTTCTCATTTAACTGACATTGTTTAACAAAAAACTTTACCTCAGTCAAAACTAGCGACATCTGGTGAGTGGAAGATTATTAGCCCTCATTGTGATTTGTCATTTTTGATTTTATTAATTAATTTATCGTAACACGTGCTTCAAAGGTGTAACAACTAGTTTCGGACTGAAGCAAGTTGTTGCAATCGATCTGTTTTAATTAAATTGCCGATTGTGAGAAAACAACGTAAATTTAAATAATTTTTCAGTAATATTTTACTAGCTGAATATTTACTTTATCGATAAAAACAATCAAATGAATACATTATTTGATAGGCTTTGTCATATTGACAATTATCTAAAAAATGTAACAACATGCCCCACTGTCCCCTAAATGCAATAAAAATGCAGAGATACAATGTCTCTTCGCAAGGCCAGTAAGTCAAGCCGATAGATAATATTTGTCGACTGATCGTGAACTTTACAATGTTAATTAAATAAATAAATGAACGCAACAATTGCAAATGCTTTACCTGCATAGTTGGACGATCCACTCCCCTAATATTTACTCATTTAATAATATACTAACACATGTATTTTTCTAAATTCATAAAGGCTGGTGCACACGCGGCACGTGCCGCCACGGGGACTTAATCGCCTAATATCTATTTATTATTGTAGGCCCCTGTTTGCAAGCTCATTAGCGCAGCGGGATGCCGCGCGGGTGGATGCGACTTTAGCGTAAAGCTTGTACGGCAAATTTGGGTGCAACTTTTTTTAAAGGATAGGGTGACAAACGAGCACATTGTACACCTTTTTTTTTTTTTTTGCGGATGGAAAATCATCTAATGACGCCTTTCGCTGTGGGTGGAGCGGAAGGGAGTGTCAGACTTTTACTGACTAAAAACCATCCGTGTTCCTTCAGTGCCCTTACGTTCCGGAGCCGCGGTATCTCTTTCGAACAGCCCGCAGCCCCGGCAGGCGTCGGCCCTTGTGGGCCCCTTCACGCTGCTGACAGCTCTTTGAGGCGCGCGTGGAATAAAACGCGCCGTCAACACGGCCTGTCGTCGTTAGACGGACGGACGGCGAGCTACCCATTGCTCGCCGTCCACAGGCCCGCGCCTACGGTGGCCGGGGGCCACGACGTAGCCTCCGACGCCCGGGGCGTCTCCCGCGGCGGCCGGGAAGGAAAGCTGTTGCTCTTTCCTTCTCCCGCTCCGCCACCTCCTTCGCTAGCATCACTGCTTCGCAGAAGGTGGTGACGGCATCCCATTCCGTCTCGCTCCGGACCATGGCTTCGACCAGGGCCGGACGCGAGAGGTCGCCGCCGCCTATCGCCGCTACGAGGACACGGCGGTGCTCCGCCCAAGCAGGGCACACCTCCACGGTGTGCTCCACCGTGTCCTCCGGTCGATCCTCGCAGTGGGAGCACCCGGGCGTTTCCTCCCGCCCGATTCGGTGCAGGAACCTCCCGAACACACCGTGTCCGGTGAGGACCTGCGTCAGGCGGAAGGTGACGACGCCGTGGCGTCCCTCAAGCCACTCCTCAAAGAGGGGTCTTATCGCCGCTATAGTGGCGTGCCCAGCACGGGGTTGCGACAGTCGCTCTCTCCATGTCGCCATGAGATCATGCCGGAAGTCTGACCGCTGCGCGACAACTTGCCGCGGCAGCGGGGTTTCCCCCCGGCACAGTGCCTCCGCGCGCCATTCGTGCAGGCGCGCGAGGACTATCGCCTCCAGATCCCATGGCGGCAATCCGGCAAGGAGGCTCGCCGCCTCGCGGGAGATCGTGCGGTAGCCACGAACCATCTTTACGGCAACCACCCTTTGGGGCGCGTTTAGGTGGTGGACGGCAAGCCGCGCCAAACCACGCGCCCACACCGGGGCCCCGTAAAGGGCCATGGACCTCACGATCCCCGCGTAGAGCCTCCGGCAGGAGGCGTTTGGCCCCCCAAGGTTCGGTAGGAGCCGCCTGAAGGCAGCCCCGGTCCGTTCCAGTTTGGGAACCAAACGTCGGAAGTGCTCAACGAAGTTCCATCGGCCGTCGAGGACGAGTCCTAGGTACTTCAACGTCGACTCGACGCCGATGGATACCCCTCCTACCATCACTGAGGATCCCGGTGGTGGCCTGTTCCGAGGACCATGGAAGTGCATGGCCTCGGACTTGTGCAGAGCCACCTCGAGACCCAGTTGCCGGATCCTCTCAACGACTATCGCAACCCCGCGTGTCATAGTTTCCGCCGCCGCCTCGTACGACCCCCCTTGTGCCAGTACCAGCGTGTCGTCAGCGTAGCAAACTACGCTGACGCCGGTAGGGAGGTCGGCGCGC
Organism: Parnassius glacialis; assembly: GCA_033319125.1. Taxonomy (NCBI): domain Eukaryota; kingdom Metazoa; phylum Arthropoda; class Insecta; order Lepidoptera; family Papilionidae; genus Parnassius; species Parnassius glacialis. Next base: position 1,065,245 of record JAVANC010000023.1, on the reverse strand, counting down.
AGCACCCAGTCGTAACCGATGTTCCACAGGGGCGGCCCCAAAACCGAACCCTGTGGGACACCGCACGACATCTCTCGCCGGTTCCACTCACCGTTGCGACCGGGGTAGATGACGGCCCTGTCCGTCAGATAGTCCCCGACTATACGACGGAGATAGGTCGGCACCCGGTGATACCGGAGTGCCTCCCTAATACAGCTCCAGGGCATGGAGTTGAAGGCGTTGGCGATGTCGAGAGACACCGCCAAGACAACCCCCCCCCCCTGGCCACTGCATTCCCCGTCGTGAGGGCTCTCACGCGCATGATGGCGTCCACCGTAGAGCGCCTCTTGCGGAAACCAAACTGGTGTTCCGCAAGATCCGGCCCCGTCCCCGCAAGGTGCTCGGCGAGGCGGTTTGCAATTACTCTTTCAAAGAGCTTGCCCACCTCGTCGAGCAGCACCACGGGCCGGTATGCGGACGGAGAGTCCGCAGGGCGCCCCGGCTTCCAAATGAGGACCAGCTTCCCCGTCTTCCAACGAAGCGGGAATTGGCCTCTCTCCAAACATGCGCTTAGGAGCCCCTCCAGTCGGGGCCCGAGAGCCTCCGAGGCCAGGACCCAGGCTTTGCCAGGCAAGCCATCGGGTCATGGGGCGGTATTCCTGGCCTTGAGCCTACGTACCGCCACTCTCAGGTCTACCCCGGTCCCTTCCGGGATGTCGTCGTCGTCGTCCTGGTGGTCCGCTTCCGGCACCGCAGGTGGCGGAGCCATAGGCGGGGGCGGATATTCCCCTCGCGCAGGGAACAGAGCGCTCACCACGTCCTCCACGAGCTGAGGCCGGAGACTCTGCGTCAGCGGGGGGGCCCAGGTGCGGAGTTTATCCCGCACCATCTTGTAAGGGCGCCCCCACGGATCTCTGTCAAGAGTCTCCAGCATCTCCTCACGGGCCCGATCCCGGGCCCGCATGACAGCCTCCCGGAGGGCGGTCTTCGCCGCTCTGTATCCCTCGTACAGCTCCACCTCAATGGCTGCCGCATTCGGTGGACGAATGCGGAGCCTGCGATGCCTGGCGTACAGGTGCCGCGCGGCGACACAAGCCTCGCGCAGACACGTCAGCTCACGCGACCACCAATACACCTGACGCCGGGCGCTTCCTGGCCGGACGCGGGGCATTGCCACGTCACATATCTCGGACATGGCCTCCTGGAACCACCCTGCCTCATCATTGACGTCGGCAGGCCTATCCGGTGATGACACCCAGGCCTGCACGATCGAGGCTTCCAGGAGGAGCTCCCGGTCCAGCTGCTTCAGCGCCCAACGCGGACCACTCGGGGCCTGTTGGACTGGCGCGCTCGAGGGCTGGGTGGAGACGTCAAACCGGATGTACCGGTGGTCGGAGTAGGTCTCCACCCCCTCCATGACTCGACAGTCAATGGCACGCGGCGACAGAGCGGGGCTAGCGAACGAAATGTCCACCACCGACTCGCCCCGCATCCGCACACACGTGGGGACAGAACCCCGATTTAGGACGACCAGGCCTGTCTCCAGAGCCCAGTCTTCCACCATCCTACCCCGCACATCTGTACGACGAGAACCCCAAGCCAAGTTCTTGGCATTGAAGTCCCCGAGGACAAGTACGGGGAGGGGATAGCTTCCGACGACGACTGCTCTCAGCTCTGCAAGAGAGTTATGGAGCTCGGCGAGAGATCGGTTCGGGGAGAAGTACACCCCCACAACGACGAACTCCCCGAACCGTGCTGCTACGCACCCCTGACCCCTCCTGAGACCTTCAAGGGTCGGGGTACCGGCGGCGGCCGAAGAAATGATGGCCACTGAGCCGTTAAGGTCCGCCACCCAGTCATCCCTAGGCCAGACAAAATACGGCTCAGCGACCACAGCGATGTTAATCGACCACTGCGCCATGCTCTGGAGCAACAGATCCTGAGCGCAGGCGCAGTGGTTGATATTCGCCTGGAGGAAGCTTAATGGGGCCGTTATAGGCATTCCATTTCAGCTTCCTCCACGGGGCGCCCCTCTGCGAGCGTCGGTGTCGCGGCGACGGCGGCGGCAACAGTGACAGCGGCGGCGGCGGCAGTTGCGGCTGCGGCGGTGGCCATAGAGGCGGTGGCGGCGAAGGAGGGCCCTCCCCTACCCGCGGCCTTGGCCTTGGCAGGTGGCACGCAGGCCCTGCTTCCGGCCCAATGATCGGCTGGCTTGCCGGTCGCCGCACATGCATCACAGTGCGGCGTGGCGCAGCAGGTCACCGATTTGTGTCCGGGCTGACAGCAGCGGAAGCAAAGGCCACTGCGGTCAACCTCCGAGGCGCATTTCACTGACACGTGATGTCCCACGAGACAGCGGTAGCACCTCAGAGGTCTGGGCTCCAGCAGCTTAACCTGCGCTGAGACCCAGCCCACCAGAAGCCTTCGGCCCTCCACTATGGCTTTGGCCGCCGTAACAGGGCAGCACACCGTGGCGGCATGCATACCCTGTTGGTCCGGGCGTATAGCGCCTGACCTGACCTGGTCAGTAGTGCACCCCCCGGACCTGGCGACGGCGGCCACCAACTCCTCCTCCGATACCGAGTCGTCCAGACCCATGATGCGCAGGTCTGCGCATCTGACGGGCCTGGACACTCGGGCCTCGTCCGCGTTCAGGGACGCTCTGAGCTTCGCAGCCAGAGCGTCTGCGGTCGCGCCACTGGATTCCCCGGGAATCTCCAGCATACGGGCCCCCGTCTGGGTGACTTTGAGCCGGAGGCCCCCGGTGATCCCGAGCTCACCGAGATCCACCGCCTCTTTCGCCTTCGCGAGCAGATCGCGGTAGGTAACGCCCTTCTTTTCCGCGTCCGGCTGTAGTGTAATCACTACGGCTGCGGTATTCGGGGCGCGGAGACTAGCCGCGGTCTTGCGCGCCCTGAACTGGCGCTGCCGCTCCTGCTTCTTGCCCTTTTTGGCTGCCTTCTTCCCCTTTTTTTTGTCCCCGACAACCTGCCAACCGGCTTCAGCCGCGGGAGGTGTAGGGAGCTGGGGGGGGCGGTGGCGGCGGCGGCAGCTGGCTTGCCGCTGGCGCTGGCCCATTCGCCGTAGGCACTGGGGCTGGCGCAGCCACCACCTGTGCTGCCGCCTTGCCCTTTTTTGCCTTCGCCTTGCCTCTCTTTCCCGTCGCCGGCTTAGCCGGAGCCGGTTCAGCCGGTATTGGTTTTGCCGGAACCGGCTTTTCAGGAGGGGGAGGGGCAACTGCAGCCCCGTCCGAGGGCTGGCTGGACGGCCCCGGCCTGGATGCTGCAGCCGTGGCCGCCGCGTACGAGAACGTTGCCGGCCTCGCTGCCGTCTTGTTTGCCCCTAGGGGAGGGCGCAGGACGATGCCCTCCAGCACGGAGAACCGGTGCTGGAAGGCAGCCAGCTCCTGCCGGGTACCAGGTTCAGAACCTGGTTCTCCACCGGCACGGGCTGGCTTGGGCAGTGCGTCTGGGGCGCCGCGCGAGAGGCAGGCTCATGTAGACTGGCCAGGTCTGCGCGGAGCTTCTCATTCTCCTTCTGGAGAATCTCCATGGCGGATGTCAGGCGGGCCACGTCCGCCCGCAGCTTCGCCACCTCGTCCGCATTAGACCCGGACCCAACAAAGTTGGCCTCCGCAGCCGCCATGATGGAGGCGGAGGCCGCGGGAATGGCCTTTAACTTCGAGGAGGCCTTTTGCTTGTGGGCCACGACCTTGATCGCGGCCTCCACCTCCTTTACAAATCTGGCCTTACGCTCCACCTCGGAGCCGCCAGTTGCATCCGTCTCTTCGCCTGAGACCCGAGCCGTGTCGTCCGGGTGGCGCCCCTCCTCGGCAAGCTTTGCCGCTCGTTCGGCCCTCTGATTGGCAGAGAGCTCCCTCCCCTTGCCTCTCAGCCCGCCCCGCCTGTTGGTGGGGATTTTCCGGGCCGAAACCTCCTCTTCACCGGATGCCGACCCCTGGTCGCCATCCCGCCTGGACCGCTTGCGGAAGAACTTGCTGGTCTCCGCGGTCCCAGGTCCCACGTGTCGGGAGCTCTCTGAGCCTCCCACGCTGCTCGATGCGGCGTCGGACTCTGTCCCCGCATCGTTCCTCCTCTCCTCTACGTTGCCGTTGCCGGCGGTTTTGTTTTTTTGTTTTTGATTTTGTTCCATTTTTGTACCCACGAGTATGGGAGTAATTAAAGGTCCACCTTGGCAGTGACCCCTTACCAAGGTAAGCAGATTTAGAGGATTTATTACTCGCCAGGGGGTCTGCAGGTACCCTGGCGAGGAGCGCACTAGCGACTGATTTGTTCATAGAACCCCGTCAGCCATCCATCCCCTCGCGGTGCGTCGCCGCTTGAGATTCGGGGTAACTTTTTATAGAGGTTTTCTCCCTCGCAGTCCGGGCGGTTAAGCCAAGACCCTCGGTCCCTATCAAAGCCGCGAGACATGATCCACGACACTTCGATGGGATTACGAGACCGGCGGTGACAGCAAAGGATGAATCCTTCACTGTCTGCCCGGAGGCAGGGTAAGTGCACACCAAGCCCGCCCTCACTCCTCTGCTATGCCCTCTGCTGATCAGAGGGTCACGCAGTGGAACGCACCGTTGGTCCGGGATGGACCCCACCCATGTCAGAATAATTAGTAATTTCTTCTCATTTCTCGAGGAATATTACCGCCGCGCCCAGGGTGCACCGGCCCAGTAGCTGCTCTTCCCTCCAGACGTATCGAGAGGGACCCGCAACTACCAGGCACACGTGGAGGACTTCTGACTTCGCACCCCACATTGTACACCTGATGGTAAGTGGTTGCTGTGACCCATAGACATCTTTTTTTTTATAGGAGAGGGGGCAAACGAGCATGCGGCTCACCTGATGGTAAGTGACTACCGCCGCCCATGAACGACTGCAACACCAGGGGAATCGCAGATGCGTTGCCGGCCTTTTAAAAAGGAGTAGACTCTTTTCTTGAAGGTCCCTAAGTCGTATCGGTACGGAAAAATCGCTGGTGGTAATCGATTCCACAAGAAAGTTGTGCGAGGGAGAAAACTTCTTCTGAATCGCACAGTGGTGAACCGCCAATAATCTAGATGATATGGATGGTATCGCAAGTTCTGTCGCGATGTGCGATGGTGAAATTGAGCGGCTGGAATTAGTCCGAACAATTCTTCAGAGCACTCCCCGTGGTAGATGCGATAAAATACGCAAAGAGATGCAACCTCTCTACGCAGTGCCAGTGAGTCAAGCCGATCGGAAAGAACTCGGTCGTCGACGATTTGAACCGCTCTGCGCTGGATGCAGTCAAGTGGAAGGAGCTGGCACCGTGGGGCCCCTGCCCAGAGATGGGAACAGTATTCCATGTGAGGCCAAACCTGCGCCTAGTAAAGTTGCAAGCGGTGTGCCCACATGAAATACTGTCCCGCTCTGCTGAGCACGCCAAGCTTTTTAGATGCCAATTTGGCTTTCTCTTCCAAGTGACCACGAAACTGCACGTCACTCGATATGTCGACACCGAGGATTCCGATACAGGCTGAGGCAACAAGGGGAGTGCCTTGAAACTGAGGAGATACGACAAAGGGAATCTTTTTAGCGGTAAACGCGCAAACTTGTGTCTTTTGGGGATTGAACTGGACTAGATTTAGTTGCCCCCAGTCTGAGACTTTGTTCAACAAAGTCTCGACTTCAGACACAAGTTTGTTCCGGTACTCGGCGACGTTTTCCCGAGAAATATTGGCACGGCCGGTGTATAAAGCATCACCAGTGCTGTCGTCTGCATAGCAATGAATGTTATTGGTTTGCAACATATCATTGATATGCAGAAGAAACAGCGTTGGTGATAGCACGCAACCTTGTGGAACACCAGCGTAAATGGGCTTGTAATTTGGAGCATGCACCGTCTACTACGACCTTGATGCTCCGATCTGCAAGAAAACTGGTGATCCAATTGCACAATTTCTCGGGAAGCCCATAGGAAGGCAGCTTCGAAAGAAGCGCTTTATGCCAAACCCGATCGAAAGCCTTCGCTATGTCCAAACTAACGGCCAACGCCTCGGCCTTGGACTCCACTGCCTCCGCCCATCTATGGGTCAGGTAGACCAGAAGATCACCAGCTGATCGACCCCCACGAAAACCATATTGGCGGTCACTAATCAGCTGGTGATCCTCAAGGTACCGGATGAGCTGGCAGTTGATAATGGATTCCATTATTTTGGAGAACAAGGAGGTGATCGCGATAGGCCTATAGTTGGACGGGTCTGAGCGGTCGCCTTTTTTAGGGATCGGGTGGACAAAAGCTGTCTTCCATGAATTCGGGACTACGCCTTGGGAGTAGGAGTACCGAAAAAGACGCGTTAGGACCGGTGCCAACTCCGGAGCACACGTCCTCAGCACAATTGGGGGGATTCCGTCAGGCCCACTCGACTTCTGGATGTCCAGGGAGAGAAGTGCTTTGCGAACCGAGCGCTGTGAGAACAGCACATCCGGCATAGAGCACTCACACCGCGGGATGTTCGGCGGTGTGTTCTCCCCGTTATCTAGAGCCGAGTTGGAAGCAAAAAGAGAGCCTAGCAGATTGGCTTTCTCTTTTGCGTCATGGGCCAGTGAGTCGTCCACCCTGTGCAGAGATGGCAGAGATGGCTGACAGAAGTTCCCTTGGACAGCCTTGGCGAGAGACCAGAATGCACGTGTTCCCGAAGGGAGGTGAACTAGTTTCTCGCCAATTCTGCCGATGTGCTCTGACTTTGTCTTGGCAATGACACTTTTGAAGAACCTGGAGGCGGAATTGTACTTCTTTTTAAGAGCGCTGGTGTTTACATCCCGGGACGTTGATGCGTCAGCCCAGGCCTGGTAGCACTCCTGCTTATAGCGTGATGCTAGTTTACAGGAGCGACCAAACCATGGCTGGGATCTGCCTCCGATGGGCACCACAGAGGATGGAATAAAAAGTTCCATACCCTAAAGTACCACACCAGCAACAGAATCGGCAACAACGCTGGGATCTTCCGGCGAGAAGCAAATCCGCCCCCAAGGGTAGGATGCAAAAAAAGACCGCATCCCGTCCCAATCGGCCGACCTATAGTGCCAAACACGGCGGCAAGCTGCAGATCGCAACTGCGATGGGAGCGTGAGTGGCACCGTACTCCGGATCAGACAATGGTCCGAATTGGGCCTCCGGCCACTTGCACTCACCAAGCGGAACGCAGAGGTAAACCTCTACTTCACGCCGGTATTCTGTGAGGTCGTGGTACCACCCTGGTTCGAGCTGGCCCATCCGTGCGACAGCAAAAGCTGCCGCTTAGCTCTACCACTGTTAAAATCTACATCTATACTCAATAAAGAATCAAAATGCAGATGCGTTGTCACTCGTGAGGACTAAGATGGAATGCCTCTTTTCTAGTAAATAGGGTCTCCGGTTCTTTGCACTCATCGTACGAAACACAGCAGTGTTAAGCTGCTATTTTACGCTGGTATTCTGTAAGAGCGTCGTCCTTCCCCGGTCGAGCCGACCCATTCTTGCTACAACTATACTATTAATATAGCTGCAGCATGGCTCTACCACGTATCAAAACCACCTCATGGTAAGTGGATGCTTTGCCCATAGTCATCTTCATTTATCCTTGATTAAGAATGAAAATGCAAATATGACGTCACCACGGGGGACTAAGATCGAATGCCTCGTAACCTCGTAACTCATAATACGAAACACAGCAGCATAAATATATTATTTTATGCTGTCTTTCCCAGGTCGAACCGACACATTCGTGCTACAGCCATAATATATCTGCAGCATGGCTCTACCACATGTAATGTAACCTTATAATTGTATAATATTAATGTATAATTTGAACACACCAACAACTTATAACTAGGTGGACTACGTGTTCGATTGTCATACTTAATTGTATAAAGTATGATAATTATAAAACTTATTTTCACTACTCAACTATCAGTGTGTAGTGATTCTCATCGAGGTGAAAAAAGAACCAATGAACAAAGATCGGCGTGGATCATACCAAAAATTAATATTCAAAAGATGAAGGGGAAACCTGAGTCACAGAATAAATAATAGTACTACGTACCTTAGTCTCCCCCCATTCTCGTAACAATGAGCGCTGTAAAGCACCCGAAATTTCGAGAATTAAAAAAATAAGCGTTATTAGCCGTAAAATTTGTTTTATTTAATTTCAAGTATTCGTGTAAATACTTAGGGGGTGCTAAGAATCTCCGGTGGAGGTTCGATTGCCACCTACGACAACTCGACCTGGCAAAGTACAACGCACGCACCCTGAGGACTGACGAGAAGATCGTGGAGCTGGAAGAAGAGATAGACAAGTTGCGCTGGCATATTATAGGATTATCCGAAGTCCGAAGAGAGGGGGAGGACACGGTAATCCTCGAATCCGGCAACTTGCTCTATCACCGGGAGGGCGACCATCTGTCCCAAGGAGGTGTCGGATTTATCGTCCACAAGTCTCTCGTTAACAACGTTGTAAAGATCGGGAGTGTGTCGTCGAGGGTTGCGTACCTTATACTCAGAATCACCAAACGGTATTCGCTGAAGGTCATACAGGTTTACGCACCAACCTCAGCACACCCCGATGAGGAGGTGGAGGAAATGTATGAGGATATCTCTAGAGCCATGCATTCCTCCAAAACCCAATATACGGTGTTAATGGGAGACTTCAATGCAAAACTAGGCACAAGAGAGAACGGTGAGCTGAAAGTAGGGAAATTTGGAATAGGGCAACGGAACCCAAGGGGCCAGTAGCTGGCCGACTTCATGGAGAAAGAGGGACTCTTTATGATGAACTCTTTCTTCAAGAAGCGGCCCCACAGGAAGTGGACCTGGTCGAGCCCCGACGGTTCGACAAAAAATGAGATTGACTTCATTATGACGACCACACGACAACTGTTCAGTAATGTCTCAGTGATCGCGAGGGTGAAAACCGGCAGCGATCACCGAATGGTTAGAGGCACACTGAACCTAAATGTTAAGTTGGAGAGGTCTCGTCTGATGAAGTCAACGCTCCGTCCCCCTCGTGCTCTAATCCAAAGTCCCGAAACCTTTCAGCTCGAGTTACAAAACCGTTTTCAGTGCCTAGAAGGCTGCAATGAAGTGGACGATATAAATGACAAGCTCGTGGAAACTGTCCATGCGGTCGGAGCTAAGTTCTGCAAGACATGCCGCAGAAGAACACAAAAACTCTCCGATCACACTCTTAATCTCATGGCTGTTAGACGGGAGATGAGGCTACATTCTTCAACAGATTTGACAGCATACAGGCAACTGAATAGACAGATCTCCAAATGCATGCGGCGAGACTTACGCAAATTCAATACAGCTCGTATTGAAGAAGCGATCGAGCGGAACCAAGGCTACAAAGTCTTTGCCAGAGATCTGTCTACCAGAAAGAGCCAACTGTCAAAGCTGAAGACCGAATGGGGCAGCATCGTTTCCGGGGCACCTGAGATTTTGAGTGAGATTGAGAGGTTCTATGGGCAGCTGTACACGTCATCGTTGGAGCCACACGCAAGTGTAAGTAACGATCCAAGAGCTTATTCGACACTATTCCGAAGATATCCTGGACGTCAGTCTGAGCGAGATTAGAATGGCTCTCCAGCACCTTAAAAACGGCAAGGCCCCAGGCGAGGATGGAATTACAGCGGAGCTTCTGAAAGCGGGTGGAAGACCGGTACTTGAAGTCCTTCAGAAGCTCTTTAATTCCGTCCTCCATGGTGGCATTACACCGGAGGAGTGGAGCAGAAGTGCGGTGGTCTTGTTCTTCAAGAAAGGTGACAACGCTCTCTTGAAGAACTACAGACCGATTTCCCTTCTGAGCCGCGTCTACGTGCTGTTTTCGAGAGTCATTACGAATCGTCTCGCGCGCAGACTTGACGACTTCCAGCCTCCCGAACAAGCCGGTTTCCGAAAGGGCTTTAGCACCATAGACCACATACATACCCTACGGCAAATTGTATAGAAGTCCGAAGAGTACAATTTGCCACTATGTCTGGGGTATGTGGACTATGAGAAAGCCTTTGATTCCGTCGAAATTTGGGCGGTGCTGCAGTCCCTTCAGCGGTGCCAAGTTGACTGTCGGTATATCGAAGTGCTGAAGTGTTTGTACAGTAGAGCTACGATGGCTATCCGAGTACAGAACCAGAGTACGAAACCTATCCAATTGCAGAGAGGTGTAAGACAGGGTGATGTTATATCCTCGAAACTCTTCACCGCTGCATTGGAAGACGTTTTCAAGCTTCTGGACTGGAAAGGATACGGTATTAACATAATGGCGAGTACATCACTCACCTTCGATTTGCCGACGATGTAGTCCTCATGGCAGAATCGCTGGAGGAACTAAGCACTATGCTCAATGACCTCATTAGTGTCTCCCAACGGATAGGTCTTAAGATGAACATGGACAAAACAAAGATTATGTTTAATGTCCATGTCACACCTATGCCGGTAGTTGTTGGGAGCACTAAGCTCGAAGTTGTTGACGAGTATGTTTACCTGGGACAAATAGTCCGACTAGGTAAGTCCAACTTCGACCGAGAGGTCAATCGACGGATTCAACTCGGCTGGGCAGCGTTCGGGAAGCTACGACACATCTTCTCGTCAGAAATACCTCGAAACCTTAAAACAAAATTGTACAACCAGTGCGTATTGCCAGTGATGACTTACGGAACTGAGACGTGGTCCTTCACTGCTGGCCGTATGAGGAAGCTCAAGGTCGCTCAGCGAGCTATGGAGAGGGCTATGCTCGGAGTTTCTCTGCGTGATAAACTTAGGAATGAGAATATCCGCAGTAGATCTAGAGTAACCGACATAGCCCAACGGATTAGTAAGCTGAAGTGGCAGTGGGCCGGCCATATAGCTCGAAGAACCGACAACCGATGGGGAAGAAAGGTTCTTGAGTGGCAGCCTCGTACCGGTAGGCGAAGTGTAGGGCGTTCCCCCACAAGATGGAGTGACGACCTGGTAGGACATGCAGGAAGTCGATGGATGCAGGTGGCTCAGGACCGTGCTTTGTGGCATTCTTTGGGGGAGGCCTATGTTCAGCAGTGGACTTGTGAAGGGCTGTAATGATGATGATGATTCGTGTAAAAAGAATAGAAATGGTAAAGTCTGGAGGAGACCTCAATAGACATTCCGAAATCAGCGTTTTTATGTAGTGAAAATATTTTTATGCTTATAGCCTTGTTTAAATTAATTAAAATATATATTAATAATTTAAATAAATAGAATTGTTCTGATTACTTTTATAAGATTTATTAATTAGTTGATAATATAAATGTCATCATAATTATGTTAAATTATAATATTTTACTTATGTTAAAGATCGCACGTATTTTCGCCGTATATCCAATAATCCCTAAAGTTGCAAGTTAACGTAGAAATCGGCTGATTGTTTTTACACATCGCCCGCGGGTGCACGACGCGCTGTGAACTCTGCTCACCCACTGTTTGCAATGTCGCAACGCTAAATTGACCTGACACTGTCATGTCTACACCTAACAGTAGGAGGCGCTCACAAATTAATGGGCTATGGGATCCTCCGGCGTTCACACGCCTTGTTGTCTCTATAATTATACTTATTTAAGAATTTGGGATGGTAATGTTACCATCGATCGTCAAATTTTTGAAGTACAACTTCTTTATCGACGTAGTGGAGAAATTTATTTTAATTAATTTTGTACGAGGAAAGAGTGACAAAGCAAAGGAGAAGGAGACATCTCCATACATTCTTAGGCCCAAGTGTTAACAAGATGAAAGTAGGACCATTTGAAAGCGTATATATAAACAATTTATTTCTGAAAATCTGGCAAGATTTGTCAATCTAGGAGCTGAGTTATTATAGCATAAGTGAAAGTGAGACTATCTATTACCTACACTGTAACAGGCTATTTTTCACTATAATTACTTAAATATATAAAAACTGGATCAGTATAAAATCACAAAGAAAACTGTGGTTAATAATGAAACGAAATGGTGAAACGATTAACGAAAGTGAAAACAACAACAGCTATAAATGAATATTAGGGATATCAATCTGAGATCAATTACAATTACCGCAGAGATCGTGATCCTTGGCGATTTTAACGCCCACCATGCCGAATGGCTCGGTTCACGTTTAACCGATCATGCGGGGAGATCTGTTTATGACTTTGCCTTGGCATATGGTCTGACACAACTGGTTACTTCGCCTACGCGGATTCCAGATGTGGAGGATCATACACCTTCCCTGTTGGACCTTCTGCTGACCTCTCATCCGGACGGTTATCAGGTTTCCGTCGATGCCCCTCTCGGCTCTTCGGACCACTGTTTGATCCGGAGTATGGTGCCACTCACGCTCCCTTCGCGGTTGCGTTCTGCAGGTTGCCGCCGTGTTTGGCATTACAGGTCGGCGGATTGGGACGGAATGCGGTCTTTCTTTGCATCCTACCCATGGGGGCGGGTTTGCTTCTCGCCGGATGATCCCAGCGCTGTTGCTGACTCTGTCACTGATGTGGTGCTACAGGGAATGGAACTATTTATTCCATCATCTGTGGTACCCATCGGAGGCAGATCTCAGCCTTGGTTTGGTCGCTCCTGTAAAACTGCATTACGCAGTAAGCAGGAGTGTTATCAAGCCTGGGCTGCGGCTTCGGCGACTCGGGATGTAAACACCAGCACACTTAAAAAGAAGTATAACTTCGCCTCCAGGTCCTTCAAAAGAGTTATTGCCAAGGCAAAGTCAGAGCACATAGGCAGAATTGGCGAGAAACTAGTTCGCCTTCCTTCGGGAACCCGTGCATTCTGGTCTCTCGCCAAGGCTGTCCAAGGGAATTTCTGTAAGCCATCACTACCATCTCTGCACAGGGAGGACGACTCACTGGCCCATGACGCAAAAGACAAAGCCGACCTTTTAGGCTCCCTTTTTGCGTCCAACTCGACTCTTGATGACGGGGGGAAAACACCGCCGACCATCCCGCGGTGTGAGTGCTCTATGCCGGATGTGCTGTTCTCACAGCGCTCGGTTCGCAAAGCACTTCTCTCCCTGGACATCCAGAAGTCGAGTGGGCCTGACGGAATCCCCCCAATTGTGCTGAGGACGTGTGCTCCGGAGTTGGCACCGGTCCTAACGCGTCTTTTTCGGTACTCCTACTCCCAAGGCGTAGTCCCGAATTCATGGAAGACAGCTTTTGTCCACCCGATCCCTAAAAAAGGCGACCGCTCAGACCCGTCCAACTATAGGCCTATCGCGATCACCTCCTTGTTCTCCAAAATAATGGAATCCATTATCAACTGCCAGCTCATCCGGTACCTTGAGGATCACCAGCTGATTAGTGACCGCCAATATGGTTTTCGTGGGGGTCGATCAGCTGGTGATCTTCTGGTCTACCTGACCCATAGATGGGCGGAGGCAGTAGAGTCCAAGGGGGAGGCGTTGGCCGTTAGTCTGGACATTGCGAAGGCCTTCGATCGGGTTTGGCACAAAGCGCTTCTCTCGAAGCTCCCTTCCTATGGGCTTCCCGAGAAATTGTGCAATTGGATCACCAGCTTCCTTGCAGATCGGAGCATCAAGGTTGTTGTAGACGGTGCATGTTCTGACTACAAGCCTATTAACGCTGGTGTTCCACAAGGCTGTGTGCTATCACCAACGCTGTTTCTTCTGCATATCAATGATATGTTGCTAACTGGTAACATTCATTGCTATGCAGATGACAGCACTGGTGATGCTCTATACACCGGCCGTGCTAATATTTCTCGGGAAAACGTCTCCGAGTACCGAAACAAACTTGTGTCTGAAGTCGAGTCTTTGCTGGACAAAGTCTCGAACTGGGGGCGACTAAATCTAGTCCAGTTTAATCCTCAGAAGACACAAGTTTGCGCGTTTACCGCTAAAAAGAACCCCTTTGTCGTATCTCCTCAGTTTCAAGGCACTCCCCTGGTTGCCTCAGCCAGTATCGGAAGCCTCGGCGTCGACATATCGAGTGACGTGCAGTTTCGTGGTCATTTGGAAGAGAAGGCCAAATTGGCCTCTAAAAAGCTTGGCGTGCTCAGCAGAGCGGGACAGTATTTCATGCCGGCACACTGCCTGCAACTTTACAAGGCGCAGGTTCGGCCTCACATGGAATACTGTTCCCATCTCTGGGCAGGGGCCCCCCAGTACCAGCTCCTTCCACTTGACCGCATCCAGCGCAGAGCGGCTCGAATCGTCGACGACCGAGTTCTTTCCGATCGGCTCGACTCATTGGCGCTGCGAAGAGATGTTGCATCTCTTTGCATTTTCTTTCGCATCTACCATGGGGAGTGCTCTGAGGAATTGTTCGGATTAATCCCAGCCGCCAAATTTCACGAACGCACATCGCGGCAGAACTCCCGATACCATCCACACCATCTGGATGATTGGCGGTCCACCACTGTGCGATTTAGAAGATGTTTTCTTCCTCGCACGACTTCCTTGTGGAATCGATTACCATCAGCGATTTTTCCGGACCGATACGACTTAGGGACCTTCAAGAAAAGAGCGTACTCCTTTTTAAAAGGCCGGCAACGCATCTGCAATTCCCTCCCTGGTGTTGCAGTTGTTCATGGGCGGCGGTAGTCACTTACCATCAGGTGAGCCGCATGCTCGTTTGCCCCCTCTACTATAAAAAAAAAAAAATTACTTGATTTGTTGTTGTAACTTTTACTTGTTGGAATGTTGATATTTTGTATTTTTTATTATTATTTTGTAGATATGTACGCAATTATTTTTGTCTCCCTAGTTAACAGAAAAATAATCGAAAATAGATATTAAAATAAAATGGCCAATTTAACCGAGAATCGATTTTATTGCGCTCGTTTTGAATCAAATCGAAAATCGATCTTTTTCTTTTAAGTAAATAGTTTGAAGTTTGAACTGTCAAGTCAAGTTAAAATGAGAAATCCTCTATTGGAAGATAACGTTCAGAAACGAGAACTTCACTACTGTATTCCTTATATCGATTTATTGCCATAAAGAATACATTACAATCGATTTTCTAACTTATTTCTTATTTTATTATTTTTCGAATTCTAGATTGTAAAAAGAGCTACTTTTTTGTATTTTAATTTACAAAAATATGGCCAATTTTTTAAAATGTAAACCAATTAGTTAACTTCAAGCCCAACAATCCCATTCATTATGTTGCAGAAGTGAACGGAAGAGTCGGGAAAGGACGCCCTAGACGAAAGTTTATCGACCAAATTGGCGATATATTGAAGGTGGGCCAGATTAGGAGATCCCTTAATCGACGAGCGTGTATGCGTAGATATATGAATGTGGAGGAGGCGAGAGTGGTGTGTCAGGATCGAGCCAAATGGAAGTCCATAGTCTCTACCTACCCCTCTGGGTTACCGGTAACGTATCACCGCTGGGGCTTCATGAGTATACTATTATGTTACCTACTTATGTAAAATCTATACAAATAAATGAAATTGAAATGTCTGTGTGTAATGTCAAAATTACAGATTTTTACTCAATGCATATGAAAATATTATATAGAAAGAAAGAAAGAAAGAAAGAAGAAGAAAATATTATATACAATACTTATAACATAAATACAATGAAACATTTTTGTCTGTCTGTCTGTCTATCTGTCTGTCTGTCTGTCCCGGCTAATCTCCGAAACGGCTGCACCGATTTTGACGAAACTTTCACTGGTAGATATCTGATGTCATAAGGAGTAACTTAGGCTACTTTTATTTTAAAAAAAGAATTAAGGTTCCTCGTAAAATAAATTAAAACCCTTTATAACACGCGGGCAAATTTGTGGGGAACAGCTAGTTGAAAATAAAAAATAATGATATGTCGTAGAGACGTGTCACTTCGTTCATCAGAGGTGGGCAGGTGGGGCAGTCTAACATCTGACTCACCTGATAGAGACTACTCATGAGCTAGTAGCTCTGTACTACTCTGTACTCTGTAGTACTGAAATACCAGAGAAATTGAAGATTAGTTGCCAAACTTTTATAAACAACTCGTAGTAGACTCCTTCCTTAAAGGTCCTCAAGTTGTATCGGTCCAGAAAAATCACTGGTGAAAGGTGGTTCCAAAAAGAAGTCATCAGTGAAAAAACTTTCTGGGAAATCGCACAGCGGTGTAAATCCAAACATCCATATGGTGTAGATAATAGCTCTAAGAGGTATGACCGGCCCATTGTTCGGGACCTGCAGTTAACTGGATCACTGTATTACTACGCAGTCGGCAAAGCAGTCTGTATTTGAGTGTATTTTAATTGTATCTTAATGTATTTAATGACATATTATTATTTTTATTATCAATCAATCAATGATAATAAAATTAATTTGAATTTCAATGGCCACTTCAGCTTACTGATCTGTTGGAATATGTTGGTTACTGTGTTTCTACTGCGGATATCTACGTTACGATGTCTATGATGCAGAGCAACTCCGAGTTTCAGCTTCTTCATACAACTAGCAGTGAATCTGCAGCTATATTATGGTTGAGGATTAATGGGTCGACTCATCCGAGTTAGAACCACGCTCTCACAGAATACCAGCGTAAAATAGCAGCTTAATGCTGCTGTGTTTCGTATGGTGAGTGTAGAGAAGCCAAGACCCATTTTACTGGAAAAGAGGAATTCCATCTTAGTCCTCACGGGTGACGACGCATCTGTATTTTGATTTTTTATAGTGAATAAATGTAGATGTCTATGGGTCACAGCAACCACTTACCATCAGGTGGACTGTGTGCTCGCTTGTCACCCTTATCCTGTATTAAAAATAAAAAAGGAGATGGATAACATCATGTTCCTCATAACAGGTGAATAAAAGTGAAACCCAGCCTTTATTAAAATATAATTTTTGACATTCGACTATATATTATTGTAAATAATTTCTAATTAATAATTACATCACTGTTGAATATTTGAATATAAATATGATATAAATAATATAATGAAATAATTTAAATGTGGAAATGTATTAGTTATAATTGTTGCTATAATATTTGTACACCTACGGGTTGAATGCAGCGAACATCATTTTTTTTTAGGATATATTGTGTCTAATTACCTGTATTCACAAATAAATAAAATTTGAATTTGAATTTGAATTTACCAACCCGGTTACCAAACGTGACAACTATCCCAAATATCCTTGCTTAGAGATAAGCACTGGTTATTCAAACAAAAACTAAATAAATCAATAGAATTCTTAACCATATGAGTTAAATAAATTAAAAAAATATTATTATAACAATAGCAGAATAGGCAAAATAAGAATTTCAACTATGTACAAGTAAATGAGACCTACAAGTACCGTTATCAAAGTAGAGGCAAAATAGCATTCCATTTAAAATTAAGAGCAAATGAAAACGACTATGTCACAAACAATCATGTCAAAGAGCTCCTCAATTATGCGACATTCTCACGAGAATATTCATTTTCCTTTCTCAATTTCGTTTTTAACAATATCGACAGATATAGCGACATTCATACCTAAGTCGCATTTATGACAATGGACATAAAATCTACAACCTTTTGTAGCGCAAAACTTAAAGTTACAATTGAACAATAGAGAAATTTTCTTGAGGAAATCCTAAACAAACAAAAATAAAATTTATAATAATAGTTATAAAAGTTATATTTCAATGAATTTACTATAAAAAGAGTTCGACAGTAATATTAAAATGATACAAATAAAATTGTTCAGTGTCTGTCGGAAAATAGTTGAATATTGAACCTTAGATTAATTGTAAATAGGAGATAAAGGTAGATTTGTAATCGGAATTACTGTGACGGTGTTGAGAGGTCAAATCGGATGCCCCCCATGCAATAAACATCAATCAAGGCACTATTAAATGCACCTTTGCCATGCATTGTTAGGTTACGTTCCACTTGGGCCTAGTCCGTTACCCCATAGATTGCCTCATAGGGGGAGATTTGCCATAGTTAACACGCTTGGCAAGCGGGTTGGCAACCGTATTGTTTTATGTTTATTCGTTATTAGGCAGACGCTGCTGCCCCTCTCCTGATTTGTTTCTCTTTGTCGTCTCTTACGACACCCACGGGATGATATAGGGTAGTGGATATTCTTACATCACCACTACACGGCAATTGGGCCTATTACAACGTGGAAAAATGTATTTTCCTATACCGCCACAATACGTCCCGTGGGTCTCGTGAGATGTGAAAGAGTGAAACTAAAACATAAGATGGACAGCGGCATCTTCTTGATAACAATTCGAAATAATAAAATACTGCTGTTGCCAACTCAATTGCAAAGTGTGGTAACTAAGGCAAATCTTCCCTATAAGGCAATCTATGTCATTAAGTTACAAATTTTGTCACCAAGAAGTGCTTGCACTGCTGAGCTTCGATCTGAAATGTATAGAGAACCAGTATTCAATTTGATTTAAAATAATATATAAGTTTATTATATATTATAGCTAAGTATTTTTTTTATAGAATACTAGCTGGCCAGGCAGACGTTGTTCTGCCCTTTCCGACGATCATCATCATCATCATTACAGCCTTTCATAAGTCCACTGCTGAACATAGGCCTCCCCCAAGGAATGTTACAAAGCACGGTCCTGAGCCACCTGCATCTATCGACTTCCTGCATGTCTTACCAGGTCGTCACTCCATCTCGTGGGGGGTCACCCTACACTTCGCCTAACGGTACGAGGCTGCCACTCAAGAACCTTTCCTCCCCATCGGTTGTCGGTTCTTCGAGCTTTATGGCCGTCCCACTGCCACTTCAGCTTACTAATCCGTTGGGCTATGTCGGTCACTCTGGTTCTACTGCGGATATACTCATTTCTAAGTTTATCACGCAGAGAAACCTCGAGCATAGCCCTCTCCATAGCTCGCTGAGCGACCTTGAGCTTTCTCATACGGCCAGCAGTGAAGGACCATGTCTCAGATCCGTAAGTCATCACTGGCAACACATAATGGTTGTACAATTTCCGACGATCCTTCCTATAAAAATCCTTAAATTTGCAATAAAAAATTTTGAGGGTCATTTATCGGGATAAAAACTTCTTATCTTATCTTATCTTATATATAATAATCTTATCTCTCAAGTTGGACCAAAATGCACGCAGTGTGCAAAATTTCATTGAAATCAGTTCAGTAGTTTAGAAGTCCATCGCGAACAAACAACGTGACACGAAATTTTTATATATAAAGATTGGTGTCAAGCGAGCACACAGTCCACCAGATGGTAAGTGGTTGCTGCGGTCCATAGACATCTACATCTATCCTCTAATATAAATCAAAATGCAGATGCATTGTCACCCGTGAGGACTAAGATGGAATGCCTCATTTCCAGTAAAAAGGGTCTCCGGTTCTCTACACTCACCACACGAAACACATCCGCGTTAAGCAGCTATTTGACGCTGGTATTTTGTGAGAACGTGGTGCTTCCCCGGTCGAGTGGACCCATTCGTGCTACAACTATACTATTAATATAGCTGTGGCTCTACGACGTAAAATTAATAAAAAAAAGTATGTTATTGATAATAGGTCTTCTGCTACAAGAAAAATATATTTATCTTGAAATTTCAGCCTAAAATGTCCACTGCAGAACAAGCCTCTCTCATAGACCGTATCATAGGGAAAAATTTGCCATAGTTGCCACGTTTATCAGGTTGTTTGGCAACCGCAGTTTTTAGTTTATTAAGTTCTGTCGCTTCTTAACACATCCCCGGGTCGATATAGGGTAGTGGATATTCTTACACCGTCACTATACGGTCTATCTTCAAATCTGAATAACTATGATGTTTTTGTGGGCGTAAACATTTTTGCAGAACACAGTTCAATTATAAAACAAGTTATATGTAAAAACAAGTGACAATTTTAGTTTTGATTTATTGTTCTATTAATTTTCTAAGCTTCGTGGAAGTTGCATTACACAAGCCCCAAGTGGAAGCAACCCTCGGAACCGTTCCCCAAGTTCCCGCCGTCCTCACCTGTCCACGGCACGCGTCAGCAATCAATTGTCTGTCAGTTTGATTGCCTCTGTGTTTCGGAGATAATATTATATCAGGCCTTTGTGATGGACGCTACGTTAGACAAGAATGAAAGGGGAGCTTTTGCAAGTAATTAAACTTGATGTTTCCTATGTGAAATTAATGTTGATTTACAATATTTAATATGGCTGGAACGTAATAAAATATTATGCTGTTATAAACTGTCTTTTATTTTACAGAATAAGAATTACAAGCGAGCACACAGCCCACCTGATGGTAAGTGGATGAGGCCAATAGACATCAACATCTATCCTCGATTAAGAATCAACATGCACATTCGTTGTCACACCTGAGGACTAAGATGGAATGCCTCGTTTCCAGTAAAAAGTGTCTCCGGCTCTCTACACTCACCATACGAAACACAGCATTAAGCTGCTATTTACGCTGGTGTTCTGTGAGAGCGTGATCCTTCGAGTCGACCTTTTCTACCGACTTCAAAAAGGAGGAGGTACTCAATTCGACTGTACGTTTTATTAAATGTTTTACTACATAATTTTTTTCTGGGTGAACCGATTTCGATGATTCTGCTTTTATTTGAAAGCTGGTGCTTCTCATGTGGTCTCATATAAATTTTATCAATGTCTGAGCAATAGTTTTTGAGTTATTCTTAATAATTTATATTGAAGTCGGTTGTACCAAAACTTTTAATTTTACATTATCATCTAAGAAAATATGCTGTTTAAAATTATCTGTATTGACTACTAAGCTTAATAGATTCAATCTAGTTAAGTTGGTAGTAAAATATAATCTTTGCTTTCACAACAGAGGTTAGAAATAACAGGTTTGAGCTATGGGAAAACTTTTTTTATGGATTAACTTTGGGATGTCTGCAGTCTGTTAACATGTTTAAGGTCGCCCCTGCCATTACATCGGATTCTTACCAAGGATGATTCGTGAGGATATTAAAATTAAAAATATCCAAATTTTAATACAGAAAATATCTGGGAGGTACCATTTGATTGGGATCCTTCCTATAGTTAACAAAATTGAATCTGAGCCCAAGCATATCACTGAACACTTCAAGATACGGTAACCTCATTCTGCGTAGATCAGACCAAAAAAATACTCAAAAGCCGAAGGTAGCCCGGGTTAACTATTACATCAGGATGTCAAACACCTCAGTTCCTCATGGCCATGGGTGCTATAAAGTACCCGAAACGTTAAGAATAAGTAATAATTAAAATTAAACGCGATTTAATCCGTAAAATCAGTAATTAGTTTTATTCAATGTGTAGTAATCTTCTCTATATATAATAGATCGAGTCTTTACCTATGAATTTGCCGATCTGCAGTACTAGACATTTCAAACCAAAATCATTTTTCTTTGGCTAAGAATTCTAATTTCAAATTAAAATTATTTTAAATAAATGGAATTTTTTTTTCTAAATTAGTCACTTGTTTATTGATTAGCGTTCGTTATATTTTTAGCGCATTTTCATCATGGATGCGTTAAAAACTCGAGTAATTATGGAATATGAGTACCGTTGCGTCGTGGCAGCAACGATGTTTACGGAGCGAATACTACAAACGAACGCACTACCTGTTATTGGTTTGCCTGCTTCCGTTCTGAACCACGTGGTCATCCAAGAACTCTGGTCAATAATGACAATATAAAGGCGATTGTGGGAGCTGATGATACTCAATCTACGCCTGAATTAGCAGCACTTTTTGACGTTAGCATCAAAACAATATTGGTCCATTGTTGCGTCAAATTGGTAAGTTATAAAAGTTTGAGAAATGGGTGCCCCAAGAGCTCAATGATCGCCAGCGCGAAGTTTTTTTTTTTATAGAATAAAAGTACGAGTCGAGACGTGCCTTGCAACAATTAATTCTCAAAAACGAAGGAATTTTGAACCACATTGTTACCTGCGACGAAAAATGGATTCTGTGTGACAATTGCAAGCGATCAGCAAGTTGGTTGGATCCTGGTATAGCACCTAAAATATGCTCTATAGGAAAACTTACAAAACTTACAACAGAAGGTTTCCAAGTTACAAGAGCTGGGGTTCGAAGCTCTCCGTCATCCGCCGTACTCACCAAACCTTGCGCCTACAGACTTCTACTTTTTCCAGAAATTGGATCCCTTTTTGGCGGGAAAAAATTCAATACCCTAGAGGTACTACAACATGTCTTTGAAGAATTTTTCGTCTCTCGTCCAGCCGATTATAAGCGTATCAATACATATATATATATATATATATATATATATATATATATATATATATATACTCGTATATATACTGCCACTGCGTTAGCAATGATACATCGATTGCATGGGTGATTATTTTGATTAACAGAAATAAAAATATTGAAAAAAAATTACGTTAAATTATTTCTTAAAAAAAACGGCAATTTCATAAAGACCTATAATATATAATAATGATGTGTAGTTGAAAGGATTGATAACACATAAAGAATAGATAAATATATACTGAGAGTTGACAGTTGAAATACAGTTTGTTTTTTGAACACTAGTTCGTGTAAATATAAAAAAATATACGTTTTAAAATGGGAACCCTATGTACGTTATGGACGTAAAATATTTATCCTTTTAAATTCTTTTCTTTGATTATATTATTAAAAAAATGTAACAGTATTGTAAGAAAGTAACTTTTAAAAGAACGCGCTTGAAAGAAAAGAAAATTTCACCAATTATAAAAACATTTTAGTATGTTTATATAAGTTAACAATCTTTTGAAGCGATTTACAGTTTATTCATATAAATACTTGTAAAAAAAGATCGCTGTAGGCTAAAACAACAATTAAAATGTATAGCTTCGATTTAGACCGAGTATCCGGGCCGGTTAAAGCCTCGTCCGGGTATAAGCTATCCGGACCGGGCTTCCTGCATACAAACTGCTCGTTTTCCGACCGTGGCCGACATAATTCATACAGCATTACCGCCTGATTTATATAGCGGCTTTAACGCTACATAAATGGAGGGAAAAATTTGCACCGCCATGTTTGTTGTTTTTTCCGACCGCAATAAATTATTGAGGATGACATGTATTCGTTTTTTTATTTATTTTATATTTAAATTCTTATAGCTTAACATTGACTTTAGTAATTTTTAGGAAAAATCATTCTTTTAAATTCTGGATAATGAGGATAACGAAAGAAAACACTACGTCATCACGTGTATTTGTATAATATGCAAGTAGTAGTGCCGTAAATAGTCTATAAATGCAGGCGGCTCAGGACTAGCATTTTGTAGCATGCCTTGGGGAAGGCCTATGTGAACTTGTGAAGGGCCGTACTGATGATGATAATGACATTTATGTATATGTATCTGTGAGAAATATTAGAATAAAGGGTATTGAAAGATGATGATGAAGAAAAAGAAGAGAAGATAGCGAATTAACTAGCTTACCAAATCTACTGTTTACTTTTTAATATCTGCACTGCAAGTGGTTCATTCAGTCTAAGGCCAAAGCAACTGTAAAGAAACTAGGAGTCCTTGCAAAGGTGCGGCGATACTTCACGCCGGCACAGCTGCTTACTTATATAAACTTGCTTGCTTATATAAAGCGCAAGTCCCATCGTGCATGGAGTATTGCTGCCATATATAGGCTAGTGCTGCAAAATGCCACCTAGCAGCTTTGGACTCAATGGAAAGGCGTGCTATGAGGCTAATTGGTGATGCGAGTTTGGTTAAAACCAATCTTACCAGCCTCGAATACAGGCGAAAAGTAGCCAGCCTTTCGGTTTTCTACAGAATGCATTTAGGAGAGTGTTTTTTTTATAGGAGAGGGGGCAAACGAGCATGCGGCTCACCTGATGGTAAGTGACTACCGCCGCCCATGAACAACCGCAACACCAGGGGAATTGCAGATGCGTTGTCGGCCTTTTAAAAAGGAGTACGATCTATTCTTGAAGGTCCCTAAGTCGTATCGGTCCGGAAAAATTGCTGATGGTAATCGATTCCACAAGGAAGTCGTGCGAGGAAGAAAACATCTTCTAAATCGCACAGTGGTGGACCGCCAATCATGTGTCACACCATGGTGTGGATGGTATCGGGAGTTCTGCCGCGATGTGCGTTCTTGAAATTTGGCGGCTGGGATTAATCCGCACAATTCCTCAGAGCAATCCCCATGATAGATGCGAAAGAAAATGCAAAGGGATGCAACATCTTTTCGCAGTGCCAATGAATCGAGCCGATTGGAAAGGGCTTGGTCGTCGACGATTCGAGCCGCTCTGCGCTGGATGCGGTCAAGTGGAAGGAGCTGGCACTGGGGAGCCCCTGCCCAGAGATGGGAACAGTATTCCATGTGAGGCCGAACCTGCGCCTTGTAAAGTTGCAGGCGGTGTGCCGGCATGAAATACTGTCCCGCTCTGCTGAGCACGCCAAGCTTTTTTGAGGCCAATTTGGCCTTCTCTTCCAAGTGACCACGAAACTGCACGTCACTCGATATGTCGACGCCGAGGATTCCGATACTGGCTGAGGCAACTAGGGGAGTGCCTTGAAACTGAGGAGATACGACAAAGGGGTTCTTTTTAGCGGTAAACGTGCAAACTTGTGTCTTCTATGGATTAAACTGGACTAGATTTAGCCGCCCCCAGTCCAAGACTTTGTCTAGCAAAGACTAGACTTCAGACACAAATTTGTTCCGGTACTCGGAGACGTTTTCCCGAGAAATATTAGCACGGCCGGTGTATAGAGCATCATCAGTGCTTTCATTCGCATAGCAATGAATGTTACCCGTTAGCAACATATCATTGATATGCAGAAGAAACAGCGTTGGTGATAGCACACAGTCTTGTGGAACACCAGCGTTAATAGGCTTGTAGTCAGAACATGCACCGTCTACAACGACCTTGATGCTCCGATCTGCAAGTAAGCTGGTGATCCAATTGCACAATTTCTTGGGAAGCCCATAGGAAGGGAGCTTCGAAAGAAGCGCTTTGTGCCAAACCCAATCGAAGGCCTTCGCAATGTCTAGACTAACAGCCAACGTCTCCCCCTTGGACTCTACTGCCTCCGCCCATCTATGGGTCAGGTAGACCAGAAGATCACCAGCTGATCGACCCCGACGAAAACCGTATTGGCGGTCACTAATCAGCTGGTGATCCTCAAGGTACCGGATGAGCTAGCAGTTAATAATGGATTCCATTATTTTGGAGAACATGGAGGTGATCGCGATAGGCCTATAGTGGGACGGGTCTGAGCGGTCGCCTTTTTTTAGGGATCGGGTGGACAATAGCTGTCTTTCATGAATTCGGGACTACGCCTTGGGAGTAGGAGTACCGGAAAAGACGCGTTAGGACCGGTGCCAACTCCGGAGCACACGTCCTCAGCACAATTGGGAGGATTCCGTCAGGCCCACTCGACTTCTGGGTGTCCAGGGAGAGAAGTGCTTTGCGAACCGAGCACTGTGAGAACAGCACATCCGGCATGGAGCACTCACACCGCGGGATGGTCGGCGGTGTTTCCCCCCCGTCATCAAGAGTCGAGTTGGACGTAAAAAGGGAGCCTAAAAGGTCGGCTTTGTCTTTTGCGTCTTGGGCCAGTGAGTCGTCCTCCCTGTGCAGAGATGGTAGTAATGGCTTACAGAAATTCCCTTGGACAGCCTTGGCGAAAGACCAGAATGCACGGTTTCCCGAAGGAAGGCGAACTAGTTTCTCGCCAATTCTGCCTATGTGCTCTGACTTTGCTCTGAGTGTGCGTAGGAATTGCGTCATTTAATTTCTCCCTCTCCCTTCTACTATCGGACAACCAGACGTTCGGGCAGTCTTCATCTTTTCGTTGTTGACCACCGGTTTGCTACACCATTTATCATGCGTACAGTAAGGAGTGGAGTAAAGTAAAGTGCCAGTATCTGTGTTTCCATTCGATTACAATGTGAGTGTCTTCAAGGCAGGAGTGAAAGTTTTAAGTCAGTGCGCTTCACGATTTTTGGCTACATCACCGCTTACTATCAGGTGGGGTTGTAGTTAAGCGCTAGTTTAGATATAATATAAAAAAAATGATATTTAGATATTTATATCGGTTGATCTGCAACAAAAGCTGCACATCTATCAGTTACTGGTCGATGTGCAGTTTTTAACGTGGTAGAGCCATGCTGCAGCTATATTAGTAGTGTAGCTATAGTACGAATGTGTCAGCTCGACCGGGGAAGGATTACGCTCTCACAGAATACAGCATAAAATAGCAGCTTAATGCTGATGTGTTTCGTATGGTGAGTGTAGAGAACCGGAGACCCTTTTTACTGGAAACGAGGTATTCTATATTAGTCCTGACGGGTGACAACGTATCTGCATTTTGATTCGTCATCGAGGATAGTTGTATAGATAAAAAAAAAGTTGTATAGATAAAAAATGAAATGGAATAATTTTTATTCATTATAGATTACAGGAATACTTATAGAAAGTCATTTAAGTTTTACCACTGGTTTAGAAAAAAATCTCTGTCCTGGGAAGAACCAATACGGCCGACACCAAACCAGCCAAACCCAGCGGGACATTTTTTATGTATGTAACTGTAATAGAACTTATCGCCTAAGTTTTCTAATACTATATATTTAATTTTAATTTATGAAGTCTGCTATACCTTTGCTTATTGAGGATCATTATAAAAAACTGCTTACAAATTCACGGGATGTATTGGATACAAAGCAAGTGAAGGTAGAGCCGCGGTAGGTATTCTAGTAACAAATAACAATATATTAGTTCCCTCGGGATCTGCTACAGCGCTTAGCTCTTACGCTACGGGGAGAGTAGGGATGGCCGTGTTGTTAAATATCAATTTATCGACATGTTTTTTAAATACAATAAAAAGTTACAGGCTATATATGTTCCACTGCTGGGCGCAGGAATCCCCTCATTTCTTAGGACCAGCAAGTGTCCGCCGCGCAACCCCAGAGCGTGTTGGCGAACTTCACATGTCTTCGAAATTTTGTTTTCTTATTTCTCAGACATGTAGGTTTCCTCTCGATGTTTTCCTTCACCGCTGAGCACGTAGTAGATCAGCACTTAAACTTGCAATTAACAATTTCAATGGCAGGGATCGAACCCGGGTTGCTCGCGTACTGTGAAATGTACACCGAGCGCTAACCATCTGAGCCACCACCGCTTCTTCCTGCCCTTATCCCAAGTTATTTGGGGTCAGCATAGCATGTCATTCTCTTCCGTTTTCATCTATTAACCGTAATCTCTTCTCTCACTCCTTTTGACACATTCCATCTATCTTTTCTTAATCTTCTTTCTTTTCTTTCTTTTTTATGGAATAACACAGTCCACCCGATGGTAAGTGATTGCTGTGACCCATAGATATTTACATATATCAACAAGTATGAAATACGGTGTGTGTAGGGCCACTAGATGGAGTGACGAGCTAGTAAGAGAGGCAGGATTTCGATGGATGCAGGTCGCTCAGGACTGTGCTTTGTAGCTAAAGGAAGGAATTTCCTTTTAGTAAAAAATCACCAACGTTTGTTTACATTTTTAAAAATTTAAATTTTAAGTGTAATATACAAAAGTATAGTATAAAAACGACACCCACGGGATGATATGGGGAAGTGGATATTCATACACCACCACTACACCTTGTCCACTACTACACGCTACAATACGCTATGGAAAATATATCGAAAATATTAATACTTACATACAGTATATTTATGCATGGTAGAGCCATGCGGCAGCTATATTAATAGTATAGTTGTAGCACGAATGGGTCGGCTCGACCGGGGAAGGACCACGCTCTCTCAGAATACCAGCGTAAAATAGCAGCTTAATGCTGCTGTGTTTCGTATGGTCAGTGTAGAGAACCGGAGACCCTTTTTACTGGGAATGATTTATTCTATCTTAGTCCTCACGGCTTACAACGCATCTGAATTTTAATTCGCAAACGAAGATAGATGTAGATTTCTATGGGCCACAGCAACCACTTACCATCAGGTGGACTGTGTATTCGTTTGTCACCGTTATCTATGTTATCCTATAAAAAAAATGCTCATAAGATGTAGATTGGCTGCTATTCTGGTATTCTGTGAGACTGTCTCATTCGACTGAGAACGCTATAATTAATTTACAAGATGATAATTAAGATTAGGAAAGTACGACCGTATTTAGTAAGCTCCAGTGCGAAGCCCTTATCGATAAATTAGCTTCGTAATTAAGTTCTGCAATCTTCGTTATTAGAAGGATTAGAAAGCCTACTAATAATAACATAATAATAATCTGTTGTTAAAATTACTAATATAATAATAATAATAATAATAATGGTGGCTTATTTGGCGCGCTTACCATGCATAATCGCGAAGTGTGCAGCCTCCGTAATTACTTTCTGGCGAGAGCGGATGATCCGTTCTATAGGGACGTCATTTCTTGTCATAAAGGACTTACCCCTCTATCCTTAGCCAACGAGAAATGGCAGAACCCGGCAGTACAGAGCATTTCCAACCGAGAGACCGTATGGAAGGAGAAGGAGCTCCACGGGAGGTTCTACAAGGCTTTACATGAGCCTTTCGTAGACACAGTTGCCTCCCTTTACTGGCTACGTTTTGGTGACCTCTTCGGGGAAACCGAGGGTTTTGTCTGTGCGATACAGGATCAGGTTATTAAGATCAACAACTATCGGAGATACATCCTAAGGCATGGCACCGTCGATATCTGTCGAGCTTGTCGCCATCCCGGTGAGTCACTAAGGCATGTCATCTCCGGTTGTTCGACGCTTTCTAACTCTGAGTACTTACACAGGCACAACTTAGTGGCCAGAATTCTACACCTGAGGAGCTCACTCTGAAATACGGTCTCGTAGACCAGAAATTGCCGTATTACAAGTACTTGTCGGAAGCCGTGCTCGAAAATGACCGCGCCAGGTTCTACTGGAACCGGGGCATCATCACAGACAGCACTATTTCTGCGAATAAGCCAGATATTGTGCTGATGGACCGGGCACAGTCAAGAATATTTTTGGTCGAAATTACCATTCCGTATGACGAGAACCTCGTGAAAGCCGAAACAGATAAGCGAACAAAATATCTGGACCTGGCTCACGAGCTGATCGACATGTGGGGTGGACTGCCGACCGAAATTATACCTGTAGTCGTCTCTGCGAACAGGTTAATCCCAGTCAGCCTCTCGGTTCATCTCAGGCTACTGGAACTCCGTGACGTACCGCTGCAAGCTCAAATGTAAAACGCGGTGCTCCTCGATACCGCCCGCATCGTCAGCCGGTATCTTTCGCTTCCCCCTAACCCTCGGCCGTTTGGTCTCTCCTTCCGAGGGCTTCCATCTGGTTTGATTTTTATTTATTTTTGTATTATTTATTTATTTATGTTAAGATATTAAATATATATATAGGTATTTATGTTTATTTATTATTTCCTTTAATATATTACTCAGCCCAACCAAATGAGAATACTATATAAATACCCCATAATAATAATGTCCTCCAGAACGATTTCGTTCACGACGGTCGATCTCAACGGAGACTGGCCATTAGCGCAGAACGAGATTATAGTGCCCAAGTGTATGCGCAAGCACAGGTGCACTCTCTATTGCCTCACTCTCACAGTCCGATGGAACGGTAATCCGACACGACGGGAGAGAGATCAGGCGCAGGACCAACGGCTTTACTTGCTTCCCGAGTCACGGGGAGAGACACCGCCTACTTCCTGACTTCGGGTTGGTACTGAGAATTTCTTAAAGTAAAACCCAGTAACTGATTTTGGACCGACCCGGGATTCGAACCCGGGACCTCATGGTCTGCAAGCAAGTCTACGTCCAGTAGAACAACGAGACAGTTAAGACTAAGGAGTCAACAGCTATAGTAGTTTACTTTGCTTTCCTTCACAGTATCATGTCCTATGATATTACCTACGGCAGAGATCTGTGGCTAGATTGAAGATTATTCCAGACAATACGGGAAATCTATAACATTTTAAGGGGACTAATTTTAATTTTAAACTTGCGTCGGTATTTTTAAGAACATGATGTACTTGGATTTACTCAAAAACGACTTTTCTGTTTCAGCTAATCTAAATTTAGGAACCTCTATGGTATCACCGCGAATTTAGATACGCTGAAACTCAAAAGTCTTCTTTTTAACCATACAATTTTACAATAAAATCTCTAAACCACTTTTATTTTTGATATATTTAAACGACTTACCCGAGATTACCAAATATAGAAGTACTTTATTCGCAGATGACGTCGCATATTTTTGACATTAATGAAACAATATTTAAAGTAACTAAATGGGTAAGTAATAATAATTTAACAATAAATTTTAGTAAAATAAAATACATAAATTTCAATAATATAAATAATAATTTAATAAATATTGATTATAATGTACAAACTCTTTGTAGTGCAACTAACGTGACATTCCTAAGTATAATTTTTGACAAAGAATTAAAGTGGAAAGAACAAGTTTGTAAAGTATGTAATAAAATGAAACAGGTTCACATATGCGCTTTATAGACTTACAAAAGGGGCAACAAAACAAACTGCAATTATGACATATTTTGCATATATCCCGTAGCGGATAATGAACTCACCATTATCCGCTACGGGATTATAATTTGGTGCAACAGTGCAGAGGTTCATAAAGTTTTTATTGCACAAAAACATATGTTCGTGCCATTCATGGTGTTGGCCCAGATGTCTCATGCCGACCTCTATTTAAGACACTGGGGATCTAACCCGTGCCTTGTTTGTATATATTAGAAGTTGCTAAGTTTGTAAAACAGGGAAGAGTTTTTATAAACTTAATAAAGATGTGGTATCCATGAACACGAGATACCCAGATCGGATAGTAATTAGCGATATACCAAAAAGTAAACGCTTTACCATATGTTGTTACTGGACGGGTAAAACAATATATAATAAAATACCAAACATAATTAAAGATCTTCCTAAACAAACATTAAAAAAAACCAGTATATATTCGGCCGCACATGGAATACTGTTCCCATCTCTGGGCTGGGGCTCCCCAATGCCAGCTCCTTCCACTTGACTGCATCCAGCGCAGAGCGGCTTAAATCGTCGACGACCGAGTCCTTTCCGATCGGCTCGACTCATTGGCGCTGCGAAGAGATGTTGCATCTCTTTGCATTTTCTTTCGCATTTACCACGGGGAGTGCTCTGAGGAATTGTTCGGATTAATCCCAGCCGCCAAATTTTACGAACGCACATCACGGCAGAACTCCCGATACCATCCACACCATCTGGATGATTGGCGGTCCACTACTGTGCGATTTAAAAGATGTTTTCTTCCTTTCACGACTTCCTTGTGGAATAGTTTACCACCAGCGATTTTTCCGGACCGATATGACTTAGGGACCTTCAAGAAACGAGCCTACTCCTTTTTAAAAGGCCGGCAACGCATCTGCAATTCCCCTGGTGTTGCGGTTGTTCATGGGCGGGGCGGTAGTCACTTACTATCAGGTGAGCTGCATCCTCGTTTGCCCACTCTCCTATAAAAAAAAAACCAGTGGCTTCTCCAAAATACATTTTACTCGGTAAACGAGTTTTTAAATTACAAATGACAACTTCTTTTTTATAGGATAAGTGTGACAAACGAGAACACAGTCCACCCGATGGTAAGTGGTTGCTGTGGCCCATAAAATACTTTATAGGACTAAAGCTCATAATTGAGTTATTAACTGACATAGTATATTATATAATTGTTTAATTTAATTTTCTTTATTTGGTAATTAATATATTTTTTTTAGAATTATACTTTTCATATCTTTAGAATATAATTGTATTGTTGTATTGGATGGATTGTTTGTTGATGATAATTTGATGATTTAATAATGATTGATTTTGATGTGTTAATTTAGCATAACTATAATTTCCAAGAATAATAAATTTGCATGTCTCCATTAGGGATTTAGTATCTATACATAGTATTACATAGTAGGTACATAGTAGTACATAGTATTTTCATCTCATGTAACATACATACTTTTAGTAAAGAAATAAATAAATAAATAAAAATATAGTACAGCAATCGGATGCAAATAAAAAAATAATTGTTACGGAAATTTCAATGACCGGGTTTAAGGACAGGTCAAGAACGTCACTGATTCATTAATAAATGCCACCCGTAAAACAGGATGCATATGACTTATTCTTTAATCTCAATTTTTTAGGGTTCCGTACCCAAAGGGTAACCAACGGGACCCTATTACTAAGCCTCCGTTGTCCGTCCGTCCGTCCGTCTGTATTGGTTGTATCTCATAATCCGTAATAGGTAGACAGTTGAAATTTTCGCAGAATGTATATTTCTGTTGCCGCTATAACAACAAATAATAAACTCCCCTACTACAAACGTGTATTACGATGGTATGGAACCCTTAATACGCGAGACCGACTGGTAATTCGCTGGTTATTTTAAAGTACAGAGCTAACACAAATTTATTTCGGAAATAACTGTGCCATTGGACTCTTCTTTATTCATCTATCAAACCAATTTTTTCTCGGCGGTAATAAAGTCAGACGGTATAGTTTTTCAGTATTAAAAATCAATAATGCTAGGGATCAAACGTTCCGCCGAGCCACTGAATTTACGCTACCTTCTTTCACATTAATGGAGAAGAGAAGGCTTACTTTAAATGACTATGGTTATAATTTTGCATACCACGAAACCGAGGCTGACTTTTTCCACGAGGTTAGGATAATGATATCTTATATTTACGCGAATATTACACATTGATTGATACTAATTTTACGATATTTATTGCTGACGTGAAGCACTCCGGGAAGTCGGCAGTCTGTGAACATGTTCAAGATTGTCCCCATCACGTCAGATTTGATAGACCACAAACCCTCACAAAAGAACATCGATTCCTACCAAGGATAATTTGCGAGGCTTTTGAAATGAAAAAAAAACATCATAATTGTGGTGCTAACATCTATAATCCTATAATTAATAAAAGTAAATCCAAACCCAAGCATATCACTGCAAGACGTCAAGATAATGTACATAAGCTCATTTCGCGTAGATCGGCCCAAAATTAATATTCAAAAGCTGAAAGTAGTCGGGCTAACTATGACATCAGGACGTTAAACTTCTCGTTCCCCCGTGACCGGTGCTGTTAAGCGTCCGAAACGTTGAGAACTAAAAAGTTATAATTAAAGGCAAAAAACAAATATGAAACAAACAAACCAAACTCTGAGAAAGCACCCCAAGCCAGCTGGTCACCGTGGGGCAAGACGACCACTACCCTTCATGAAATAAAAACGACCAGAATAATATAAATAAAAACAATAAAACAACCCTAGTTACGCAAACAAAAGCAAGAGTATAAAGTCAAGAAGAGAACAAGGCCTTAAAATATGCACATTCATTGTGAGAAGAAAGAACTTTAGAACTAAAAAATGCAACAGATAAAATAAAATAGGACATCATTCTTGCATTTTCGAATTAAAACGACATTACTAAAATACTTAGATTATTTGAGAGTAAATAATCTAAGCTAAAATATGACGAAGTAAATAATGCCATATCTAAATTAGGAAATTTGTACAATGTTATTAATTTGCATTTAAATGGTACTACAGTGAAATGTATGAAATTCATGACTCCAAATGTCAAACTATTAAATACTAATGTAATTTTAAATGGGGAGGAACTGAGTCTTGTCAATACAACCATTTGTCTTGGAATCATTCTAGATGCGAAGCTTCAATGGAGCCCCCATATATCAAAATTAGCAAGCAGACTTAGTTCTGCAGCATATGCTGTAAAAAAGGTTAGAAATCTTACCAGTGTTGTAAACAGCTAGACTTGTTTACTTTAGCTATTTACCTTGTTTAATGTACGACATTGGTATTTTGCTATGGGGACACGCGGTTGACACTGAAATTATATTTGTTTAACAGAAGAGGGCCATAAGAGCGAGTTATGATGAGAAGCCTAAAGAGTCGCTGCAACAAAATTTAAGGAAATTAGTATAGTAACTTTGTCCTCTCAATACATTTATGAAAATGTAATGTACGACACAAAAATAAAGTAGTTTTACAAAAATAAGTGATATTCATTCTGTAAATACTAGGTACAGACACAAGCTAATAGTACCAGGTACTCGACTCCACCGAGTCAGTAATTCATTATTGGGGCAATGTATACGCTTTTACAAAAAAATCCCAGATAATATAAAAAATTTTACCTGCTCAAAGTTCAGAAACTTTATTAAACTAAGTTTGTATAAAAAGGTTTACTATAATATTAAGGAATTTATGGATGAAAGATCAGCTATTATAATCATCGGCTATATAAAACAGGCGAGCTATAATGAATTTTTTTACGTGGTAGAGTCATGCTGCAGCTATATTAGTAGTATAGTTGTAGCACGAATGGGTCGGCTCGACCGGGGAAGGACCACGCTCTCACAGAATACCAATGTAAAATAGCAGCTTTACGCTGCTGTGTTTCGTATGGTGAGTGTAGAGAACCGGAGACCCTTTTTACTGGATATGAGGCACTCCATCTTAGTCCTCACGGTTGACAACGCATCTGCATTTTGATTTTTAATAGAGGATAGATGTAGATGTCTACGGGCCGCAGCAACCAATTACCAACGGGTGGACTGTGTGCTCGTGTCACCCTTACCCTATAAAAAAAACCGGCAAAGTGCGAGTCGGACTCGCGCACCGAGGGTTCCGAACAAATCTGTAGGTATATAAGTTTAAAATTATTAAAAATATTTTTATTATATAATGTAACTAAAAATTTATACTTTTCGCAATATTTCCTTTATCTGTGCTATAAAACGTTACTTCGTACCAAATTTCAAGATTCTGAGTTCACGGGAAGTACCCTGTAGGTTTCGATGCCTTTGCAAATGTTGAAAATTTGCGGCATAAACGGCTGTGTTTTTGATTGCGTCGGCTTAGAAGTTTGATTTTTTCACAGCTCTAAGGGATCGTAGACTTAAATATTTCAGCTTGATACCTTTACGCATTCCTGAGAAAAAGGGTCTTGACAGACAGACAGACAGACAGATAGACGGACAATAAAGTGATCCTATAAGGAATCCGTTTTTTCCTTTTGAGGTACGGAACCCTAAAAATGACTGTTTCTAAAAAAACTTGGAGTTTAAGGAACTGAAAAACTCTTTATTCAATAGAGTGATAATAAAGAGACAATATACATACATACATAAACACACACCATCCATGGGGGTAGGCAGAGACGGACTTGCTTTTGGTATGATCTTGTCACACCTTTCGGCCTAGACGAAAGTTTATCGACCAAATTGGCGATATATTGAAGATGATCCAGTTTGAGAGACCTCTTTCACGACGAGCACTAATGCGAGTATATATAAGATATAAAGGTGACGAGAGATTATATGACTTAGACTCAAATACACAGAACTATCACAAATAACCGACTAAGTGCGAGTCGGACTCGCGCATGAAGAGTTCCGTACCATCGTAAAACACGTTTCTTGTAGGAAAGTAATTTTGAATTAATTTTTATTTTTAATATTTGTTGTTGTAGCGGTAATAGAAATACATATTCTGCGAAAATTTCGACTGTCTATCTATTACGGATCATGAGATACAGCCCGCTGACAGACAGACGGACGAACAGCAAATATTTAGTAATAGGGTCCCGTTGGTTACCCTTCAAGTACGGAATATTAACGACTCCGTGGCGCAGTGGCTTAGCAATAAGTTGCAACGCTAAGGGCCGCGGCTTCTAATTCCGCACGGAACAATATTTGCATAATGTACAATAATTATTCCAGGTCGAGATGTTTGTCCTTATGCAATTTTTTATAGGATAAGGGTGACAAACGAGCACACAGTCCACCTGATGGTAAGTGGTTGCTGTGGCCCATAGACATCTACATCTATCTTCGATTACGAATCAAAATGCAGATGCGTTGTCACCCGTGAGGACTAAGATGGAATGCCTCGTTTCCAGTAAAAAGGGTCTCCGGTTCACTACACTCACCATACGAAAAAAGCAGTGTTAAGCTGTTATTTACGCTGGTATTCTGTGTTTATGCTTGTAAACTGCCTTCACGATACAAAAGAAAATCCTAATGTGGTAGTAAACTTAAATTAAAAATAAAAGAAATCTCGACTATCATCAGAATTTCGAATATCTTATTTTTAGCCGTATGATAGCAGTGGTACCTACTCTTTTCTAACTCTATCCTTAACTAATAATCTAGCTACAGGAGATGCGTCGTTACTCCATAGGCCTTATATAGAACGCTTCGTTACCTACAAAACGGAATTCCTAGACTCGTTACAAAACACTAACAATTTTACTCTGGTATTCTGTTAGAGCTTACGGTGTAGTTGAGGATTAAGAATATTTATTACCCCATAAAGTCTCGTGAATATCGTAAAAGGCGACAGAGTGAACCGGAAACACGAAACTAGCAGCAGAATCGTACTGACAATAACTTAAAATTAAAAAAAAATGCGACAATAAACTCTCATGCGAAGCTAGGCATTTATTGCGAAATCACTACTATGTAACAATCTACGGTAGAGGCCTCTGTAATTGATGGATGGATGAATTCAGTTAAAACGTGGTCATTCATCATCAGCCCTTCACAAGTCCTCTGCTGAACATAGGCCTCCCCCAAAGAAGGTCACAAAGCACGGTACTGAGTCACCTGCATCTATCGACTGCAGTGGTCATTAATATAACATTAATAAAATACAAACAAAATCACGCTATGAGCCGCGTGTCGGGATCGCGCGGCAATAGGTGGTCGCGCGCGGGTCGGGCCGAGTTAAAAACCGTGTAAGTTTATTACAACAGCGTGTCTAAAGTGGGGTGTAGTACAGTGCCGTGCACTAAAAATGGGATAAACAAACATTTTGTAAAAAAAATACCGTTTAAGTTTTAGGTTATTAAATAATATATAGTTTTAATATATCGTGATGATGCCGTGAGGCAAAACGAGTCGGTTTTTGTAATTAGTTTAATAATGATTTAAAATAAATATTGTGAAAACAGTATGAGTGTATATCCAAAGCACAAAAAAAGTTTACCCTAAACTCAGATCAGCATTGAAGATTTACAGAAAGCTGTGTACATTTAAATTAACGCGGAAACCGACACACAAATGTAGGTGCTCTGTTGTCCGGTTAGCAACTAGTGATCCCAAGAATCCTTGTCTAGGCTGATGATTTTTTTAAATTAAAGATAGGATTTTTTTTAGATATGTAGTTATTTGTATACAAGATACACAAGAAAGCACAAGAAACAAAAGGCCAAAAATATTATTTCAATTAATATTGTGCTATAGTAATGTATTTTAACAGAAAGTTTTCTTCAGTCTGTACTCAAACAACGTCTGTCTGTCTGTTAAGTTCAATTAACGAATAAATTTGTTTTCTTTCTTTATATTATTTTAGAAATGCCAAACCCAAGATCTAGTTCGTGTTGCAGTGAATGTTCACGGACTTCATGTGTGCTTGAATTGTACCTAGCAGACCTTGAAATTAGACCTAGCATATGCATGTATCCTCTGGATATTTTCCTTCACTGTCGGGCACGTGGTAAATCATCACTTAAAACTGCAATTGAGATTTACAGCGAGCATTTATACCCCACCACGAGTCATACTTGCCACTTATTTATTTATTTATTAATAGTCCAGTGAGTGATATAATCTAATGATACTTTAACGTGTAAGCGGTCGATTTAATTACCTTAGTAATATCCACACATGGTCTCAAAATAATAATTTGGTTCTCAATGCAACTCAAATATTGGTTTTTGACACTAAACGCCAAATAAGGAATATATTAGTCGTTGGAGAAAAAGTAAAAATTAATAATGTTTTTATGGAGCAAGCAAATCTCGGTTTGATTTAAGATGGAGAACATAAATTTATTTGTCACATTAATAATAAAATCAGGACATAATTTTTCAAGCTAAAAAAGCTCTCCAAGATACTTTACTTAAAGAGGATTTAAGCATACTTTTGTGTGATTCTTTTGTGGCATCTCAATTCAATTACTACAGACCTTTCGTCCAAGACTTAATTTCAACACAGAAAGAGCAAGACAACGAGTGCAAAATACCTGTGTTCGTTTTTTGCTTTAATGTACCCAAAAGAAAATTTACTCTTGAATCTAAAAAAAAGGCTTACTTAACATGAGAGCTAAAAAGAGAGCTTCATTACGCTTGTATTGTGCATAGGGTATATATTGCAAAAGACTGAGTATCTTAAAGTAAAGTAAAGTTATAGCCTATATACGTCCCACTGCTGGGCACAGGCCTCCTCTCATTTCTGAGAGGGTTTTAGGGCCAGGAAGTGTCCGACGCGCTGCCCCAATACGTGTTGGCGAACTTCACATGTCTTCGATAATATATTTTTTCTTTTTCTCAGACATGCAGGTTTCCTCACGATGTTTTCCTTCACAGCCGAGCACATGGTAAATCAGCACTTAAAATTGCAATTAACAATTTCATTGGTGGCGGCGGGGATCGAACTCGGGTTACTCGCGTATTGTGAAATTTAACGCGAGCGCTAACCATCTGAGCTACCACGGCTCCTGACTCCGACTGAGTATCTATTTGAATAATATAAAATTAAAAATTTTGTATAGCCGATCGGTTCATATAGAAAAAAGTTATGAGGTAACACACACAAAAAAAGAACATACAGACGAATTGAGTACCGTGTCCTTTTTGAAGTCGGTAGAAAACTCCTTTGGTTTAAAGATATTTTAAATCCAAGACTTCGTACGTGATTGGAGCGCTCGCTATTCTCACGACACACAATGTAACATCTCAGGAAGGAAGGAGTGCCTGAGAACAAGAGCTTCTTGGAATCTTAGTTTTAATTGCCTAAATTTAATTAAGATTAGTTTATACATATGTAGATTTATTTTTCGAATGTGGCAACAAAGTGATAGACAGAGTTTCAATAAGAGGAAACAATCACAATCTATAAAAATAAATAAAATTGAAGTTTCTATCTGTAGTGTCAAAATAACAGCTTTTAACTAAATGAATATGAAAGTACACATGAAACTATTAACAAAAAATAATTTATAAAAATTTTGTTTGTCTGTCTGTTTGTTCTGGCTAATCTCCGAAACGGCTGATCCGATTATGACTGGACTTTCACTAGCAGATAGCTAGTTGTTACATATAAGGAGTGACTTAGGCTTCATTGAATTAAAAAATAGTGATTAGGATTCTTAGCAAAAAATAAAACCGATGAAATCCAATCGTAATAATTTCGACGCGGTCGAAGTCGCGAGGAATGGCTAGTTATAAAATAAATGTTAGAATATATTTTTTGTCAACGAGTGTATGACAAAGGCTATCCGTGGAGTTAAGGCGGGTGCGGGCGCGTATTAACTTATAATAAACTGCGCGCGGTTTTACAACTCCGATGCGTTACACATCCCTCTAGTGTGTACAGGCCTTAAATATTTTAGTATTCCATAATAATATGTACTCTAAGTAATAGTCATTGGGTTCGTTTTATTTTGTCTCATGGATTTTTTTTAAATCTTAAAAATGGTTTAAACAAGGCAGTATTCTTAAAGACTTATAGTTCAATTTTGTATAAAAGATATTTAAGTTACATCATTTTAGTATAAGGTCTGGTGAAGATACCCCAAGGTATAACCGATATTAAAGCGGGGGAGTGTTTTTTTTTATTAAAATCATCGCTTAGCACCTACAGAGCGATTTAATGGGATATTTTTGTTAGTTTAATGCATGTTTGTGTTAATATAAAATTGTTATAGGATAGAAAGAATATATTGCAGCTTAATGCTGCTGTGTTTCGTATGGTGAGTGTAGAGCACCGGAGACCCTTTTTACTAGAAACGAGGCATTACACATACAGACAACCATAATATAGCTCTAATACGTATACAACCACTTGTGAAACATTTCTTGTGAATTACCTACATCGCGCAGAAAAACTTCGGGCAAAATATTCTCTGTAATTCGGTGCTAAACTTGTGCTTAAATTTCCTTATACGGCCTGTCTTTTGTTACCTCTGTAATAATGTTTAAGGATGTAGTAATATTTTTTTAAATTACTTTATATTTTACGATATTTTTAATTTTGCCATAATTTGATATATTTGCATTCTCTATGCTTAAACATTGCACTACCGATTCGTCAAAACTATAGAACGAGACTGAGTTTATGAGACTTTTACTGGAAATGAGGTATTACGATAACAACGTCTCCGCATTTTAATTCTTAAGACAAATTCAAAGACAGCTGTACATATCTATAGGCCGAAATATCTACGTAGCATCAGATGGACTATGCTCGTTTGTCACCTAAGTATATAATATTATAAAATAAAAATAAAAAAGTTACATGCGTTCTAATGTGGAACCGTTCAGAATTAAGTCTTCAATGATGTAGGCTTTTCATTGTACGTTAATATAAGCGATCTTTATCAAGCGAGCATAACTAAATCGCTGCTTATAAAAAAAAATCAGTATTATTACCGTTAAATTAACCGGCAGTCAAAGAAAGATCACGCTTTCACTTACCGTGATTAACTATGGTTCTTCTGGATTAACGCTAATGCATTGTTGCTTGTTCCGAATGAGGTTAGTGATGATACGGATACCGTTATATAACAGAAAAGAAATATATCTGCCAACTTTTTTCAAAGTAACTATATTATACCTAGTCAGTTCATAAATTCTGTCACATGTTTAATATAAAATAATTGAAACAAGTTTATTCATTATGTAACCATTTATATACCAAAATGAACTTAACAAAACATTGATTCTTATGACACTAAAGTTTATTCAAAATGACCTCCGTGATTTTGAATACAGGCCTTCAATCTGCGCGGCCAGTCGTCTATCGCAGCACGAACGAGGTCCATGTCAATATCGGCGGCTGCCTTAATCAAGGATGTCTTGAGTGACTCCAAATTGGGATGAGGCTTTGAGCACGCCTTTTCCTCCATGTTTTGCCATATATTGTAATCTAACGGATTCAAATCTGGACTGGAGGAGGGCCAGTCTTCGTGCCGGATGAAGTCGATTTCACGCGCCGCCAGCCAGTCTTGTGTGCTCTTCGCTCTATGAGCTGGCGCCGAATCTTGTTGGAATACCCAGTGCCTGTTATTGAACATGGTATGAGAGAAACAGGTTCCACAAGGTTCGTCAGGACTGTATTTTGATAGACAACTGCATTAGTTTTTACACCTTTCTCACAAAAATGTACCTCTGTTAAGCCCCAATAAGAAACTCCCAACCATACCATGAGCGAGGATGGAAAATGACCTCGTTGGACACGTGGAATACGGTTGCTCGCTTCTTCACTACTGTATGCGTACACCTTATCATTTTGTTTGTTGTAGCTCTCTTCTACGGTAAACATTTTTTGATCCGAAAAAAGAATTTCCCGATATTTTTTTCCCGCGTACCGCTTCAACAAAGCGCGGCATCTCTTCAGTCTCAGGTCCATTAGACGAGCATTATAACGATGTCCTGTTTTTCTTCGATATGCCCGATGCCCTAAGTCTTCATTTAACATCCTTTTCACCGTGGTTCTGCTTAACCCCATCTGAAGGGCCAACAGTTTCTGCTTACGTTTGGGATTTCTTTGAATACGCGCTTTCACAGCTTTTATCACTGCTGAAGTCCTAAAAGACCGAGGGCGAAAACTTCTTGACCTGTCATCTACACTAGAGTCTTCATTGTATCGTTTGATGGTACGATAAACGAATCTTTTGGTTATATTCAAATTTTTCAACGCTTTCAAATTTCGCAACGATGCAACGCAATAACTGCAACACGGTGTTCTTTAAGCGTCCACTCCATATTTAAAAATGAGTAAAATTCTAAAAAGTATACAGTTTTATTTTCATGAATAATTCGAAATTCGAATTCAATAAACTTTTTTGTGGCCAGCATTCTAAAAGAAAAGTTTTCACTTTGTGACAATACTTATGACCTGACTGTGTATATACAGTCGACTCTCGATAGTTTAAAACTCAAGGGACCAGGGAAAATTTTTAAATTACAAAGAGTTTAAAATAACGGGTTCAGATAACCAAGAAATATCAAAGAAAGAGTTTTCCAAACAAGTAGATGTTGTTGCGATGGGCTCAACGGTATCTCCCATTGTCGCCGATATTTTCATGGAGGGCTTTGAAGAGAACGCCCTGCTTACTGCACTTGTAACTCTAAGGTTCTACAAGCGGTACGTAGACGACACTTTCCATCAGACAAAGTAACTGCATTTTTAGAAAGTCTTAATTCCATAAACTCTAAAATTCTATTTACTATGAAGTTAGAGACAAATAATTCTTTAGCTTTCCTAGAGGTGTTAGCGATTCAAAATCCTAACAACACTCTGTATGTGTAATGTGTAATGTAATGGTCACACTGTGTATAGAAAAAAGATCCATACGAACCGATATTTAAACCATGTCAAGTAGGTTGGGTAGGGCACGACAACAAGCTTCGGGTCCCGCGCCTATGTCACAGTGACCGAGTGACGCTGGCCAAAGTCAAGCGTATGCCTGCTGTACTGCCAAATGTCAGAGGTGTCACAGACAAGATTAGCCACACCTTGAAGCGAGCTTCTATTAGAACATTCTTCAAGCCGCCGAAGAAGATTAATCAGTTCTTACCATCTGTCAAGTGCATTATTCATCTTCAGCGAATGTGGTCTCTCATATATAGGGCAAACAAAACGATATATCAAACCCGCGTAATAGAACACATAGCTGACGTGAAGCACCAACTTTCCGGGAAGTCTGCAGTTTGTGATCATATCCTAGACGGCCCCCGTCATTACATTACATTTGATAAACCACGAATTCTCGCGAAAGAACATCGATTCCTGCCAAGGATGATACGTAAGGCTATTGAAATAAAAGAAATTTTAATTTCACTAGAGAGGTAGGCTGAGTACTACCACCTGCTTGGGATTCTGTAATTAATAAAATTAAAACTAAACCCAAGCATACCACTGCAAGACTTCAAGACACAGTAAGTTCATTCTGCGTAGATCGGACCAAAATTAATATTTAAAAAAACTGAAGGTACTCCGGGTTAATTCTGACATCGGGACGTCAATCACCTCAGTCTCCCGTGACCATGGATGCTGTAAAGCACCCGAAACGTCGGGAATTAATAAAAATAAATAAATTAAACGCGATAGAATCCGTAAAAGTAATTTTATTCAATGTGTAGTGTTTGCGTAAATATATGAAATCATTAAGATAGTATTCCTTCAACTTCTAATTACCGAGGGGACCAATTAATATTGATTTCATTCACTATAACGAGTATTTTTCATGGAACCGGGAAAACATTTCAAATTATCGAGAGATTCAAATTAATGAGTGTTATATTGTCGAGAGTTGATTGTGCTACGTGTAGTGGTGGCGTAATAAATTCCATTAGAATAGTATAGAATAATATTTATTCAATATAGATAACGAGTAATCCTTATGTAAAGTCGTTATTTTTAACTTTTACCACTGGTTCGGGAAAACCATCTGCCCTGGGAAGAACTAGCAAGAAACCCAGCGGGAGTTTTTCTTAAAGCAAAATTATAAAACAAAACACAGGTTGTACAAGTTTCTCAAAAAAAAAAATTTAAGAAACAACTTTGCGATCACCTCATTCAGACCATGTATGCAATTACATTACAATAACCCTTTTTACACAATTCTTGTTTAATAAACGCCGTCACACTGGTCAGGCGTTTTGACAAACGCAGGTTTTTTAATTTTTTTGTTTTAAAAAACGTTACCCCCACACTAGGATTTTCTCCTGTGTCGTGGAGGCAGTTTACAAACATAAATTGCACAAGGACAAACATCCAGACCCGGAACAATTATTTGTAGGCCATACAAATACTTGTTCCGTGTGGGATTCGAACCCGCGGCCCCCAGCGCAACAACTGATTGCTAAGCCACTGCGCCACGGAGCCGTCAATCTCAAATTATAAAATTCATTATATTAAAATTATAAAAGTCAAAAAATAATCTGTATATTTATTTCCCTCTGTCACCTATTACGACACCCACGGCCGATATGGGATAGTGGATATTATTACACCGCCACTACACAATAAAATATATTTCATCATTATTATACAATATATCATCATCATTAT
Source organism: Parnassius glacialis (assembly GCA_033319125.1). NCBI lineage: Eukaryota > Metazoa > Arthropoda > Insecta > Lepidoptera > Papilionidae > Parnassius > Parnassius glacialis. The sequence continues at coordinate 1,021,214 of JAVANC010000023.1, read as the reverse complement.
TACAGCCTTTCATAAGTCCACTGCTGAACATAGGCCTCCCCCAAGGAATGCCACAAAGCACGGTCCTGAGCCACTTGCATCCATCGACTTCATGCATGTCTTACCAGGTCGTCACTCCATCTCATGAGGGATCGCCCTACACTTCGCCTACCGGTACAAGGCTGCCACTCGAGAACCTTTCTTCCCCATCGGTTGTCGGTTCTTCGAGCTATATGGCCACTGTCACTTCAGCTTACTAATCCGTTGGGCTATGTCGGTTACTCGGGTTCTACTGCGGATATCCTCATTTCTAAGTTTATCACGCAGAGAAACCCCGAGCATAGCCCTCTCCATAGCTCGCTGAGCGACCTTGAGCTTCCTCATACGGCCAGCAGTGAAGGACCACATCTCAGATCCGTAAGTCATCACTGGCAACACGCACTGGTTGTACAATTTCGTTTTAAGGTTTTGAGGTATATCTAACGAAAAGATGTGTCGTAGTTCGTATACCAGCGTAATTTGTTTATAAAATATATATCATGTTTAAAAGTATTACGAAATGCTACAAATTCCGTACCGTACAAAGAGTAGACACAAAGCGAATTTTCATTAGTTATAGGAGCGTCGTTTATTGCTAGGTACGATGTTGCTCCAGCAATGTGAACGTGCTACACGGTTGAATAATTGTGGCTTTGTAAGATTTTTGTGTTATTTAACTTAATACGAGTAGACAATTTAAAGACATTTAGCATTATATTTGTTGTATACTATTGTAATACTTGAAATACAATACAGTATACATCGTTAAATGCGTGTTTACTTCTATCACTTTTAAGCACTAGAGAGCAATTATCAGCAAACAATACTGTATCATTTACATTTTAGCGTAAAATTGACGATCACCGATATATTCAAAAGAGTAATGGTCCCAACATTGATCCTTGAGGCACACTCACTCCAGAAGACTTAGTTCTATTTATAACTACTTTTTGCAACCCATCCGACAGGTGTGAGTTTAAAAGGTTTGCTGTGTTTATTGAGACTCCGTGCCTCATTTTGTTTAATAGTGTATCATGATTTACGCTATCGAACGCCTTAGATAAGTTACACGGCTTACACTGATCAAATGTCCTACAAATAAAGTTCAATAGCGGTCAATAGTTTCTGGACTTGGTAGCATTTGAAAAAACACTGCGGAAGGTTTGTTTTAGTAGACTGTTTAAGAGCTAGTAAGAGAATTTAGTAAGATAAATAAGAAAAATGATGATCTTGGGAACTTAAATTTGTATTATAAACCGTAAATCACACCCACTGGATGAGGCGGTCTGAATTTGTGTCAACTTAGAGGTAGTTGCTGATTCCACGCATATTGAAGCAAGTGAACAGCAACGCATTGAATTTAATAAGCACGAAGCGCTCCTCTCCACACTTTTTACACCTGGCTGCACCACTTGATTTCATACTTCAAATAGTGCGAAATTTTGTATTTAATCTAATTTAAAAAAATATGATTCTGGGAGATTTAGTTATAGTTAGTTAGTTAGTTATAGTTACTTAGTTTTCATGCACTTAGCCCTCGTTTAGTTAAGTAAAGAATTTTTTTATAGAATAATGGTGACCACACAGTCCACCTGACTTTCAGTGGATGCTGTGGCCCATAGATATCTACGTCTATCCTCGATTAAAAATAAAAATGCAGATGCGTGGTCAACCCTGATGACTAAGATGGGATGCCTCGTTTCGAGTAGAAAGGGTCTCCGGGGTCTCCTGACTCACTATACGAAACACAACAATATTGAGCTGTTATTTTACGCTGGTATTCAGTGAGAGCATGGTCCATCCTCGGTTGAGTCGACCAATTCGTGCTGCAACCAAAATATAGCTGTCCTCAAAATATATTTAATTTCTTATATATTCAGGTTTACTCACGATGTTTTCCATTACCGCCGAGCACGTGGCACTTAAAGTTGCAATGGATTATTGGTGCCGGCGGAGATCGGAGCCGGGTTTAATAGAATCAGGCGTTACTTTGCGGAAATCCATTATATTAAAGACGTTAAAAATTAATTAGCTGAGATCAGTGTAATAAAATAAAATGATGTGTCTTACCTAGTTTGAGGAGCACCTCTCGCCCTCCCTCAATTGTGTGCACTATCCCCGTCACCACTTATACCAATACCACTACACTAGGAAAGACACACCACCTTCGATAATATGACACGTTTTTCACCCGAGAATGCCTGATTTTTAAAATCATTAATGTGAAATATACAGCAAGCGCTTATGCCCTAAGCACAGAACAAATAATATGTAGTAACCCTGAGCTGAGCAAACTGTTATGACATGTCTATGTAAGAACTTTAATGTGCGTGGATAATTTGTTTTAAATGTTTCGTTTTATTCTTTGCGCGACTTTAATTATTGAGTGAAAGTCCCATCCAAATAGGTTCACAGGTTTTGTGTGTGATGTGTGTCCACGCCAAAATAGCTCGCAGATGACAGATTTTTTTCAGACTTACTTAACACTTATCGTTATATTTTAGAAATTTTACAAAATATTTTTATGAATTATTGCTTATATGTTATTTTGATGTATGAGCTATATTATTGTAAAGCTTCATTAAAATCCATTCAGTAGTTTTTGCGTGAAAGAGTAACGAACATTCATACATCCTCACAAACTTTCATATTTATAATATTAGTACGAAGTAGGGATAGATTTGTTATTTTTTTTATATGATAAGGGTGACAAACGAGCACACAGTCCACCTGATGGTAAGTGGTTGCTGCGGCCCATAGACATCTACATATATCCTCTATTACAAATCAAAATGTAGATGCGTTGTCACCCGTGAGGACTAAGATGGATTGCCTCATTTCCAGTAAAAAGGGCCTCCGGCCACCTGCACTCACCAAGCGAAACGCAGAGGTAAACTTCTACTTCACGCTGGTATTCTGTGAGGTCGTGGTACCACCCCGGTTCGAGCCGGCCCATCCATGCGACAGCAAAAGCTGCCGCGTGGCTCTACCAATGTTAAATATAGATTTATATTTTTTTATTGAATATAGATTATGAATATTACAGAAACAAAAGTCACTTTTATGTTAAATTTACCACAGGTTCGAAAGTCTGGGAAGAACCAGCAAGAAAACCAGCGAGACTTCTTTTAAAATAAAAGTACTGTCTACAATCACAAAATTTTACAATAATTATACTAACGTTGTTTATCTAATATAGTTGTTAAATATTGCTTAAGTAAAATTTTGTAAATTTTCTGGAATTTTGTAGTAAAAGTGTATATTATATCGCCCCAAGAATGAATTAATAACTCAGTGGAGTCAAGAAACTGGGAGTAGTTTTTCCGGGGCTGTATGTTTGATGTGTGCAACTTCTTCTTCAAATACCTATTTTGCATCGTCTTCATCAGCCAGTAAAAGTTCACAGTTGGGCATGGGATCACTGTAGAGAGGATTTTCCATATTTGTTACGCTTGGTAGGCAAATAGATGATCACAATATATGACGTTTCGCACTTTTGATGCGCTTTCAGGTCGCTGATATGAGTACTTACGCTCTTTGTAAACGAGGTGGTTATACCACAAACTTGTCATAACATCTTTTTGGCATGATAATGGATCTACACTTAAAAACTCAAATACTACTTTGTTTGGCCGTGACTTTACCTATCAAGTTTGAGAGTTGCTTATATTAAATTCCTCCGGGGCTGCGTGGGAGGGAAAAGGCGAGGGGTCTGAAGGACCTCGTAATAACCGAGTGCAACAGCAGCCGTTTTTGTCGCATTTTGGCGAAATTGAATTTCATCTCGCTGCGTTGTTTACTTATACGTAAATATGTTGTAATCATAAAACGTATTTATATACATGGTAGAGCTGTGCTACTGTTGAAATATGAAGGCACATGCTTAAAGTTAAATTTTGCGGGCTTAAGAATGAGAAGACAAAGATTTGTGACTGATGTCCTGTAGATTGATTTTATAGGCTGATAAGAAAAAAAAAAGAAATGATGACCTTCGGAAACGTCCCATAACTGTAACGTGTAAGAATCGCGCTGCAGCCATATTATAATTGCAGCACGAATGGCTCGACCCTGGAAACACCACGCTCTCACAGAATACCAGTGTTAAATATAGTATTTAATACTGCTGTGTGTGTAGGGAACCGGAAAATCTTTTTAGTGGATACTTCACATTCTATCTTTGTCCTCAGGAGAGATCACATGTACGAACGATATGCATCTGCATTTTGATTTTTGATAGAAGATAGATGTAGATGTCTATGTGCCACAGTATCTATTAACTATCAGGTGGATTGTATGCTCACTTGTCACCCTTATTCTAAAAAACATATATTTTCTTCATAAGTCCGCAGTAACTCGTCAGATCACGTTATGTGTCGTTATCACCACTGTGGTTACGCTGGTTTTATGTGAGAGCGTGGTCCTTTCCCGGTCGAGCGGACTCATTCGTGCTACAACTGCTAAAACCATAATATAGCGACAACGCGACTCTAACACATTACAATTACGTCTCGTTTTGAAGGTCATCATTTAATTTTCATCACATCATCAGCCGGTCGGTAGTTTATTGAACATATATCCTACTAAATAAATTACAATAAAAATCGTAATAAAATTCAAAATTATTAAAATCTAATATATAAAATTCTCGAGTCGCGGTGTTTGTTACTAAACTCCTCCGAAACGACTGAACCGATTTGTATGAAATTTTGTGCATGTCGGGTAGGTCTTAGAATCGGCCAATATCTATTTTTTAAACCCCTAAATGATAAGGGTGACCCACCCCTAAATTTTTTTTAATTTTTTAGGCAACAATTTTAATTTTAATTTTATTATGATTTAGCATTGAAAAATACATAAAAATTCACATTTTCACCCTTCTACGATCAACCACTATTTTTAAAACTAAAAAATATTTCCTAGAAATAATGTATATGACAAAACAACGTTTGCCGGGTCAGGTAGTAATTTAATAAAAATTCAACTGTGCTATAATTATACTAATTATAATAATACCTTAAATATCAAAATCAATTTATTAATAAATAATAACAGTTATAATAACCGTATTTAATATCAAAAGTTATAGAAAAACTTATCAACAAGAGGCTCATAAGTTTTCTCAATAAGTTCCATAGCTTATCCAGTTCACAATTTGGCTTTCAAGCAGGGAAATTGACTGAAAACGCTGTAGAAGCCTTTACTTCTGTAGTTGTTGATAATCTTGATAAAAAGACAAACTGCCTCGCAGTGTTTATTGATCTTAAAAAGGAATTTGACACTGTGTCTACCCCCATTCTATTGCAGAAGTTAGAAAACTGTGGGATTAGAGGTGTGCCCATTAACTTGCTTAAAAGTTACATAACTGGTAGGACTCAGAGGGTAAAAATAGGTTCACATATAAGTCAAAAAACTAGTGTCACTTATGGCGTGCCGCAAGGAAGCGTCTTAGGGCCCAATCTGTTTCTAATATACATAAACGAACTCTGCAATATGTAGATCTCACATGCTAGCATATTCTCATATGCTGACGACACTGCCATTGTTTTTACAGGCGACTCCTTGAATAATTTAAAAATTAATACAGAGTACGGTTTGGCTGTGATTTCGCAATGGCTAAGTCTTAACTTACTAACGTTAAATACCAGCAAAATAAACTAAATTTTGTTTTCCATAAAAAACAGTCTGTCTAACTTTCCCAGTGAAATTAAGATTCATTGCTGTCAGCCGCTAGTTAGCACGAATCGCAACTGCCCCACTATAACTAGACTAACATCTACGAAGTACCTTGGTGTCTTAGTGGACCAGAGACTTTCATGGATGTCTCATGTCGAATTAGTTTCTGGAAAATTACGTAAATTAATGTGGATATTTAAAACACTAAGACACATTGCAAATAAAAAGTTACTTGATCAGATCTATATTGCGTTGGCACAATCTGTTTTGATTTATTGTATAACGATATGGGGTGGTGCTGTAAAAACTCATTTTATACTATTAGAACGAGATCAAAGGGGATTGTTAAAAAATATGCATTTCAAAACACGTCAGTTTTCAACAAATTCATTGTATTTATATGCAGATTTATTGAGAGTTCGTAAACTTTACATATTGCACGTAGTTCTGAAAAAACTTAACTAACTAAAAATATGTCCTTTAATATTGACACCAATATTTCAACTAAAAGAAGAATAGATAGAGTCGGTACACTAAATTACACCAAGATTAAATTTGCTCGCAATCAGTACAAAAACATCTCGTCTCATTTATATAATAATATAAATAAAATACTAGATATATATCCTATGACTTATAGAAACTGACAAGACATTACAATTTATTGAAGTTGAAAACCTGTTAAAATTAGAATTTTGATATGAGGATATTTATGTGTAAATCACTCATTCATTACATACATACACACATAACCTCCATGTAGTTGTATATGTAACTACCAACTCTGCTCAGTGGGTTAACGCTGATCCCAAGACTTTTTTATGTCGTAGGGCTGTTCAGAGGGAAAAGTATAAAAACTTTCACACAACACATTACACACACATACACTACACACATATTACACACACACACACGCAACACTATTTTTACTTTCTTTAAATTTAAATTTAGTACAAGCGCTTCAGTAAATTGTATGACATGGAAGAGGGGCTTACTTCTGATACGGGCGCATTATGCGTTCAATAGAACAAGTCTACCATGCTATATGTATTTGTACAAGGTGGGGCACGATCTGGCATTCTCCTTTAGTACAAACGGTTCTTGCTTTAGTAAATGTTATGATATGGAAGAGGGACTTACTTCTGATAAGGGCGCATTATGCGTTCAATAGAACAAGTCTACCATGGTATATTTATTTGTTAGACCGTGTTTATGAATAAAACCTTTTTTTTATTATTTAAAATTCAATGTGCGTAAGTTTAATTAGTGTAATAAATGTTAAAATTATCCGACTCTAGCATCTTCAAAAAGTAATTATAATGCCCATTGTACTATCAACAACAGGTGTAATACCGCAGCAATTACATCAATCTATAAAGACCTTGAATTTACCAACCACCACCTACAAACTGTTACAGAAAGCTGTAATTCTAAATACATGCAGAATAGTTAGGAAGTTCCTGCAAACTGAAGAGCAGACCACACCTTTACTTAGGCAAATTAGCTCACAACCTAACATACAGGTAAATGAATAAGGTACCTTACAGGATATGATCTAATCTAGCACTAATATGCACTTGGCTTAGGCTCGTGCTATTCCCCCCCGAAAGGATTTCTGCCTTGTCGTGGCGGGAGCGCTTAGTAGCCGTGGCTTGATTACCCACGGTGAACAAAGAGGAACCTCTTGGCAGGCCCGTGGTGTAGGGCCGGCCCGAGGTGGCCACTCCGAGTGGGCTTGGCGAGCCCACTTTGGATGTGTGTCGGTAGGCTGCGGTGAGAGGGGTGTCCGCTCCTTCTACCGCCGAGGTGGAGGCCCTATCCTCCGTGGCTCTGACGGTGCTGCACCGTCAATTGATGCGGTGGTGGTAGGGCTGCGGGGGGAGAGGAGTGTCGGTATTGCGAGGCGCCGCGCTCCTTACCCTCCGCAGCCAAATCTTGGTTGGCGGCGGCCGCCGCTGGGGTCAGGAAGGCCAGTGCTTTTGAGTGCTAGTTTTTCCTGGCCGCATGGCCTTCGCGCATCAGACACGGGGGCGTCTGTTGCGCATTGGAAATTGGAGGCCCAGGAGGAGAGCGCGCCATGTGTTCTGGTGCGCCTTACCTGAGAAGGAGATGGAGGAGGAGTAGTCATCTCCCGAGGAGAGGCTACCATGGGGCTGCCAGCGCTGGTGGTGCCGCGGATGTGTGCGAAAGCGTTCCCGCGGCTCTGCCAATATGCGACGAAGGTGGAACACCATGGGGTTTTAGTCGGTGCGAGTCCGACATAACCCGTACTTGCCCCCGCGAGGCGAGTATGCGTAGGCATTTCCCCATGTAAAAAAAAGGCTCGTGCTATTAGTAAACCGGTAGAAGCCGAGATTTCAAACTAAATAAATAACAATAATAATAAATGTTCCTTCATAATATTGTTGTGCTCCGCAGGGCCCATAGAGATATCTTAAAACTATGTAACACCTTTTGTAACCTATGGAATGCAATAAAATTATTGAGTATTGAGTAAATCTTTCCTATCTTCATTTTCTCCTCCGTCAGCGCATTAAATTTCACCGATAGGCATATCTCTGAATTTATGTCAATGGTCACGTTTGGCAGGTGGGTTGACGATTGTAGAACCAGACGTCAGCACCCTTGACGCTGCTGCCCATCACCGGTCTGGATATTTTACACCTGGAGTAAACGAGATGGTTATAATATCACCATTTCTTAGAAGCCAAAAATATTTTCCATACATTTCCCATTGTCGCGTCTTATAGGACCCATTAGACTAAATGAGTTGTTTTTATAGGATAGTATGACAATCGAGCACACAGTCCACCTGATGGTAAGTGGTTGCTGTGGCCTATAGACATCTACATTTATCCTCAATAAAGAATCAAAATGCAGATGCGTCGTCACCCGTGAGGGCTAAGATGGAATGCCTTTTTTCCAGTAAAATGGGTCTCCGGTTCTCTACACTCACCATACGAAACACAGCAGAGTTAAGCTGCTATTTTACGCTGGTATTCTGTGAGAGCGTAGTCCTTCCTCGGTCGAGCCGACCCATTCGTGCTACAACAATACTACTAATATAGCTGCAGCATGGCTCTCCCACGTATAAAAAGCCTATCAGCAACACGATCTTCCTTGCCTACACTAGTAGAATACCCTAACGGGCGTAGTAAGTACCTACATTTAGATTCGTAGAATTACCGACTGATCCCTCTGTCGACCGCGCGATACTTTATACTGTTACTCGTGACTTCTTTCGCGTGGGATTTATTATGATTGGATTTTATGGATTTTAATTCTTTTGCGCAGAATCCAATTATTTTTCTAAAATAAAAGTAGCCTAAGTTACGTCTTATAACATCAGCTACCTGCCAGTAAAGTCCAGTCAAAATCGATTCCGCCGGAACAAACAGGCAGACAGACAAAAAATTTAAAAATTGTTATATTGTATTATTATGTAGTTAATATACGCGATAAAATCCGTAAAATTAGTTTTATTTAAATGTGTAGTGTTCCCGTAAATATAAGAAATCATTGTTATTTTCTTTATGTACCGTATCTATATAGTTTCATATGCACTTAGTAAAAAACTGTTATTTTGACATTACGAACAGACACATCAATTTTATTTATTAGTATAGAATATATAACAGAGGTAGAGTCACGTGGCGGCTTTTGCTGTCGGACGGATGGGCCGGCTCGAACCGGGGTGGTACCACGATCTCACAGAATACCAGCGTGAAGTAGAGGTTTACCTCTGCGTTTCGCTTGGTGAGTGCAGGTGGCCGGAGGCCCTTTTTACTGGAAATGAGGCATTCCATCTTAGTCCTCACGGGTGACAACGCATCTGCATTTTGATTTGTAATAGAGGATAGATGTAGATGTCTATGGGCCGCAGCAACCATTTACCATCAGGTGGACTGTGTGCTCGTTTGTCACCCTTATCCTATAAAAAAAAAGATATATATGCAATGAAAATTTAACATTGCTTTTAAAAAACAGACCCCAGAGTTTCAAAGAGGAAAAAGAAATGTTAAAGTAGTGCATAAATAATCACAATTAGTAGCCATTAAGTGAAGAAACACAGCTAGTCTGTATACTTTTGATTCTATGATAATTTTCTTTTCCTATATAAGGTTAGCGTGTAGGTACCTAGGTGTACCTAGTGGCGGTGTAAGAATATCTACTCCCCATATCATCCCGTGGGTGTCGTAAGAAGCGACAGAGGGAAACAAATCAGGAAATGGGCAGCAGCGCCCATTTCCATTCCAAAATTGCGGTTGCCATCCCGCTTGCCAAACCTGGCAACTATGGCAAACATATCCCCTATGAAGCAATCTATAAGGGATATAAGGGAGGTCATTGTTCAACAGTGAACTTTGATAGGTTTTTTTCGTAGGATAAGAGTAACAAGCGAGCGCATACTCCACCTGATGATAAGTGGTTGCTGTGGCCCATAGACATCTACATCTACCCTCGTTTGCTCAAAATGCAGATGCGTTGTTACCCATGAGGAAGAAGATGGAATGCCGCTTTTCCAGTAAAAATGGTCTCCGGTTCTCTACACTCGCCATACGAAACCCAGCCGTATTAAGCTGCTATTTTACGCTGGTATTCTGTGAGAGCATGGTTCTTCCCCGGTCGAGCCGAACCATTTGTGCTACAACTTTACAATTAATATAGCTCCAGCATGATTCTACCATTGTAACGGTAACGGAATATAAATGTATAACTTCGTGAGATATATTTTTTTAAATACATTTAATGAAAATACAACACGTTTATAAGGTCTTTCATATCTTCAATTTTAAAGCTGAACTTAGAGATTACTAGATGAGACAAAATTTGTAGCTATTCTAGTTTTTCATTTATTATATAAATTTATAACTTCGGGGTATAAAAATATTTAAAATACATTTAATGAAAATATGAAGCAAAATTTGTAGCAATGATATTCGCACAGGAACTATTCACAAACAAATTCCTACTAAATTTAATAAAAGGTAAGACAAAAACAAAGACATCGCTCCCGATACGTCAGAACCCCAGTCCCCGCATTCTTTATTCAACAGCGTCCGAAAATTAAACGTTTCTCTACAAGAAATCGCACTCAGAACGACGCAACTGAAATATTTCCAACGGCTACGTTCGAGCGCACTTATTTACTTTAAACGCAGCTATAGAGCGCCCTGTATTTGTTCCTTTTTTATTACAAAAAACCGGAACGCCCTGCGTTACATACAGCCATAATATTTCAATATCACAGTCCAGCCCTGGAACGCTTCAAGTGAATTCCGCGGGCTCTCATTGGTCTCTCCGACAACGTTCGATATTGAAAACTGCTGCCTAAGAGAGACCGCAATATAGCCAATGGCGGGAAAATCGGCGAGTTAGAAAGAGAGGGTTATTGTTGTGTCAGCAGTTGAATTTTGTATGAACATGTAGGTCCGTATCAATAATACGTGAACGAATGAAATAATAGATTATTCGTTTGTTCGAATCTAGAGTAAACAAAATGTAAGCGTCCATTACTGATGCTAGCGTGTGATCCGGAATTTTGGATAAGACTTTTGCGTGTGTAAAAGAGTGATGGATATAGTTTTGCTATTTCGTTTGGATGTGAGCCCGGGCTACATTGTACTTGTGATGTCTGTTTTGTAGCAGTCGCCCGCCGGTCGGTTTCCACATTAAACGATCATTCTAAGGGCGAACCAATGAAACTGCAAATTTATACAAATTGATACTAAACGGGTTATATTAATTTTATAACAAAAATTAAGTGTGTAAATAAGTTTGAACGGAACTGTAATTAAAACTAATTGGATGTAATATAGCGTTAATTATTTTGTATTAAGGCGGCTTTTTGCTTGATTTTTGTCCTTTTTGACATCACGCGTGATTTTTTTCTCATCGAAAAGTGTTCCAAATTTAAAGTTTTTCGGCAATGGTCGTTGTTCCTTCGTGTAGTATTTGGTAAAACGACAATATACTGTAGTGGAGTAAGTGATTTAAATAAAAAAGGATTATTAGTGTTGCTTTTTATAAATGATTTGTGTCCGAGTGCCGATGAAGATGGCGATATAGGGGGTGGCCAGGGTTGGCCTTTTGAGGCCATGCTCAATAACCTTACCGCCACAGCTCTAGGAGGTGAGTAAGCTTTAAGGAATCTAATATTCAGAGCCAAATTTTTTGGTGTTTTTGTAAATCTTTTCACGTTTAACAAGATTCGTCATTATATCTCTTAATCCAATAATTATATACACATTGCGATCATTAATTGTTTAATATATTGTTTATATAGTACACTGGGGCAATTACAAAAATGGGTATATTCCGATTTATAGATATATATTTGTACCAAACGCAGTGACATAATATATTTATTAGCAACTTAAAATTAGATTCCATCGTAATCACCCACCGTCCCTCCGGTTGACTCCAATCGGAATATATCTTTATTCGTAATTGCCCCATTGCATGGGGCAATTTCGAAAATGGATTGAATTGATTAGAATAGAATAGAATAATTTTTTATTCAATATACATTACATGAGTAATTCTTTAAGAAAGTCATTATTTACTTTACCACTGGTTCGAAAAACCCCTCTGTCCTGGGAAGAACCAGCAAGAAGTAAATTTTACAATATAAATGATTACGAAGTATTTACAAAATTTATTTTAGAAACTGCTTGGAAGCGACCACCTCATTCCCAGGGGTTATTATCAATGTATTCATTTATACTATAATAACCCTTTTTATACAGTTTCAGCTTAACAAAATATTTAAACTTGGTAATAAAGAGAGCCTGTACACTTTCCGGGACCTTGTAATTATTTAAAAATAGATTATTAATTACAACTCAATTTACTTATCGGAATTTATGAATGAATATTAGTAATTGTAGGTATAGACTTACTAGGTGGTAGGACTCGTATTATACCTAGGAGTCTATCTGGATAGGTGCCACCTTCTTACCTATTACCACCGCCACATAACAGCGCTTGCACTGCTGTGTTTCTGTATGAAGAGCATAATATGTTATACCATCAGGCTGTAGGATCTTGAGATGTTTTCATTTTTCTAAATATTTTTGGAACTAAAAATCAACCTTAATATATATATAGTGTAGTGTCATATTTCGATTAAATGTAATAAAAGTTTAAGAAACATTCGTGTCTAATCGATTTATAGTTCTTAATTTAAAACGACTCATTGATGTACGCTAACTTATATAATTTTGTCTTTTTTGTCCAATTGCCGGACTTTATTATTATGTCCCTAAATATGTTTTCCACATATGCAGGCTTAATAAAAAAAAGGTATTAGTAATCATTAATGCATATATGCTGCTATTTTACGCCGGTATTCCAGTGCGATAGTAGGTAGAGCTGATCCATTCGTGCTGATACTGGAACGCTCTAGCTTGACTCTACAAAGTGGCAATTTGATACATTAAGTTAAAGTTAAAGTTGCAGCCTATATACGGCCCACTGCTGGGCACAGGCCTCCTCTCATTTCTGAAAGGGTTTTAGGGCAAGGAAGTGTCCACCGCGCTGCCCCAATGCGTGTTGGCAAATTTCACATATCTTCGAAATATCTTTTTTCTTATTTTTTAGACAGGCAGGTTTCCTTACGATGTTTTCTTTCACCTAATTATTATATTACTATTATATTTATAAATATATATTACAAATTAGCACTTAAAATTGCCATTAACAATTTCATTGGTGCCGTGGTAGCTCGGATGGTTAGAGCTCGCTGTTAATTTGATATAAGTATTACAGATAGTTTACAAACATAATAGTTTTTAAAATTCGATAGAAGAAAATATTTCTTGAAGCACTATCATCCTTATATAAATGTGACTCTACTAAAAAAAAGAGTTTACTTCTTTAACAAGGTTTGTCTTAAATCTAGAACATAGGTTGAGTCATTCTTTTAAGTGCATTTGCACCTGTGTCAGAAGGAGCTAAATATCCTATAATATAATAATAATATCCTATCCTACTAAATATCCTATTATCTATACCCGACGGTGCTTTGACTTTTTACATTAAAAATGTAAAGTAACATTTCATAATGATTACTTACATTTACACGAATACTATTGAATAAGACAAATTTTATATGTAGTGTTTTATCTAATTTATGTTATTTACTTTAAAAGTCTGGAATTAAAAATAAATTATATTAAACATGATAAAATTTGTAAAATTAGTTAGATTCAAAATAACAGACCAACTACCAGGTTGCTGCAATGCGACTAGACAAACTACAAAAGGCTGCAAAGTTAATAAAGCTAAACCCGGTGCTGTGGGCTGTTGACTCCTTTGAACCATATAAGACAAGTAGGGAGGATGGAGTAATGCCCATCCATCTACAGAGGGATATCGATATCCTTCTTCCTTATCTGGTGAATATCTTCAGAGCAAGTTTTGCATGGGGATATATTTCAGAACGATGGACAATTGTCAAAGTTCTATTTATACCAAAGGCTGATAGAAAGGACTACGCCTTACCAACTTCCTTTAGACCTATAAGCCTTTCTTCCTTTCTTCTTAAGACATTGGAAAAGGTTATAGATGGATATATTAGGGATGTAGCTCTAGCTACGAGACCCATACACTATATAGCTTGGGCCGAGTACGACCCGTTTATCTGAGTTATAAAAAACATTTCACAATTTCAAGTCACGATGCATGAATGTATACTACCTTGCCTGGTAGACGTTGTTTTGCCCATTCCGGTATGTTTTATATAGGATAAGGATGACAAACGAGTACACAGTCTAACGATAGTTAGGTGGATACTGTAGCTGGAGGATGGTGGAGAGGTGGATACTATAGACATTTATATCTATAGTTCGATTACGAATCAAAATGCAGATGCGTTGTCACCCGTGAGGACTAAAATGGAATGCCTCGTTTCCAGTAAAAAGGATCTCCGGTTCTCTACACTTACCATGCGACACACAGCAGCGTTAAGCTGCTATTTGACGCTGGTATTCTGTGAGAGCGTGGTCCTTCCCCGGTCGAGCCGCCCCATTCGTGCTACAACTTTACCAGAAATATAGCTGCAGCATGGCTCTACCACTTATGAATTTCATGGTTTGATGAGTTTCATTCCAAATTCACTTCTGACTTTTTATAGTGTAAACATGAAATTTAATAATAGACGTGGTCCAGATTTCGCGAATATAAGTCATTTTCGTTGACATTAGATAGAATTTGTTAATAAATTTTGGAGACCCTTTTTCCTGGAAATGAGGCATTCCATCTCAGGAGTGGCAATACATCTGTATTATTATTCTTAACTATAGGTAGATGTAGGTGTCAGTGGGCCACAGCATCCACTTAGCATCAGGTGGACTGTAGCTCGTTTGTCACCTCTATTCTATAATAAACCTTTCTTGTATAAAGTCTATCGCGCGAATGTAAATACAACCCCAAACGAAACGGTAGCCTGTCTCACCCCAGCGGCTCTGCGGGATTACACCGGCTCATAAACAGACTTTAATGGAATCGAGTCCCGTAAAACAGAACCGGTGTCATCAAGTTCACTGCTGCATGAAAAGGGATATCACAGTTTATTGTATAATAGGAAGGTTAAAAGGAGTTCAGGGAATTCAGTTCTGGAAACTTTAGTGTACAATAAAGAACTGTTAACTTCATAATTCATTAATTTATACGTGGTAGAGCCGTACAGCTACATATGGATTTAGCGTAAATGGGTTCACTAGCTAAAGAATATAATAGAATACTTTTTATTAAATATATATTCTTTTTTTATTCTTTAATCTTTTTATCTTAAAAAAAAAAACGTTACCTGCACACTAAGATTTTCTCCTGTATCGCGGGGGCAATTTACTTACATAGATTTCACAAGGACAAACATCCAGAACCGAAACAATTATTTTTAGGCCATACAAATACTTGTTCCATACGGGGTCCAAACCAGCGGCCTCTAGCGCTGCAACTCCTTGCTAAGGCACTGCGCCACGGAGCCGTCCATCAGAGATTACAAGTAATTCCTATTGAAAGTATTTTTTTTTACTATCACCACTGGTTCAAAAATTTTCTCACTATTATTTCTGATTTCGTTTTTTATCTCCTGGTAAGAGCCAGCAAGTAACCCAACCTGATTTTTTTTCAAAGTAAAGTTTTACAATTAAATACATCATGTTGTAACTACTAACTTCCTGAAGAACGATACTCTCATAAAATACCAGCGTAAAATAGCAGCTTAACACTGCTGTGTTTCGTATGTAGAGTGTAGAGAACCAGAGACCCTTTTTATTGGAAAAGAGGCATTCCATCTCAGTCCTCACGGGTGACAACGCATCTGTATTTTGATTCTCAATTGATGATATTTATAGGTGTCTATGGACCACAGCATCCACTTACCTTCAGGTGGACTGTGTGCGTACTTTACTATATTTTTACTACGTAGAATAATACTACATGACTCTATCACGTAGAGCCATGCTGCATGTCCTCCCACGCAGATCCAAGCATAACTCTCTCATGTAATAGGAGGCCTGAGCTTTGCAGTAGGACGTGTGTAAATAGGCTATTACTGTACCTATTTTTTTAAAATATACCTATGTGGCAGAATTTTAATGAAACTAAGATTTGAGAAAATGGAGAATCGATACCGGATTTTGATAGAAAAACTAGATTTTAGGTTCTTAGGCTCTTTGTGTAACCAAAATAAGTTATTCAATGTCAGTAGGTTAAGGATAAAGAAGCGAATTCTGTGACTAAAGCCATGGACATTTATATTATTATTTATAAAATACTAGTGACCCCCCTGGCTTCACCTGGGTAAGGTTTACTAATGTGGGGTTATTTAGATTTAAGATAACATAACTTATTTATTTTATGAATTTTACAATTTTAAAAAATCTCCAAATTTTTCGGATAAAATATAACTTAGATCACTCTTGGAATTGCTCTCTATCTGTTCGTGAAGTTTCATTTCAATGGGTTCAGTCATTCCAAAGATTAGCCCGGACAGACAGACAGACGACAATTTTAAAAATAATTATTCATATCTTAATAGTATGCAAAAACCCCTTCAGCTCAATATAAGAAAATTATTTCGATATTATAGACAGAGACTTCAATTTTATTTATATGTTTGGCCGTGGAAGGAAAAGGGGAGATCTCCCGCCGGGCGCAGAGTTCAGCCTGGGAAGCGGCCAACGCTCCGTGAGTTAGATGTTCTATATATAGCGAGTTAGCTTCAGAACTATGATAGCGCGATTTAGGTTTCGGTGCGTTTCGCGTACGGCGTGACGACAGCGCCGCCACATATGCATTGATTACCTATAATACTTATGTTGTAGGAACCAATTGTAGTTGCAGTTTATTTCATCATAATCCTAAAGCAAACCAGAATTCTACAAAATAATTTGAAAAGTGGCAAACATCACCTCTATGAAGCAATCTATGGGGGAGGCCCATGTTCAGTACCGGTTATGAGTAGCGGCATAAAAGTCTAGCGGTGACCGTTTTTACCATATAAGTCGCGCTGATTTGCTCTCCAGTCACATTCAAGCAATTCAATTTGTGCGCGTCCCCTCCACGTTTCGTTCAGCGCGAGACTTACGTGCTGCCACTTGTACAATGGATGAAATGACAAAGGTCTTGGGTCCTTAAAGGCTAGTCATTGACTGGGGCCTTTTACTTTTTCGAATCCTACCTAAATATTTATGCAACAAAGTACTTTACTATCCTACCTGACAGTGAGTACACGATAAACACACTGGCTTAGCTTAAAATGCCTTTAAAGACATTGTAATTGAATGAAAAATTATGGTTTTACGTGGTAGAGCCATGCTGTAGCTATATTATGGTTATGTCATGAATATTCGGCTCGACCAGGGAAGTACTACGCTCTCACACAATAGCAGCGTGAAATGCTGCTGTGTTTTATATGGTCAATGTAGAGAACCGTACACCTTTTTTCTTGGATACGATCATTCGATTTTGTCCTTAGAGGTGATGGCGCATTTTTTTTGTAGAATAATAATGACATACGAGCATACAGTCCACCTGATGGTAAGTGGTTGCTGTGGCCCATAGACATCTAAACGTATCCTTGTTTACGAATCAAAATGCAGATGTGTTGTCAGCCGTGAGGACTAAGATGGAATGTATCTTTCCAAGTAAAAAGGGTCTCCGGTTCTCTACACTCACCATACGAAACACAGCAGTATAAAGCTGGTATTCTGTGAGAATAAAAAACTTTAAAAATAATCTGCATTTTTAGTGGAGGATAGATGTAGATGTCTATGGACCACAACATCCACTTGCTTGCGGGTGGACTATGCGCTTGTTTGTTACCCTTGTTCTATAAAAAAATCCACTCCTTTGTTGCCCGACTTACGAACTTATTTGATGCGATTGCATGGTAAGTCGACCAACAAAGGTGTGTAGACAATGGCTTGCTTTTACAATGTAAACACAGAATGGAATTAAACTGTGTTTGACTCCCGCCTGCATCAATTCCAACGCTAAACATAGGCCTCCCCAAATGAATAACACAATGCACGGTCCTGAGTCACCTGCATCCATCGACTTTCTGCATATCCTACCAGTTCGTCTCTCCATTTAGTAGGGGTCTACCGTACACTTTATTTCCCGGTACAAGGTTGCCACTCGAGAACCCTTCTTTCCTTTCGGTTGTCAGTTTGGCGGCGCTGTCATCGCACCACAAGCGAAATACATCTATAACAATATCTGTTCGGGAGCGAACGAATGGGGTACTTGAGGACGATGACGAAAGTTTTGAAGTTGTAGTTTCCGAAGGTTATTGGTTGCGTATTCATATCACGTCGGGGTCACCACTGTGGCTGGTGGAAGGAAAAGGGGAGATCTCCCGCCGGGAAAGGTGTTCTGCCCGGGGAGCAGCCAACGTTCCAAGTGATAGTGCGGAGCTATTCTATATATACTGCTTTAACTTCGAAACTTTGTTAGCGCGATTTAGGCTTCGATGTGTTTCGCTTGTGGCGCGACGACTGCGCCGCCACATCAGTTCATTGAGCTGTAGTAGGCGACTTCACTTCAGCTTACTTCAGCTTACAAATCCGTTGGGCTATGTCGGTTGCTCTAGTTCTACTGCAAATACCCTCATTTTTACGTCCCTTACGCTCTATAGCTCGCTGAACGACCTTGAGTTTTAGATTTAAAATGTTATAATTCAATTAGCTAAGAACCGCGTAATAAAATAAAATGGTGTCTTACTTAGTATGAAGAGTACCTCCCGCCCTCCCTCAATTGCGTGCACATTCCCCGTCACCACTTATCCCAACACCATCACACTAGGATAGACACACAAATGTCGATATATTCTTATTGTTTTAAAGACCCACTGGTTTTCTTGCTGGTTCTTCTTAGGACAGAGGATTTTTCCAATATAGTGGGTAAGCTTAAATAAGTATTCTTGTAGGTATTCTATATTGAAAAAATTTTTTAAATGTATTCTATTCTATTACTCAAGTGAACTAGACTCTGTGGTGGTTGACCGCTAAGTACTGACGGTCAGAAATTATCATTTAGCGGTCAGCTTGTTAATTTAAAACATATTATTTAATATAATAAATTTATGCAAAGTAACTCCCGATTCTATTAATTATCAATGAATTTGTTAATAGAAACTTTAAATTGCTGATTTACGTGCTAGTGTTTCCGTCCGAATACAATCTTAAGGCAAAAGTGAGCAGGCTTTATTACACTAAGCCAGTGCGATTTACCTTATCCAAATCAAAATGGGGGATAGATCTGTATCTCCTAAATACAGGTTACTAATTAACCTAGCTAGGAGACTCAGGATTCTACCCATTTCAAATTAGTCCTCATGATGTTACGGTATTCTATAGGATGCATTTCGGTGAGTGTGCGCAGGAATTCATCATCATCATCATCATCATCATTACAGCCCTTCACAAGTCCACTGCTGAACATAGGCCTCCCCCAAAGAATGCCACAAAGCACGGTCCTGAGCCACCTGCATAATCATAATCATAATCATTTATTTCGTGGATCATAGGTACAAAAATGTTAGATACATTATTATATCATCCATCGACTTCCTGCATGTCTTACCAGGTCGTCACTCCATCTCGTGGGGGGACGCCCTACACTTCGCCTACCGGTACGAGGCTGCCACTCGAGAACCTTTCTTCCCCATCGGTTGTCGGTTCTTCGAGCTATATGGCCGGCCTACTGCCACTTCAGCTTACTAATCCGTTGGGCTATGTCGGTTACTCTGGTTCTACTGCGGATAACCTCATTCCTAAGTTTATCACGCAGAGAAACTCCGAGCATAGCCCTCTCCATAGCTCGCTGAGCGACCTTGAGCTTCCTCATACGGCCAGCAGTGAAGGACCACGTCTCAGTTCCGTAAGTCATCACTGGCAACACGCACTGGTTGTACAATTTCGTTTTAAGGTTTTGAGGTATGTCTGACGAGAAGATGTGTCGTAGCTTCCCGAACGCTGCCCAGCCGAGTTGAATCCGTCGATTGACCTCTCGGTCGAAATTGGACTTACCTAGTCGGACTATTTGTTCCAGGTAAACATACTCGTCAACAACTTCGAGCTTAGTGCTCCCAACAACTACCGGCATAGGTGTGACATGGACATTAAACATAATCTTTGTTTTGTCCATGTTCATCTTAAGACCTATCCGTTGGGAGACACTATTGAGGTCATTGAGCATAGTGTTTAGGTCCTCCAGCGATTCTGCCATAAGGACTATATCGTCGGCAAATCGAAGGTGAGTGATGTACTCGCCATTGATGTTAATTCCGTATCCTTTCCAGTCCAGAAGCTTGAAAACGTCTTCCAATGCAGCGGTGATGAGTTTCGGGGATATAACATCACCCTGTCTTACACCTCTCTGCAATTGGATAGGTTTCGTACTCTGGTTCTGTACTCGGATAGCCATCGTAGCTCTACTGTACAAACACTTCAGCACTTCGATATACCGACAGTCAACTTGGCACCGCTGAAGGGACTGCAGCACTGCCCAAATTTCGACGGAATCAAAGGCTTTCTCATAGTCCACATACGCCAGACATAGTGGCAAATTGTACTCTTCGGACTTCTGTACAACTTGCCGAAGGGTATGTATGTGGTCTATTGTGCTAAAGCCCTTTCGGAAACCGGCTTGTTCGGGAGGCTGGAAGTCGTCAAGTCTGCGCGCGAGACGATTCGTAATGACTCTCGAAAACAGCACGTAGACGCGGCTTAGAAGGGAAATCGGTCTGTAGTTCTTCAAGAGAGCGTTGTCACCTTTCTTGAAGAACAAGACCACCGCACTTCCGCTCCACGCCTCCGGTGTAATGCCACCATGGAGGACGGAATTAAAGAGCTTCTGAAGGACTTCAAGTACCGGTCTTCCACCCGCTTTCAGAAGCTCCGCTGTTATTCCATCCTCACCTGGGGCCTTGCCGTTTTTAAGGTGTTGGAGAGCCATTCTAATCTCGCTCAGACTGACTATTTGTAAAAAGTATGTAAACAATAAAAATTTCAAAAAAGAATTATTATTATTATAAATCAGGTGGGATTGTAGTCAAACACTGGCATGAATATAAAAAAAAACAAAAAAATCGCCTTTACTTTATTTTTTAAGTAACCGATTTTACTTTTTTTTTAATTTAATTATATTCCATGCTCTAGAAACTCTAGATGTTACCTAAAGTTTCCCGAAATGTAAGTGGTAATAGAAATAGAGAGGCGAAAGCGCTGTTAAAGAGATTGCGTCGAGATAGAAGGATCTAACTTCGGCAGTTTTGTGAAAGACTGTGCAAATGGTTCTTATTGCACGTATTTGTAGAGAGCGTTTAACTTTTACAACACCGTATTTCGTAGCTTATATCTTTTACACCGTTACCGATACAGCCTATAAAAGACTAGTGCTGAACTTAGACATTCTCAATAGTATTGCGTCATAGAGATGATATTTGCCGTAGTTGTCACGCTTGGCAAGCGGGTTGGCAACCGCAGGTTTTTATTTTTAGTCCTTATTAGGAAGACGCTGCTGCCCATCTCCTGATTTGTTTCCCTCTGTCGCTACTTACGACAGCTATGGGGTGATATGGGGTAGTGGATATTCTTACACCGCCACTTTACGGTATCTTTTATAAAATATGAGATTCTTACGTGGTAGAGCCATGCTACAGCTATATTAGTAGTATTGTTGTAGCATGAATGGGTCAGCTCGACCGGGGAAGGACCACGCTCTCACAAAATACCAGCGTAAAATCGCAGCATAACACTGCTGCATTTCGTATGGTGAGTGTAGAGAACCAGAGACGCTTTTTACTAGAAAAGAGGCATTCCATCTTAGTCCTCATGGGTGACAACGCATCTGCATTTTGAGTCTTTATTGAGGATAGATGTGGATGTTTATGGGTTACAGCAACCACTTACCATCAGGTGGACTGTGTGCTCGTTTGTCACCCTATCCTATTTTAAAAAAATAAAGGGGCAGTATAATACAAGCTGTGAGACATTTCATCTAAGTCCTCAGAGGTGACAAAACACCTGTAGACTTCTTTCTTTGAAGTTGGCTGCAGGTGGCTCGTGCACAGCTAGTATCATCAGGTGGATTGTAAGTTTTTATACGTACGGCTCGACCGAGGAACCACGCTCTCACGGAATACCAGCGTAGAATAGAAGCTTAATACTGCTGTGTTTCGTATGGTGAGTGTACCGAACCGGAGACCTTTTTTCTTGAAAAGAGACATTCCATCTTAGTCCTCACGGGTGACAAAGCATCTGCATTTTGATTCATAATCGAGGGTAGATGTCTATGGGTCACAGCAACCACTTACGACCAGGTGGACTGTGTGCTCGCTTGTCACCCTATCCTATAAAAAAGTTTGAACTCGAACTTGAACATATTTTTTTATTTTATCACAATGTAGTCATATTTACAACGGTTAATTTGTTCCAAAAAGCAGTGTTTGCGCGTGGTTTTAAGAGACTAGAGAGAAATATTTTTCTAGAGAGAATGATTTGTGATATTAAATTTGACTATTATCTTTCTGACCTCTTTATTCCTTGATTTTATTAGCTTAAACAAAGGAATTTTAATGTATCTTGTGAACTTAAAACATCATTATCATCCCTTCACATATCCTCTGCTGAACATAGGCCTCCCCCAAGAAATGCCACAAAACACAGCTCTGAGCCACCTGCACTCATCGACCTCCTGCATGTCTTACCAGGGCATCACTCCATCTAGTGGAGAATGAAAGCCATAGACATGTTTTAATATTACATCTAAATATCTTTTTAAGTAATACACAATTTGTAATTATTTTGTGTATTACTTAAAAATTTATTTTCTACGTGGTAAAGCCATGCTTCAGCTACATATATTATCATAGTTGTGGCCTCTTGTCTCTAATATCTCAAATCTAAATAAAATAATGCCTCTTTTCCAGTATTTTTTTTATAGAATGAGTGTGACAAGCGAGCACACAGTCCACCTGATGGTAAGTAGTTACTGTGGCACATAGACATCTACATCTATCTTCGTTTGCGAGTTAAAATGCAGATGCGTTGTCAGCTGTGAGGATTAAGATAGAATGCCTCTTTTCCAGTAAAAAGGGTCTCCGGTTCTCTACACTCACCATACGAAACACAGCAGCATTAAGATACTATTTTACGCTGGTATTCTGTGAGAGCGTGGTCCAACCCCGGTCGAGTCGACCCATTCGTGCTACAACTGTACTATTAATTTAGCTGCAGCATGGCTCTACCAGGTATAATCTCTATACCCTTGAGTCCTCAACACAGCAGTCTATATACTGTTATTAAGTGGCAGCAATAAATAAACACCGTAGTAGAGAAGTACCCTCCATAACTTCTCAGACGTACTCGTAGGCTAGAAGTCCTACCGCCTATTTACTTTAATTTTTTATACCTTTCAGACCGAATTTCGGTCACGGCGGTCAGTCTCAACGGAGCATAGCCATCTAGTTTGAAGAGCACCTCCCGCTCTCCCTCAATTTTTGCATCATTATTCCTAGCATTACTACTCCCAACACCACTATACTAGGAAAGACACCACCGTTGACAATACACGTATTTCGCCTCTAAACGAGGCGTCCTCAGGTGAAAAATAGGCTCTGCGGTGGCTTTTTTTTATATGATAAGGGTGACAAACGAGCACACAGTCCACCTGATGGTAAGTGGTTGCTGCGGCGCAATGACATCTACATCTATCCTCTATTACAAATCAAAATGCAGATGCGTTGTCACCCGTGAGGACTAAGATGGAATGTCTTATTACCAGTAAAAAGGGCCTCCGGCCACCTGCATGCACCAAGCGAAACGCAGAGGTAAACCTCTACTTCACGCTGGTATAATAGGCTGACGGCATATAATGGATGGATGAAGTAGCGTCTGATTCAGGCAACCGTAGTCGCTGTGTCTGCTAGCGGTAACCGCATATAGCCGCCGGTTGCTGCTTCTGGACACTGGTAACAATTCGTTGCTTGTTTTTCATCAGTTTCACCTTGGATGTCGATGGAGGTACATTATCTTTGCTTGTTGTGTTGATTACTTGTTGACGTAGACGTCGCCGTCAATATTTACAGGAAAATCAACCACGTCAGTGTCAGCGCTGTAAAATTGTAAGGAAGTTTGTATTGTGTTGCCTTCAACAATACAACCGGCTTGTTTGGAAGGCTGGAAGTCGTCGAATCTGTGTGCGAGACGATATGCAATAACTCTCGAAAACAGCACGTAGACGCGGCTCAGTAGAAAAATTGGCCTATAATTTTTTAAGAGAGCGTTGTCACCTTTCTTGAAAAATAAGTGCGGTGGGCGCTTCTGCTGCACGCCTTCGGAGTAATGTCACCATGGAGAATAGAATGAAAGAACTTCTAAAGTACTTCAAGTACTGGTTTTCCACCCACTTTCAGAAGCTCTGCTGTAATTTTATCCTCACTCGGGGCCTTGCCGTTTTTAAAGTGATGGAGAGCCATTCTAATCTCGCTCAGACTGACATCCAGGATATTATCGGAATAAAGCCAGATAAGACTTGCTCTTGGATCGTTAGGTACACTTGCGTGTAGCTCCAACGATGACGTGTACAGCTACCCGTAGAACCTCTCAATCTCGCTCAAAAATTTCACGTGTTCCGGAAACGATTCTACCACATTCGGTCTTCAGCTTCGACAGTTGACTTCAGACTCTTTCTGGCAGACAGATCTCTGGTAAAGAATTTGGGGTCCCGTCGCATGGGTTAGATTATTATTGACTTTAGGATGGGTAGGTTATTTAATAACTAGTTTGTAAGATGGTTAATATATTTTATTTTAATTATTTTTGTTTTATTATTCATCATCTAAATTCACGTGAATCTATTTATTTATATATTAACTCAATGTACTTAAAACCAATGACGGTGGAAGAAGTAAAATAGGAAATTATGAGTCTAAAAAACACAAAAGCGGAAGGATATGACAGTATATCCACTAATATATTAAAAAACGGGCGTCACTGAAATAGTCGATATCCTTACATATCTCATAAACTTGTCCTTTTCTGCAGGTATATTTCCAGATAAGTTAAAGCTATCTTTAGTCAAACCACTGTACAAAAAGGGGGATAAAAAACATCCAGCAAAACTATCGCCCTATAACACTAATACCGATTCTGTCAAAGTTATATGAAAAGTACACGTTAAAAAGGCTTATGAGTTTTTGCTCTAAGTATAATATTATAAGAAAGGAACAATTTGGCTTCCAGAAAGAAAAATCAACAACTTTAGCAGTATTTAACCTAATAAATAAAATACTGACTAGCCTAAATAAAAATTATCTAACTACTGTACTCTTTATTGACTTATCAAAGGCGTTTGACTTCGTTGCACATAAAACTCTTCTGAGCAAACTGGAATCCCTCGGAATCAGAGGACCCCCATTATTATGGATATCGTCTTATCTAAGTGGGCGTAAACAAAAAGTTGTCCTCAAAAAATATTTAATAATGAAATTAGTTCTATTTCGTCTGAATATAGAGAATGCAGCTCTGGTGTCCCACAAGGAAGTGTACTAGGACCCATTCTATTCATACTTTACATTAATGACATAACAGAAGTAACAAAACATCAATGTACTTTATATGCTGACGATATATCCATAATTGTTACATCTAACAAATCTAAAAACAATGTCTCTTTACAAAATCATGAATGTGACATTAATAATATTATTGACATAATAATTGAATGGCTTAAAGAAAATAATTTAAATATTAATCTTGACAAATTGGAATTGGAAAATACATATAGACCATTTGTGTAACAGAATTAATCAGTTCGTATATGCTCTTAAACGTGTTAGGACCGTAACCGACAAAAAGACCGCTATTATGTCCTATCGCGCTTAAATAGAATCGATATTGCGCTATGGCATTTTACTATGGGGCAACAGTACGGACAAAAACAGAGCATTTATAGCTCAAAAAAAATGCATTAGAGCCATATGTGGAGTTTTACCTGACGTGTCCTGTAAACCACTGTATAAAAGTCTAGAATTATTGCCACTACCATCACTTTATATTTATGAAGTTGCGGTTTTTGTACACAAAAACACAGAATAATTTAACAAAGTTAATAATTTTAGATTGAGAGATCCTCACAGATTGATATTAATTATTAATGACATTGCAAGGTCGGATAATTATGCAAAAAGTTGCCTCTGTATAGGTGTCAAAATATATAACAAGATTCCTAGAGATATTAAAATGCTCAATATCAATATGTTTAAGCACAGGTTGTACAAATGGCTAAGTCAGAATAACTTTTATAGCATAGATTCATTTCTCTGTACCAAAAACTTAACATAGATTAATATAGTTATAAGTTATTATTTTATTCAATTTTTATTTGTTGACATATTTGGTGATAATTATTATATTAATAGTATGAATCTATAATATATAATATAATATATAATCTGAATGTAATCTCATTATAATATTTTTAAACTCATTGTGTTATTTGCATGCTATTTTCATTATGGCGAAACATATGCATTCATCATTCATTACAGCCCTTCACAAGTCCACTGCTGAACATAGGCCTCCCCCAAAGAATGCCACAAAGCACGGTCCCGAGCCACCTGCATCCATCGACTTCCTGCATGTCTTACCAGGTCGTCACTCCATCTTGTGGGGGGACGCCCTACACTTCGCCTACCGGTACGAGGCTGCCACTCGAGAACCTTTCTTTCCCATCGGTTGTCGGTTCTTCGAGCTATATGGCCGGCCCACTGCCACTTCAGCTTACTAATCCGTTGGGCTATGTCGGTTACTCTAGTTCTACTGCGGATATCCTCATTCCTAAGTTTATCACGCAGTGAAACTCCGAGCATAGCCCTCTCCATAGCTCGCTGAGCGACCTTGAGCTCCCTCATACGGCCAGCAGTGAAGGACCACGTCTCAGTTTCGTAAGTCATCACTGGCAACACGCACTGGTTGTACAATTTTGTTTTAAGGTTTTGAGGTATTTCTGACGAGAAGATGTGTCGTAGCTTCCCGAACGCTGCCCAGCCGAGTTGAATCCGTCGATTGACCTCTCGGTCGAAGTTGGACTTACCTAGTCGGACTATTTGTCCCAGGTAAACATACTCGTCAACAACTTCGAGCTTAGTGCTCCCAACAACTACCGGCATAGGTGTGACATGGACATTAAACATAATCTTTGTTTTGTCCATGTTCATCTTAAGACCTATCCGTTGGGAGACACTATTGAGGTCATTGAGCATAGTGCTTAGTTCCTCCAGCGATTCTGCCATGAGGACTATATCGTCGGCAAATCGAAGGTGAGTTATGTACTCGCCATTGATGTTAATTCCGTATCCTTTCCAGTCCAGAAGCTTGAAAACGTCTTCCAATGCAGCGGTGAAGAGTTTCGGGGATATAACGTCACCCTGTCTTACACCTCTCTGCAATTGGATAGGTTTCGTACTCTGGTTCTGTACTCGGATAGCCATCGTAGCTCTACTGTACAAACACTTCAGCACTTCGATATACCGACAGTCAACTTGGCACCGCTCAAGGGACTGCAGCATCGCCCAAATTTCGACGGAATCAAAGGCTTTCTCATAGTCCACATACGCCAGACATAGTGGCAAATTGTACTCTTCGGGCTTCTGTACAATTTGCCGTAGGGTATGTATGTGGTCTATGGTGCTAAAGCCCTTTCGGAAACCGGCTTGTTCGGGAGGCTGGAAGTCGTCAAGTCTGCGCGCGAGACGATTCGTAATGACTCTCGAAAACAGCACGTAGACGCGGCTCGGAAGGGAAATCGGTCTGTAGTTCTTCAAGAGAGCGTTGTCACCTTTCTTGAAGAACAAGACCACCGCACTTCTGCTCCACGCCTGCGGTGTAATGCCACCATGGAGGACGAAATTAAAGAGCCTCTGAAGGACTTCAAGTACCGGTCTTCCACCCGCTTTCAGAAGCTCCGCTGTAATTCCATCCTCGCCTGGGGCCTTGCCGTTTTTAAGGTCCTGGAGAGCCATTCTAATCTCGCTCAGGCTGACGTCCGGGATATCTTCGGAATAGTGTCGAATAAGACTCGCTCTTGGATCGTTACTCACACTTGCGTGTGGCTCCAACGATGACGTGTACAGCTGCCCATAGAACCTCTCAATCTCACTCAAAATCTCAGGTGCCCCGGAAACGATGCTGCCACATTCGGTCTTCAGCTTTGACAGTTGGCTCTTTCTGGCAGACAGATCTCTGGCAAAGACTTTGGAGCCTTGGTTCCGCTCGATCGCTTCTTCAATACGAGCTGTATTGAAGTTGCGTAAGTCTCGCCGCATGCATTTAGAGATCTGTCTGTTCAGTTGCCTGTATGCTGTCAAATCTGTTGAAGAATGTAGCCTCATCTCCCGTCTAACAGCCATGAGATTAAGAGTGTGATCGGAGAGTTTTTGTGTTCTTCAGCGGCGGGTCTTGCAGAACTTAGCTCCGACCGCATGGACAGTTTCCACGAGCTTGTCATTCATATCGTCCACTTCATTGCAGTCTACTAGGCACTGAAAACGGTTTTGTAACTCGAGCTGAAAGGTTTCGGGAATTTGGATTAGAGCACGAGGGGGACGGAGCGTTGACTTCATCAGACGAGACCTCTCCAACTTAACATTTAGGTTTAGTGTGCCTCTAACCATTCGGTGATCGCTGCCGGTTTTCACCCTCGCGATCACTGAGACATCACTGAACAGTTGTCGTCTGGTCGTCATAATGAAGTCAATCTCATTTTTTGTCGAACCGTCGGGGCTCGACCAGGTCCACTTATGCGCTCTGATTAAACTTGAACATATGCGCTCTAATTAAACTTGTACCAGCTTATAATACTGTGTTTCTAAGCAAATAAAGAAATTATTATTATTATTTTATATCTTTATTTTTTCTAGCCTTGCTTATTATTATTAATTATTATTATTATCCCACTTCTGATGTTAGATTTATAAAAATGTAGGATCACTAAGAAAAAGCTTTTTTTTCTATTTATTAGGTTTACCAACAATTGCTAACACTAACACATCAAATTAGTACAATTACTTAAAAATATTAACAAAAGTGCTACAATTACTTAAAGCTAAACTCCGCATGCATATAAATTTATATAAACATAAACTGAAAAAACAATAAGTTATTCCTCAACTAAAATTAAAAATATATCTATTAGTAAGAATAGTGCTATATAAACTCAAAAAATGAAAATAAAAATGAAAATAATAAAAAAATTATAAAAAATGAAAAAGAAAAAATATATCTACTTTACGCTATTAACTTATATATTTATGGAGACACTTAGAGAATATTCTGGGTGAATTAAAGTGAATGTCGATTTGATCGCTGTATCCATTAATAACTTTACAGAATCTGGCATATGGAGAATTTCTTCCCAATAGAGTTCTTCTTAATGGTGAACTAAATGGTGCAATAGAACTGCGGGGTACTCTCGAGGGTACACGAAATTTAAAAAGTTCCATTAAACTTGGACATTAAATGTAGAATTAAATATTTTATGTACAAAAACTGCATCATTATACTTTCTGCGACTCTCTAAGGTTTCCACATTAAAAATATGTAATTTGCTATTATAGGACCGTAGCTTTTTTGCTTTACCAATAGAAAATGCTAGATGCCAGAGGAACCGCTTTTGAACACGTTCAATACGTAATGAATGTGTAGCATAGTGTGGACTCCAGAGCTTTAAAATATATAATTAATAATTTACTGTCTTAATATTAAATGTAAGGTTAGAGGAAGTCTTTAGAATATAATAGAATGGAATTTTATTCAATATAGTACTTTTACCACTGGTTCCCAGAAAACCTCTGTCCTGGGAAGAACCAGTAAGAAACCAAGCGAGACATTTATTTTCAATAAAATATATTTACAATATGTTGTCTTATACTATTAGTATGAACGAACCAACAATACATATTTCCTAAATACACAGGTCACAAAATGTCACTAACATTTTAAAGTTATAGTATACTAACCAAATACATAAGTCACTTAGTTTTAGTATTCCAGTCCAATAAAATAGGTTACTTAGGTTAAGAAGCCTTTCGGCTTTTTACAGCAGACTGACAGAGTTACCCTTTTCACTTTTTCACTTGTTGGCGGTTATGCAACAACTGACTGATCTATTCCTCACAGCCGATTCTTCTTACTTCATACCTTTCATTGATTTTAAGCATAAACCCAAAATTGAACATTATTATTCTAAATAATATAAATATTGCATCATAAGTCATTAAATAACTGTGAATCAATATTTCAGTAAGTATCAACTGATAGTAATTGGCTATACACATTTTATAACATCAATTTTATAAACAAAATACGCATTGCAAACGTAAACGCGCTTTTACAAGACACCTTGCCATGAATTTGGTATCTCACACAGACAGCCCTATAATCAAAGATTGGATGAATTAAAATTGATGTCTCTCCGAAACAGGCGGGAGATACATGATCGGTGTTTCTGGCATAAAATAATTAATTCCAAAGTACAGAGTTCCAAAGTGCAGTAAGCTGCTTAAACAGGTTTCTCTATCAGTACCAATCAGATATCCTCGCTGTTGCAATACTTCTCGAAAAACATTTCATATACCGCTATACTATACTAGAACGCATCTTGGTAAGCAAGCTCGCAAGCAGATTCGCATATATGCGAAATACAATGAAATATCTCTAGCTATACCTGGCATCGACATATTCCACAACTTTTATGCTGTCTTTAAAAAAAAGACTCATCGACCATCTTTTCAACATTTACCAACAAAAATACATGTAGTATTTTTGTTGGTATATGTTATGTACACTTGTTATTGATATACATATCAGTAAGCTTGTTACTTGTTATATAATCTTGTGTTAATGTTTAATATGTATATTGTAAGAGTGCTTATGAAATAAAATAAAAAACAATTATTACTATTTATTTGTCATTTATTTATTTTTATTAAATTATTTTATAAATACAATAAATGACATTAATTATTTAACTAATTAGTCAGCACTAGTGAACCAAGAACCGGAAGTAGATAACATGATACAGACTTAATTTAAATCGTAAGTACAAACAATCTCGTATTGTGAGTAAGTAGTTAAATAAAATATATTAACAACCTTACAAAATAGTTATTAAATTACCTACGTATCCTAGAGTCTAAAATAATCTAACACATTCATTTCGAGATCTGTCATTTCCGTTGCCTGTATGCTGTCAAATCTGCTGAGGAATGCAGCTTCATTTTCCGTCTAACAGCTATGAAAGTAAGAGTGGGATCGGAGAGTTTTTGAGTTTTTCACGAACTGAAACATTTTCGAGCACGGCTTCCGGCAGGTACTTATAATATGGCAGTATCCGATCCACGAGACCGTATTTCAGAGCGAGCTCCTGGTATAGAATCGTGGCTAGTAGGTTGTGTCTGTGCAAATACTCAGAGTTAGAAATTATTCTAACTTAAAAATTATTCTAACTTAAAAATTATTCGTATTGATTTATTAACACATTAATACTGTTTATGAATTTAAATGTTTTCTTGGTATCTTCCTCGACCTATTTAAAACCTATGGAAAAAATACACTTTATTATAACAAGCATACATAAATATAATAAATTTGGTTTTGTACGTCGTGGAACACTTGTGGAATGGACTATAATCCTATTTCCGGAACGATACGACTAAAGGACCTTCAAGGAAAAAGCCTACTCTTTTTTAAAAGCCGGCAACTCATCTGCAACTCCGCTGGTGTTGCAGTTGTTCTTTGGCGGTGGTAGTCACTTACCATCAGGTGAGCCTCGTTTGCCCCCTCTCATATAAAAAGGCATGCCAATAAAGATTATTACTCAGCATGAGTTCTGATGAAAAATATTGAATAAAACGTTTTACGTCACGTTTAATTTACTTATTTTACCCCTCCCCCCATTTTTCTTCTAAAGAACATAAACTTCATCAAGGAAATCTTATATAACTATGTATTACTTTTTTTATAGGATTAGGGTGACAAACGAGCGCACAGTCCACCTGATGGTAAGTGGTTGCTAAGATCCATAGACATCCACATCTATCCTCAATAAAGAATCAAAATGTAGATGCGTTGTCACCCGTGAGGACTAAGACGGAATGCCTCGTTTCCAATAAAAAGGGTCTCCGGTTCTCTATACTCACCATACGAAACACAGCAGTGTTAAGCTGCTATTTTACGTTGGTATTCAGTGAGAGCGTGGTCCTTCCCTTTCCACCATCGGACCGAATATAATCTGGGCGTCTCCAAGGCAAAAGTTTATAGGCTTTTTACGCTAAGATTGTGATAAGTGTGCGATTTACCATCTAGGGCTTCAACACAACTTTCCAATAGGTAAAGAAAAAAAGACTAGCTTACCAGTATTGTTCTGACCGAAGGTAATGATGCAGAGAAAATACAATTAGCAGTGTTTTTCTGTGTGTTATGTTATGGGTTTATCGTCCACAAGTCACTCGTTAACAACGTTGTAAAGATTGAGAGTGTGTCGACGAGAGTTGCGTACCTTATACTCAGAATCACCAAACGGTATTCGCTGAAGGTCATACAGGTTTACGCACCAACCTCGGCACATCCCGATGAGGAGTTGGAGGAAATGTATAAGGATATCTTTAGAGCCATGCATTTCTCCCAAACCCACTATACGGTGTTAATGGGAGACTTCACGCTAAACTGTGCCTAGTTTAAGAGAGAACGGTGAGCTGAAAGTAGGGAAATTCGGAATAGGGCAACGGAACCCAAGGGGCTGGCCCCTTCATGGAGAAAGAGGGACTCTTTATGATGAACTCTTTCTTCCAGAAGCGGCCCCAGAGGAAGTGGACCTGGTCGAGCTCCGACGGTTCGACAAAACATGAGATTGACTTCATTATGACGACCAGACAACAACTATTCAGTGATGTCTCAGTGATCGCGAGGGTGAAAACTGGTAGCGATCACCGAATGGTGAGAGGAACACTGAACCTTAACGTTAAGTTTGAGAGGTCATGTCTAATGAAGTCAACGCTCCGTCCCCCTCGTGCTCTAATCCAAAGTCCCGAAACCTTTCAGCTCAAGCTACGAAACCGTTTGCAGTGCCTAGAAGATTGCAATGCAGTGGACGATATGAATGACAAGCTCGTGGAAACTGGCCATGCGGTCGGAGCTAAGTTTTGCAAGACCCGTCGCTGAAAAACACAAAAAATCTCCGATCACACTCTTAATCTCATGGCTGATGGACGATGGCATCTCATGGATATGAAGCTGAAGTCTTCAGTAGATTTGACAGCATACAGGCAACTGAACAGACAGATCTCCAAATGCATGCGGCGAGACTTACGCAACTTTAATACTGCTCGTATTAAAGAAGCAATCAGCGGAACCAGGGCTCCAAAGTCTTTGCTAGAGATCTATCTGCCAGAAAGAGCCAACTGTCGATGCTGAAGACCGAGTGTGGCAGCATCGTTTCCGGGACGCCTGAGATTTTGAGTGAGATTGAGAGGTTCTATGGGCAGCGGTACACATCATCGTTGGAGCCACACGTAAGTGTGAGTAACGATCCAACAGCGAGTCCATTCCGACACTATTCCGATGATATCCCGGACGTCAGTCTGAGCGAGATTAGAATGGCTCTCCAGAACCTTAAAAACGGCAAGGCCCCAGGCGAGAATGGAATTACAGCGGAGATTCTGAAAGCGGTAGACAGTAATGGTGGTAGAGCCACGCGGCAGCTTTTGCTGTCGCACGGATGGGCCGGCTCGAACCGGGGTGGTACCACGACCTCACAGAATACTAGCGTAAAGTAGAGGTTTACCTTTGGTGAGTGCAGGTGGCCGGAGGCCCTTTTTACTGGAAATGAGGCATTCCATCTTAGTCCTCACGGGTGACAACATTGTTGCATTTTGATTTTTAATAGAGGATAGATGTAAATGCCTATGGGCCACAGCAACCACTTACCATTAGGTGGACTGTGTGCTCCTTTGTCACCCATATGCTATAAAAAAGCAGGTGGTAAACCAGTACTTGAAGTTCTTCAGAAGCTTTTTAATTCCGTCCTCCATGGTGGCATTACACCGGAGGCGTGGAGCAGAAGTGCGGTGGTCTTGTTCTTCAAGAAAGGTGACAACGCTCTCTTGAAGAACTACAGACCGATTTCCCTTCCGAGCCGCGTCTACTTGCTGTTTTCGAGAGTCATTACGAATCGTCTCGCGCGCAGACTTGACGACTTCCAGCCTCCCGAACAAGCCGGTTTCCGAAAGGGCTTTAGCACCATAGACCACATACATACCCTACGGCAAATTGTACAGAAGTTCGAAGAGTACAATTTGCCGCTATGCCTGGCGATTTGATTCCGTCGAAATTTGGGCGGTGCTGCAGTCCCTTCAGCGGTGCCAAGTTGATTTTCAGTATATCGAAGAACTGAAGAGTTTGTACAGTAGGGCCACGATGGCTATCCGAGTACAGAACCAGAGTACGAAACCTATCCAAATGCAGAGAGGTGTAAGACAGGGCGACGTTATATCTCCGAAACTCTTCACCGCTGCATTGGAAGACGTTTTCAAGCGTCTGGACTTGAAAAGATACGGTATTAACATCAATGGCGAGTACATCACTCACCTTCCATTTGCCGACGATTTAGTCCTTATGAAAGAATCGCTGGAGGACCTAAGCACTATGCTCAATGACCTCAATAGTGTCTCCCAACAGATAGGTCTTAAGATGAACATGGACAAAACAAAGATTATGTTTAATGTCCATGTCACACCTACGCCGGTAGTTGTTGGGAGCACTAAGCTCGAAGTTGTTGACGAGTATGTTTACCTGGGACAAATAGTCCGACTAGGTAAGTCCAACTTCGACCGAGAGGTCAATCGACGGATTCAACTCGGTTGGGCAGCGTTCGGGAAATTACGGCACATCTTCTCGTCAGGTATACCTTAAAACTTGAAAACGAGACTGTACAACCAGTGTGTGTTGCTAGTGATGACCTATGGAACTGAGACATGGTCCTTCACTGCTGGCCGGATGAGGAATCTCAAGGTCGCTCAGCGAGCTATGGAGAGGACTATGCTCGGAGTTTCTCTGCGTGATAATCTTAGAAATGAGGATATCCGCAGTAGAACCAGAGTGACCGACATAGCCCAACGGATTAGTAAGCTGAAGTGGCAATGGGCCGGCCATATAGCTCGAAGAACCGACAACCGATGGGGAAAAAAGGTTCTCGAGTGGCGGCCTCGTAGCGGCGGACGAAGTGTACGGCGTTCCCTCACTGATGGAGTGACGACCTGGTAAGATATGCAGGAAGTCAACGGATGCAGGTGGCTCACAACCATTATTTGTAGCAATCTTTGGGGAGACATATGTTTAGCTGTAGAGGGATACGAGGATTTCATGAATGAGAGTGAGAATGATGGTGGTGAAAACTTTAAACTTTTTGAAATTAATACAATTTTTGCCTATTTTTTTTGAAAAACGTAACCACTAGGATTTTCTACTGTATCGTGGAGGTAGTTTACATATATAAATTGCACAAGGATAAACATCCAGACCTGGAACAATTACTTGTAGGCCATATAAATACTTGTTCCGTGCAGGATTCGAACCCGCGGCCCTTAAAGCCGTAACTTAATGCAAAGCCATTGCGTCACGGAGCTGCCAATATTAATACTTATTGAAAGTTAACTTTAAGTTAAATTTACTGCCAGCAAGAACCCAGCGGGGCTATTTAAAAAAAAGAAGTTATATATTTTAAGTACCTACGATTAACTATACAAATCATATTGCAAACAGCTGGGTTGCTTACCTTGTGCAGGGTTATTTACATTAATTAATATTATAAGAAGTCTTTATCTTTACATGGTAGAGCCATCTTGCAGCTATATTAGTAGTATAGTTGTCGCACGAATGGGTCGGCTCGACCGGGGAAGGACCACGCTCTTACAAAATACCAGCGTAAAATAGCAGCACAACACTGCTGTGTTTCGTATGGGAGTGTAGAGAACCGGAGACACTTTTTTACTGGAACCGAGGCATTCCATCTTAGTCCTCACGGGTGACCACGCATCTGCATTTTGATTCACAAACGAGGATAGATGTAGATGTCTATGGACCACATCAACTACTTACCATCAGGTGGATTGTGTGCTCGTTTGTCACTCTTCTTCTATAAAAAAAGAAGCCTTTTTATACAATACCTACTTCTTTAATCCATGTTTTGAATTTGACGAGTTGAATAGTGTTATTCTCTTTTTTCTTTCAAATTTTTTTGCACTTTATTGGGAACAATTTCTTTAACAATCTGCATGTGATAAATTTCGTCACTCCAAATTATCAGGATCGTGTATTGTTAGCAGTGTAAGAATATCCACTACCCCATATTATCCCGTGGGCTTCATAAGAGGCGACAGGAGGATACAAACCAGGTGACGGGCAGCAGCGTCTTCCTAATAATAACTTAAAAATAAAAAACTACGGTTGCCAACCCGCCTGCCAAGCTTGGCAACTATAGGCAATATTCCCCTTATGTGGCAATCTATTAAGAAGCCTATGTTTAGCGGTGGACTTTGATAGGCTGTGGAAATTGATTGATAAAAATCCAATATGCAATGCGATGAAATCGGTGTCTCTCTGTGTGCAGGTCACAAAGAGTCATGCTCTGAGGACAGTAAGCAGCTGGAGCTGAAGCCAAGCGTCGACCGCTCGCACCATGCGCTGGGAGCGCGGCTTCATCTCGCGCACTCCATACGCACCGAACATCTGCAAGGTAACACTTGACACTATCGAACGATTAAACCTTTTTTAATCGAGTTAAAAAAAGAAGGGTCGATATTCGATGCGTATTATTTTTTATATATTAGGAAGACGCTGCTGTCCATCTCCTGATCCTGAATTGTTTCCCTCTGTCGCCTCTTACAACACCCACGGGATGATATGGGGTGGTGGATATTCATACACCGCCACTACACGGTAATTTATATTCCTGATTTAAGTATGCGACAGCCAAAGATAGTAATACGATAAGAGTTACTAAATAATTGCGATTCTTTTATAAAGTTGTTAAATGAATAATTTTCATAAAAACACTATCAGATATTCATTCTTAAACCGTCACTACACGGTAATACGCGAATGCCAACACGCTTGTTAAGCGTAGGAGTTATGGCAAATATCCCCCATAATAGGCAATTTATGGGGGAGGGCTTATGTTCAGCAATGGACTTCAGTTCAGTTATAGGCTGTAATGCATGGATGTATAGAAGATAATCTACCAGGAGCACATGATACATTCAGAGATGAAATTATTAAATCAACAGTTACATTAAAACTATGGCAAATATTCCCCTATGAGGCAATCGATGGGGGAGGCCTATGTTCAGCAGTGGACTTTTATAAGCTGTAATGGATGTATGTATAGAAGATAATCTACCAGGAGCACATGAAACACTCAGAGGTGAAATTATTAAATTAACAGTTACATTACAACTATGGCAAATATTTTCCTATGGGGCAAACTATGGGGGAGGCCAATGTTCAGCAGTGGACTTTTATAGGCTGTAATGGATGTATGTATAGAAGATAATCTACCAGGAGCACGTGACACACTCAGAGGTGAAATTATTAAATTAACAGTTACATTACAACTATGGCAAATATTTCCCTATGAGGCAAACTATGGGGGAGGCCAATGTTCAGCAGTGGACTTTTATAGGCTGTAATGGATGTATGTATAGAAGATAATCTACCAGGAGCACATGA
Source organism: Parnassius glacialis (assembly GCA_033319125.1). NCBI lineage: Eukaryota > Metazoa > Arthropoda > Insecta > Lepidoptera > Papilionidae > Parnassius > Parnassius glacialis. The sequence goes on along the minus strand of JAVANC010000023.1, from coordinate 983,226 downwards.
CACACTCAGAGGTGAAATTATTAAATCAACAGTAACATTACAACTATGGCAAATATTTCCCTATGAGGCAATATATGGGGAGGCCAATGTTCAGCAGTGGACATTAATGGGCTGCAGTAGCGATAACGGTAAAGGGTTTTTTTATAGAATAAGTGTGACAAACGAGCATACACAGTGCCGGCCCGAGGCAAGTTTTAGGATGGAGCGAGATCCAATTTTGGCGCCCCCCTTGCTTGCCCCTAATATATACCAGTTGTACGTACACATGCAAGCATGCAACTGGGAAGATCTCGACAAAATCTTAAGTCTATGTCTAATTTGTTTATTGAAAACAGCCATGCTCGTGGCATTTTAGGCACTGCACTCCTTACGGTATCTATAGTAACCGTTGATGTAAAATGAGAAAACAAAATTAAAAAGGAATTTTACATTTATACACTTATTATATATATATATAATAACACTTGCCGTGTAGTGGCGGTTAAGAATATCCACTACCCCATATCCTCCCGTGGGTGTCGTAAAAGGCGACAAAGGGAAACAGGCAGGAGATGGGCAGCAGCATCTTCCTGGTAACTGCATAAATACAATAAAAAAACTGCGGTTGCCAACCCGCTCGCCAAGCGTGGCAACTATGGCAATATACCCCCCCCATGAGCAATGACAATAATAAACGGCCCCCAGTCCCCGGCGGCCCCGCTATTCCTGGCTACGGTGGCGACCATGGTAACGGCGGGGCAGGGGGTGCTAAGAATCTCCGGTGGAGGTTCGGTTGCCACCTTAGACGACTCGACCTGGCAACGTACAACGCACGCACCCTGAGGACTGACGAGAAGATCGTGGAGCTGGAAGAAGAGATAGACAAGTTGCGCTGGCATATTATAGGATTATCCGAAGTCCGAAGAGAGGGGGAGGACACGGTAATCCTCGAATCCGGCAACTTGCTCTATCACCGGGAGGGCGACCATCTGTCCCAAGGAGGTGTCGGATTTATCGTCCACAAGTCTCTCGTTAACAACGTTGTAAAGATCGGGAGTGTGTCGACGAGGGTTGCGTACCTTATACTCAGAATCACCAAACGGTATTCGCTGAAGGTCATACAGGTTTACGCACCAACCTCGGCACACCCCGATGAGGAGGTGGAGGAAATGTATGAGGATATCTCTAGAGCCATGCATTCCTCCAAAACCCAATATACGGTGTTAATGGGAGACTTCAATGCAAAACTAGGCACAAGAGAGAACGGTGAGCTGAAAGTAGGGAAATTTGGAATAGGGCAACGGAACCCAAGGGGCCAGCAGCTGGCCGACTTCATGGAGAAAGAGGGACTCTTTATGATGAACTCTTTCTTCAAGAAGCGGCCCCACAGGAAGTGGACCTGGTCGAGCCCCGACGGTTCGACAAAAAATGAGATTGACTTCATTATGACGACCAGACGACAACTGTTCAGTGATGTCTCAGTGATCGCGAGGGTGAAAACCGGCAGCGATCACCGAATGGTTAGAGGCACACTGAACCTAAATGTTAAGTTGGAGAGGTCTCGTCTGATGAAGTCAACGCTCCGTCCCCCTCGTGCTCTAATCCAAAGTCCCGAAACCTTTCAGCTCGAGTTACAAAACCGATTTCAGTGCCTAGAAGACTGCAATGAAGTGGACGATATGAATGACAAGCTAGTGGAAACTGTCCATGCGGTCGGAGCTAAGTTCTGCAAGACCCACCGCAGAAGAACACAAAAACTCTCCGATCACACTCTTAATCTCATGGCTGTTAGACGGGAGATGAGGCTACATTCTTCAACAGATTTGACAGCATACAGGCAACTGAACAGACAGATCTCCAAATGCATGCGGCGGGACTTACGCAACTTCAATACAGCTCGTGTTGAAGAAGCGATCGAGCGGAACCAAGGCTCCAAAGTCTTTGCCAGAGATCTGTCTGCCAGAAAGAGCCAACTGTCAAAGCTGAAGACCGAATGTGGCAGCATCGTTTCCGGGGCACCTGAGATTTTGAGTGAGATTGAGAGGTTCTATGGGCAGCTGTACACGTCATCGTTGGAGCCACACGCAAGTGTGAGTAACGATCCAAAAGCGAGTCTTATTCGACACTATTCCGAAGATATCCCGGACGTCAGTCTGAGCGAGATTAGAATGGCTCTCCAGCACCTTAAAAACGGCAAGGCCCCAGGCGAGGATGGAATTACAGCGGAGCTTCTGAAAGCGGGTGGAAGACCGGTACTTGAAGTCCTTCAGAAGCTCTTTAATTCCGTCCTCCATGGTGGCATTACACCGGAGGCGTGGAGCAGAAGTGCGGTGGTTTTGTTCTTCAAGAAAGGTGACAACGCTCTCTTGAAGAACTACAGACCGATTTCCCTTCTGAGCCGCGTCTACGTGCTGTTTTCGAGAGTCATTACGAATCGTCTCGCGCGCAGACTTGACGACTTCCAGCCTCCCGAACAAGCCGGTTTCCGAAAGGGCTTTAGCACCATAGACCACATACATACCCTACGGCAAATTGTACAGAAGTCCGAGGAGTACAATTTGCCACTATGTCTGGCGTATGTGGACTATGAGAAAGCCTTTGATTCCGTCGAAATTTGGGCGGTGCTGCAGTCCCTTCAGCGGTGCCAAGTTGACTGTCGGTATATCGAAGTGCTGAAGTGTTTGTACAGTAGAGCTACGATGGCTATCCGAGTACAGAACCAGAGTACGAAACCTATCCAATTGCAGAGAGGTGTAAGACAGGGTGACGTTATATCCCCGAAACTCTTCACCGCTGCATTGGAAGACGTTTTCAAGCTTCTGGACTGGAAAGGATACGGAATTAACATCAATGGCGAGTACATCACTCACCTTCGATTTGCCGACGATATAGTCCTCATGGCAGAATCGCTGGAGGAGCTAAGCACTATGCTCAATGACCTCAATAGTGTCTCCCAACGGATAGGTCTTAAGATGAACATGGACAAAACAAAGATTATGTTTAATGTCCATGTCACACCTATGCCGGTAGTTGTTGGGAGCACTAAGCTCGAAGTTGTTGACGAGTATGTTTACCTGGGACAAATAGTCCGACTAGGTAAGTCCAACTTCGACCGAGAGGTCAATCGACGGATTCAACTCGGCTGGGCAGCGTTCGGGAAGCTACGACACATCTTCTCGTCAGAAATACCTCAAAACCTTAAAACAAAATTGTACAACCAGTGCGTGTTGCCAGTGATGACTTACGGAACTGAGACGTGGTCCTTCACTGCTGGCCGTATGAGGAAGCTCAAGGTCGCTCAGCGAGCTATGGAGAGGGCTATGCTCGGAGTTTCTCTGCGTGATAAACTTAGGAATAAGGATATCCGCAGTAGAACCAGAGTAACCGACATAGCCCAACGGATTAGTAAGCTGAAGTGGCAGTGGGCCGGCCATATAGCTCGAAGAACCGACAACCGATGGGGAAGAAAGGTTCTCGAGTGGCAGCCTCGTACCGGTAGGCGAAGTGTAGGGCGTCCCCCCACAAGATGGAGTGACGACCTGGTAAGACATGCAGGAAGTCGATGGATGCAGGTGGCTCGGGACCGTGCTTTGTGGCATTCCTTGGGGGAGGCCTATGTTCAGCAGTGGACTTGTGAAGGGCTGTAATGATGATGATATATATATATATATATATATATATATATATATATATATATATATATATATATATTTATTTATTTATTTATTTATTGTACATTTATTTAAATAAATCATAACAACTATTGACAATAAAACAAAATTAAGTCAACATTCATTAATGAGATCAATAAGCATAATCAACTTTAGAACTGGTACCTACTTATACGTTACACTTATAAGTTTACTAATTAATGTAACAGTGCTTATTAAAAACAAGCTCTTCAGGTTTAGCCTACTGGCTCCTAATAATAATATAATTAATCCATTGAATGTCGGAAAAATTAAAACAATAGCATATCAATAGCAATTAGGACACGTGTATGTCCTTAAAACACTGAATGGGTTAACAAATTTGGAACCACCTTGTTATATGCGACGAAAAATAGATTCTGTTTGACAATCGTAAGTACTCAGCAAGTTGCTTGCATCCTGATTCAGCGCCTAAATAATGCCCTAAGCGAAAACTTACACCTAGAAAAGTGATGGTCACTGTTTGTTGGTCTAGCGCCGGTATGATTCATCACAGCTTCTTACCAAACAGGCAGGGCCTGATTTATCTAGGCTAACCAGGCTGGAGCCTAGGACTGAAGGTTCGAGGGGGCGCTGCGCTTGCCTTTGCAAGCAGACACTTATGTTCAGAATAAAATTTCATATAATATTATCAATAAATAATAGAGTAAGTGCCGCAAATATTTTACTTATTGCTCATTCTCCATTTTTGGTACAAAACAAATAACCAGATTTTAAAAATAAGACTGAAATTATGATACAAAGATATAAACTATTCAAGCTCTCTTCTCTACCTCTAATTTTATTAAGGTGTTTTGCCAAGGCTGTCCATGACAACTTCTGTCAGCCATGTGTTCCATCTCTGCACAGGAAGGACGACTCACTGGCCCGTGCCGTAAAGGAAACAATCGATCTTTTAAGTTCTCTTTTTGAGTCCAACTCGACTCTCGATGATTGGGGATACACACCGCCGAACATCCCGCGGTGTGATTGTTCCATGCTGGATGTGTGGTTTACACAGCGTTCAGTGTGAAAAGCATTCCTCTCCCTGGACTTCAACAAGTCGAGTGGGCCTGATGGAATTCCTGAATGTGCTGAAGAGGAATGCTCTGGAGTAAGCAACGGTTATAATGCGTCTTTTCCGGTACTTCTACTCCTTAGGTTAGATTAATCCTGAAAGAATAGAAGCCAGATTTAGTGCACCCGATCCCTAAAAAGTCGACCGATCAGACCCGTCCAACTACAGGCTTATCGCCATCGCCTCCTTCTTTTCCAAAGTAATTGAATCCATTATAAACTGCGAGACGCCAATGCTGTCAATAATCAGCTGTTTCTAGTTCTTATCTTCTAATTTACCTGACTACACTGTTTCTGTATATCAATTATATGTTGCTGTTACTTGTTGTAACACTGGTAATGAATTTTACACCGACCGTGCTAATATTTTTCGGGACACGTCATCTACTATCGGAACAAACTTGTGGCTGAATTCCAGTTTTTATAAACAAAATCTCGGATTGGAGACGACTCTAGTCCAGTTTAAACTTCAGAAGCCACAGCTTTGCTAAGTTACCACTAAAAAGGAACCCTTTGTCGTATCTCCTTAACTTCTCAATCTCAGCCGGCATCGAATGAAGTACAGTTTGCGGTCACTTGGTAGGGAAGCCTAAATAGGCCTCTAAAAAGCTTGGCGTGCTCAGCAGAGCGGGACAGTATATTCTGCCGGCAACCGTTTGCAACTTTACAAGGCGCAAGTTTAGTCTCACAGGGAGTACTGTTTTCATTTCTGGACCGGGGCAACCCAGTGCCAGCTACTTCCTTTTGACCGCATCCAGCAGAGTGGCTCGGATCGTTGACTACCGAGTTCTTTCTGATCGGCGCGAAGAAATGTTGCATACCATTGCATTTTCTATCGCATTTTCTACGGGGAGTACTTAGATAAATTGTTTGGATTTATTCCAGCTGCTAAATACCACGTACCAACCACACCATCTGGATGCTTGGCGGTACACCATAAATGTGCAAATTACTAGAAGTTTTCTTTCTCGCAAGACTGTGGAATCATCTACCACTGGCGATGTTTTCCGGACCGATACGACTTAGAGACCTTCAACCAACGAGTGTACTACTTTTAAAAAGATCAGCAACGCAACAGCAATTTCCCTGGTGTTGCAGTTATTTATGGGCGATGGTCGACACTTACTATCAGGAATGTGGGTGAAACCACGGGGTGAAAAGCTAGTAAAATATAAAAATCTCGTAAATATATTCTGGCTGGGCAGGCACAAAGAGAACAGGCCATATTCTTAGTTAGCTTAGGGCTGTCAGAATTCCAAAGCAGGCACTGCAAACAGGATGAGCATTACTGCAGATGTGTACTGTGAATAACTGAACATAATGATGGAGAAGCTCATACGTCTCCAACCAGCTTTGGTCAATCGCTCGTCCCCACTGCTCCTGTACGGCAACGCGCGACTTCATACTGCACAACAGATGGTCTTGAACTTACAAGAGCTGGGTTGGAATCCAGCTGATTTTTTCAAGAAGGGCATCAATAAATTGCTACTGCATTAGCAAAGATGCATCAATTGCATGGGTGATACCTTTGATTAATATTTAAATTAACAATGAATTGACTAAATCAAATTTTTTGAAGTTGCAGCGGTGTTTGAGAAATATTTCACTGATATTCCTATCTTAACAACCGAGTTATTGAATACTTCTCCAACTGTCGCCGATTCATTACTTAAACAGAATGTTAACACCTGTTTAAAAGAATTTAGATTTGAAAAAGTACTATCGCAAGATGTTGTAAAATACTTCAAAACCATTGATGTAAAGAAGACCGCAGATTTGTGGGGGATTTCCGTTAGAGTTATTGCGTCCATAATAGATTTAATTGCACCTCATCTTGCTATTATTTTTAATACTTGTATTGATTCTGGTGTGTTTCCTGATTTAATGAAGTATAGTAAAGTAATACCTTTATTTAAGTCTGGTAGTACATTGGATCCCGCTAATTTCAGACCTATTTCTACTTCTATTCTATTTCTATTTCTACTTACTACCAACTCTCAGTAAAATTTTTGAAAAAATAATTTTGGGTCAATTGTTAACTTTTTTTAATACAAATAAATTACTTGATTTTACAAGGGGTCGCTCGACGTCTGACGCCGGTGTTGAGCTTATGAAATATATTTTTAATGCCTGGAAGAATTCACAAGATGCCTTAGGTGTTCATCATTTTTTTTATAGGATAAGGGTGACAAACGAGCACACAGTCCACCTGATGGTAAGTGGTTGCTGCGGCCCATAGACATCTACATCTATCCTCTATTACAAATCAAATTGCAGATGCGTTTTCACCCGTGAGGACTAGGATGGAATGCCTCATTTCCAGTAAAAAAGGCCTCCGGCCACCTGCACTCACCAAGCGAAACGCAGAGGTAAACCTCTACTTCACGCTGGTATTCTGTGAGGTCGTGGTACCACCCCGGTTGGAGCCGGCCCATCCGTGCGACAGCAAGAGCTGCCGCCTGGCTCTACCACTGTTAAATGAGACATTTTGAGACATCATGAGACATTAATCAGGAAACTACAACATTACGGTGTAAAAAATTTAGCGCTTAGACTTATTACTTCATATTTAAGTAACAGAATTCAAAAAGTAGTGATTAATGGTAAAGGTTCCTCCGGATCGGTAGTATCAATGGGCGTTCCTCAGGGCTCGATTCTTGGCCCATTCCTGTTTTTAATTTATATTAATGACTTACCTTATCTTTTAGGGGACAATCACGATATAGTATTATTTTGCTGACGAGACCTCTTTAATTTTCAAACTCAAACGACAGTTAATTAATTATGACGATGTAAATAATGCTCTATCAAAATTGGTACATTGGTTTAACGCCAACAATATGCTCTTAAACGGCAATAAGACAAAGTGTATTTAATTTACAATACCTAATGTAAAACATTCGAATACCAATGTGCTGTTAAATGGGGAGGAGTTGAGTCTCGTGGATACCACTGGTTTTCTTGTTATTACTATTGACGCGAAACTTCAATGGGACTCCATATATCTAAATTAGCAAGCAGACTTAGTTCTGCAGCATATGCTGTAAGAAAGATTAGAAGTCTCACAGATGTTGAGACAGCTAGATTAGTGTATTTTAGTTACTTTCATAGCGTAATGTCTTATGGAATTTTGCAAATTTGAAAAATTTTGAATATTTTTTAAAAAATACAAAAAAGCGCTGAAGAATGCCGCGCTCATCTCAACAAATAAGACCATACGCATATATACTGACTAGTCACACGTTTGAAACCAAAATATTGAAAAGCGAGGAAATTTCCATCAATAAACTCCAGGCACATGAGTAAAGAAATCGAACAGAGACTAAGCTTCTAGGGAGCGTGCAAAATTGTTACCTAAATAAGCTAAAAGATTGTATTTATCTAAAATGTAGGTAGCTATGCTATTATAAAAAAATTGACTAAGGCGCCTCCTGGAATTTGGCGCCTGGAGCGGCCGCTCCGTTCGCCCTATGGTAGGGCCGGCCCTGAGCATACAGTCCAATTGATGGTAAGTGGTTCCTGCGGCCCATAGACATCTACATCTATCCTCTATTACAAATCAAAATGTAGATGCGTTGTCACCCGTGAGGACTAAGATGGAATGCCTCATTTCCAGTAAAAAGGGCCTCCGGCCACCTGCACTCACCAAGCGAAACGCAAAGGTAAACATCTACTTCATGCTGGTTTTCTGTGAGGTCGTGGTACCACCCCGGTTCGAGCCGGCCCATCCGTGCGACAGTAAAAGCTGCCGCGTGGCTACAAAAATGTATTTTATTTATGCACACCGAAACATTTGAACTAGATTAAATAATTTTTTATTATTAAATAGTTTATACTTCAGGCGTGGTTCCATATAAACTATAAGAAAAAATCGATACGTAAGAATGGAAAAATAGGCGATGAAGATTTAAATGTACCTATTTTATGCGACTTCCTTATTGTTACTTGGACTTGTGATATTTCTTACACGATTCAAAAGTGTAAAATAAATTAACTTTAACCCTTTAATGTGCAAGTAATTTTTTTTTTCGTAATTTAATAGTTCTTGTACAAAAAATATATTTCATTTAATAACATATGGATAAAATAATAAAAAAATATTTTGAAAAACTGTTTTTGAGAAAACATATGTTAATTATACTCAACATCACGAAAGATATAAAGAATTAAAGGTTTGTAGAGACGTTTAGTATTTTCAACATTGCCCTTTTATGGATGATCAAAAATAAAACAAATTCATTAAAATAAAAAGTTTACTCTTTTACATGGAAGTTATAGAAACAATTTCTCTTACTCACTAAGCACAGTCTCAAAGAACATTTGGTACATTGCATATTTGTGAAACCGATTTTACAAAATTTGCACCTACCATAGGAAACAAATATTGGCAAATGCCCAGTGTTATCGTATCGTACAGCATCAGGTGGTCTCGGAGCAGATGGTTATTGAATTTGGGCAGCAGCATTATTTTCCTTATTCGTGTCTTTGGGAACTCTGTTTTTTTTTCAATAGTTCTGTGCATACATTAATCCGGAACTTTTTTAATGGCATGCATTTACTGAGTGATATTTTGTTATCTCTTTTGTATAACAGCCATGCTTTATTGAAACATATGTCTATGGCTTGCGAAAATATAGCCATGTACCACCTCTTGGTTTTGAAAGAACTGCTATAAATTGCGATTAACATATCGGCCAGGTCGACGCCCCCCATGTGCAAGTTACTCGTATTGCTTTATTATTTGAGGACAATCAACTCTTGCCCTTATCTTAGTATCATTCGAATAACGCTTGATTTTTTCAATAGGATGCGAATCCACAAATGAACTAGCAAGGGTGACAGTTTTATTGTCATGCCATTTTATAACAGCAATTTTATTTTTATTGCAAACCACTTGCTTGCTTGAACCCCTTCCTTTTTTTGCCAAATTTTTATCTGTAGGTAGTTTATCTTGACATCCTCTCAGTCTATTGCTTCTAATTGTGCCCAAGCTGAATAATCCGTACTCGTCACGTAAAAGATGTATCAATTCAAGTGACGTAAAAAATTTATCAAAGTATAAAATTGCAGGTCTTTAGCCCCTAAGCCAAGGCTGTTTTCATACTCGTTAAATGATATGTCCCTAAAAGTATCGTCACCACCATTCAGAAACTCCTGCTCGTATAAACATTTTGAAGCCCCATTTTTTGGGTTTTTTGGGCAGATACTGCCGGCGGCTGCCTGCCCTAGTGCCCTTATAGGGTAACAGCATTTCATCGGTGCTGTACCTTCTTTTTTCTTCAACTTATCGGCAATTTTGTCTTATTTTCTCGAGGATGGGACGTATTTTGAAATAACGGTCATCATTTGCATCGATATTATTCGAAAAATGGAGGTATTTTCTAATTTGTTCATACTTTTTCAGGGGAATGACATCGGCAATAGGTGCATATCTTAACGTTTGGCTACAATAGTCCCTGTAAGATGGCATTTTCACTACTCCCATTAAAATGGTTATGACGAGAAAGTCACGAATATCATCTTTGGAAATATTTATGCCTTTCGCTTGCCCCCCTCCACATTGTACAGCATATAAATTTGTTTGATCCACTATTAGATCTATAATATCTTGCGAGGAAAAAAAATAAAAGTAGTCAAGAAGAGCTAAATCTCTATATCGGTAGGTGTGCTGAATTGAAACAGGTCTTCAACAGTTCCTGCATATTTAAATTTATCTTTTGTCCATTTGAAATTAAGAGGTTTGCGGATATATTTTTTTACCTTTTTTGTTACTAATTTTGGTCTATTGTTAGCTTTTCTTTTATTCGATCTTGTATTTTCCGGAAGTGCAGATAAAAGTGGTGAATTTAATGTAGGTAAGGTATGTAGTAACTCTGACCCCGGTCTAAACATCGCATTCATAAGTGGAGTCAATGGGACTGTATCTTCTTCGTAAGGATATATGAGAGATTCTAGAGTTTGTTGGATATTGGAGTTACCGTCATCAGATAGATCGTCCAGGATATTTAACCTTTCAAAAGAAGACTCTATTGATTTTGGCTCGGAACTAAAATCAGATAAGTCATTCGCCTCAACGTGTTCTAGTAATTTGGGAACCTGGTCTTCATCTTCTGAAGTATTGCTTCTATCAGGAGGGGCGCATGCAGGAGGCACCAAAGCCATAATACGCCTAGTCCGCTCCCATTGTGGTTTTACCTTCAATAAGCAAAAAGAAAAACAATATGCAAAACCCAAATAACCAAGCAAATACACTTAAAGAAATTCGTATCATTTCAAACAAACCCAAATACATTACATTTTGAACAATAACCAATAAAAAGATAGCTATTAAAAACCATAACTCATTACAAAAAAAACAAACATAAAAAACACCATATAAAACAGCATTAATGTTATTCTATGTGTCGGCAACGTTGAGTATTCTTAACGTACCCAGTTATACGTACTTTAGTCTATGTCTCGTAATGTTAAAAATACTCAACATGCATCAAACACTTGTTTTATTTCATTAGTAAATGCAGTTGGGGATGCAATAATAAGATTAAAACAAAGGTTAGGTATTTGCAAACACAATTATAGCAAAATAAATGTACAAATCTTATGACAACCGTGAAATTCAGAAATAAATTACCTTACGATCACGCATTGCTGCTGCACCCGACAAAATTTTGCGGCTAAGTGTCAAATTTTGACGTGAGAAGTGTAAGATACTTTTTTTTAGCTTGTCAGTTAGTTTACCTCTCCGATTGTAAAGTATAACCATAGAAATAATCAACATCATCATCATCATCATTACAGCCCTTCACAAGTCCACTGCTGAAAATAGGCCTCCCCCAAAGAATGCCACAAAGCACGGTCCTGAGCCACCTGCATCCATCGACTTTCTGCATTTCTTACCAGGTGGTCACTCCATCTAGTGGAAGGACGCCCTACACTTCGCCTGCCGGTACGAGGCTGCCAGTCGAGAACCTTTCTTCCCCATCGGTTGTCGGTTCTTCGAGCTATATGGCCGGCCCATTGCCACTTCAGCTTACTAATCCGTTGGGCTATGTCGGTCACTCTGGTTCTACTGCGGATATCCTCATTTCTGAGTTTATCACGCAGAGAAACTCCGAGCATAGCCTTGACCTTCCTTACCTAGACCTTGAGCTTCCTTATCCGGCCAGCAGTGAAGGACCACGTTTCAGTTCCGTATGTCATCACTGGCAACACGCACTGGGTGTAGTCTCGTTTTTAAGTTTTGAGGTATACCTGACGAGAAGATGTGGCGTAATTTCCCGAACGCTGCCCAACCGAGTTGAATCCGTCGATTGACCTCTCGGTCGAAGTTGGACTTACCTAGTCGGACTATTTGTCCCAGGTAAATATACTCGTCAACAACTTCGAGCTTAGTGTTCCCAACAACTACCGGCATAGCTGTGACATGGACATTAAACATGATCTTTGTTTTGTCCATGTTCATCTTAAGACCTATCCGTTGGGAAACATTATTGAGGTCATTGAGCATAGTGCTTAGGTCCTCTAGCGATTCTGCCATAAGGACTATATCGTCGGCAAATCGAAGATGAGTGATGTACTCGCCATTGATGTTGATACCGTATCCTTTCCAGTCCAGACGCTTGAAAACGTATTCCAATGCAGCGGTGAAGAGTTTCGGGGATATGACGTCACCCTGTCTTACACCTCTCTGCAGTGGGATAGGTTTCGTACTCTGATTTTGTATTTGGATAGCCATCGTAGCTCTACTGTTTAAACACTTCAGCACTTCGAGTACCGAAAGTCAACTTGGCAGCGCTGAAGGGACTACAGCACCGCCCAAATTTCGACGGAATCAAAGGCTTTCTCATAGTCCACATACGCCAGACATAGTGGCAAATTGTACTCCACGGACTTCTGTACAATTTGCCGTAGGGTATGTATGTGGTCTATGGTGCTAAAGCCTTTTCGGAAACCGGCTTGTTCGGGAGGCTGGAAGTCGTCAAGTCTGCGCGCGAGACGATTCGTAATGACTCTCGAAAACAGCACGTAGACGCGGCTCAGAAGGGAAATCGGTCTGTAGTTCTTCAGGAGAGCGTTGTCGCCTTTCTTGAAGAACAAGACCACCGCACTTCTGCTCCACGCCTCCGGTGTAATGCCACCATGGAGGACGGAATTAAAGAGCTTCTGAAGGACTTCAAGTACCGGTTTTTCCACCCGCTTTCAGAAGCTCCGCTGTAATTCCATCCTCGCCTGAGGCCTTGCCGTTTTTAAGGTACTGGAGAGCCATTCTAATCTCGCTCAGACTGACGTCCGGGATATCATCGGAATAATGTCGGATAAGACTCGCTCTTGGATCGTTACTCACACTTGCGTGTGGCTCCAACGATGACGTGTACAGCTGCCCATAGAACCTCTCAATCTCACTCAAAATCTCAGGTGCCCCGGAAACGATGCTGCCACATTCGGTCTTAAGCTTTGACAGTTGGCTCTTTCTGGCAGACAGATCTCTGGCAAAGACTTTGGAGCCTTGGTTCCGCTTGATCGCTTCTTCAATACGAGCTGTATTGAAGTTGCGTAAGTCCCGCCGCATGCATTTGGAGATCTGTCTGTTCAGTTGCCTGTATGCTGCCAAATCTGTTGACGAATGTAGCTTCATCTCCCGTCTAACAGCCATGAGATTCAGAGTGTGATCGGAGAGCTTTTGTGTTCTTCTGCGGCGGGTCTTGCAGAACTTAGCTCCGACCGCATGGACAGTTTCCACGAGCTTGTCATTCAAATCGTCCACTTCATTGCAGTCTTCTAGGCACTGAAAACGGTTTTGTAACTCGAGCTGAAAGGTTTCGGGACTTTGGATTAGAGCACGAGAGGGACGGACGGAATAATCAACAATTTCTAACAAATAAATATTTTTATTAATAGTTGAGTATACTTAATATTGCGAATTAAAGGGTTAAATAAAACCAACACAAAAATTTAAAAAATAACAATAATTTCTGCATATTAGCTTCTGAACTTTGGTGATTTTAGTTTAACTGGGAAAAAGTTTAATTCCCATATCAAATTTTGGCGGCTGCGTGGCGCAGTGGCTTAACAATGAGTTGATGTGCTGGGGCCGCCGGTTGGAATCCCGCACTGAACAAGTATTGTATGGCCTGCATATATTTGTTCCGGATCTTTATGTTTGTAAACTGCCTCCACGATACAGGAGAAAATCGTAGTGGAAAGAAAAGAAAGAAAGAAAAGAGCGATAATACATTCCAAATTATGGTAAGTGGATCCTGTGGTCCATGGAAACCTATGTCATCTACCTGACTGACTGCCTATGTCATCGTTCGGTCTTGTGGTAGTAAATGCGTTTGTATATCCTGTGGTCCTGGGTTCGAATCCTGGATCGAATCAAATCAGTTATTTGAATTTTCTGTTAAAAATTTCACAGTAGCAGTAGTTTGAGTAAGTTGACGCTGTTTTACCTCCGTTGGAAGGCATGTCAAGCAGTTGATTCTGCATGTGATCTCTCCGGTCGTTTCGAATTGAGTCCCATTGGACTAGTGTGAGGGAAAAGAGGGAAGAGAACCTGTGCTGTGCAATCACTCGTGTACTAGTTTGCCTTGAGACTGGCTGAAGTGACCGAAATTCGTTCTGAAGGACATTATATCGACATTAATCAAAGTCATGATGTGTTTTCATCCCAGAGGACTTAATTAGAATAACTCTTAATTAGTCATCATTATCATTACAGCCTTTCATAAGTCACAAAAAACACGGTCCTGAGCCACCTGCATCCATCGAATTTCTGCATGTCTTACCAGGTCGTTACTCCATCTAGGGGGGTGGGGGTCACCCTACACTTCGCCTATCGGTACGAGGCTGCCATTCGAGAACCTTTCTTCCCCATCGGTTGTCGGTTCTTCGAGGTATATGGCTGGGCTACTGCTAATAATACTACTACTACTAATTACTAATCCGTTGGGCTATATCGGTTACTCTGGTTCTACTGCGGATATCCTCATTTCTAAGTTTATCACACAGAAAAACTCCGAGTATAGCCCTCTCCATAGCTCGCTGAGCGACCTTGAGCTTCCTTAAACGGCCAGCAGTGAAGGACCACGTCTCAGATTCGTAAGTCATCACTGGCCACACGCACTGGTTGTATAGTTTCGTTTTCAGGTTTTGAGGTATGTCTAACGAGAAGATGTCTCGTAGTTTCCCGAACGCTGCCCAGCCGAGTTGAATCCGTTGATTGACCTCTCGGTCGAAGTTGGACTTACCTAGTCGGACTATTTGTCCCAGGTAAACATACTCGTCAACAACTTCGAGTTTAGTGCTCCCAACAACTACCAGCATAGGGGTGACATGGACATTAAACATGATCTTTGTTTTGTCCATGTTCATCTTAAGGCCTATCCGTTGGGAGACACTATTGAGGTCATTGAGCATAGTGTTTAGGTCCTCCAGCGATTCTGCCATAAGGACTATATCGTTGGCAAATCGAAGGTGAGTGATGTACTCGCCATTGATGTAAATACCGCATCCTTTTCAGTCAAGTAGCTTGAAAACGTCTTCCAATACAGCGGTGAAGAGTTTCGGGGATATAACGTCACCCTGTCTTACACCTCTCTGCAGTTGGATAGGTTTCGTACTCTGGTTTTGTGCTCGGATAGCCATCGTAGCTCTACTGTTTAAACACTTCAGCACTTCGAGTACCGACAGTCAACTTGGCCCCGCTGAAGGGACTACAGCACCGCCCAAATTTCGACGGAATTAAAGGCTTCCTCATAGTCCACAAACGCAAGACAAAGAGGCAGATTATACTCCTCTGTCTTCTGTACAATCTGCCGCAGGGTATGTATATCGTCTATGGTACTAAAGCCTTTTCGGAAACCGGCTGGTTCGGGAGGCTGGAAGTCGTCAAGTCTGCGTGCGAGACGATTCGTAATGACTCTCGAAAACAGCAAGTAGACGCGGCTCAGAAGGGATATCGGTCTGTAGTTCTTCAAGAGTGCGTTGTCGCCTTTCTTGAAGAACAAGACCACCGCACTTATGCTCCACGCCTCCGAAGTAGTGCCACCATGAAGAACGGAATTAAAGAGCTTCTGAAGGACTTCAAGTACCGTTAACCGTACGCAGGTTGCGTGCGTTGTATGTTGCTAGGTCGAGTCGTCTTAGGTGGCAACCGAACCTCCACCGGAGAATCTTAGCACCCCCTGCCCCGCCGTTACCATGGTCGCCAACGTAGCCAGGATTAGCGGGGCCGCCGGGGACTGGGGGTCGTCTTTTCGTAACTTTTTTCATTGGGGGGTATATATTGCCATAGTTGCCACGCTTGGCGAGCGAGTTGGTAACCGCAGTTTTTTTATTGGGATATTGATGTTATCAGGAAAATGCTGCTGCCCATCTCCTACGTGTTTCCCTTTGTCGCCTTTTACGACACCCACGGGAAGATATGGGCTAGTGGATATTTTAACCGCCACTACACGGCAATTACTTAATTAGTAATTATTTCTAACTTTTGACATAAAGTAAAAACCGACTTCAAGTTTAAATATATTGGTAAATCCAATTGGGCATGCCTTAAGCGCATTAAAAAAATTACGTATAACATGATTATACGGAATTTTTAAAGTAGTTTAAATACATTTCGACAGCACTATCGGCTTCAACACCCTCGAAAACCATGAAAATGACACCCATGATGAAAAAATTGATACCTATTGCGGCCGCCATCTTGGATTTACATTTCGACAACCCTATCGGTTTCGACACCCTCGAAAAGCATGAAAATGTCACCCATGACAAAAAAAATACTACTTACTTTTAGTACGTACTACTATTATTTATTCTGTGCTTTTAAAAATTGTAATAAAAATCTCTTATTATTATTATAATCAAGTATTTAAGAAATTTGGTTATTTGAATATTGTGTATTTGTACAGCGATCTTTTTGAGCCACTGCAAACAACCGAAACAATGTCCACTCACGACGGCGACTGAAGCCGATCTAAACTACTCTGTGGCTGTAGCTCCCCATTTACAGAAATAATTTACATACGAGGCTACCAAATCAACGAAAATTTCGCCATTTTGGAGACGAAAATAATTATTATAGCTAAACAAAACAAAATTACACCGCCATTTACATTCAGTGGCTTTTCACATGATAGATGAAGATATTAAAAAATAGATTGAGTTAAACAATTGATATTTTCAAAAGTTATCGTGTTTACAAGCCACAGGGACATGATAAATCCACACCATAAGCTACTAAAACCCTTTTTTATTTAAAAATAGCAATTAATCGATTTAAAAAAAAATATTAATAAGTTCAACAATCATTTATCTTTCTAACAATGTGCTTTTTATATCATTTATTTGTATAATATGATTGCTTGATACGATTTTATTTGATAAAATGTTGGAATCTTAATTTTTAGGCGATAGTAGAACATACCTTGCGCTTTCGCTTAAGGTATGCAAAAGACGGCATACTATTAGACTGTTACCTGTAAATGTATAAGATGGTGGTGAGATAGATTTCAGACAATTCTATTTAAACATATATTTAAAAAAGTCCCGTTGGGTTTCTTGCTGGTTCTTCCCAGGACTGAGGTATTTTCCGAACCAGTGGTAAATAATAAAAAATGTTTTTCAATATGGATTATGTAACAATCTACTTCGAATAAAAATCATTCTATTCTATCCTATTCTTTTGACAAGGTGGACTTCACCAGCAGCAGCACAGTGGTGGGCACATGGCAACAGTGCCGGTCAGCATGTCTTCTTCAGCCTCGGACAGTGACAAGCCGGCCAAACAAAAGAGGCACAGAACAAGGTAAAATTGTATTACTTACTCGTACATTGAAATCATCATCATTATCATTACATCCTTTCATAAGTCCACTGGTGAACATAGGCCTCCTACTGTACGCCTACCTCCTCCTGAACATGGCCGTGTAGTTTCGGTCAAGAATATCCACTACCCTATATCTTCCCGTGGGTGTCGTAAAAGGCGACAAAGGGAAACAGGCAGGAGATGGGCAGCAGCATCTTCCTGATAGTAGCCAACATTACAATAAAAAAACTGCGGTTGCCAACCCGCTCGCCAAGCGTGGCAATTATGGCAAATACCCCCCTATGAAATCATACAACATTGAATTTTAAATGTTGGCACAGGTCAAAACCTATTGATTAAAAACAAAATTATCTTGAAGAATTTTGAATGTTAAACTGAATCCAGTAGAAAGATGTTTATACCAGTGTACGGTTGTAACTATAATATCTAACCTTATAAAGTAGATATGTATAAATAAACATGTCCAGAGATAAATTCAAATATAAAGTTCACAAGCTTCTACAGAAATAACTTACCTATTCCCATACCTATAATTTTAACCTTAAAGTATATTTATCATTTCATACGTTGTTTAACATTAATATAGTATAATATATACCTAATATAGGTATTTCTTTCTTTTTTCTCTCTTTTTTTTAAAACGTTACCTCCACTAGGATTTTCTCCTGTATCGTGGTTTACATACATACATTTCACAAGGACAAACATCCAGACCCGGAACAATTATTATTTGTAGGCCATACAAATACTTGTTCCGTGCGGGATTCGAACTGGCGGCCCTTAGCGTTGTGACTCATTGCTAAGCCACTGCGCCACGGAGCCGCTATTTAGCTATGAATTTGTCGTTTTTATGAATAATGTTAACGTAATCACAATCGATGCATCTTTGCCAACGCAGATTTTTTTTTTTTTTTTTTTAGGATAAGGGTGACAAACGAGCACACAGCCCACCTGATGGTAAGTGGTTGCTGCGGCCCATAGACATCTACATTTATCCTCTATTACAAATCAAAATGTAGATGCGTTGTCACCCGTGAGGACTAAGATGGAATGCCTCATTTCCAGTAATAAGGGCCTCCGGCCACCTGCACTCACCAAGCGAAACGCAGAGGTAAATCTCTACTTCACGCTGGTTTTCTGTGAGGTCGTGGTACCACCCCGGTTCGAGCCGGCCCATCCGTGCTACAGCAAAAGCTGCCGCGTGGCTCTACCACTGTTAACCAGTGTTGCAGTTTATTGACCTACATGAATAAATCAGCTGGACGTGGGGCAACAAATTCTTCGAAGGCATTTTGTATTGCCTCTCGGGCATTGAATTTTTTTCCCGCCAAAAAGTGATCTAAATTCTAGGAAAAGTAGAAGTCTGTAGGCGCAGGGTCTGGTGAGTACGGCGGATTACGGAGAGCTTCCAACGCCAGCTCTTGTAATTTGGAGACTGTCTGTTGTGCGGTGTGAGGTCGTGCGTTGTCGTGCAGTAACAGCGGGGATGAGTGACTGACCAAAGCTGCTTGGAGACGTGCGAGCTTCTCCATCATTATGTTCAATTCTTCACAGTACATATCTGCAGTAACGCTGATCCCGTTCGGAAAGAAGCTGTGGCGAATCACACCGGTGACTAGACTATAGACATCGATATATATGTACTACGCACTAGATTTCGCATTCCGAACATTGACTATGTTCAACTGAACTGTACTGCAATCCGTACACTAAACTAAATATTGCGCAAATTGAAGATTTGTGATTTCCATAAGATATTTTTTATTAAATTTTATTTAGAAATATGTTTGTTTAGATTAAATAAGAGTATTTTATATTAAATTCTTATATTTATTTTATATTAATATTCGAATGCGAAGACATAGAGTAGAGCACAATTTTTGTTTGGAATAGCTTTTCTAGTACGTAGTACAAATAACTCAATGACTATAGACCACCAAACAGTGACTATCACTTTTCAATCGACTGCATAAAAAGGGGGAGGTTCTCAATTCGACTGCATTTTTTAATGTGTGTCCCCTCAGTACGGAAAAATTCTTTTTTTATTTGAAAGCTGGTGCTTTTCATGTGGTCCCATATAAATTTTGTCAAGATCTGATTAGTAGTTATTGAGTTGGCCTTAATAATGCATATTTAATCGATTGCGATTACATTGATGATGTTCTCAATTTATATATAATGAAATCAATTGTCAAAAAAAAAACTTACCACTTGACTAGGGGTAAGTTTCCGTTCAGGTCATTATTTAGGTGCTGAACAAGGATCTCACTTCCGATTATCAAACAGAATCTATTTTTCGTTGCACGATAATATGGTTCAAAATTCCTTCGTTTGTGTGCCTGTTGAGCAGTGGAAGGCACGTATCGATGTGTACTTCGCGCTGGTGATCATTGAGTTCGTGGGGCGCCCAGTTGTCATTCTTTTTTACCTTGCCAATTTTATGTAAATGAACCAAATATTGTTTTAATGATAATGTCGAAAGCTGCAGATAATTCAGCTATAGATTGAGAATCACCAGCTTCCACAATCGCCTTTAATACTTTTTTGTCGACCAAAATTTTCGGACGGCCATGGGGTTAATTTTTCAGGTCGATTTGTAGTATTCGCTCCGTAAACGCCGTTGATGTTGCATGCCCTTTATGCCGCGTTGCTGCCACGACTGTACTTACATATCATAATTATTCGAATTTACACGTATCTACGATGACGACATAGATTCAAATGCGATGAAAACATAATCGTACCTAATCAATAACCAAATGACTAACATTGAAAATAAAAGAATTCCTTGTTTTTAAAATAAAATTTTGAAATTGGAATTCTTAGCCAAACAAAAATTATTTTGATTTCAAATTGCCAGTACAGCAGAACGGCAATTTTATAGGTAAAGACCTATCATTAAATTTAATATGTGAAAGCATTTATTTTCACACAGCTGCCTCTTAGTTTTAGTTTATTTTTATTTATATTCATTTAACTGGCTGTTATAACAATTTATGAATGATTGTTATTGTATATTTTTTATACAATAAGAGTAACAAGCGAGCACACAGCCCACCTGATAGTAAGTAGATGCTGTGGCCCAAGAAATCTACATCTATCATCGATTAAAAATCAAAATACAGATGCGTTGTAACCCCTGACGACTAAGATGAAAAGCCTGGTTTCCAGTAAAATGGTCTCTGGTTCTCTACACTAACCATATGCAACACAGAAGCGTTGAGCTGCTATTTATTACACGTGGCACGCAGCTATATTAGTAGTTAATTATCGATTCTGGTGTGTTTCCTGATTTAATGAAGTATAGTAAAGTAATACCTTTATTTAAATCTGGTAGTACATTGGACCCCGCTAATTTTAGACCTATTTCTGTACTACCAAATCTTAGTAAAATTTTTGAAAAAATTATTTTGGATCAATTGTTAATTTTTTTTTATTCAAATAAATTACTTCATAAAACCCAATTTGGATTTACAAGGGGTCGCTCGACGTCTGACGCCGGTGTTGAGCTTATGAAATATATTTTTAATGCCTGGGAGAATTCACAGGATGCCTTAGGTGTTTTCTGTGATCTTTCCAAGGCTTTCGATTGTGTTCCTCATGAAACATTAATCAGGAAACTACAACATTACGGTGTAAAAAATTTGGCGCTTAGACTTATTACTTCATATTTAAGTAATAGAACTCAAAAAGTCGTGATAAATGGTAAAGGTTTCTCCGGATCGGTAGTATCAATGGGCGTTCCTCAGGGCTCGATTCTTGGCCCATTCCTGTTTTTAATCTATATTAATGACTTACCTTATCTTGTAGGGGACAATCACGATATAGTATTATTTGCTGACTATATACCTCTTTAATTTTCAAACTCAAACGGCAGCTAATTAATTATGACGATGTAAATATTGCTCTATCGCAATTAGTACATTGGTTTAACGCCAACAATATGCTCTTAAACGGCAATAAGACAAAGTGTATTAAATTTACAATACCTAGTGTAAAACATTCGAATACCAATGTGCTATTAAATGGGGAGGAGTTGAGTCTTGTGGATACCACTGTTTTTCTCGGTATTACTATTGACACGAAACTTCAATGGGGCCCCCATATATCTAAATTAGCAAGCAGACTTAGTTCTGCAGCATATGCTGTAAGAAAGATTAGAAGTCTCACAGATGTTGAGACAGCTAGATTAGTGTATTTTAGTTACTTTCATAGCGTAATGTCTTATGGAATTTTGCTATGGGGTAATGCGACTGATATTGAAGCTATATTTGTTTTGCAAAAGAGAGCCGTTCGGGCGATTTATAACCTAAATTGTAAAGAGTCCCTCAGACAAAAATTTAAAGAAATGAACATATTAACTTTGGCATCGCAATATATTTATGAAAATCTAATGTATGTACATAAAAACATAAATAGCTTTAATAAGAATAAGGATGTGCATTCTTTAAACACTAGGAACAAACATAAGCTTGTAATACCAGTTACTAGACTCCACAGAATCAGTAATTCATTTATGGGGCAATGTATACGCTTTTACAACAAAATCCCAGAACATATTCAAAGTTTATCAATAAACAAGTTTAAAAGTTTTATTAAAGAAAAACTGTACAAAAAGGGTTATTATAATATCAAGGAATACATGAATGAAAATAACCCCTGGGAATAAGGTGATCGCCACCATGCTGGTTCTATTAAAAATCATTTAAAAATTGTATAAATGAAATTATTGTTAAGTGAAATACGTTTGAAAAAAAAAGTCCCGCTGGGTTTCTTGCTGGTTCTTCCCAGGACAGAGGTATTTTCCGAACCAGTAGTAAATAAAAAATGACTTTCAATAAGAATTATGTAATAATCAATATTGAATAAAAAATTATTCTATTCTATTCTATTCTATTCTATTCTATTCTAGTTGTAGCACAAATGGGTCGGCTCGACCGGGAAGGATCACGTTCTCACAGAATACCAACGTAAAATAGCAGCTTAACACTGCTGTGTTTCGTATGGTGAGTGTACAGAATCGGAGACCCTTTTACTGGAAAATAGGTATTCCATCTTAGTCCTCACGGGTGACAACGCATCTGCATTTTGATTCGCGAACGAGGATAAATGTTGATGTCTATGGGTCACAGCAACCACTTACCATCAGGTGGACTGTGTGCTCGTTTGTCACCCTATCCCATAAAAAAATTACGCTGGTATTCTGTGAGAGCATGATCCTACCCCGGTCGAGCCAACCCTTACGTGTTACAGTTATAATATAGCTGCAGTGTGACTCTAACACACAAAAGATATCAGGTATTTAGATATCAAGGTATTACAGTAGGGACTTGTAGAAGCAATGTCATAGCTTGTTGACTTTCAAAAAGTGCTTTGTAAAGGCCAGTATTGAATAATAATGTTTTGACTTTGACTTTCAATAAAGGATAACGTTCGATTGGATTAGTTGTTAAAGTGCCGACACTAAGTTACTGATCCTGGATCGGAATCTCATCCAAAGGTTAACATTCTTATATAGTTACAATGTTACGTCTTTATTTATATAAACTTAAATATTTATATGTATTAAAATAAACTAATATTTATCATTGAAAAAAAGAAAGAAAGAAAAATTATTTATTACATCAAACACCAACACACATGTTACAAAAAATATTATACACTAAAAAACTTATAACTACAGACCAAAAGAAAACAAAATCCTAAATAAAATGGAATTGATACAATCAAAGCTTTATTATGTGTGCGGGTTTGGTATAAAAGGGCTACACTCAGCATTATTTCATGGTATTATCCACGAAGCTGGTTTTCAGTGCGCCCTTAAGTGAGTAACGTACGGACGAATATGCAACAACCAGTACAACTGTTACGACGCTATACTTGTTGCACCTACACATAAACACATAGTGAGTAAAAAACAAAAAAAATAGACGCAGATATTGCTGATTTTATAATAATAAACATCGCAAATTATTCATTACCAACAACAACAACATTGATTTTATAGACAGTTTTTTTACGTAAAGTATTGAATTTTCATAACTGTGTAAACTTCTTATTTAATCAACGGTAACAAAAATATCGTGAGGGCGCTTGCATGTTTTGGGAAAAAAATGTACACTGACCATTGAGTTATAATGTTCTACGTACTAGAGAAGCTATTCCAAGCAATGAATGTGCGCTATTCTATGTCTTCGCGCATACGCGGTAAACAATAGAGGCGCGCATGCGCGGTTTTTGTCATCAAAGATTATACGTAGGTAGAGTGATCAGTACGTAATAAGTAATTGTTTATTTAGATTGTATTGTTAATTATATAGAGTACAATTTTTTAAATTGTTATTTATTTTGCATATTATGTGTTAATTTAATATAATATAACATAATATTAAATAGAATAGAGTTACATCTTAATCATATTTTATTTAATACTTTAAAAAGTAAATATGTAAAATATAAAAATATGCATTTATTTTCAAAGATTATTATTTTTACTTTTCTAGCATTCTCTAACGTATTTATATGCAGCTGGTGAATAATAGCGTAAAAGCAATGCGAATTTACGTAAAGGTGCATGCAGTGTATAGTAAATAATGCGTGCTCTGTTTATTCTTTTTCATTAAACATTTTATGTACTACTCTATAACTTCTGCTTTAGCTATTAAATCAATCTCAGGATTTAAGTTGAGACCGAATTTATGTTTCAAATTTTGTACAATTGATTTGTACGAAGCACATTTTTTCTTTAGAATTTTTTTTAATTTCTCAGTAAGTTTCTTTCTAGTTGCAGATTCCTTGCTATTAAATACAAACACAATATTACAACGTGCTCACATTTTATTAGTTTTATAAGGGTCTAGAATTATTGATTCCACTACTAAGGTAGAACTATATTTATAAGCTTAGGCTTCGTATACATCACTCAAATTAGGCTTAGTAGACATCACTTGCGCAATTTATTTTCAAGTATAATTTTATTCGGGCTATCAAAAATTGAATTTGAAATGCTTATTGATTCAGACAACGGTTCTAATACTTCCTGTTCACGACATTTTGTTGGCTGAAAAAAAGATACTAGTTATTTGGGAAGCCTGTAAAAATTCTAGCGTTACAGTATTAAAAACCGCCATATACTAGTACGAATCGCGCGCCGAGGGTTTCGCCTCTCTTAAGTTACGTACATAATATACTGAACATTATGAAAAATTCGTTCGTCGTCTAATCACAAAATAAAACAAAAAATCCCAGTAATGTTATATATGCCGTGTAGTGGCGGTTAAGAATATCCACTAACCCATATCTTCCCGTGGCTGTCGTAAAAGGCGACAAAGGGACACAGGCAGGAGATGGGCAGCAGCATCTTCCTGGTAACGGCAAAATACAATAAAAAACTGCGGTTGCCAACCCGCTCGCCAAGCGTGGCAACTATGGCAATATACCCCCCATAATGAAAGTAACGAAGAGACGGCCCCCAGTCCCCGGCGGCCCCGCTATTCCTGGCTACGGTGGCGACCATGGTAACGGCGGGGCAGGGGGTGCTAAGAATCTCCGGTGGAGGTTCGGTTGCCACCTACAACGACTTGACCTGGCAACATACAACGCACGGACCCTGAGGACTGACGAGAAGATTGTGGAGCTGGAAGAAGAGATAGACAAGTTACGCTGGCATATTATAGGATTATCCGAAGTCCGAAGAGAGGGGGAGGACACGGTAATCCTCGAATCCGGCAACTTGTTCTATCACCGGGAGGGCGACCATCTGGCCCAAGGAGGTGTCGGATTTATCGTCCACAAGTCTCTCGTTAACAACGTTGTAAAGATTGAGAGTGTGTCGAGGAGGGTTGCGTACCTTATACTCAGAATCACCAAACGGTATTCGCTGAAGGTCATACAGGTTTACGCACCAACCTCGGCACACCCCGATGAGGAGGTGGAGGAAATGTATGAGGATATCTCTAGAGCCATGCATTCCTCCAAAACCCAATATACGGTGTTAATGGGAGACTTCAATGCAAAACTAGGCACAAGAGAGAACGGTGAGCTGAAGGTGGGGAAATTTGGAATAGGGCAACGGAACCCAAGGGGCCAGCAGCTGGCCGACTTCATGGAGAAAGAGGGACTCTTTATGATGAACTCTTTCTTCCAGAAGCGGCCCCACAGGAAGTGGACCTGGTCGAGCCCCGACGGTTCGACAAAAAATGAGATTGACTTCATTATGACGACCAAACGACAACTGTTCAGTGATGTCTCAGTGATCGCGAGGGTGAAAACCGGCAGCGATCACCGAATGGTTAGAGGCACACTGAACCTAAACGTTAAGTTGGAGAGGTCTCCTCTAATGAAGTCAACGCTCCGTCCCCCTCGTGCTCTAATCCAAAGTCCCGAAACCTTTCAGCTCGAGTTACAAAACCGTTTTCAGTGCCTAGAAAACTGCAATGAAGTGGACGATTTGAATGACAAGCTCGTGGAAACTGTCCATGCGGTCGGAGCTAAGTTCTGCAAGACCCGCCGCAGAAGAACACAAAAACTCTCCGATCACACTCTTAATCTCATGGCTGTTAGACGGGAGATGAAGCTACATTCTTCAACAGATTTGACAGCATACAGGCAACTGAACAGACAGATCTCCAAATGCATGCGGCGGGACTTACGCAACTTCAATACAGCTCGTATTGAAGAAGCGATCGAGCGGAACCAAGGCTCCAAAGTCTTTGCCAGAGATCTGTCTGCCAGAAAGAGCCAACTGTCAAGGCTGAAGACCGAATGTAGCAGCATCGTTTCCGGGGCACCTGAGATTTTGAGTGAGATTGAGAGGTTCTATGGGCAGCTGTACACGTCATCGTTGGAGCCACACGCAAGTGTGAGTAACGATCCAAGAGCGAGTCTTATCCGACATTATTCCGATGATATCCCGGACGTCAGTCTGAGCGAGATTAGAATGGCTCTCCAGCACCTTAAAAACGGCAAGGTCCCAGGCGAGGATGGAATTACAGCGGAGCTTCTGAAAGCGGGTGGAAAACCGGTACTTGAAGTCCTTCAGAAGCTTTTTAATTCCGTCCTCCATGGTGGCATTACACCGGAGGCGTGGAGCAGAAGTGCGGTGGTCTTGTTCTTCAAGAAAGGCGACAACGCTCTCTTGAAGAACTACAGACCAATTTCCCTTCTGAGCCGCGTCTACGTGCTGTTTTCGAGAGTCATTACGAATCGTCTCCCGCGCAGACTTGACGACTTCCAGCCTCCCGAACAAGCCGGTTTCCGAAAGGGCTTTAGCACCATAGACCACATACATACCCTACGGCAAATTGTACAGAAGTCCGAGGAGTACAATTTGCCACTATGTCTGGCGTATGTGGACTATGAGAAAGCCTTTGATTCCGTCGAAATTTGGGCGGTGCTGCAGTCCCTTCAGCGGTGCCAAGTTGACTGTCGGTATATCGAAGTGTTGAAGTGCTTGTACAGTAGGGCTACGATGGCTATCCGAGTACAGAACCAGAGTACGAAACCTATCCAATTGCAGAGAGGTGTAAGACAGGGTGACGTCATATCCCCGAAACTCTTCACCGCTGCATTGGAAGACGTTTTCAAGCTTCTGGACTGGAAAGGATACGGTATCAACATCAATGGCGAGTACATCACTCACCTTCGATTTGCCGACGATATAGTCCTTATGGCAGAATCGCTGGAGGACCTAAGCACTATGCTCAATGACCTCAATAGTGTTTCCCAACGGATAGGTCTTAAGATGAACATGGACAAAACAAAGATCATGTTTAAAGTCCATGTCACACCTATGCCGGTAGTTGTTGGGAACACTAAGCTCGAAGTAGTTGACGAGTATGTTTACCTGGGACAAATAGTCCGACTAGGTAAGTCCAACTTCGACCGAGAGGTCAATCGACGGATTCAACTCGGCTGGGCAGCGTTCGGGAAGCTACGACACATCTTCTCGTCAGACATACCTCAAAACCTTAAAACGAAATTGTACAACCAGTGCGTGTTGCCAGTGATGACTTACGGAACTGAGACGTGGTCCTTCACTGCTGGCCGTATGAGGAAGCTCAAGGTCGCTCAGCGAGCTATGGAGAGGGCTATGCTCGGAGTTTCTCTGCGTGATAAACTCAGAAATGAGGATATCCGCAGTAGAACCAGAGTGACCGACATAGCCCAACGGATTAGTAAGCTGAAGTGGCAATGGGCCGGCCATATAGCTCGAAGAACCGACAACCGATGGGGAAGAAAGGTTTTCGAGTGGCAGCCTCGTACCGGCAAGCGAAGTGTAGGGCGTCCCCCCCACTAGATGGAGTGACGACCTGGTAAGATATGCAGGAAGTCGATGGATGCAGGTGGCTCAGGACCGTGCTTTGTGGCATTCTTTGGGGGAGGCCTATGTTCAGCAGTGGACTTGTGAAGGGCTGTAATGATGATAATGATGAATGTTATATAATAATACAATTAAGTTATCGCATGGCACTGCTGATTTCTTTAAGTACACTGTTCCTGTTTTTGTAGTGTATTTGTCGTTTTCTTTGAACTGCACGGAACATATGCGTGAATAATGTTTCTTCGCTGCAATTATTCTAAAAAAAACTTGATACATGATTCTTTTGTTTAATGACACGGCTGAGAAAACCTTTAAATAAAATAATAAAAAAATGTTAATATTAATGCATTAACATTTCCTACCGTGACTATATATTAATATTTTACTGTTCATAATTACTTAATATTATACGTCGATGGTGTCAAGTCTGTACATAAAAATGTTTTACTCTTTGACATTCACGTATACGTTGCAGTTGATAAAATATAATTAAATTAAGCGTGTTTTAAAGATAATAATATGTTTAACTTACTGGTGAAAAGTCATTCCTTGACTTTTACTTATGTTTCTCGAGTTGTTTGAACAGTATCTCAATGCACACGAAGACATATCAATTTAAAAATAATTCTTCACTCAAACGTCTCACGTAGCAGCAACCGCTTAACACAGACTAAGTGAGTATGAGCGCGCGCGCTCTAACGCATGTTACATACAATCAAGTTGAGGCGTCTCCTCTAGTACGTAGTACATTATAACTCAGTGACACTGACTGAGAGATATATGTATGTGATGTACACGACTACAAAGTACAAACTAAATCTCGCACTGTAACAACGTGGCACACCTCCCGATTGATTACTCACTCTATAAATAACAGACACTTCTGCCAAGCTGAGGGAAATTGTAGAATGATAGGTATAATTTGACTATTGAAAATTCTTATAGCGTAAGGTTTTAAGTAAGTATAATAGCTTACTAACCAATCAACCCTTGTCCACAGGTTTACTCCTGCACAATTAAATGAGCTGGAGAGATGTTTCTCTAAGACGCACTACCCTGATATTTTTATGAGAGAAGAGATCGCCATGAGGATCGGCCTCACCGAGAGTCGGGTTCAGGTGAGTTTAGTCAGTAGTTATTTTACATCAGTATTATCTAATTAAGTGTATGTCCTTTCGATTGGATGGCCTGACGTATTCTCTATTATTTCACTTCACTAGTTATGTCGTAGATATTGTCTTGTGAAAGCTGGCAATTAGTAAGCCTCTTGCTCTTTTTTGATTAATCTGATAACACAAGATCTAGTGATATGTTACCGTGTTAACATCTTATAATATTAAAAAAATCACATCAAAATACAAAAAAAAAACTGGCCAAGTGCGAGTCGGATTCACGCATAAAGGTTTCCGTACTATCGTAATACACGTTTCTAGTAGGGGCGCCCCCTTTAGTTTAGTAATTTATTTTTATTATTTATTGTTGTAGCGGCAACAGACATACATTCTGTGAAAATGTAAACTGTCTATTATTACATTATTACATATCATAAGATAGAACCCGCTGACAGACAGACGGTCGGACGGACGGATAGCGGAGGCATAGTAATAGGCTCAGGTTGGTTACCCTTCGGGTACGGAAGCTTAAAAAGGGACTCAACTGAAGAATTTAATTTTATTTTATTTTTGTAATAATGTTGAGTCCGTCAGCATTGCTGTTGTCGATAAGCGATTTTATAACTATTATTTATTTATATGTACTTCAAACTATTTGAAGATGTAAATATAAATGAAACTTAAACTTTTTAGCGGCATAATAATAACAAAGAAAAAAGTAAGTATGAAAAAGAGCTGCACTATTCAAGGTATTTCATCAAGTAAAAAGCAAACAGTCCCTATACCGACATCCGCCGTCGGTCTTTATCAAAAAATAGAAATGAACGCATAAAAAATAAAATCGGACCTATAGTTCACCTTGCGCAACTCCCTCTTCGCACGTTGCATACAAAAGTTGCACTTCATTGACACATTTCACAGGACCTTCTACCTGATTCAACCGTTGAGTAATATATAGAATGCTTTTGCATTTTATGTGTATTAATAACGTCGCGAACAGTCGCCGGGTGGTCGAAGCAATCAAACGCTTTGCAGAAAGTTTGTACTCGTTTTTTATTCATAACTTAGATTCAATAGATACGTACGTCATGCAGGCTCTAGCTATTTTATGGCTGCAGTACGTATGAGCCGCCTCAACTACCGGACCTAGGAACCTCACTCTCACAGAATACCGCCGTAAAATAGTAACTTAATTCTGCTGTATTTCGTACGGTGAGTGTACAGAACCAGATATCCCTTTTACTGGAAACGAGGCATTTCATCTTAGTCCCTAGAGGTGATGATGCATCTGTATCTGATTTGAATCAAAAAGAGAATTGAGAAGCTCAATCGAAGTTACATGTAAATGTCTATGGGCTTCATCATCCACTTACCATCAGGTGGTCTGTGTGCTCATTTGTCACCTTATTTTATTAAAAAAGATATCCAACATACAAAACAACATTTATAATAATGGAAATAATAAACTTACAATATCAAAACTTTGTAATTAATATTCTGTAAAAAGAATTACATTTAAGAGAATATAATATATTGTAATAATTATGTTTTTATCGAGCTCGACTCCATAAATTTTTTATCAATACTACATATTGGTACCGCGTTTTACTCCAAATGTATCTGTTATTTCAAGCCATGGTGGTTAAGAGCATATGAAATAAATTTATAGTACGCACCTAAATCGAGCACAATCTCCGCTGGCACCAATGAAATTATGGATAGCAATTTTAAGTGAAGATTTACCCGTGCCTGGCTGGGTCCAAACAAAACTCAGAATGTACGGACTCTATCTTATTTTAAAATCCTTTCAATAACGTTAAGAGGCCTATGCATAAGAATAGGATAATATAGTATGCATTCACAACTTAATGATCTCTTTTTTGTAAAACTTTATTTAGGATAATTTTGCAAAGCGATAGATTGATCGCGATTATAAAGTATACTAACAAATTGTATATTTGATTTTTTTTATAAAATAAGGGTGACAAATGAGCACACATTCCACCCGATGGCAAGTGGATGCTGTGGCCCATAGTTATCTACGTTTTTATCCTCGATTAAGAATCAAAATGCAGATGCGTTGAACCCCTGAGAACTATGATGGAATACTTCGTTTCCTGTAAACAGGGTCTCTGCTTCTCTACACTCACCATACAGGCAACATTAAGTAGCTATTTTACACTGGTGTTCTGTGAGAGCGTGGTATTACCCTGGTCGAGCCGAACCATTCGTGCTACAACCGTACGTACGTAGTAGTGATTACTTGACACTTGTTAAATCCCACTAATTGCAACAACAATTCGAGAATAAAGTCTCAAGTTAGACTCATTACACTAATTTGAATATAATGCAGAGAATAAATAATATTAACACGTTATACCCACAGTATCGGGTAAAGATTTAACAGTATAGCTACCGTATCGGACGGCGTCGCGTTATGCTAACCGGTACTTTGTCAAAGCACTTAGTTTCAAGTTAAAATATACTTTACATTAGACATTAGTCTTAATTTGTGTCGCGCGCCGACCAATATTTGTATTTCGTTAACGTGTTTGACACACGGGACGATTGACAGGTAAAGTTTACATCTCACAAGATTGTGGGAATAATGATTGATCGATTAAATTGGAAAATTCTTGTTTTATTCTTGCTTTTCCTTAAAAATATTATCGCCAAACTAGGTTTTGTTCCTGTATCGTGGAACAGTTAATAAATTGCACAAGGCCATACAAATACTTGTTACGTGCAGGATTCAAACCCGAGACACCCAACGCTGCAACTCATTGGTAAGCCACTGCGCTACACAGCCATCTAATTCACATAAAAATGTCCAAAGTACATAAGCTGCTATGCAACATTATAAATAGGTTTGAACATTGAGAGAAAGTAAATAATACAAATCCTAAATTTCTATAACACATCATTAGCTTTTTTAAGTCGGCGGATGGTTTGTCCAATCTTCCTAAGTATTTGCCGGTTGGACAAACACTTAACATACTTGTTCATACTCTCATTGGACAAGCAAGTTGGCGCACCAACAGAGCAATAGACTCATATTGGCCACCACAACGCCTTCAGTTATTGAGTTTTTCCATCAAGAAATTCTCAGTAGCTGCCCGGAGTCAGGAAGTTGGAGGTGTCTTACCCCCGTGCTTCGGAAAGCACGTAAAACCGTTGATGCTGTGCCTGATCTCACTCCGGTCGTGTCGAATTACCGTCGGACTATGAGAGTGAGAGAAAAGAAAGTGCACCTGTGCTTGCGCATACACTTGGTCACTATAATCCTGTCCCGCGCCGATGGCTACTCTCCGTTGAGACTGGCTGCCGTGACCGAAATTCGGTCTAGGGATTATTATTATAAGTCACCGTGTTTCTCAACTAAATTCCCCATTCTATCCGCGCCACCCGGATGCTTGGTTTTTTAACACTGTACGATTTACTAGGAATTCTCTTCCTTGCACGACTTCTACGTGGAATCGTTGTCCACCGGCGAATTTTCGTGACGTGGAAAAACGTGATACCCGTCAACCACACAAACCAAAAAAGATATGAATACTGTAATATAAATAATTAGTAATTGTCTTCAATTAGGTAATTATTTTATTATATATACATTGCATAAGACAATTAGATTTTTTTACTATTGTAAGCCAGCGAGTAGCCACTATCGCACCTGATGGTAAGTCGCAGATTGAAGTGCAATGACTTAAAAAAAGCATATTCACTCTTATCTTGTAGACACCTACACAGTAATCGGATGCAAAGACAGATGCTGGCAACTAACCATTTTTTTTGCTGAATATTATTTTATAGTATGTTAAAATACTTTTCATTGTCTTGTTCATGAATGCGATATGATGTGAATGGGAATTTTGTACAGTATAATTGACGACGCATGGTCGGATTTCGTCTTCGTCAAATCTTCGTTGTAAAAAAAAAGTGTAACTTCTTCGTTTTTGGTGTACAGCGATGTCAATAAATTCTTCAACCGTCAGACTTCCAGAACACTACAATATGGAAGCATCAATTCGTGCCCCATTAAGGGATTTGCTGCTTCTTATTGTCAGATCTAACCTTGCTTACATCTTTTGAAGGAAAGAAATAGGGAGATATTTATTTGGCCGTTTCCTTAAAAATTTTGGTGGGCACTGGCAATTCAATATTCAGTTATATGCAGCATAAGTTATAAGCTTATAACTGAACCTATACACTAACGATTAAAAAATCTCATTTGCATTATTAGTAATATATAAATGTTCATCAAACGTAATACCCGTGTGTCACATTACAAAAAGTGATTGCAGTCGGTGATAGTTATCAATGAATCGCTAAGATCACTATTACCTCTACTGATTTGAATCTATTGAGTATTGACTAACCATTGTGATGCTGCTAAATATTCAATTGAAAAAAACTGTCTAGACAAAGGGCATTGAGTCGGCCAAGTTTGAAAAGAAAAGGACAGATGTATTACACGAACCATTTCGAGCCATTTTCAAACCTCCATAACTAAACAACTATTAGACCTATATATATATATATATATATATATATATATATATATATATATATATATATATATATATATATATATATAATATATTAGTAGTTTTAATAGAACCAGCATCGTGGCGATCGCCTCATTCCAAGGGTTTTCTTTTCAGTTATTTATTGTTTGATATTATAATCATACTTTTTGTACAACTTTTTTTTAATATAACATTTAAACTTGACAAATTTTGCACATTTTCTGGGATTTTGTTGTAAAAGCAAAATACATTGCCCCATTAATCGATTACTAATTCTGTGGAGTCTAGTAACTGGTATTACAAGCTTATGTTTGTTCCTAATGTTTAAAGTATGAACATCTTTATTCTTATTAAAGCTATTTATGTTGACTGACTGACTTCTTGATTTGATCTAGTCAATTCATTATTAATTTTCTGCCGACTTCCAAAAAGGAGACGGTACTCAATTCGAGTGTATGTTTTTTTTTATGTGTGTTACCTCATAACTTTGTACTGGGCGAAGCGATTTCGATGATTCTTTTTTTATATGAAATCTGATAGTTCTTGTGTGGTCCCATATGAATTTGATCAAGGTCAGACCAAAGGTTATTGAGTTATTCTTAAATAACCTATATTGAAGTCACTTATATTGAAGTCAGCTGTACAAAATTTTTAATTTTAAATTATCAATTGATAATTTGTTTTACGAGCTTACTACTGAGGTCATACTCCACTTTATTTTAATTTTATTTTTAGCGTTCTTAATTTTGTTGCTAATATGTAAAGATTTCAGTGTGGAGCACAATCTTTTAAACATTTTAGAATAATTTTCGATATATTCTCTAAAAGTTTCGAAAATATTATACGATCTTTCATGGTAAAGTTCTTATAATCGTCTGCTCTTATGAATTTCTACTGTCGCCCACTCATTAAATGCCTTGCGACTGTTACTGGATAATGTAATGTGTTAATGTTTTATTCAATTCATCAATTAAATTCAAAAATCAAGTCTATAGTGTTCTTGTAAGAAAGCGATGGAAGGTTTTTTTGTCATATTGCTTCTAAATCTCTCCAGCCAGTCTTCTAAATCGCTGCAGCATGCTTTTGCATTAATCGGAACTAACAAAATTTTCTCCATTTCCTGTTTTATGTGCATACATGGTGCTGAAAACAGTTGTCCACAGTGATCTGAACTTAGTTTTTGAATTATGAATTTCTTGATTGGTTCTTTTTTATAGAATTAGGGTGACAAACGAGCACACAGTCCACCTGATGGTAAGTGGTTACTGTGGCCCATAGATATCTACATCTATCCTCGATTACAAATCAAAATCAGATGCGTTGTCACCCGTGAGGACTAAGATGGAATGCCCCGTTTCCAGTAAAAAAGGGTCTCCGGTTCTCTACACTCACCATACGAAATACAGCAGCGTTATACTGCTATTTTGCGCTGGTATTCTGTGAGAGCGTGTTCCTTCCCCGGTCGAGCCGAAACATTCGTGCTACAACTATACCAGTAATATAGTTGCAGCATGGCTCTACCACGTATAAAATTGGTACAACATCTGTAAAAATATTATGAATACAAGTTGCCCTACACCCTGCAATACGTGTAACTTCAAGGAATAAATTATCAAGATTGCATAATTTAAACAATGAGCAAAATTTAATCCTTATGGAAGAAGCTTCCAGGTGATTGATATTAAAGTTTACGAATACTATAAGAGATTTATTCTGTTTATTAAGGTTACCCCGTGTAGTAACGGGTAAGAATACCCACTACCACTTATCTTCACGTGGGTGTCGTAAGACCAGGGACAGAGGGAAACTGAGGCAGACGATGGCCAGCAGCATCTTTCTGATAACAGCAAAACAACAATAAAAACTGCGGTTTCCAACCCGCTCACCAAGCGTGGCAATATACCCCCCATGATTAAAGTTACGAAGAGTCCCCGGCGGCCCCGATATTCCTGGCTGCGGTGGCGATAATGGTAACGGCGGGGCAGGGGGGTGCTCAAAATCTCCGGTGTAGGTTCGGTTGCCACCTAAAACGATTCGAACTGGCAACATATAACGCACGCATCCTGAGGACGGACGAGAAGATCGTGGTGCTGGAAGAAGAGATAGACAACTTGGGCTGGAATATTATAAGATTATTTGAGGTCCGAAGAAAGGGGTAGGACGTGGTAATCCTCGATTCCGGCAACTTGTTCTATCACCGAGAGGGCAACCATATGTCCCAAGGCTCTCGTTAACAACGTTGTAAAGATTGAGTGTGTCGATGAGGTTTGCGTATCTTATACTCAGACTCACCAAACGGTATTCGCTGAAGGTCATACAGGTTTACGCACCAACCTCGGCACATCCCGATGAGGAGGTGGAGGAGATGTATGAGGATATATCTAGAGCCATGTATTCCTCCAAAACCCACTATAAGGTATTGATGGGAGACTTCAATGCAAAACTAGATACAAGAGAGGAAGGTGAGCTGACGGTAGGGAAATTTGGAATAGGGCAACGGAACCCAAGGGGCCAGCAGCTGGCCGACTTCATGGAGAAATAGGGACTCTTTATGATGAACTCTTTCTTCTAGAAGCGGCCCCACAAGAAGTGGACCTGGTCGAGCCCCGAGGGTTGACAAAAAATGAGATTGACTTCATTATGACGACCAGACGACAACCGTTCAGTTATGTCTTTTTCAAGCAGCATGCAATCTGTATACAAGCTGTATTGAAGTTCGTTTTTATACCAGAAGTTTTTATACCTATGTGACAATCTGTTCTGGAGGCCTGTAAGAATCAATAAACACTTCACATTATTATACAGGTTCCTTTCTCCCATTTTATGTTCAGAATATTATTTTATCATCATCATCATCATTACAGCCGTTCACAAGTCCACTGCTGAACATAGGCCTCCCCCAAAGAATGCCACAAAGCACGGTCCTGAGCCACCTGCATCCATCGACTTCCTGCATGTCTTACCAGGTCGTCACTCCATCTTGTGGGGGGACGCCCTACACTTCGCCTACCGGTACGAGGCTGCCACTCGAGAACCTTTCTTCCCCATCGGTTGTCGGTTATTCGAGCTATATGGCCGGCCCCCTGCCACTTCAGCTTACTAATCCGTTGGGCTATGTCGGTTACTCTGGTTCTACTGCGGATATCCTC
This sequence comes from Parnassius glacialis, assembly GCA_033319125.1. NCBI lineage: Eukaryota > Metazoa > Arthropoda > Insecta > Lepidoptera > Papilionidae > Parnassius > Parnassius glacialis. The sequence goes on along the minus strand of JAVANC010000023.1, from coordinate 946,541 downwards.
ATTCCTAAGTTTATCACGCAGTTTATTTTATAATGATTGCAAATAAACGTTCTGATCATTGCCGTTTGGTGGTGGCAAATATGCTTATATTCGATTGCCCCCTCTTCTATTGAAAAAAAAAACTTTATTCTGTAACCGAATAGATTTATGATTTCGCGGCTGATGCCTGTAATAATGGCCGTCTTTGTCACTTTTTCGCGCCTTTTGCCCGCAATTTTTTTCGTACAGACTTTATAATGTCTAAGCGATAACATAATGTGAGGCTATATTTCTTACTGGCCTTTTATAATTTAAACTGGTTTTAAAAAAAAATATAAGTGTGAAGATCAGGTTTCAATTTTATTGGTTCTGTAGGTATTTTGAATTCTTCTAAAAATTTCTTAATGTACCATTCTAATAATTATAGATGTTAATACGTTTTCAACCGGATCAAATAAGGAGGAGGTTCTCAATTCGATTGTATTTTTTCAGAAATTTTTTCTAGGTGAACCGATTTTCATGACTCTTATTTTTATTTGAAAGCTGGTGCTTTTCATGTAGTCCAATATACATTTGATCAAGATCTGACAAGTAGTTTTTGAGTTATCCTTAATAATGCGTATTTAATTGATTTCGACTACATTGATGATGTTCTGATTTTATTTATAATGAAGTCGGTTCTTTTTTTTTTTGAATTTTACCAATGTTCTTTGTAAATGTTGTTTAAAAAAAATAAAAAAGGCTTAAACTTTTTTATTTTTTTTATTGTTGAAGAATCAGAAGTTATTTTATACAGTTTAATTTTGATACATATTATGTTATACCAAATTAATATTATTTATATAGTTCTGTTTGTTACAATTTATGCAGAGCTACGAGTATGAGATAAAAAAAAACTAATGATTCCTTATACTTAATAACACGAATGCTACACATGACATGGAATAAAACTAATTTTACAGATTTGATTGCGTATAATTTTTTTCGACTATTGTAAATCTTTACAGTAACCATAATTAGGGGTCGAACTGAGATATTCAACTCGAACCCGGGTGCTGATTTACATATACAAGAAATTATAAAAAAATGCAAGTTATTCGTCTATAGACGGTTACTGTACTTTTCTTACGTGAAGTTATTTGGCTATCACTCGGTTACACTCTATAATAGTTTAATAAATAAAGTTGTACAATCAGTACGTGTTGCTAGTGATGTGGGGCCAGTGGACACTTCCTTGCACTAAAGCTATCTTAAGAAATAAGAGGAGGTCTGTGCCAAGCAGTAATTTTTTTCTTCTGAAAGTGTATGCTGTTTAGCCATGCGGCCTTTATAGCTTCATCGAAATAGGCCCGTAAGTGAGGACTTACAAGCTATTGAGTGCAACGATTCTGCCGGCAGCGAGGCGGCACGAACTGCAGTCCCGAGGCACTTTGTGTGTGAGGCTTCTTTTCTTTTGCTAGGGAGGAGGGGGGGGGGGCGGCTCGATATGATTCCAGGGCCCCTCAGAAGGAGGTACGAAACTCGGCTTGAACCACAATCGCAATGTGGGAGACGGGTCGCAAAACTAAAAACGTCGGCGAACGCGGTGTACCCCTAGTGTTCTATGCTAGTCTAGTGTCTGAACGTGTGTGTGTAAGCGTTATAGAATTCCCTCTCCTGTGGAGGGGGTGGGCGGGATCGCAATATTTATGGAAGTGATCTCGTTGTAGGGATCAAGAAGAACATTCTTGGGACGTTTTCTGTGGGGGGCAGCAACCCTCTCTGGGGAGTACTAGCCCGCCTCAGTCACCAACGGATTGTTATGATCTTTGATCGAATTGAAGTATCTGAAAGATAATTCCTTAAGATACGAGTGGATGGTGGGCCAAGCAGTGGGCTATGAGCTTTTAAACTACTTTTCTTTTTATTTTACTACGGATCTCTAAACAGCGGGCAAACGCTAGTCCGAGCACAGCTAACCTTGCACCTCGAGGCTTTTTAAAAAAGTAGCATTCACAAAAAAGGAACGCGCACAATAAAATAAATACGAGGGACGGAGTAAGAATCTCGCAGTGTGGCGCGAAGTGCTCGCCTCGCTCCACAAAACGAACAAAACCTTGTGTGTGCGCTTGCGTGTACGTCGTCTCTCACAATCGGCTACTGTTTCGTGGGCATTTAATTACGGAAACGTTTCTGACGCTTTTTGGGTGTTTAGAGGGTATAAAGAAAGAATACGGAATGAAAGAGATTGATTGTAAAAGGTCTAATTATAACTGATACAGCCATTAAGTTATCTTTCTTTTATTGAATAAAGGTGACAAGTGAGCGTACAGTTCACCTCATGGTAGATGGATTATGTGATCCATAAACATCTATATCTATTCTCAGTTATGGTTTAAGAAGAACTTTATTATCTCAAGAATTGTACAACCGCGTATGACACTTACATATCTACGTGAAGTATAAATGTTATGTCTACGTGTAGTATATTAACAGTGGGCCGGCTTGAACCGGGGTGGTACCACGACCTCACAAAATACCAGCGTGAAGTAGAGGTTTACCTCTGCGTTTCGCTTGGTGAGTGCAGGTGGCCGGAGGCCCTTTTTACTGGAAATGAGGCATTCCATCTTAGTCCTCACGGGTGACAACGCATCTGCATCTTGATTTGTAATAGAGGATAGATGTAGATGTCTATGGGCCGCAGCAACCACTTACCATCAGGTGGACTGTGTGCTCGTTTGTCACCCTTATCCTATAAAAAAAACTATCGAAAAATACAAAATGTAGGCAGTTATGAATTTATTCTAGCGACAGCGATGGCTCGCTTGTTTCATTCGTTCGTGCAAAATTCTAAACAAAATCTAAACTTGAATGTGTTACCATCTCTGGGGATTAAGATGGAATGCCTTCCTACTATTAAAACGAGTATCCGGTACAACACGCTCACCATACGAAACACTGTAGTATTAAGCTGTTATTTTACGCTAGTATTCTGTGAATGTATGGCCCCTCCTGGTCGAGCTGACCCCTTCGTGCTGCTAGGTTAAGGCGACATATCGAAAACCGTTTAACCGGGCTATCGCCGGAATGATCCGAGTTAGTACATAATTTCTATAAAAACTTAAGAAACGCCGTCATAAGGTATAAAATTGCGTAGCGCCCGCGACGATTAAGACCGCTAAGAAATCCCTTAGAATTTTAAAATATTTAAAAAAAGTATTGATTTAAGTAATAAGTAATAAAAATAAGCAAGCAAATGACGAATATTGATGTTATGAATGTATTTGAGTGATTACCAAGCATATAGTTTAAGTAATTTTTTTGGAATTTCAAATAAAGTGATTTTTTAGAGGTGTTTTCGCAAATAATTATGATCGAGTAAGATTATGTAATCGTGTTTCTGAACAAGCAAATTCAAAATAAAGACATGAATTTATCTATATTAAAATTCAAGTTTCGTTAGGCGTGTCATAATCCTATACTATTCGATGAAAGGAGGTGCATTTTCTAGTGGTGTCGCCTTAAACTTATATAAAATCCATTAATTATGTGAAAATAAGATTGTATTTTTATATCAATCATAATATGTACATGTCCAGTAAAGCAATTAAAAGAAAAATAAAGTTTTTACGTGGTAGAGCTATGCTGCAGTACTAATGGGTCGGCTGAACCGGAGAAGAACCACGGTCTCACAGAATATTAGACTGAAATAGCAGCTTAATACTGCTTTATTTCGTATGGTGAGTATAGAAAACGGGACACCATTTTACTGGCGACGAGGCATTCCATCTTAGTCCTCAGTGACAATGCATCATTTAGCACGCATTTTGATTTTTTACCGAGGGTAGTTGTAGATGTCTATCGGCCGTGCTTACTTGTTATCCTTGTTCTATAATATACATAATATCCTCCGTGTCATGATAATCCTTGCATTTATTGAGTTTTAATCAAATATGACTGGACAAAAGTATTTTTTTCCTTGTTTTCACTGTTATGTATTAGGTGAAGTTTTTTTCCCAAGAGTTATAAGTGGTACTCGGGATTTTAAGACTAATCACATTATTAATAGAGGATTGATTTCTTAATATACGTTGAGCTAAATGAAATAAAAACGGTTTTTATGCCGTTTCTTTTTTATATTATAAACAAGCCCAATGGTGTAAACACTCAAAAAAAATTTTAAATAGCAATATTTAAACACTTATGTCGATTCCACAACTAAGACGAATCTAACGACATCATTATGTTAAAACCGTCAAGCTGTATAGGCTACAGATTGTTTCAAAGAAATATACATAGATACATACATGCAAAAAACACTCGAAAAATATTACCCTCCCTCTGGGGTTAGTTACAGCCTATATACGTCCTACTGGGCACAGGCCTCCTCTCATTTCTGAGAGGGTTTAGGGCAAGGAAATGTCCGCCGCGCTGCCCCAATGCGTGTTGGCGAACTTCACATGTCTTCGAAATGTTTTTTTTTCTTATTTTTCAAACATGCACGTTTCCTCACGATGTTTTTCTTCACAGCCGAGCACGTGGTAAACCAGCACTTAAAATTGTAATTAACAATTTCATTGGTGCCGGCGGGGATCGATTCCGGGTGGCTTGCGTACTGTGAAACTTACAGCGAGCGCTAACCGTCTGAGCTACCATAGCTTTCCTCATGGGGTAGTCGGGTAAATAAAAGTAATTTGTATATTTAAAAAATGTTCACGAAGATTCGTGCCCATTTTTATCGTTTAGCTACTGACTTTAAGTGGAAGTTGATACATAAAAGTGGTGCGATTTTGTGTATTAAATGTCTTCGCATGTGAACTGTTGGTGGAAACGATGAAACAAGTGCTTCGGTGTTGGCACTTGATTAATCTTTTTCTTTTTTTAATAAGTCGCAGCAGACAAACATTCTAAATATTCTTGTCAATGTGAATATTGAAATCTTCAAATTGTCGGTTTAATTAGATTTGGTAGGTATGTAGGTAATACAACATGGATAAGCTATTTGAGCAGTAGATGGCGCTGTTTGTAACAATGACAAAATAGTGGAGCTTAAAGAAGATATAAAAAAGTTACAAGAACAAAGTAAAGTGAAATTCAAAATAAACTTTTGCAAAAATTTCTAATATGAACATTACCTACATATGGTGCTGAATAAATAGAAAGTTGTGAATATTATTTGAACTGAGTCAAAACACGACAAGAACAAACAAAAATTTAATCTAAACGTGACAAAGTAGAGTCTTTTATTGCAACAGAATACCAGCGGAAAATTAGCAGCTCAATGCTGCTGTGTTTCGTATGGTTAGTGTGGAGAACTGGAGGCCCATTTTTACTTGAAACGACGCATTCCATCTAAGTCCTCAGGGGTGACAACACAGCACTTTGATTCTTAATCGAGGATAAATATAGATGTCTATGGGCCACAGCAAACACTTACCATCAGGTGGACTGTGTGCTCGTTCGTCACCCTTATTATATATAAAAAAAAGCCTCCCGGTGAATAGATCTTAAATCGTACCAGATGAGAAAACTATATAAATACCCCAAAATAGTTATAAAACTAAAATACAGTGCATTTAAACTAAACTTTTTTTAAACAAAACAAAAAAATAATAAAAAAACAGTATGCAAATTCTTATTGGTTCTTATATTACAGATCACAAAAATAATTACTCACCACATAAATTTTTGTGGTGAGTACTGAAAATTGGGGACCCTTTTCATTTGTAACGAGTATTCTAAGTCCTCAGACGTGACAAAATTTTCCTTATTTTTTTTCTAATTGTTTTAAAAAAATTACCTCCAAATTAGGATTTTCTCCTGTATCTTGGAGGCAGCTTACAAACATAAATTGCACAATGAGAAATATCCAGACCCTAAACAATTATTTTTAGAACCGTACAAATACTTGTTTCGTGTGGGATTCTAACCCGCAGCATTTAGTGCCGCAACTCAATGCTAATTCACTGCGTCACGGAGCCGTTTTTAATTGAGTAGATGTAGATATCTATTGGCCACAGCATCCACTTACCATTTGGTATACTGTGCCCTTCATCATCGTCATTACAGACCTTCACAAGTCCACTGCTGAACATAGGTCTCCCCTAAGCAATTCCACAAAACACGGTTCTGAGCCACCTGCACTCATTGACTTCCTGCATGTCTTACCAGGTCATCCATCTAGTGGGGAGCGAGTGAGATGCAATGAACAGTCCCAACATTCGCTAGGTAACAAAATAAATAATATGTAACACAATAAATTTTTACACGGTCGTGTATTATTTGTACGAGAAGTCAGCTTTGACGGGCGCTTATTTGCGAGAGCGACTCTGTTCAGTTTCCATATTGTTTGTTCTCGGATTATCTAAATACGCAGCCGACGGCCGGCAAACATGCTCCTAAACCGAACCATAAGAGTAAAGTTTCACGCACCTAATTTAAATAAAGCAAATGCTAGAGAATCGCTGTTAAGTTCCGACTTTGAAAAAGCAGGAGGTTTTATATTCAACGCGCGCGCTTATGATTTTTATGTTCGTAAATTTCTTGAAAAATTAGTAAAATATACATAGATAAAATAGGCTCAAGAGCGTTATAGTAGTATCTCATTAATAGAATAAACTATTTATATGTACGGTAACTTTAAAATTTAAATAAGCAACGAAAAATAAATAAACCGGTCTGGGAATTGAACCTTGAGGTAAACCTGTATAAATTAAATCAGTTTTCTCATCTATTAACATTAGCAACAGTGTATTTAAGTAATCAGTAACAAAAAAAACTATCAAAAGATTCTTTTACAATCGATTCGGTCTGGTTTTAGCACCGCAATAAAATATTAAAGAGCAAACAAACCGTCCGACCCGCGCCCCTCGGTTTATGGTCCATTGTGTGTGTTCCTACTGTTTGCTCACTATACTGTTGCAATCGGAAGAAAACCTGACCTTACTAACCTTCTAATACGCAGATCTAAAAAACCTTTGATCGTAAAATGTATCGTGAATTCAAATTATAACACTCAGTATGTTTTATGTTTTGCGTTCATTATTGAAATATTGGTAAATCCAATTGGGCATACCTTAAGCGCATTAAAAAAATTACGTATAACATGATTATACGGAATTTTTAAAGTAGTTTAAATACATTTCGACAGCACCATCGGCTTCAACATCCTCGAAAACCGTGAAAATGACACCCGTGATGAAAAAATTGATACCTATTGCAGCCGCCATCTTGGATTTACATTTCGACAGCACTATCGGCTTCAACTCTCTCGAAAACAATGAAAATGACACCCAAGATGAAAAAATTGGCACCCACTTCAGCCGCCATCTTGGATTTACATTTCGACAACCCTATCGGCTTCAACTCTCTCGAAAACTATGAAAATGACACCCATGATGAAAAAATTGATACCTATTGCAGCCGCCATCTTGGATTTACATTTCGACAGCACTATCGGCTTCAACTCTCTCGAAAACCATGAAAATGACACCCAAGATGAAAAAATTGGTACCTACTTCAGCTGCCATCTTGGATTTACATTTCGACAGCACTATCGGCTTCAACATCCTCGAAACTCATGAAAATGACACCCATAATGAAAAAATTAATACCCATTGCAGCCGCCACCTTAGATTTACATTTCGACAACCCTATCGGCTTCAATTCTCTCGAAAACCATGAAAATGACACCCATGATGAAAAAATTGATACCTATTGCAGCCGCCATCTTGGATTTACATTTAGACAGCACTATCGGCTTCAACTCTATCGAAAACCATGAAAATGACACCCAAGATGAAAAAATTTATATCTATTGCAGCCGCCATCTTGGATTTACATTTCGACAGCACTATCGGCTTCAACACCCTCGAAAACCATGAAAATGACACCCATGATGAAAAAATTGATACCTGTTGCAGCCGCCATCTTGGATTTACATTTCGACAGCACTATCGGCTTCAACACCCTCGAAAACCATGAAAATGACACCCAAGATGAAAAAATTGATATATTTTGCAGCCGCCATCTTGGACTTACATTTCGACAACACTATCGGCTTCAACACCCTCGGAAACCATGAAAATGACACCCATGATGAAAAAATTGGTACCTAATTCAGCCGCCATCTTGTATTTACATTTAGACAGCACTATCGGCTTCAACTCTATCGAAAACCATGAAAATGACACCCAAGATGAAAAAATTTATATCTATTGCAGCCGCCATCTTGGATTTACATTTCGACAGCACTATCGGCTTCAACACCCTCGAAAACCATGAAAATGACACCCATGATGAAAAAATTGATACCTGTTGCAGCCGCCATCTTGGATTTACATTTCGACAGCACTATCGGCTTCAGCACCCTCGAAAACCATAAAAATGACACCCATGATGAAATAATTGATACTTATTGCGGCCGCCATCTTGGATTTACATTTCGACAACCCTATCGGTTTCAACACCCTCGAAAACCATGAAAATGTCACCCATGACAAAAAAATTATACTACTTGCTTTTAGTACGTACTACTATTATTTATTCTGTGCTTTTAAATATTGTAATAAAAAAATGTCTTATTATTATTATAATTAAGTATTTAAGAAATTTGGTTATTCGAATATTGTGTATTTGTACAGCGATCTTTTTGAGCCGCTGCAAACAACCGAAACAATGTCCACTCACGAAGGCGACTGAAGCCAAACCACAGAAAAAAAAACAAAAAACCAGCACAAACTATATAGAAACACTACCAAACCAGTGGCATATAGTCCATACTATAATTTTTCTTAGAGGTATTATTATGTCATGACAGTTTGTCCTGGTTGCAGTAGATGTCGCTTTTTTAAATTTAGCCATGCTTGGCCAATTAAGAATCAAACAAATTAATGAATAGTTTAAAATACAATCGAACCTTGCTAACTTACTATTTTGTTACAAAACAAATTTGTAATTAAATTTTTAGTATAATTTATTTATTTTACATTATTCCCTATATATAATGTACTCTGTGAGCCAAACTAAACTACTCATTACTACTCTGTGGCTGTAGCTTCCCATTTAGAGAAAGAGTTTTGGCGGGAACTCGACCGGCGGCGGCTTGCTGCTCCTGAATTATTGTTTAAATAATGGTTTGAAGTGGACTTTGATATGTAAAAGTAGTGCGATTTTGTGTATTAAGTGTCTGCGCATGTGAACTATTAATGGAAACTGTGAAACAAGTGCTCTGATGGTGATGGAATCTCAAGATAAGCTGTTTGTTTGCATAGGCGCCTTTAGATACCATCGCCAACTGTCAGCTGCCTGCTGGCTCAAGTTACCGTCAAAATCTCCCAAGGCTGCACAATGTGACGCATCAACATATTGTGAAGCAGTGAAATATGAAGGAAAATTATACATGAAGACAAGGCTGTATGGCATAGTTCCTTTGCCTGCTCTCTCGAGCGAATAATAAAAACAACAACAACAACCATTTAGAGAAATATTTTTGTATACGAGGCTAACAAATCAACGAAAATTTCGCCATTTTGGAGCCGAAAAAAATTAATTATAGCTAAACAAAACAAAACTACACTGCCATTTACATTCAGTGGCTTCCCACATGATAGATGAAGAGATTAAAAAATAGATTGAGTTAAACAATTAATATTTTCAAAAGTTATTGTGTTTACAAGCCACAGGGACATGATAAATCCACACCATAAGCCACTAAAACCCTTTTTTTATTTAAAAATAGCAATTAATCGATTTAAAAAAAATATTAATAAGTTCAACAATCATTTATCTTTCTAACAATGTGCTTTTTATATCATTTATATGTATAATATGATTGCTAGATACGATTTTATTCGATAAAATGTTGGAATCTTAATTTTTAGGCGATAGTAGAACATACCTTGCGCTTCCGCTTAAGGTATGCAATATTTTAATACGATATTTGACGATATAATATATAAATTTAATTTTAGAAAATTATACAATTTGATATTCTTATCTAATAATTATTATACTTATTTATATATTTGTATGTCATCAATCGATGAAATACCAACAAAATTGCGAAGAGATGTTGCATCCCTTTGCATTTTCTATTGCATCCACCACGGGGAGTGCTCTGAGGAATAGAATAGAATAGAATAGAATAGTATATTTTTTATTCAATATAGATCACATGTGTAATTCTTATTGAAAGTCAGTTTTTACTTTACCACTGGTTTGAAAAAAACCTCTGTCCTGGGAAGAACCAGCAAGAAACAAAGCGGGAGTTTTTGAATATAGTATAATAATTGTTCGGATTAATTCCAACCGCCAAATTTCACGAGCGCACATCGCAACAAAACTCACGATACTATCCACACTGTCCGTGGAGTTTTTATATGTTTTGTTCTTATTTTAATTTTTTAAATAATTATAAAGAATAAAAAAAGACAGATGTCACGAATATTGAAAAAACAAGAGAATGTTTTCTGTAAATGTATATATAGCGTTTTTCTCTTAAATTGTATTTTCACTTCATTTAATTTTGATATTCAAGTACGATAATATTATAATTTATATATTATGAAGACGAAGATTTTTATTTAAAAACTGCATCCTAACTACCACGCGTTCTGCGCGTGATCACACACCATCTGGATGCTTGGTGGTCCACCACTATACGTTTTACTAGGAGTTTTATTCCTAGTATGATCTCTCTGTGGAATCGTTTACCACCGGCGATTTTTGGACTTTCAAGAAAAGAGGTAATTCCTTCCTAAACGTCTGACAACGTATCTGAAATACCCCTGGTTGCAGTTGTTCATGGGCGATGATATTCATTACTACCTAGGGAGCCGCATGCTCGATTGCCCTACTCTTCGATAAAAAAAGACTTGTAACCTTAGTGCAGGCAAAACAGTAGCTTAAATAATAAAAGTGTGTCTTATGCATTTCCGCAAACTTAATTTTTATTCCTTGAAAAAAATAATTGCAAACAAAAACAGTACGCGATAATATCCGTGCATTTTGTTTCAACACATTATAAATTCACGACTGCACAAATTCGGTCTCGGTATCTAATAAAAATAAATAAAAAATGTCGCTCCACCCCCGACCGTGATTCGCACTTTGTTTACCAAATCCTTTCATTATTAAAAAGATGCATCGCAGTAGTGATGTCACCGCGCATACATTGACATCGATAAAAATATATGCTCATTTGTGAATCTGGACAATTAGACAGCTGAAGCGTGGACGTAGCGTAACAAGGGAAAATGCTTTTCTATTCATAAATTATTCTGTGTCTTTCGAATGTTTTTTGCGAGTCTATGGTAATTATTAATGTGGACATTTAGTGACTGCGTCTGGATAAGCAATCCATTAAAAATTTACCGCTAGCACTTTACAGTGGTTTCTACTTTATTTAATTTTTTATACTACGATGGCTTTTTTTTGGATCAAGGGTCAATATATTTTATTTTACCCCTTAAAAACAATTAGAGCTGTAATAGGTTATTATTGTAATAATTTAGTTCTATAAGGGCCGTTTTTTTAAACCTGAGATAAATGTTCTTCATAAAATAAAATGTGGTTTACAACACATACAAATTAAAATTTACAGTTCAATTATTAGTTTCACATATTTAGTAAGGTTATAATTTATTTTATGGATGACTTTTATCTGGCGATTGAGAAATCGGGCCTAAGTCAATTCGTTTACTTGGGATATATTTTTTGTAGATAAAATATTGTCTTAAGGAATTTAAGTTTATATATAAATTTATAATTCATAAACATAAATTTCATATACTAAAATTAGCATGATCTTTTGGTTTTATGAATCCATCTTCTTCTTCTTCTTTTAAATTATGGCTTCTCTTGTTAGAATTCTGCCAATGTCAAGTCAGTCATATGAATCCATCTATTACGTATCTAAATGCTGACAACTATACGTCTTTGTTACAAATATGCGGCCATGTTTTTTAACGTTTAATAAGTATAAAGTAAATTAACGTAAAATTATTGGGTTAAATTGTATTCTCATTATAAGTAAATGTAGATGTCTATGGGCCACAGTATCCACTTGCTATAAGGCGGACTGTGTGCTTGTTTGTCACCTTTATTATTTAAAAAGTAACTAGGTGTTATATATTATTTGAATTGTTTCCTGAAATAGAACGTTTCAAATGCTGATTGTGCTTTATCTGCACACAAGCGATGAACGCTTAAGATAGTAACTTCATCTACAACTATACGCTTTATAACTCTATTTAATATACATAACAGAAAATCATCATTTCAACATTGTTACAACTCTTCACAAGTTCATTGCTGAGCAAAGAAACTCCCAACACAAAGCACAATCCTGAGCCACTTGCGTCCATCAACTGCCTTAATCTCTTACCGGGTTATCACTCTATAAAAAAACGGACATACACATAAAAGACAAATACATTTAAAAATTAAAAAGGAACATTATATATTAAAAGAATAAAGGATAAGACTTTTCTTTATAGGATAAGGGTGACAAATGAGCACACAGTCCACCTGATGGTAAGTGGTTGCTGCGGCCCATAGACATCTACATCTATCCTCTATTACAATTTAAAATGTAGATGCGTTGTCACCCGTGAGGACTAAGATGGAATGCCTCATTTCCAGTAAAAAGGGCCTGCGGCCACCTGCACTCACCAAGCGAAACGCAGAGGTAAATCTCTACTTCACGCTGGTTTTCTGTGAGGTCGTGGTACCACCCCGGTTCGAGCCGGCCCATCCGTGCGACAGCAAAAGCTGCCGCGTGGCTCTACCACTGTTGAAAAGATACTAAGTTCCTATATGAAGTTTGGTGTATTTTACGGAAAACTACATGTTCTATAAAGAAATAGAAAATGAGCATATATACTACTAATATAGCAGCTATATTAGTAATATAGTGTATAGCATGTATGAGTCGGTTCGATCGGGGAAGGACCACGCTCTTATAGAATACCAGCGAAAAAATAGCAGCTTAACACTGCTGTGTTTCGTATGGCGAGTGTAGAGAACTGGAGACCCTTTTTACTGGAAAGGAGGCATTCCATCTTAGGTCCTCACGGGTGACAACGCATCTGCATTTTGAGTCCCAAGAGTGCTAAGCTATGACAGTTTTTGTGTCATTTACTTGCACAATAGGTGAATTTTAGGAATTGTCTAAAAAACTCCTTACTTTCAATAGATTATTTTTTAAGTGGTAGAGCTGTACGGTGCAGCTATATTATGGTTGTATTACGAATGGATCGGCTCGGCCGGGGAAGGACCAAGCTCTCAGAGAATAGAACCGGGGACCCTTTTCACTGAAAAATAGACATTCCATCTTAATTCTCAGTGGTGGCAACGCATATGCATCTGGCAATGTCGATTATAAAAGATTTAAAATACCCTGAAACAATAATGGGTAAAAGACTTAAGAGTACGCGACGTGTACTATTGCGAGCGCAAACGGTTTGCTACGTCTTTGGCATAGAAAAGTATAGATACACTCATCACGATGTTTATCACGCTCACATGCTCGTTTGCCCTCTTTTCTATAAAAAATCCAGCTTCTGTTTTTCCTTATGATTACAGTGTGGGTCATGGAATAACTTTAATTCAATATAGATTATTAAATAATACTTATCGAAAGTCATTTTTTTATTTATCATTTACCTAGGTTCGTAAAATACCACTGTCCTGGGAAGAGCCAGCAAGAAACCCGGTGGGACTTTATTGTTTTTCGACGTAATTGTTTCTGAGACATTAACATTTATCACCAAGCGGGATTATAGCTAAGCACTGGCTTATATAATAAATAAGAAATCTAACTGTCAAAGCGTTACGATTAAGGTAAATACACCTTACATTGGGAGATACCCCTGTTTAGCAGTGGACTACTACGGGATGTTGTGACACAAATATTAAATATCAAAATTGTAGTGTTTCGAAAGTTTCACACTTCAGATCATACTACAAAATGTTATCATTATTGGATACAAAAACTTTAGAACTAGTCAGTACTTCAGGCAGTACGTCGGGAACAGACACAAGCTAGTAGTACCAGTTACTCGACTTTACCGAGTCAGTAATATTATATAAAATTTGACCTGCTCAAAGTTCAAAAACTTTATTCAACTACGTTTGTATAAAAAGGGTTATTATAATATTAAGGAATTTATGGATGATGTTAGCCCCTGGGAATTAGGTGATCGCTACCAACCCATTTCTAATTTGTTGTGTTGTTAATTGTGTAACATACATGATTGTAATCTGCTTTTTTAAAAAAAGTTCCGCTTTTTTTCTTGCTGGTTCTTCCCAGGACAGAGGTTTCTTTTCGAACCAGTGGTAATTAAACAAAAGAGTGACTTTCAATAAGTATTATATATAATCTATATTGAATAAAAAAGTTTCTGTTTCTTTTATATGTGTTCTAATAATGTATCATTAGACAAGAACCTCTTTCATATTCACAGGTTAGCCGTAAGCCCACTCTGCAGGCATATACTATACGTATGGCACTTTTGAACTCGCCCAAGCGAAATAGTATTACTGCAATCTTACGAAGGCTATTAACGTGTAGTAGCAGTGTAAGAATATCTACTATTGATGATAAACATCCCGTAGGTATAGCAAGAGGCGACAGAGAGAAAACTAAACTAGGAGATTAGCAGCATTTTCATGAAAAAAGATAAATAAAAAGGGGTAAAAATAAAAAATATTGTACAACCGACTTCGTTATATGTATACAAATTCAATTAAGCGTCAGTAGCCTAATGGCAGGGCGCGGACCGCGAACTCGAAAGGTCGTGGGTTCGAATCCGCCATTCGACTACTGTCGTGAATCACTTCTAACACAAGCATTTTAAGCTTACCAGAAGTGGTTAAAGGGAATATTAGTAATATTTAATAACATTACTAGTATTTTAAAAAATAAAAAAATAAATTAGAATTTATTAAGGATTACTCAAAAACTACTAGTCAGATCTTAATCAAGTTTATATGAGACCAAATAAGAAGTACCACCTTTCAAACAAAAAAAAGAGTCATCAAAATCCGTTCACCGAAAAAAATGTTATGAAGTAACACACAAACAAAAGAGAAATTAATACAATCGAATTGAGTACGTCCTCCGTTTTGAAGTCGATTAAAAATAAAAACTGCGGCTGCCAGCCCGTTACTGGTCTGGATATATTGTGGTATTTTTGGGGGAGGCCAATAAGTAGTGGACTGTTGTAGTCCACTAATACTACCTATTGCTGTGTGTATTACTACTACTGTGTATTACTGTGGATGAAGTTTATATTACCTTTATCATGCATAGCGACAGCCAACATTTACTATTCTATTTCACTATAATTCACCTTTACTTTACATATCCGTTGAAAGCGTTAAGTTGTCGATACGAAGAAGACTGAACAGCACTAAAGCATTAGAGGGCATTAGCGCGCCGCCCCGCTGTATTAAGATTTATTAACCCAATAAGTTATGTCGTAAGTTCTGCAACACGGCCGACTAAACTGTTGTACGTCGGAACGATATTTGCTAGTTAAAATACAAACTTTTTACGTGGTAAAGCCGAGCTGCAGCTATATTATGTTTAAAGCACAAATGGGTCGGCTCGAATGGGAAGGACCACGCTCTCACAGAATACCAGCGTAAAATAACAGTTTTTTGTATGGTGAGTGTAGAGGACCGGAAATGCTTTTTACTTGTGAAGAGGCATTTCAGCTTATCCCCAGGGATGACACGTATCTGAATTTTGATTCTTAATCGAGGGTAAATGTAGATGTCTATCGGCCACAGTGTTCAGTTACCATCATGTGGTATGTGTGCTAGTTTGGCGTCCTTATTCTATAAAAAAATTTCAACAACCTTTTTAAGGTTACTGCTGTATATGGCATTTCTAACTAATTTAACAATGTTTCATTGTGGTCCGTAGAAGCTTGGGAAATTATATCTTTAGCACCTGCTTCCGATGTTCTCTTTGGATGAAATTAAGCTTTTGGAACAATCCACGCATCATGAATGTTATATACTGCTGTATTTAAGTTCGATTTTATGATGGAGGCTCTATTTTCTGGCTGTTAAAGATAAGCGTTTTGAACGGAATTACAAATGAATATAAATCAAAAAAACTTTACTTTCGATGATTAAATTATATTTATATACTTTATTGAATGATGGTGACATTTAATGTCAGAGTAAAAAATATATTTAACATATTAATATTATATTCAGATTGGAATTGAGTTTTGACGGTGATAATTGGTGAATTGAAAGTGCAAAATTAGATTTATGGTAACTTTTTGATAGAAAACATATACAGTTTTCTATCAAAAAATTAAAGTTGGAAAAAGTTACTTAGCGTACATCCACTCGATAAAATAAAATGGTGTGTCTTACCTAGTTTGAAGAGCACCTCCCACCCTTCCTCAATTGCGTGCACTATCGCCGTTTCTACGTTCAGGTTATTAAGATCAACAATTATCGGAAATACATCCTAAAGGATGGCGCCGTCGACATCTGTCGAGTTTGTCGCCATCCCGGTGAATCACTTAGGCATGTCATCTCCGTTTGTTGGGCGCTTTATAACTCTGAGTATTTGCACAGACACAACCTAGTAACCAGGATTCTACACCAGGAGCTCGCTCTAAAATACGGTCTCGTGTATCGGAAACTGCCATATTATAAGTACTTGCCGGAAGCCGTGCTCGAAAATAAAAGCGCCAGGCTCTACTGGGACCGGGCCATCATCACAGACGGGACTATTCTTGCGAATAAGCCTAATATTGTGCTGATGGACCGGGCACAGTCAAGGATATTTTTGGTCGACATTACCAATCCTTACGACGAGAAACTCGTGAAAGCCGAAACAGATAAGCGTACAAAATATCTGGACCTGGCTCACGAGGTGACCGATATGTGGGGTGGCCTGCCGCCCGAAATTATTCCTGTGGTCGTTTCTGCGAACGGGTTAATCCCAGTCAGCCTCTCGGGTCATCTGAGGCGACTGGGACTCCGTGACGGACCGTTCCAAGCTCAAATGCAAAAGGCGGTGCTCCTCGATACCGCCCGCATTGTCCGCCGGTTTCTTTCCCTTTTTTTTCGTGGGGAAATCCTCATGGATACCTCCGGCTGCGGTGGCAACCGGAAGGTTATGCCGGACTCCTACCGGCTAAAACTCCACGGTACCTCCTCGCACGTGTGCGCGAGGCCGCGGGAATCCAAATTCTTCCGCAGCCCCGCACTAGTGCTGGCCCGGTCTGTCCGGGCCTCGTCTCCAGCACGGGGTAGCAAGGTGTTCAGCTACCCCCCTCCACAGCCTCCGATTCCACCTGCGTATCGGGCCCCCCCGAATCCGATACGCGGAGGCCATGGGGCCAGGAAAATCGAGCGCTTAGTAGTGCCCGCTTTCCCGACCCTAGCGGCGGATCCGGTCTATGGCTCCGCCGCCAACCAAGATTCGGCTGCGGAGGGTAGGGAGAGCGGCGCCTCGCAATACCGACACTCCTCTCCCCCCGCAGCCCCACCACCACCGCATCATTTAACGGTGCGGCCCCGTCTGAGTCGCGGAGGATAGGGCGAGTGACGCATCGCCATACCAGCACTCCTCTTCCTCCGCGACTCCACCTCGGCTGCAGCGGTAGAGGGAACACTCACCCCTTTCACCGCAGCCCACCAACACACTCCGAAGTAGACTTCATAAGCCCACTCGGAGTGGCCACCTCGGGCCGGCCCTACACCTCGGGCCAGCCAAGGGGTTCCTCTTTGTTCACCGCGGTTGACCAAGCCACGGCTACTAAGCCCCCCCGCCACGACAAGGCAGGAACACGTTCAGGGGGGGGGGCGGTTTCTTTCCCTTTCCTAACCTTCCTAACCTAACCCTCGGCCGTTTGGTCTCCCCTGCCGAGGGCTTCCATCTGGTTGGATTTTTATATATTTATATATTTTTATGTATTTATTCTATTTTATTGATATTTATGTATGTTTATATCTTTCGTTTATAATTATATATTTAAACAGCACAATCAGATGAGAAAACTTTATAGATAACCCAAATATTATATTCTTACAAACTAGTGTTAGTATTTAACTTTTAACTAAATTTAACTCAAAAAATTAAACTTCTCGCATACACTATCATGATCTTATTTATTTACATTTATTTATTTTTATATGTAAGCTTAACCAGTACCTTGTCTATCAGCACTTGTTGGAATGGCTATAAGATCCTCTTTCTTGTAGTGTAGCACGCATTTGTGTTCAGGATGTTACAGGAAAGAGGATCTTTTACAAAGGCAGAGGCAATACAATAACGAGGTAATCACAACAGAACCCTGAACGCATTATTATATTGGACACGCAGGACGTTGATGAATGATACGCATGTACGTTGACGTATGATAGCATTGGTTATATCTTCTGTATATGTATGTAAAACCCAGCATAATAGAATTGGTTATATCTTCTGTGAATCTATGTAAACCCAGTATGATCGAATTGGTTATATATCCTGTATATATATGTAAAACCCAGTATGATCGAATTGGTGATATATTCTATATAGAATTGATTATATTTCATAGAGATACAGTAATTCTGCTTAAATCAAACAAAAATTAATAATTCAAAGCTGAATATACTCTTGGATTAACTTCGTGACCATTCGTGCTGCAAAGCACTCGAAACGTCAGAAGTTAAAAACTAATAAGTTAAATTAAACACGATAAAAGCAGTTTTATTCAATGTAGTAATGATTACTTCCGACCCACGCAATATCGACAAGATATCAATAGACACACACCTGGCTAAGCAGGCGCGGCACCAGGTGATTTAGACTTTTTAATTTATTTTACATAGTCAATTAAGTAAAATGCAATACATGCGAGGGATGTGCGCCGTGATTGTGCATGTTAGTTTTATAATAACAGACTTAATGTTGAATTTCCCGACTATGTTTTTTTTTTATAAAATAATGGCCATATACTCCAATGCTACTCAATTTTGAGATGTCGTTAAGTCTCGCGGTATTATAGTCACAGTGATAGAGACAGCACGACACAACGACATCTTTAAATTGAGGGCGTTTGTGTATTTGGGCATATGAGTGACAAATGAACACATAGTACACCTCATACATATACATCTATCCTCGGTTAATAATTAAAATGCAGATGCATTGTCAGCCGTGAGGACTAAGATGGAATGCGTCATTTCCAGTTTTACATACATACTGGAAATTAGGCACTCACCATACGAAACACAGCAGCATTAAAAAGCTATTTTACGCTGGTATCCTGTGTGATAACTGTTACTTTAACTGGAAGTACTTTTGACATGAGTAACAGGGTTTAATTTATTAGGATACAGCCTATATGTTTACTTCTGAGCACAGGTCTCCTCTCATTTTTGAAAGGTTTTATTAGGATAAGGAAGCGTTTGCCGCGTTGTCTCGACGCGTATTTTAATTTTTTTTAATATTTGAGACATGCAGGTTTCCTCACAATATTGCATGCCTTAAGCGCAAGCGTGTAGGTATGTTCTACTAGCGCTTAAAAATCAGAATTCCAACGTTTTGTCACATGAAATCGTATCTAATAATCATATTGAACATATAAATTATATAAAAAACACATTGTCAGAAAGATAAATGATTTTTGTACTTATAATTTTTTTTAATTGATTAATGAGGGCTAATAATTTTCCACTCACCAGATGCCGCTAGTTGTGACTGAGGTAAAGTTTTTTGTTACGCAGTGTCAGTTCATTGAGAAATTCGTTTTAAATAATAGCTTATAATTATCTAGAGTATTATATTAATACACAACACAATGCGTCAGTAATTTTAATTTTTAAGTTTTTGTTCTTTTTAAAAATATCGGCTTTTAGTTATATTTATAGTTTATTCATTTTTAATGTAATTAATATAAAATATAACTAATAGTACAGAAAGAAACCTGTAATCTTGAACATTTTCCTAAGAAATTATCGTCCCAGCTATGAAATCTGTCAAATATTTTACCTCACTGTAAAGTGACGCCGCCCTGGTGGCAGAAAAAGTCGTGGATACCCTCATTGCCATTTTTAGATTAAAAGTGGTTTTAGTGGCTTATAGTGTAGATTTATCAAGTCCGCATGGAGGGGTGAACACGATAACTTTTGAAAATATCAATAATTGTTTAACTCAATCTATTTTTTAATCTCTTCATTTATCATGTGGGAAGCCATGGAATGTAAATGGCAGTTTCATTTTGTTTTGTTTAGTTATATTTTTTTTTTCGGCTGAGAAATGCGGATTTTTTGTTATTAGAGCAGCCTTGTAGGTAATAACTTATTTTACTAATACACACACACACACACACACACACACACACACACACACACACACACACACACACACACACACACAGCTCACTCGCACTTTGGGCTCTGCCGCCGTTGTGAGCGGGTTATTGTATCGTTTGCTTACAGCAGCGGTAATAGGCAGCAAATATATCGATCGCTGTAGAAATACAAAATATTAGCGCGGGCAACCGCTACTTGATAAAGGACTTAGTAAAGAGAGTGCAGAAGCGAACATCTTGCCTGGAGTCTTCATATAAAAAAGATGAGACGCAAAACCTCTTTTTGGGATGGGAATCTTATTGTAACTACTTAAACATCTATTCGAAAATTTGCCGTCAGTTTTGTCGAAGTTGTACTTTCGAACAGCAAGTTTAGATTTATTGCGCGTGTTAAGATTATGGACATAACAGTATAACAATTTTCGACCAATAAAAATAAAAACCTACGTATTCCAATGGCTGTTTTTAATATTTGTTACAAAAAGCTCTTTGAAGTCCAAATTTAATCCCATTAAAAATATAAAAAGCGAACAAAAATCTCGCTGTAATACACCGAGCTCATAAACACTTTTCTCAATAAAAGATAATGTTGCCATACCGAGAAAAAATATACCCCGGAATTGCCTCATACCCCACATTATGGGGATTTGCCTGTGATTTAGCATTATTCGCAGCCATTTGCAATAAAAACGTATTGAGGATCAGTTGCGAGTTAATTTGGCTGGCAGCATTGCGGGGGGCGCGGTAATAACTTGTTGGGGTCATCCTTGCGGTAGCCGGTTCGATTCCCTAGGGAATTTTAACGGGGCAGCTTAGACAGTGTTAAATGATCAGTGTCTTAGACAAAATAGTTCTCTTAGACTCACGAAAAAAACCTGGTCAATAATCTTAAAATAACAGCAGAAGGAGCCAAGGGTCATTGTAAGCGACGAACTATAAACTTTAATTGAATTTATTTATGTTTTTCATACGATAAGGGTAAAAGCGAACATACATTTTATATATGGTAGAGCCATGCTGCAGCTATATTGGTGGTATAGTTGTAGCACGAATGGGTTGGTTCGACCGGGGAAGGACAACGCTCTCACAGAATATAATCGTAAAATAGCAGCTTAACGCTGCTGTGTTTGGTATGGTGAGTGTAGAGAACCGGAGACCCTATTTACTGGAAAAGAGGCATTTCATATTAGTCCTCACGGGAGAACACGCATCTGCATTTTGATTCGAGAACAAGGATAAATGTCTATGGGTCACAGTAACCATTTATTATCAGGTGGACTGTGTGTTCGTTTGTCACCCTATCCTATAAAAAAAATAAGTGGATGCTGTGACCTATAGAAAATCTACTTAGGGACCTTCGAGAAAAGATTCTACTTTTTTTAAAATGTTCATGGAATTTTTTTTAAAAAGTTCATGGACTTGGAAAAGGCTTATGACAGAGTGGACAGGAATGTGTTATGGCAAACACTGAACTCATTTGGGTTGAGCGCTGGTTTGATACAGGCATTGAGGTCCCTTTATAGGGACTCTAGTGCTTGAATCAGGATCAACGGGGTCTACTCGGACTGGTTTGGCATATATTTAGTCGAGTCTTTGCTGGACAAAGTCTCGAACTGGGGGCGACTAAATCTAGTCCAGTTTAATCCTCAGAAGACACAAGTTTGCGCGTTTACCGCTAAAAAGAACCCCTTTGTCGTATCTCCTCAGTTTCAAGGCCCTCCCCTGGTTGCCTCAGCCAGTATCGGAATCCTCGGCGTCGACATATCGAGTGACGTGCAGTTTCTGGGTCACTTGGAAGAGAAGGCCAAATTGGCCTCTAAAAAGCTTGGCGTGCTCAGCAGAGCGGGACAGTATTTCATAGCGGCACACCGCCTGCAACTTTACAAGGCGCAGGTTCGGCCTCACATGGAATACTGTTCCCATCTCTGGGCAGGGGCTCCCCAATGCCAGCTCCTTCCACTTGACCGCATCCAGCGCAGAGCGGCTCGAATCTTCGACGACCGAGTCCTTTCCGATCGGCTCGACTCATTGGCGCTGCGAAGAGATGTTGCATCTCTTTGCATTTTCTTTCGCATCTACCATGGGGAGTGCTCTGAGGAATTGTTCGGATTAATCCCAGCCGCCAAATTTCACGAACGCACATCGCGGCAGAACTCTCGATACCATCCACACCATCTGGATGATTGGCGGTCCACCACTGTGCGATTTAGAAGGTGTTTTCTTCCTCGCACGACTTCCTTGTGGAATCGATTACCATCAGCGATTTTTCCGGACCGATACGACTTAGGGACCTTCAAGAAAAGAGCGTACTCCTTTTTAAAAGGCTGGCAACGCATCTGCAATTCCCTCCCTGGTGTTGCAGTTGTTCATGGGCGGCGGTAGTCACTTACTATCAGGTGAGCCGCATGCTCGTTTGCCCCCTCTCCAATAAAAAAAATATAAAGGTGTCAGACAGGGATATGTAGCTTCCCCGTGGCTGTTTAACCTATATATGGACAGTTGTTTGCAAACTTTGAAAGTTGAAGAATGTGGGTTGAGAATGGGTGAGTTAACCGTTAAATGCCTTTTGTACGCCGATGATCAAGTCATATTTGCATCGTCGGCGGTCGAATTGCAAATGATGGTTACTCTAATGGACTTGTCATTGAAAGAAAGGGGTATGAAAGTGAACGCAAGTAAGACGAAAGTGATGGTTTTTGAAAGAGAAGAGAGTAAAACGTTATGCGAAATAAGAATAGAAGGGGAGTTGATTGAGCAAGTGGATGAGTTTGTATATTTGGGATGTTTATTTAGCAGGGATGGTAGATATGATAAGGATATAGAACGACGAGTGAATGCAGGAAATGGAGTGAATGGGGCTCTACACGCTATTATGAGGAGTCAGAATGTGTCAAATAAGGCACGTATGGCAATTCATAGTGCTTTGTTAGTCCCTACTCTAATGTATGGTAGTGAAAGTTGGGTCTGGCAGAAGAAGCATGAGAGTAGAATAAATGCTGTAGAAATGCGGTCCTTAAGGAGTATGCTAGGGCTGAATCTAGATGACAGGGTGAGAAATAGTGTGATAAGAGAAAAGTGTGGTTTGCAAGATGACGTTGTGACCAGGATTAAAAAAGGAATGCTTCGGTGGTTTGGTTATGTAGAAAGAATGAAAGAGGAAAGAGTGACAAAGCAAATTTATGTTGCAGAAGTGAACGGCAGGGTCGGGAAGGGACGCCCTAGACAAAAGTTTATCGACCAAATCGGCGATACATTAAAAATGGGCCAGATTAGGAGTACCCTTAACCGACGAGCGTGTATGCGTAGGTATGTGGATGTGGAGGAAGCGAGAGAGGTGTGTCAGGATCGTGCCAAATGGAAGTCCGTAGTCTCTGCCTACCCCTCTGGGTGACAGGCGTGAGTGTTTATGTATGTATGTATGTTTTTTTAAAAGGCCGGTAACGCATCTACAATTCTCCTGGTGTTGCAGTTGTTCATGGGCGGCGGTACTCACTAACCATCAGGTGAGCCGCATGCTCGTTTGCTTTCTCTTATAAAAAAAAATTCTAGTAAATTATCGGGACTTATACCTTACTGAGACTCCGCACGTTTCTTCGAACGCCTTCAATGTACTCATGTAATCGTGATTTCATTAATACGGCTCCGTGGCGCAGTGGCTCGGCAATGAGTTAAATGGCCGCGTGTTTGAATCCCGCACGAAACAAGTATTTGTATGACCTGCAAAAACTTATTCCCTAAAACGAAACTTTAAAAACAAGACCCTTTTACTGAAAAAGAGGCATTCCATCTTAGTCCTCACGGGTGACAACGCATCTGCATTTTGATTCGGAAACGATCGTATAAAAAAAAATTTTTAGTCTCACATATTTCGACAGCAAATTATAACATAGACTTCAACATCCGTAATGAACACCTGATTGTGTTTTCATTTAAATCAAATTAATATAATTTGAAAAAAGATAGAAATTATTTAGTCACCGTAATCGTAAATCTAATCAAACACACACCCATCCTAATTAGGTATTTTAATTTGTGGAAAGAGAGAGAGAGAGAGCAAAATTTAAGCATTTTAAAATAACGGATTAACTATTTCATTCATAATTGTTGCCTTCGCATACTTAATTAAGTATTAGGTAAATATATATATCTTACGTTGTAGAGCCACGCTGCAGCTATATGCAGCAATATTATGGTTGTAGCACGAAAGATGGGAAGGATCACGTTAGTTAGATATGTCTATCGATATCTTACATGGTACCAGGAAGTCAACTACCATACAGCACTGCCTGCTAAAGCAAATAACAGCACGACGTGACTCAATATTGACGGCTCCGTGGCGTAGTGGCTTAGAAATGAGTTGTTACGCTGGGGGCCGCGGGTTCGATTACCGCACGGAACAAGAATTTATTTGTGTGGCCTACAAATAATTGTTCCGGGTCTGGATGTTTGTCCTTGTGAAATCTATGTTTGTAAACTGCCTCCACGATACAGGAGAAAATCCTAGTGTGGGAGTAACGTTTTTAAAAAGAAATCACTTATGTGACTTAAGAATTTGCAATATACGAGTAGTATAAAACCCATAATCTAAATGTTAAGACACCCCAGTAGTAGTTAAGTGAGTTCGTAAGCTAGGTAGTCTAGTATTCCAGTGAACTCACATTGTCACAGTAGTTAAGCTACTTTGTAAATTAGAAAATAAAAGTTATAGAGGAAAATGTCTTCGCCTCCTTTCACATCAACCCAAGCTGCCGCAAACATAAGTCGCTCTCACAGAAAACCAGCGTAAAATAGTAGTACAGTGCTGCCTAATTTTCGTATGGTAAGTGTAGAGAACCGTAGACCCTTTTAGGGTTCCGTACCCAAAGGGTAACCAACGAGACACTATTACTAAGCTTCCGCTGTCCGTCCATCCGTCCGTCCGTCTGTCTGTCTGTGAGTGGGCGGGTGATCCCATGATCCGTAATAGGTAGACAGTTGAAAATTTAGAAACGAGGCAATCCATCTTAGTCCTCAGGGGTGGCAACGCATCTGAATTTTGATTCTTAATCGAGGATAGATGTAGATATCCATGGGCTACAACATTCACTTACCTATTAGATGGACTGTGTGCTCGTTTGTCACCCCCATTCTATAAAAAAAACTCTCTCTGTCTTTTGACATGTGGTGATAAAAAAGAGAGAAAGCAGATTTAAACATTTTAAAATTAGAGATTAACAGCTTTACTTATAATCGTTGACTATCACATATAAGTATTAATTATCAATATAAAATGTCTCCGTCTTTTGTTATTTAGTGAAAAGAGCGAGAGAGAGAGAGAGAGCTCTCCCCCTCTCTCTCTCTTCTGAGAAAATTTAGGCATTATTAAATGCACGTTTACTATTAAGTTGATTTTAAAGTTAGATCGTAAATATTTAAGATTCTTAGGTGTAAACTTAGGAAAAATTTGTTTATTAAAAAACTTAATGTTACTTAGAGGAAATTAATTTTAATAAAATGGGAATATTAATTATCTAAGATGCGATAACACGATACAAAATCTCTCTTCAAACTGAGTACGAATTAAATTAGGGAGAAAAGGAAAACAAAACAGAATTTTATTTTTGCACGTGGATCTTAACTGATTCATTTTAAAATCTTTATTTAGAAAATAAAAAAGCAATTTTTATGTGCGGTGGTAACTTTTTGTGAGTAAAGAGAACCGGAGAACCTTTTTACTAGAATGCGGCATTATATCTTAGTCCTCAGGGGTAACATAGCAACTGCATTTTGATTCTTAATCGAAGGTAGTTGTAGATATTTATGGCCCACGGAATCTACATACCATCAGGCGGCCTATGTGATCGTTTGTCACCTTCAGAAAGTCTATTTAAAAGAAGTGTTTAATATTTTGTATAAATTACAGATTAAGAAAACTAAAATATAAACATATCGACATTCACTAACAACAATAAAAGATTTGTAAAGCTAACAAGAATCGAACCCCAACACCACGCCACCGCTTCCCTAATTACAGTCTCCCCTCACACCGTGTTCTATATTAACTTTTAAATCGGTATCCTCACGCCGATGCTGCCGGGGGGCGGCTGGGACTGAATTAACGAGGATTACTGCGCTCAATTAGATTTTGCTTGCGTAGATTTTGTAGTGACCCTTTCTAACCACTTTTTATGCATATATTTTTAGTTATTAATGGGGCATCAAAAAAATTTGGTAAATTCAAAAGTACACACCTCGAACGCTCATGTAATAGTTTTGTTAATCAATTTACTTATATTAATTAACAAAACACGTACAACTATGCTACTAATATAGCTGCAGCATGCCTCTACCTCGTTTTATACGTGGTAGAGCCATGTTGCAGCTATATTAGTAGTATAGTTGTAGCACGAATGGGTCGGCTCAGCCGAGGAAGGACCACGCTCTCACAGAATACCAGCATAAAATAGCAGCTTAACACTGCTGTGTTTCGTATGGTGAGTGTAGAGAACCGAAGACCCTATCTACTGGAAAAGAGGCATTCCATCTTAGTCGTCACGGGTGACAACGCATATGCATTTTGATCCGCAAACGAGGATAGATATAGATATCTATGGGCCACAGCAACCACTTACCGTCAGGTGGACTGTGTGCTTGTTTGTCACCCAATCCTATATAAAAAACGTATATCGTTTAAAACTACAAAAATTATCTCTGTTTAATTAACACAAATTTTTTTGACTGCTTGATACCGGTGATTAGTATTTCGTTACCGATACAAATTGTGTAATAAGTCATACAATAAAATATTTTTTTTAATGAACGGGACGGTTTACAATAGTGAAATTGAAAAGGCTTCTTAAGGATTAAAATCTAAAGCTAATAAAAAAAATCAAAGTCATCAAATCAAAGATATCTTGTTCACATCCGTACCGACCATCTGACGTCCTAGTGAAATTGTTTTCAATTAAGTTTTTTTAATAATAATTGATATAAATAATCTAATAACTACACCAGAAGTAATATTTGGAATCTCCTCTTGCTACTGGTGTACTTTTTTTACAATATAAAAGCAATATAAAGCTGGTGGAAGTGATTTAAATTGAGTGGATGCGATTTTTTTTTGATTTGGTGACAATAGAGCACTACATCTCCGCTTCTCGTTCAATGTGTGCAAAAGCTATATCTACATCTCTCCTATATTACAAATCAAAATGTAGATGCGCCGCCACCCGTGAGGACCAAGATGGAATGCCTCATTTCCAGTAAAAAGGGCCTAGTATCTACTATCTAGGCCTAGATCTAATTGCTTCCGAATTATGGCGGCTATAACACTACAATTTAATAAGCCACACAAACCGATAAAAAAGAACCCACATAAAGGAACTTAAAGCTGACCACATCAGTGTTAAGTTATTTCAACAACATTAAGCTGCTATTTCACGCTCGTATTCTGTGAGAACGTGGCCCTATAATATAGCTACAGTATGGCTCTGCCACTTGTAGAAGCTTGTACTGCCGCTCATTGCTGACTTGGCATTAGAATAACCCCAAATTAGATACCGTATATTCCTGGGTGGTATGACTTATCACACACAGGCATCCGTTCAGATTAGTAGGTTAGGTACCTTCCCGTAAACCATCACAGCCCTAAACTATTCTTAGGGTCGCTCTCGTAAACCAAGAGTATCATGAATGAAACTGTTTGATGTTGTATGAATGTATGAATAATGTGAATGAGGACTACAATAACTACCAACTAAAATTAAGGAAAGTGATATAATATCAGGTTGGGTGATCTATATATTATTATATTATATACGCATATAAGAGGTTTCCACCTATGTATTGACCTACCATAGTATTTCTGGAATCATAAGGCCTAAAGACTTGAAATTTGGTAGGAATATTCCTTTTACCAAATAGAGGTCACAATAAAAAATTCTTCACAAGGTAGAGCCTTGCTGCAGCTATATTAGTAGTATAGTAGTAGCACGAATGGGTCGGCTCGACCGGGGAAGGACCACACTCTCAAAAAATACCAGCGTAAAATAGCACCATAATGCTCCTGTGTTTCGTATGGTGAGTGTAGAGAACGGGAGACCCTTTTTACTGGAAAAGAGGCAATGCATCTTAGTCCTCACTGGTGACAACGCATCTGCATTTTTATTCTTTATTGAGGATAGATGTAGATGTCTATGGGTCACAGCAATCATTTACTAGGTGGACTTTGTGCTCGTTTTTCACCCTATCCTATAAAAAAAAAGATCAGCTAAGAGCAGATTTCAAGATATTCCACCCCCAAAGGGGGTTGCGGGGGCGTTAATAACAAAAATCACATTTTCAAACTATAGCTCTTATAGGTAGAAAACTTGGCCAGAATATCTTACCAAAAACGGATTTTATGAAATTTCACTTACAAAGGGCAGTGCAGGGCGTTAAAAAAATTAAACTTTATAGAATAGAATAGAATAGAATAGAATAGAATAATTTTTTATTCAATATTGATTATTACATAATTCTTATTGAAAGTCATTTTTTATTTACCACTGGTTCGGAAAATACCTCTGTCCTGGGAAGAACCAGCAAGAAACCCAGCGGGACTTTTTTTTTCAAACATATTTCACTTAACAATAATTTCATTTATACAATTTTTAAATGACTTTTAATAGAACCAGCATGATGGCGATCACCTTATTCCCAGGGGTTATTTTCATTCATGTATTCCTTGATATTATAATAACCCTTTTTCTACAGTTTTTCTTTAATAAAACTTTTAAACTTGTTTATTGATAAACTTTGAATATGTTCTGGGATTTTGTTGTAAAAGCGTATACATTGCCCCATAAATGAATTACTGATTCTGTGGAGTCTAGTAACTGGTATTACAAGCTTATGTTTGTTCCTAGTGTTTAAAGAATGCACATCCTTATTCTTATTAAAGCTATTTATGTTTTTATGTACATACATTAGATTTTCATAAATATATTGCGATGCCAAAGTTAATATGTTTATTTCTTTAAATTTTTGTCTGAGGGATTCTTTACAATTTAGGTTATAAATCGCCCGAACGGCTCTCTTTTGCAAAACAAATATAGCTTCAATATCAGTCGCATTACCCCATAGCAAAATTCCATAAGACATTACGCTATGAAAGTAACTAAAATACACTAATCTAGCTGTCTCAACATCTGTGAGACTTCTAATCTTTCTTACAGCATATGCTGCAGAACTAAGTCTGCTTGCTAATTTAGATATATGGGGGCCCCATTGAAGTTTCGCGTTAATAGTAATACCGAGAAAAACAGTGGTATCCACAAGACTCAGCTCCTCCCCATTTAATAGCACATTGGTATTCGAATGTTTTACATTAGGTATTGTAAATTTAATACACTTTGTCTTATTGCCGTTCAAGAGCATATTGTTGGCGTTAAACCAATGTACTAATTTCGATAGAGCATTATTTACATCGTCATAATTAATTAACTGCCGTTTGAGTTTGAAAATTAAAGAGGTATCGTCAGCAAATAATACTATATCGTGATTGTCCCCTACAAGATAAGGTAAGTCATTAATATAGATTAAAAACAGGAATGGGCCAAGAATCGAGCCCTGAGGAACGCCCATTGATACTACCGATCCGGAGGAACCTTTACCATTTATCACGACTTTTTGAGTTCTGTTACTTAAATATGAAGTAATAAGTCTAAGCGCCAAATTTTTTACACCGTAATGTTGTAGTTTCCTGATTAATGTTTCATGATGAACACAATCGAAAGCCTTGGAAAGATCACAGAAAACACCTAAGGCATCCTGTGAATTTTTCCAGGCATTAAAAATATATTTCATAAGCTCAACGCCGGCGTCAGACGTCGAGCGACCCCTTGTAAATCATAATTGGTTTTTATGAAGTAATTTATTTGTATTAAAAAAAAATTAACAATTGATCCAAAATAATTTTTTCAAAAATTTTACTAAGAGTTGGTAGTACAGAAATAGGTCTAAAATTAGCGGGTCCAATGTACTACCAGATTTAAATAAAGGTATTACTTTAATATACTTCATTAAATCAGGAAACACACCAGAATCGATACAAGTATTAAAAATAATAGCAAGATGAGGTGCAATTAAATCTATTATGGACGCAATAACTGTCACGGAAATCCCCCACAAATCTGCGGTTTTCTTTACATCAATGGTTTTGAAGTATTTTACAATATCTTGCGGTAATACTTTTTCAAATCTAAATTCTTTTAAACAGATATTAACATTCTGTTTGAGTAATGACTCGGCGACAGTTGGAGAAGAATTCAAAGACTCTGTTGTCAAAATAGGAATATCAGTGAAATATTTCTCAAACACCGCTGCGACTTCTTGATTTGATTTAGTCAATTCATTGTTAATTTTTAATTGATAGTTTGCGTTACGAGGTTTTTCATTACCGGTTTCGCTGTTAATTATACTCCACGTCATTTTAATTTTATTCTTAGCCATCTTAATTTTGTTGCTAATATGTAACGATTTGGCTGTGGAGCAAACTTTTTTAAACATTTTAGAATAATTTTTGACATATTCTTTAAAAGCATCAGAAGGATTATATGATCTTTCATGGTAAAGGTCATACCTTCGTCTGCTTTTATGAATTCCCACTGTCGCCCACTCATTAAATACCTTGCGACTGTTTCCGGAGAATGTTTTAGAAGTAAATGTTTTTTTTAAATTCATTGCTTATAAGGGTAAATAATTCTCCATATAAAAAGTCTGCATTGTTCTTATAAGAAAGCGATGGAAGGTTTTTTACCATATTACTTCTAAATCTCTCCAGGCGTTTTGCATTAATAGGAACAAACACAATTTTCTCAATTTCATGTTTTTTGTGCATATAAGGTAATGAAACCAGTTGTCCACAGTGATCTGAACTAAGTTTTTAAATCTATAGTTCCGTTTGTCGCGCTAAAACTCGAAAACAGCTGGATCTATTTTGATAATACTTATTGTGTGTGTTTGAGTGAGTCCCTGGATTATTCACAATTGATCCCGGTAGGTGGCGCTGTCGTCGAGATCCAGAAATCATTCGCGTGAAGTCTCCGGTTCCCTACACTCACCATACGAAACACAGCAGTGTTAAGCTGCTATTTTACGCTGGTATTCTGTAAGAGCATGGTCCTTCCCCGGTCGAGCCGACCCATTCGTGCTAGAATTTTACTACCAATATAGTTGCAGCATGGTTCTATCACGTATATTTTATATTTTTTAATTATATATGTTTATATTATATAATTTCTGCCGCCAAGCTATGTTTCAGTCTGAAGAATATAGAGGATCAGTATAATTCCAGACTGTGAGACATTAAATCTTATTTCTCAGAGAAGAAGCCTGTAGCCATCTTTGTTTAACGTTGGTTGTAGATATCCTAGTGCTGCAGTAGTCACTTTGTTGGACTATAAGTTCGTTTGGAATTTCAATTTGATAAGAAGAAAAGGCAAAAGACAAAGCCCGGCAATACATCTGCAATTCCCCTGGTTCCCCTGGTGTTGCGGTTGTCTATGGGCGGCGGTAGTCACTTAGCATTAGGCGAGCCGCATGCTCGTTTGCCCCTCTCCTATAAAAAAAACCGACACTGGCACCAGTGACATTGTTTCGTTCATACAACCTATCAAAGTCCGCAGTTGAACGTGGTCTACGTAGATTGCGTCATAGGAAGATATTTGACGTAGTTGCTTTGCTTGAAACGCGGCTTGACCACCGTAGTCGTTATTATTTATAGTTGGTATCGACTAGTTGCTGCTGCTACCCATTTCCTTTTTTTTCCCCTTTATCTTCTCTTGCCATACCCACGGGATGAACTGGAGTAGTGGCTTGTCTTACGCCGCCACTGTATGGAGAAGACACATTGCAAATTATATTTTTTTATAAAAGCAAGCAAACGAGCATGCGGTTTACCTGATGGTGAGTGACTACCGTCGCCCATAAACAACTGCAACACCAGTGGAATTGCAGATGCGTTGCCGGACTTTTAAAAAGGAGTAGGCTCTATTCTTGAAGGTCCTTAAGTCGTATCGGTCCGGAAAAATCACTGATGGTAATCGATTCCACAAAGAAGTTGTGCGAGGAAGAAAACTTTTTCTAAATCGCACAGTGGTGGACCGCCAATCATCTAGATGGTATGGATGGTATCGCGAGTTTTGTCGCGATGTGCGATGGTGAAATTGAGCGGCAAGAATTAGTCCGAACAATTCCTTAGAGCACTCACTGCGATAAAATACGCAAAGATATGCAACATATCTACTCAGTGCCAGTGAGTCACGCCGGTCGAAAAAAACTCGGTCGTCGTCGATTTGAACCGCTCTGCGCTGGATACAGTCAAGTTGGAGGAAACTGGAACTAGGGACTACTAGAACTAACTGGAAAAAGTCCAAATCTAAGATCCCTCTTCACCAAATATTTTTAGTGCATCTCGACGAGCTTTTCCTGCTCCAATCTTTTAATTTTTTCGTTATCAACGAATTCGATTTCCAGTGATGTCATCTCCAAAACTGTTATTGTTGAAGACTTGACGGCTCCGTGGCACAGTGACTTAGTAATTAATTGCAACGCTAAGGGTCGTGGTTCCAATCCAAATTATTATATTAGAAAGTAAAATTCGAGTTTTGTTATTTGAAAACATTATTCTGGGCCACATGCATCCATCGTCTTCCCGCATCTTTTTCCAAGTGGTCACTTTATCTAGCGGAAGGCCGGTCGCGGATTGTTTCCGCTAACAGTTGAATCTCAAGTTATCACCATGATTGCTGCGTATTTAGGCTAAAATTTTCGGTTTATGAGTAAAGCATAAAATATGAAGTTATAGCCTGTATATATCGGCGGTTGCATGGCGCAGTGGCTTATGGATGCCATACACGATTCAGCTTACCATCAAGTTTGCAGCGAGCTTGAAGCTGCGTCCGCTAAAGTTGACGGTGTACGGCTATCAGTGTGCATGACAATTCTACTTGAAGCAAAAATTGAATTTAGATTCTGTCGACTTGATCAAGCTTGCAGCGTCATGCAAACTTGAACGTGTGTGTGTGTATGTATGACGGTAGTCGGGGTAAATAAGCGAGAGACGCCTTGGTTTCAACTGATGCGGCATCATGTAATCTTGGCGGCGAACTTGAACGTGAGTGGTCTATATGCATGCACTGCAAACTTGACATCGCTTCAAGCACGCTGCATACTTAACGATAAACTGGATCGTGTATAGCATCCATTAGCATTGAGTTGCGGCGCTAAGGGATTTGAATCCCGCACGGAACAAGAATTTGTATAGCCTACAAGTAATTGTACCGATACATTTTTGTTTTCTTTATTTTCTTCTTTCTTACTAATTACTTACAGCTGGTCGGCTGTTCGTTGGATTTTGGGTTCGTTTGAAGTTGAATACAGTTATCACACTTTTATTTTAAAGAATAAGTGTGACTATCGGTCACACGATCTACTTGATGGTACTAGTAAATGGATGCTGTGGTCTATAGACATCTACATCGTTATGTTGGTTGCTCTCGTCGAGTCTTCACCAATTTACCACGCATTCGGACCAAACGGTTTGCTTCATCGTTCGTCATGCGTACGCCAAAGGAGTAGAAAAAGTTGCCAGCGTCTGTCTTTCCTTCCCATTACAGTGTATGTCTTTAAGTCAAGAGTGAATAAGCTTTTGTTGAGTTTGCTTCACTATCATTGACTGCATCACCACTTACCATCAGGTGCGATGACAGTTACTTAGAATAGTAAAAATAAAGGTGGGTCAGGACTTCTGTTTGTCGTATACCTGGGGCTGCAATGACAATGAACTATTAATGTTGTGGCTTTGTTTTGAAATTACCTTTTCTTAATTAATTAGTGATAAGCGATAGGCCAAATATAATATAATGATAATGCAATTCTCCTGTCCGTCCCTCGATGTAATGTAGAGACTAGGGAGTGCACTATCGTGTACATTTCGGTATTTTTGTGTAGACAGGTACAAGCAAAATGAATTAAGCATCCCAAGAGTACATCGCGCCCCACTGACGCATCTGGCGTTTTGCGTTTACTACATTGGAAATATCTATAGCTTTTTCGTATATTTCTCTTTTACGATTTTTATAACGTTAACCAAAAATATGTGTGTGTGAGTGACGACCTGGTAAGACATGCAGGAAGTCGATGGATGCAGGTGGCTCAGGACCGTGCTTTGTGGCATTCCTTGGGGGAGGCCTATGTTCAGCAGTGGACTTGTGAAGGGCTGTAATGATGATGATGATGAACCAAAAATATAAAAAATCAAGATTACTTATTGGTGCTTCTTATGAGATTTTATACAGTTCGTGGAGCGACGGTGTAAGAATATTCACTACCCCATATCATCCCGTGGGTGGAGGCAACTGAGGGAAACAAATCAGGAGATGGGCAGCAGTGTCTTCCTAATAACTACTAAAAATAAAAACTGGATTTTAGTAGGCTGTAACGGTAACAGTTTTAGATTTAGAATTGTCACTCTGCTGAGAGAGCAAGTTTTCAGGTTCTACTAAATATTTTTATTGTATTATTATATGAGGGCATATTCTAATTATATAAGGGCGTAAATTAATAATGAAGGTGTCAAATACCCAATTACTTTTTAAAGAATAGTGTAACATACGAGCACAGTCGATGGTAAGTGGATGCTGTGGCCATTAGACACGCCTCCACCTATCCTCGATTAAGAATCAAAAAGCAGATGCGTTGTCACCTCTGAAGACTAGGATGGAATGGCTCGTATCCAGTTTCATGCCGGTACATCGCTTGCAACTTTACAAAGCCCAAATTCAGCCTCACATGGAGTACTGTTCTCATCTCTGGGCCGGGGCACCCCAGTGCCAGCTCCTTCCACTTGACAGCATCCAGCGCAGAGCGGTTCGAATCGTCGACGACCGAATTATTTCTGATCGGCTCGATACACTGGCACTGCGTAGGTATGTTGCATCCCTTTGCATTTTCTATCGAATCTACCACTGGGAGTGCTCTGAGGAATTGTTCGGATTAAGTCCAGCCACCAAATTTCACGAACGCACATCGCGTCAAAATTCATGATACCATCCTCAACATCTCGATGCTTGGCGGTCCATAACTGTGCGTTTTACAAAGAGTTTTCTTCCTCGTACAACTTCTCTGTGGAATTGTTTACCACCGGCGATATTTCCGGACCGATACGACTTAGGGACCTTCAAGAAAAAAGCTTACACCTTTCTAAAAGACCGGTAACACATCTGCAATTCCCCTGGTGTTGCGGTTGTTCATGGGCGGCGGTAGTCACTTACCATCAGGTGAGCCGCATGCGCGTTTGTCTCCTATTCCATAAAAAAAAGGATTTCCAGTTCTCTACACTCAGCATATGCAACGCGGCAACATTATTCTACTATTTTACGCTGGTATTTTCATAGATTGTGGTTCTCCTTGATTGAACCGATCCATTCGTGTTACCACCGTAATATAGCTGCAGCATGCCTGTTCCACGTAAAAAGGTTTATGGGAATATCTTTGTTACGGTTAATATATTCTACATCTCACAACACACAGGGGTAGGCAGAGACTACGGACTCCCATTTGGCGCGATCCTGACACACCTCTCTCGCCTCCTTTACATCTATATATCTACGCATACACACTCGTCGGTTAAGAGTACTCCTAATCTGGCCCATTTTTAATGTATCGCTGATTTGGTCGATAAACCTTCATCTAGGGCGTCCCTTCTCGACCCTGCCGTTCACTTCTGAAACATAAATTTGCTTTGTCACTCTTTCCTCGTTCATTCTTTCTACGTGACCAAACCACCGTATCTAGTTATCGGTGGTTTGGTGGTGGTAGTTTTACATCTCTCCATGAACAATATTATATAAATTTTAATTTTTTATTCATTATAGCGTATCAGAGCCTACCGCTGGACTAAAATAATCACTAAAATAATTTCATAAGGGGGACATATCAACAACCTACTACCTACAACCTAATCAACAAAATAGGGGGCAACCTATATTTTTCTATGTTATAGTTATTATTTGATAGACACTGCTATTACCTTAGGTTTGTTTCCCTTTGTCACCTCTTACGACACCCACGGGACGCTATAGGGTAGTGGATATTCTTACACCGTCGCTATATGGTCGCCCTGTAAATTAATATTTATTAATATCAAATCTATTCACAATAGAACAGTTCTGATTTCTCAATATAGTCATGTGCACCAAACAAACTTTCAACGAATAAATAATTTTAAGACAACATTGACCGTGTAACGACGGGGTGGGAAAATTCACTACCCCGCGTCCCGTGGGTGTAATAGTAGACGACAGAGGGAAACAAATCAGGAGATCGACAACAGTGTCTTTCTAATAACAACTAAAAATAAAAAACGGCGATTGTCAACTCACGGGCATGGCATCAAGCATGGGAACTATGGCAAATATCCTTCCTATGATGCAGTCTATGGGGAAGGCCTATGTTTAGCAATGGACTTTTGATAAGACAATATTGTACGATTATACTATATGCGATCTATGCAATTTTCGCTATTTTTCTTCTATAAGAGAGCGCACCGATGATTAGACGATTTGTACAACAGTTTTTTGCTCACACTTGCGTAATAGGCATATGTAATAAAGGGCAAGAAAATATATATTTTTTTTATAGAATAAGGGTGACAAACACACTGCACACAGTCCGGCTGATGGTTAGTGGATGCTGTTGCCCGTGGACACCTATATTCATCCTCGATTAAGAATCGAAATGCAGATGCGTTGTCACCCCTGAGGACAACGAAGGAACGCCTCGTTTCCAGTAAAATAGGTCTCCGGTTCTCTGCACTCGCCATACGAATCACAGCAGAATTAAGCTGCTATTTTACGCTGGTATTCTGTGAGAGCGTGGTCACTCCCCGGTCGAGCCGACCCATTCGTGCTATAACCATGATATAACTGCAGCGTGGCTCTACCACGTGTAAAAATAGATAGAGGAAAAATTGTGTCAGCCAACTTATAAAATAGATCAGCTTAAAATACCAAATGCATTTTCTTATTTTAGAAAAGTTGCAAACAATACTGCCGTAAAATTAACTAAACTGAGCAGGTAAACATTTAATTAACAGAGAATGCTCTAAGCCCGTCGTCTCAAAGCGGCGCATTCAATTCTCTGACAACTCGGAATCCGCGGATTACCGCACCCGAGACTTGCGGAGTCTGGAGTTGGGAGGCTGTGGAGCAAGTTATTTTACATTATTATGCTGTAGAGATGTGCCGTGATAGGTCAGGGATTAAACGCTCGTTTTGAAACTTCATGGGATGAAAACAAACTAAGTTTGATCTCAGGCCGGCAACAAGTTGCATGTGCTTGGCGGTGAAGTGTATAATCTGAGGATTTAAAAGTATGTGTTAGCGGATACATACTGGGGCATCCAATGGACTCTTTCTTGGCCTAAAGCCCTATAAGAAATAAAAGGTCGCCTGTTTTCAATCGCTGACATGTATTTAGACCCACTTTAAAATTTTACGCTTTAAAAATATTTATATACAAATGATTATTTCCTTATTTGTCCTGTATACGTTTTTATAACATGTATCATATATTTAATGATCGGTTACGATGAAACTTTTTTAAGTTGTTTCATGCGAGACCGTGAAGGACTGTAACACAAAAAAGAATATTTTTTGTTTGTTAGTTCGTGAAATATCACGTGTTCGACGGTGAAGGTAAACATTGTGAGAGAACCTGCACATCAGAATAATACACATTGGTTTAGCGCAGCGAACTCTTCCTTATTCTACAAACCCTCTCAGAAATATGAGGAAGCCTGTACTCAGCAGACGGACGTATATAGTTAACTTTTAGCTTTTGTATCTTCGTTTTCTGTACGTTTCTAACATATTTATCCGATTACAATAAAACTTGGGAGTAGTTGTGTTTGCGCTAGGGAAGTTTTCCGACAAATAGACATTACGAAGCATCCCGGGCATAGCTAGTAGCTTATTATTATTTGTCTATAAAATGATCTGCTATGCCAATCACCACCTTATCGATTGCAATTACATTTTTTATATCCATCCATAATTATATCAACCAGTAGTAAGTAAATTTAATAAATATGCAAGCATATCATTGCTAAAACTATCTACATAAATAGTGTGATAAGAGAAAAGTGTGGTTTGCAAGATGACGTTGTGACCAGGATTAAAAAAGGAATGCTTCGGTGGTTTGGTCATGTAGAAAGAATGAACGAGGAAAGAGTGACAAAGCATATTTATGTTTCAGAAGTGAACGGCAGGGTCGGGAAGGGACGCCCTAGACGAAAGTTTATCGACCAAATCGGGGATACATTAAAATGGGCCAAATTAGGAGTACCCTTAACCGACGAGCGTGTATGCGTAGGTATATGGATGTGGAGGAAGCGAGAGAGGTGTGTCAGGATCGTGCCAAATGGAAGTCCGTAGTCTCTGCCTACCCCTCTGGGTGACAGGCGTGAGTGTTTATGTATAAACATATGTCTAATAAATCTCTGGGCAGGAAAAGAATAAACTCTTTTTCATTAGCGGAGATGATACAGATTCTCAAATGCAGCACTGAAATAATCTCTATCACTAATAACACAAATCTATAGGCGTCTCTCAAGGACTCATGTTTGCGCCCCTATTATTTCTTATTTACGATATATTTCTTATATACATATTTAAAAGTAATCAAAACGATTTAAATGATTTTATTTTACTAAGACTGCTATAGCAAGTTTTATTCGTAAAGGATTTTATTTTACAATAGGATAGACGACATCGTAACGAATTTCACAAGTAGAAAGTTGCAATATTCGCCCGGCCTCAGCGACGACTGTAATTAAATGAAAGCCTTTGTGCGAACTGAAATGTTCACTGAAACGTTCCTGAAACTCCGCTTCGGATTCACGAAACACTTTATTAATATTTTAATTTAATGCCGCAATAATTTCTGGAGGATGGTAGAATGATTTATTAAATTATAAACGTAAGGATTGTTTTCTAATTGTACAAGGTTCATTCTTGCGATTGTTGTTTCTTGGTGGAATTCCATTGTTCATTCGATGCATGAATTGAAACACTTTATTTTATTTATATATTTATATATACTAGCTGACCCGGCAAACGTTGTTTTGCCATAATATACGAGTACATTATTTCTAGGAAATATATTTTGGTTTTAAAAATCGCGATTAATAAATAGGAGTTGATCGTAGAAGGGTGAAAATTTTAAGTTTTATGTATTTTTCAATACTAAATTATAATAAAATAAAAATAAAAAAAAATTGTCAAAAAGAAATTAAAAATTATTTAGGGGTGGGTTACCCTTATTATTTAGGAGTTTGAAAAATAGATGTTGGCTGATTCTCAGACCTACCCGATATGCACTCAAAATTGCATACAAATCGGTTCAGCCGTTTTGGAGGAGTTTGTTAACAAACACCGCGACACGAGAATCTACTATCACTGCTAACCATAGTCATCCGCCCTAACTTCCTAAGGAGATATTTGTTATAGTCATCTCGCTTGGCAAGCGGGTTAGCAAACGCAGTTTTTTTTAAATATTATTAAGTTTTTATTAGGAAGATGCTGCTGTCCATCTGCCGTTTCCGTTTACTCCTGTTGCCTCTAATAACACTCAAGGGATGCCTTGGTTGGTGGATTCTCATAAGACGCCATTATACTTTAAAAAGCTTGTACGAATTAAATAAGTAAATAAAAAGAGATAAAAGTAATAAAATAATTAAAATGTATTTGGATAATGCTTTTTATTTTATTTTAAATGTGACTACATGATCTGTCCTTACCCTCGCAAGGTGATAGGCGGAAACTTTACCAGATGACAAAATATAAAACTATAGGTAAAACGGCTGCACATAACAACTATATGAGCAATCACAAAGCTATTCACTCATCTGAGTATGCATTCGTGTCCCATGTAACTTTATAGGTAGCTTCGAATGCAATAACCGTAAACCGTAATACGAAAGACAAAACATCAAAATCCACTGCCTGACTGACATAAAGGTTAAAAGGTTTTATATTTAATTTCGTACATACATCTTTTAAATAAGTTTGAAAATTTATGAAAAACATAAATGGCTTCTTGATTTTCGCGTAACTGGGTATAGTTAAGAGAACAAAGATTGCTCTGTATTACATAGCTGCCCAGCGGGCCGGAAGTAACGTAGTAAGCGGGTGGGGTGATAGTGATGGCACAATGCAGCGATATAAAATATCGATAAAACTTATGTCAAAATATTAATGCTTATTACTACAAATAAAACGAATTCTTAATTTGTTTTTAAAGAATATTATAAAACATGTATGTTTTTTATGTTTTACGTTTAGTTATAAAAAGTATTACAATAATTTTTATTATATTAAAAAGTTATAAATGTTAATACATTGACACAGAAGCGACCACGAAATTAAGACCCGAATTGAAGTGGCTTGAAGTACCTTTAGCAAAATGAAAAAAAGTACCCGGCAGCCGCAGACTTAAAATCTCTTTGCGAAATCAACTACTATCCTTTTACATCTGGCCCATACTTCTATACATATGTGAGGTGTGGACAATTCAAAAGAACATTCGAAAACGTATAGAAGCTTTGTATTGTGGTGATGTATGCCTACATCTCGTCACCAATTACTAGCCAGCGGATCTTCACTCCTTTGATGTCAATATTCCACGCGTTAAAACCAAACGGTTTGTTTCGGTGTACACAAAATAATTTGCCAGCGTCTATATTTCCGCCCGAATACAATATAGGTGTCTTCAAAGCAAAAAATGAAGAGGCTTGTATTACGCTAACACTTTCACCACTTACCACCAGCATGTGGGATTATGGTCAAACACTGGCTTATAATAAGTTAAAAAGTCTCCGAAGGATGATTGTCTATGGCTGGTGAACTTTATATCACCCATATCATGCTGACAAGTACTTTGCCTCTAAATTTGTTGGCTTCTAATAGACTCCGCGGTAATAATTCTAGGTTAACGTGTTTCCACGCTACCACCTCGTTACTGAATCGTGTCATCATTTATACACGGTCAATGTGTTATCTACTCAATGACAATGCGTGGGTGAATAGTGAAATGATGAGCAGATGGTCTCTTGGCAACGAACCGAAGGTTGAAGTTGAGACAATGTTGAGTCGATATAGTTATAGTTTCATTCCAATAACCATTCTGTCTATCACAGTAATTTTTTTCATCAACAGTAAAATGTTTGAACTAAAACTTCGTATCAAAGTTTAAACCGTTAGTAAAATTTAAACTTTGACTTTTGTCCAAATTCAAAAAAGAGGAGGTTCTCGACTTGACTGCATCTTCTTTTGCATGTAGGTTACGCGATATGCGTGACAATTGCGGAACCGATTTTTTAAGACCTTTCATTTTGTTAAGCCAAAGAAATATAACCTATTTAAGGTTATACTTCTTTGGCTCTATATAAATTTGGATTTTTTAAATTGTAATAGAACTATATATAATACATTGAGATTGTGATATTCTATAGATAAACTCAAAAGGATAAAAAAATAGCTTTTAATAACAGTGGTAGAGCTACGCGGCAGCTTTTGCTGTCGCACGGATGGGCCGACTCGAACCGGGGTGGTACCACGACCTCACAGAAAACCAGCGTGAAGTAGAGGTTTACCTCTGCGTTTCGCTTGGTGAGTGCAGGTAGCCGGAGCCCCTTTTACAGGAAATGAGGCATTCCATCTTAGTCCTCACGGGTGACAACGCATCTACATTTTGATTTGTAATAGAGGATAGATGTAGATGTCTATGGGCCGCAGCAACCACTTATCATCAGGTGGACTGTGTGCTCGTTTGTCACCCTTATGCTTTAAAAAAAATGTTAAATGCCGACTTTTAACAACTAAAAAGAAAAAAAATAATTACCCATTTCAAAGTCAGGACTATACTATGTGGATCTACCTAATTATGTGGAATCATGACATTCTTTGTTGTTTTTAATTTTTAATTTTATTTATTTATTTCAACACTTACGGTTATCCTAATACGATGATAAAATTATTCTGTACACTATAATATACGCATTTATTTTTTTTAAATAAAATAACAAATTATGTATGGTTCTAGCTTTGTAAACTCAC
This sequence comes from Parnassius glacialis, assembly GCA_033319125.1. NCBI lineage: Eukaryota > Metazoa > Arthropoda > Insecta > Lepidoptera > Papilionidae > Parnassius > Parnassius glacialis. Next base: position 904,111 of record JAVANC010000023.1, on the reverse strand, counting down.
TCAGGGGACAACAAAGTTATTTGAAGTCAACCTTTAATTTTTATTATAAGTTTTTTCTTATTAGTACAATTTTACCATATTAATTACTATGAATATTATTATGATTTTTTTTTATTTGAGAAGGCAAACGGGCACACGGTTTACCTGAAAGTACGTTTGTTTCTCGATATCGATATAACAGTGACGTCACTAGCGACCGGCTTTGGGGCGTGTACGCTTGCGCGTATATGTATCGAGCGATTCCGACTCCCGCTAAATATGTACCGCTGTATGTACATAGATTACTATCGCGTGCCTTCTCTCCGAACAACTTTATGTTATGTTGCTTTGTAATTGTTAATATTTTAAAGTGCGATCCAACCATAAGGCTCTATGTGTATGAAACCTTTGCCTCATTAGTTCATTATAATCCGCCAAAAGTCATATACTAAACATAGACTTACTTCATAGGAGTGATATTTGCCATAGTTGCCACGTTGCCACGTTGGTTTTATATCATTTTTTTATAGGATAATGGTGGAAAACGAGCACACAGTCCACCTGATGGTAAGTGGTTGCTGCGGCCCATAGACATCTACATCTATCCTCTGTTACAGATCAAAATGCAGATGCGTTTTCACCCGTGAGGACTAGGATGGAATGCCTCATTTCCAGTAAAAAGGGCCTCCAGCCACCTGCACTCACCAAGCGAAACGCAGAGGTAAACCTCTACTTCCCGCTGGTATTCTGTGAGGTCGTGGTACCACCCCGGTTCGAGCTGGCCCATCCGTGCGACAGCAAAAGCTGCCGCCTGGCTCTACCACTGTTGAAATGCATGTTCGCGTTGTTTTCAGGAAAGTGCTGTTGCCTATCTCCTTTTTCGGTTTTAGGTAAAGTACCTATGTCCGTTCGTAAAGTCAATATAGGGCTCTATTTGAAAATCAACGCCGCTGTTATTTAGTATCTACAGCAGCAGTTAGATAAAATAAGGTCTTTATTTGACTTTATACAAATTCTATCGTATTTTTATTTCGTTTTTTGTTTTTATTTGTGATGTCGAATATAGTTTCTTTTCTTTCTTCCTTTTATCAGTATTATAGCACAAGTTATAAGTAATACCTACATCTTAGAACTATAAGACCGACGGATACAATGCTGATACTGGATTCTTTGAATTAACCTATAAGCGTTGGACTTCATAAAATAATTTTATCTATGACCAAATCTTTATATTTTTATAAGGTCGTTTTATCTTTACACGTATTAAGTCGCACTATTTTCCTAACTCGTAAAATAAACCGACTGGGTCTATATAGCGTTTAGTGTAGCATCTCTATCGATGGGGCGGTGCTTAGTGATATTTACGACGGCAACGGGCCGAGAATAAACGCGGGCTTTGGATATTTTCGGCAGTCTCGTCGCGATATCGTATTGTTGCGAATGTGGATTACATTTGTTAGCTATATTGACCAATAAAATATATTTTTAGGTAACATTAGTAATTGGCTCTGGTTGAAATCCTACTAATAAACCGTGTTGTGACGGTTTAAGAATATCCACTACCCCACATCGTCCCTTTGGGTGTCGTAAGAGAGACAGAGGGAAACTGAAACAGGAGATGGCAGCAACGTTTTCCTGATAACACATCAAAAAATAAAAAACTGCGGTTGCGAAACCGCATATGCCAAAATCCCCCCTATGAGGCAATCTATGGGGGAGGCCTTTGTTTAGTAGTGAACTTTTATAGGCTGTAAGAGAATGGTATGGAAACCCTACCAATTGTTTTTGTAAAGTAACAAATTATTTTTCAGATACCTAGTTAATTAGAATGTATTTGCAATTTTTTAATTTTTGTCTGCACGCTATGAGAAAACAGCCAACATGAACGTGAAAACATGAACGTGAACGTGATGAAAAAACTTTAATTATTTAAATATTTTGTTTGGAAAAATCATGTGTGCTTTTAGGGTTCCGTATCAGACGGATAACCAACGGAACCCTGTTACTAAGCCTTCACTCTCCGTCTGTCCGACTGTCTATCAGCGGGTTGTATCTCATGATCCGTAATAGATAGATAGTTGAAATTTTCACAGAATGTGTATTTCTGTTGCCGCTGTAAGAACAAATAAAAATAAAAATAAATTAAAAGAGCTCCCCTACTAGAAGCGTGGTTTTTACCTATATAGTATTACATTTTGTACGATTGTACTTACCAATACCCGTCTTTCATAAACAGAAATATAAACAGAAACTTTTCATTCAATATAGATTATAAATAATACTTATTGAAAGTCACTCTTTTGTTTAATTACCACTGCGAAAGTCCGACTCGCACTTGGCCGGTTTGTATTTCACTTTAATTTATTTAACATTTTCTTTATGCGCACATCTCAGACACAGTAGGTAGGTCACCTTTCGAATGATATAAATTTCATTACTCTTCTTTCATAATATTTTTTTTTTCATTTAGACGTTCATGAGTTTAAATAATAAGGATATTGTTTTATATAGCTGATACCCGCTCGCTTCGCTGGGCGTACGATAATAGACGATAATAACGTAGATAAAAAATTTTAAGATTTTTTTACTATAGGACTATCGTAAAATTGCGAAATGAGTAACTAGATATACTAAATTTCAAGCCAATAGGGTATATAGTTTTAGAGATATCGTGATGAGACAGGAAAACAGGCAGTGGTATATATATATATATATATATATATATATATATATATATATATATATATATATATATATATATATATATATATATATATAACATAAATGTCTAGATATTTTCAACGTCATCGTTTAGTGAACAATTTATTCAATCTTTATATATTTTAATTGGTAGTTTACGAGTACGATTTCTATTGGCCAAGTCATAGCTTCACCTTAGAGATACTGCAAGGTCAGAGTAACTGAAACTGAGTTTTCTAGTGTTTAGGAGCGAAAAACCTTATATAAAAACTCTGAAATGAAATCGAGATCAAAAATGGCTAAAAAAATTAAAATATGACTTAGGGACCTCCAAGAAACAAGCTTATTCCTTTTTAAAAGGCCAGCAATGCACCTGAAATTCGCCTGGTGTTGCAGTTGTTCATGGGCGGCGGTAGACACCTACCATCAGGCCGCCTGCTCGTTTGCTCGTTCTTTTATAAAAGAAAATTAATGATTTATTTTAATTTATCACCCCATTTCTACACTGGTGTCTTAAGGGGCGACTATAGGATATGATTAAAAGATCTAATGGCTTCCGCTAGATGGAGGTATAGCTACGTTTACGCTAGGCGTAAATACCCAGACAGGGGACGGGAAGAAGCGTCAAGAAGCAGCAAATCGTCTGGTACTGCAATTGTTAATCTACCTACCAGGCTTGGTTATTCAGACAAATATTTTCTACAATTGTAGAGGTAGATGTTCAGCCGTAAACTTCTGTTGGCTGATGATGTATGCATTATTTATTAACACAACATGTTGTGTTATTACAACATGTTATATTATCTCAGCCCTTTCTCAATCGTTGACGTTACATCGAATTAAGAGAATTTGTAATTGTAAAGTAATTCACTCTTTTTTTTTATAAGATTCTCGAAAACAAGTGTGTTGGTGTCCTCGGGCTTGCAATTCATAAATAAACTTTAATTTTATGTTATTTTCTACCGATTTCAAAAAGGTGACGGTACTCAATTCGACCCTATGTTTTTTATGTGAGCTACCTCATAACGTTTTTCTGGGTGAACTGATTTCGATGATTCTTTTTTATTTGAAAGCTGGTACTTCTCGAGTTGTCCCATAAAAAATTGATCAACGTCTGACCAATAGTTTTTTGATTATTCTTAATAATTTATATTGAAGTCGGTTGGGCAAAATTTTTAATTTTAAATTATTTTTTGTTTTGTTGTATTGCTTTACTGCAGAATATGCTTCGACTATCTATAGGTCTATAAAATTTTAAATTTTGATTTTGAATATTAAATAAATGGCCTTAAATAATTTAAAATTAAAAAAATTTGTACAACCGACTTCAATATATATTATTTAGGATAACTCAAAAACTATTGGTCAAACCTTGATCAAAATTATATGGGACCACATGAGAAGCGCCAGCTTTTAAATAAAAGAAGAATTATCAATAATATATAACGTGGTAAAAAAAAGTTATGAGGTTACACACATAAAAAAACATACAGTCGATTTGAGTACCTTTTCTTTTTTTCTTTTTTTTATAGGAAATGGGTGACAAACGAGCACATAGTCCACCAGTGATGGTAAGTGGTTGCTGCGGCCCATAGACATTTACATCTATCCTCTATTAGAAATCTAAATGTAGATGCGTTGTCACCCGTGAGGAATAAGATAGAATGCCTCATTTCCAGTAAAAAGGGCCACCTCCTCCTTTTTGAAGACTGTAGACAAATCACACAGAAGAGATATCTGCGGAGTATTTTCACCATTTCTATCCGGACAGAAGGACCTTATTTTGAAATGGCAATAGATTAAAAAAACATCGTGACGTTTGACAAAAAAATTCTTACGTGGAAATAAATAACTCTTTCATCATCCGACTGCCAGACGGAGGGTAATGTTTTTCGTATGTATGGATGTCTATTTCTTTGGCTCGCTCTGTAACTTAAATAGCTTGATTGATCTTAACATATGGGTGCTGTTAGAATCGCCTAAGTTGTAGAAGTGACTTAGGATATAAAACTTGTGGCGGCGCTGTCGTCGCGCCACTAGCGAAACATATCGTATTCTAAATCGCGCTAACAAAGTTCCGTAGTTAAAGCAGCAAATATAGAATAGCTCCGAACTACCAATCGGAGCGTTGGCCGCTCTCCGGGCAGAACACCTTGCCCGGCGGGAGATCTCCCCTTTTTCCTTCCATCCGCCACAAACTTATCTCTTTTCACTAAACTTTTTTACGCAGTTGGGTTTTTTTTATAGGATAATAGTTATAGTATAGGATATAGTAGTATAGATAAATAGTTTGTCACCCAAACGAGCACACAGTTCACTTGATGATAAATGGATACTGTTGCTCATTGACATCTACATCTATCCTCTATTACAAATCAAAATGCAGATGCGTTGTCATCCGTGAGGAATAAGATGGAATGCCTCGTTTCCAGGAAACAGGGTCTCCGGTTCTCTACACTGTCAGCTGCTATTTTACGCTGGTATTCTGTGAGAGCGTGGACCTTCCCCGGTATAGCCATCCCATTCGTGCTACAACTATACTACTAATATAGCTGCAGCATGGTTCTACCACGTACAATTTTTTTTAATTACAAAATATATAATTGTTGTAAATTTTGGACTGGTTTCGCAATGCTTTGCGTGAGAGTCATGCGCAAGATAGCAATGGATAAAAGTATGCTAAATATAGAGACTGGTGACGCTAGGTTAGTATAACTGCAGCATGGCTCTACGACGTACAAAATGTTTTAATTACAAAAAATATAATTGTTGTAAATTTTGGACTGGTTTCGCAATGCTTTGCGTAAGAGTCATACGCAAGATAGCAATGGATAAAAGTATGCTAAATATAGAGACTTGTGACGCTACGTTAGTAACAGAATGCTGCCGTGACCAAAGTGTTTGCCAACGGTGTTTTCGTTTCTGAATGTCCTCTGCAAAGTACAAGATATAGCGGTATAGGAGGCGGGGTGAACATTGGTCGAACATTTTTTACCCTAAGATCCTAGCCTAATATATACATACTATAAAATTTGATGTATTAATGCAGATTATTTTTTGTCACAAATTTTATTATATTATAATGTTTTTTTTTTAATTATGTGAATTATTTAAAATGTTCACCTTAATTGAACCATTTCACTCTATCGTGAGTCATAAGTATATGAACATTTCTACTGTTTAACTATTATTTTTTTCGCGGATAGGGACGTTGTTAAATTCAAATTTGCTTTTTTAATCATTTTAAAATAAATTCAATTAATATCTCTACGCCAATTATGACGGAATATCTTGGAAAGTATAAAATAAAAAAAAATTCGTAGGTTACATGAACGTAAAGGCGGCGAGAGAAGTGTATCAGGATCGTGCCAAATGGAAGTCCATAGTTTCTGCCTACCCCTCTGGGGGACTGGCGTGAGTGATTATATTTTTATGATTCTTCAATACACTCACAATTCATGTCAAAAGTATTTATAGTTTGAATATTTTCTCTCACTCTGTTGACTTCATTTAATATCCGCTTTCGTCTCTCACTTACGTCACACGCCCCTCGAAAGGTCCAACCGCTTTGCTCACGACCGGCAAACATCAGCAGGCGCTAACTCCTTGCTCACGAGGCCTGACGAAAGCGTTCGCCAACGAGGCCACTAGACATCGAATGCTGTTAATTTACTATGAATGTTAGGTTATTGATCTTCTTTCAAATAAACCTTTTAAAAGTTATAATGGATTCCCTCAGATTTATCATTAATTTCATCAATCGTTTTAACATTAAAATATTGACGTGGAAAGAAAAGGGGAGATATCCCTGACATGGCGTTCAGTCCAAGGAGCCGCCAATGCTCTGTGTGTTATAACAGGGCTGTTCTTCACTTCAGAAATTTGAAAGCGCGATTTAGCCTATGGTGTGTTTCGACGACAGCGTCGCCACAAATGCGTTTGCTCAGGACCCTTGTCAGTTTATTTTTAACTATACTAAGCCAGTGCTTCACTACTATCCATGATGGTAAGTGGTAATGTACCCAAAGATGGCGGATCGCACTGCCTCAACAAAAGCTTTTTCTTTCCTAAACGTAATAATAGGTCAGGGAAAAAGTTTCTTCGTATTTGGTTAATACAAAATTTAAACAAAAAAAATTACTGTTTGTATCTGGCTGATTTTAATATCAATACATATAGGACATCAAGAAAAAAAATGTAAAAAACACTTTCCCGCCATTTATAAATTGTTTTTCTATCCGCCAAAAAGAGTGAACCTAACGAAGAAATTCGATACATTCTGAAGTTCTATTTCTTTTTTTTTATAGGATAAGGGTGACAAACGAGCACTCAGTCCACCTGATGGTAAGTGGTTGCTGCGGCCCATAGACATCTACATCTATCCTCGTTTGCGAATCAAACTGCAGATGCGTTGTCACCCGTGAGGACTAAGATGGAATGCCTCATTTCCAGTAAAAAGGGCCTCCGGCCACCTGCACTCACCAAGCGAAACGGAGAGGTAAACCTCTACTTCACGCTGGTATTCTGTGAGGTCGTGGTACCACCCCGGTTCGAGCCGGCCCATCCGTGCGACAGCAAAAGCTGCCGCGTGGCTCTACCACTGTAAAACAAGAATCTTGTATTACAAGGAAGGGAAAAAAGCGACTCAAACTAAAAAAATATGTGACTTATAAACGCTACAAATTTTTCCATTTCTCCATAAGAACCTAATGCAGTATCAGTAATAATAGCACAAAGTTGGTTCAAGCGTTTTCAGTCCGGGAATTTGGATGTCAAAGATGCAGTTGCTCTGGTCGCTCTCATACAATATAAAGTCGATGTCATTTTTGAGAAAATGGAGCAAGATTGGCATATTGGTAGTTATAACATAGCCAACAAAACAAAACAATTTTGACCCATTTGAAAAAGTTTGGCTATACAAAAAAGCTCGATATTTGGGTACCACACGAGCTCCCTGAAAGAAACCTAATGAATCGTGTACTCATTTGCGATTCTCTATTGAAACGTAATGAAATCGAAATAGTTTTGAAAATATTGATCACTGGTGATGAAAAGTGGATCACCTATGACAAGAACGTGCAAAAAAGATCATGGTGAAAGGGTAGTCAAGCTCCACAGATTGTAGCGAAACCTGGATTAACACGCAATAAGGTGATGCTGTGCGTATGGTGGGATTGGAAGGGAATCTTTTATTATGAGTTTTTACCTCCGGGCAAAACCATCGATTCTGATCCCTATTCCCGTGATTCAGGCAAGAAATTGAGAAAAAACGGCCAGAATTGATCAACAGAAAAGGAGTGGTGTTACATCATGATAACGACAGACCACACACGTGTTTGGCCATACAGTAAAAATTTAGAGAGCTAGGTTGGGAAGTGTTAATGCATTCACCATATATTACTGACCTTGCACCCTCAGATTTTTACCTGTTTCGGTCTCTTCAGAATTCTTTTAGCAGTGTTAGGTTAACATCAAGAGAGGACTATCAGAGCTACTGGTCGCAATTTTTTGTTAAAAAATCACAAGATTTTTACAGCAACGGGATTATGTCAGTACCTACAAGATGGCAATAAAGTGGCACATATATATTATAAATAAATGTAATTATACTATTAAAAAAAATATCTTCAATTTATATATAAAATACGAAGAAAATTTTTCCCCGACCTTACGTTGTTTATGTAAGAAAACTACCCACCCTTACCCCACCAGTAACATTTAACTTACGATCCCACGTCTATTTATATCCAGGCGGTTGACTAATGGTGCTGGATTAGCCGCAAATCGCCGTCATCGCCGAAAAGAGTTATTGATTCCGGGGTCGGCTTTGATATCCCTCGGGATCAAAAGGGTATGACGCTTGCGAAACACAAATGGTCAATTTTCTACTTAAAGGAAATGTATAAAATATACAATTTATACAAACTTTGTATCTTTATTTTTTTTTAAAAAAATCGTTACCCCCACACTGGTATTTTCTCCTGTGTCGTGGAGGCAGTTTACAAACACAAATTGCACGAGGACAAACATCCAGCCCCGGAACAATTATTTGTAGGCCATAGTATATACAAATACTTCTTCCGTGTGGGATTCGAACCCGCGCCCCCCAGCGCTGCAACTCATTGCTGCCACTGCGCCACGGAGTTCTCTCTCTCTCTCTCTCTCTCTCTCTCACACACACACACACACACACACACGTGCACACACACACATACACACAAACACACACACACACTCACACACACACTTCGTCTATTGCCACTGCGCCATGGAGCCGTCAAATCTTTTATATTTGTATTTAGACATTGTATTTAAATTTGTATTACGGTAAAGTTAAAATAGTGCGTTGAATAAAACTGTTTATACGGGTTTTATCGCGTTTAATTTTAGTTTTTTTTAATTACCCGAAACGTCGGAAATTAAAAATAAGTAAAACTAAACGCAAAAATTCCGTAAAAATTGTTTTTTGAATGTGTAGTGTTCGTTTTTTCAGATTTATTTTGGTTTTAAGCGAATAAAATTTTTATAAAGTAGGTATTTATTGTATTTACTGCCTGTATCAATGGAGAGTAGCTATATGTGTAGGACATGATTATAGAGCGCGAGTGCATATGCTATATATTTTATTACGTGGTAGAGCCATACTGTAGATATACTATTAGTAGTATAGTTGTAGCACGAATGGGTCGGCGCGACCGGGGAAGGACCACGCTCTTACAGAATACCAGCGTCAAATAGCAGCTCAATGCTGCTGTGTTTCGTATGGTGGGTGTAGAGATTCGGAGACCCTTTTTACTGGCAAAGAGGCATCCCAACTTAGTCCTCACGGATGACAACGCATCTGCATTTTGATTTGTAATAGAGAATATATGTAGATGTCTATGGGCCGCAGCACTTACCATCAGGTGGACTGTGTGCTCGTTTGTCACCCTTATCCTATAAAAAAATATGCATAAGCACAGATGTAATCTCTATTCCCTCACTCTCGTAGTCTAATGGGACGGCAAACCGACACGACCGGAGAGATATCAGGCACAGAACCAACTGCTTTACGTGTTTTCCGAGGTACGGGGTGAAACACCGCCATATATCGGATTCCGGACTGCTACCGAGAATTTCTATTGCAGAAAAGCGCAATTATTTTTGGCCCGAGCCGTGATTCCAACTCGCGAACATATAATCTGCAGATATGCATATGTTCACAAGAAAAACGAGGCTGTTGCAGTTAAATATAATCTCATGCGATGTAAATCTGTTGTATTAATAATACAGGACCTTAGAGTCCCTTTGTAATACTAAATGAAGAGGTTAAGAACTTCGATTTTTATCAGTCCCAGATAAAGCTATTTTCATGTCTGAATTTTTCACATTATATCGTATCCTAACTAAAAAATTTATCCCAAAACAATTTGTTTAAATTTACATGCTACAAATTGTATACAAAACGAAAAAAAAAACAAAGAATCGGCGGGAAACGTGGGTTCCTTCGACCATTCACGACATCCCATAAATAATAGAGTTTGCCTCTGACAGTTGCCAAATGAGTACCGTTCTCCCTATCTCTCTTGGCTCCTCTCAGTCGCACTCTGCTGTGTTTTGCGCGCCGTTTACACGTCCCACAAACTTTCAGTATTACATTTTTAAACGACAATACTGTTTGAACTTTTTCCCATTACGAAAAATACAAAGTTTTATATCAAGTTCGGTTCCAAATTCAAAAATTAGATTATTATGAATTATCATTGTATGTGCTCTCCTGGCCACAAATAAACATTGTCGAATTCGTAGCTTTTGAAAAGAAATCTTCACTTGTTTTATTTATTGGGATTTGTGACAGAACGCAACAGGAAAATTGCCAGATATGATTGTGAAGAAGTATGAGTTGCGAAGCTTGCAATTGCCAAATTTACAAGCTGTGATTTGTTACATCGTCATAATTCTAGTGCTAAACATAGGCCTCTTTCGAATATTAAAAGCGACAGTGTCCTAATAGTAGAATGTGGACCGCGAACTCGAAAGGTCGTGGGTTTGAATCCAGCATTCGACTACTATCGTGAACCACCCCTAACACAAGTGGTTAAAGGGAATATTAGTAATGTATTACAGCATTATGAATGTTTAAAAAAATGCCACAAAGCATGGTCCTGAAACACCCACATCCATCGAATTCCTGCAATGAAATAATGTATTACAATTTTATTATATATAGGGATTACAATAATAGATAGTATCAATTCTAATTACAATATAACCAAAACAATTTTTAACATATTCTTTTTAAGTGGTTGAGCCTTGCTACAGCTATTATATGGTTGTAGCACGAATGGGTCAGTCCGACAGGGGATAAAGCACGTTTTCACAGAATACCATCTGTGCTTTAATAATTTAATGCTGAAAAACGTATATTATACGTAAAAATGTTTTATATGGTGAGTGTAGACAACCGGAGACCCTTTTTACTGGAAACGAGGTATTCCATCATAGTCCTCAGGGCCAAAGCATCTGCATTTGATTATTAACCCAGGATAGACTATGTGCCACAGTATCCACTTACCATCAGGTGGACTGTATGCTAGTTTGTCACCCTTATTCTATAAAAGAAAATATCTGAAAAATCCGTGCACGTCACAGTAATCAATACGGGGCCGACCCGTTTGACGGATGATCCGCGATCTGTGTGACCCGTCGTGGATTCAACGCGTTCCAGTGATACGCCCCCACGGGATGAATTGATAAATGATGATATACTTTGGCTGAGTGAATTTCTTAACACCGAAAACCAAAAATATTTTTCACTCTATTGCGTAAAGCCATAAATTTTTGTGAGGGTCTGTAAATTTCTTATTTATATAAATTTGCAATTCAGTTTAAGCACAGTTCCAGTATAATTCAAAATAAAAAACAATTGATTAAATTCAATAATTTTGACTTCTAAATATTTTTGAATAATTTTTATAACTTTGAAGACCTAAGAAGAATCAAATAATTTTACACATAAAAGCTTCAGAAGTCGGGAATAAGATAAAATAAGATAAGATAGACGTTAAAAGCCCCTAGGGCTATGAGTAGATCTAGGAGTAGCTATGCGAGTTAAGATAAACTAAGTTAGTTTAGTTTGCTGTGGACGCAAATGTATGAAAAACTGGCTCAGCTATGCGAGCTAAGATAAACTAAGTTAGTTTAGTTTGCGGTGGACGCACATGTATGAAAAACTGGCTCAGCTATGCGAGCTAAGATAAACTAAGTTAGTTTAGTTTGGGGTGGACACACACGTTTAAATGGGGAGAAACTGAGTCTTGTAGATACCACAATTTTTCTTGGAATCACACTAGACGCGAAGCTTCAATGGAGCCCCCATTTATCAAAACTAGCAAGCAGACTTAGTTCTGTAGCATATGCCGTAAAAAGATTAGAAGTGTAACTAGTGATGAAACAGCTAGACTAGTTTACTTTAGCTATTTCCATAGCATAATGTCGTTTGGTATTTTGCTATGGGGACACGCAGCTGACACTGAAATTATATTTGTTTTACAGAAGAGGGCCATAAGAGCAATTTATGATTTAAAGCCTAAAGAGTCGCTGCGACAAAAATTTAAGGAAATTAATATATTAACTTTGACCTCTCAATACATTTATGAAAATGTAATGTACGTACACAAAAATAAAAGTAGCTTTACAAAAATAAGTGATATTCATTCTGTAAATACTAGGAACAGACACAAGCTAGTAATACCAGTTACTCGACTCCATCGTGTTAGTAATTCATTCTTGGGGCGATGTATACGCTTTTACAACAAAATTCCAGAAAATATACAAAATTTGACCTCCTCAAAGTTCAAAAACTTTATTACACTAAGTTTGTATAAAAAGGGTTATTATAATATTAAAGAATTTATAGATGATAATAACCCCTGGAAATGATGTGATCGCTACCAAGCTATTTCTAATTTGTTGTGTTGTTAATTTGTGTAACATACATGATTGTAAGCTGTTATTTAAAAAAAAGTCCCGCTGGGTTTCTTGCTGGTTCTTCCCAGGACAGAGGTTTTTTTCGAACCAGTGGTAATTATACAAGAGTGTGATTTCAATAAGTATTATTTATAATGTATATTGAATAAAAAAGTTTCTGTTTCTGTATGAAAAACTGGCTCAGCTATGCGAGCTAAGATAAACTAAGTTAGTTTAGTTTGGGGTGGACGCACATGTATGAAAAACTGGCTCAGATAGGCGAGCTAAGATAAACTAAGTTAGTTTAGTTTGGGGTGGACGCACATGTATGAAAAACTGGCTCAGATAGGCGAGCTAAGATAAACTAAGTTAGTTTAGTTTGGGGTGGACGCACATGTATGAAAAACTGGCTCAGATAGGCGAGCTAAGATAAACTAAGTTAGTTTAAACTGGGGTGGACGCACATGTATGAAAAATCGGCTCAGCTATACGAGCTAAGATAAACTAAGTTAATTTAGTTTACGGTGGACGCACATGTATGGAAAACTGGCTCAGCTTTGCGAGCTAAAATAAACTAAGTTAGTTTAGTTTGGGGTGGACGCACATGTATGAAAAACTGGCTCAGATATGCGAGCTAAGATAAACTAAGTCAGTTTAGTTTGCGGTGGACGTTAGGCTTTATGTTCGTAGTACGAATAGGTCGGCTCGACTGGGGTCGAAAGAAACTTTACTAACAAATAGAGAACAATACCAGGGTTGATTCGGATAACCTAGATCTAGATCTACATTTTTGTGATAAATTGATAAAATCTTATTCTTCTCCGATCTTTTATTATCTTTAAAACTCAATCCTTCTGGGATTTTTTTTCACGTGGTAGAGCTATGCTGCAGTTACGTTAATAGTAACGAATGGGTCAGCTCAAAGGGGAAAATACCACGCTCTCACAGAATACCAGCGTAAAATATCAGCTAAATGCTGCTGTTTCGTATTTTGAATGTATTGAACCGGAGATCCTTTTTACTGGAAACGAGGCATTCCATCTCAGTCCTCAAGGGTGACAACGCATCTGCTTTTTGATTCTTAATTGAAGATAAATGTAGTTGTCTATGGGCACAGTATCCACTTATCATCAGGTGGACTGTGTGCTCGTTTGTCATTCTATGCTATAAAGAAACCCTAGTTTGTCATTGTCAGAGGTAGAATTTTTAATACATATAACCTATTTAAAAAAAATATCCAATTCTGTTCACAAGTGATGAAGTTTCGCTTTACTAAAAAAAAACTTCCTCCTTATTTTGACCAAGTTGAAAAAACCTTTGATATGAACCGAAGCATAACGTACATTTAGTTACGATACGTTTTATTGTTATACTAGCTGTTCCCCGCGACTTCGTCCGCGTATAATTTATTACGATTGGATTTTATGGGATTTAGTTTTTTTTCGCGGAACCTTAAATCTTTTTCTGAAATAAAAGTAGCCTAAGTTATTCTTTATAACATCAGCTATCTGCAAGTTAAAATCCCGTCAAAATCTGTTCAGCCGTTTTGGAACAAACGGACAGACAGCCATACAAATATCTTAAAAGTTGTTTTTTAGGGTTCCGTACATCAAAAGGAAAAAACGGAACCCTTATAGGATCACTTTGTTGTCCGTCTGTCTGTCTGTCTGTCTGTCAAGACCCTTTTTCTCAGGATCGCGTGGGGGTATCAAGCTGAAATTTATATCAAATATTCAAGTCTACGGTCCCTTAGAGCTGTGAAAAAATCAAACTTCTAAGCCAGCGCAATCAAAAGATACAGCCGTTTATGTCGTTAATTTTCGACATTCGCAAGGGAATCAAAACCTACAGGTTACTTTCCGTGAACTCAGAATCATCAAATTTGGTACGAAGCAACGTTTTATAGTACAGATAAAGGAAAAATTGCGAAAAGCATAAATTTTTAGTTACATAATACAATAAAAATATTTTTAATAATTTTAAACTTATATACCTACAGATTTGTTCGGAACCCTCGGTGTGCGAGTCCGATTCGCACTTTGCCGGTTTTTTTGTTATGAGTAGCGAATTTACTTTTATATGCATTTAGTAAAATGCTGTTATTTTAACATTAGAAACAGACGCTTCAATTTTATTTATTTATATAGACGAGGTGTATGCATAGAGCTTTAAAGCAATTCTTTAGAAATAGTATGAGACTTTAATGTAAATACGTCATTGTCTTATACGTGGTAGAGTCACGCTGTGGCTACATTATGGTTGTAACACAATGGATCGGCTCGTCCGGGGAAGGACCACGCTCTCACAGAATACCAGCGTAAAGTTACAGCTTAAAATTGCTATTTCGTATGGCGACTGTAAAAAAAACGGAGACACTCTTTGCTGAATACAAGGCATCCCATCTTTTTTGTAAGGTGTAAGGAATCTACATTTTAATTCCTAATCAATGATAGATGTAGATGTCTGTTCCACAACAAGCGTACTCCTTTTTAAAAGGCCGGCAACGCATCTGCAATTCCCTCCCTGGTGTTGCAGTTGTTCATGGACGGCGGTAGTCACTTACCATCAGGTGAGCCGCATGCTCGTTTGCCCCCTCTCCTAAAAAAAAAGATCACTTACCACTGGACTATTGTATCACAGACTGTGTGCTCGTTTATCACCCTTTAATATTAATAATTAATAAATTGTTTATTGCTTCTCAATACATTGTCATACATTACAGAAATTGAGGTAGCTCCAGTAAGTTAAAAAATACTTGTGTTGGAACTACCTCGCTGCGTCCCTTACCATACAGTATTGGATCACTAAATACAAGATAACAGAAAAATGCCATCAAAAACATAACTTGTAAAACAACCAAGTCTCGCAACTCTGTTCTTCTGCCGTAAAAAGTTGTGAGATCCATGTAATACCAAGTCGGTTAATTTATTCAGTCCCTACTTAAGGGTCATTCTGTCTCAAGTTATTACGTAATTATCTAACCTAACAACATCCTATAGTGACCATATCAATATTCGTTTAGTTATAGGGGGTCGAAAATGGCCTGAACTGCTTCGAGAAAAGGATGGTACGGCCGTGCCGCTTTTTTGCTCGACTTGGCGGGGGCACTGCCGTGCCTCCAGATACAATTCAAAAGTGAAAAAGAGAAAGTTGACAGTTAAAAGTGTGTGTGTGTGTGTGTGTGTGTGTGTGTATGTGTGTGTGTATGCACGCGGGTTTTACTTAGCTAGTACTGATTAAGATAAGCTCAGTTTCCTCGTATGTAAGAGCTTTTAGCCACTCTATTTAGGCTTGTTTACATGTATGGAGCAACATAGGATATATATTTAGGTTAAAATTTAATTTTTTATACCCTTATATATAAAAAAGGCCTTTACGTTGAATTTGGTTCCACGTTGGTATCAAAACTAAAAAAGGTATGGTCATTCCAGGTGTGGTTCCAGAACCGCCGGGCGAAGTGGAAGAAACGAAAGAAGAGCACCAACGTATTTCGGTCCCCTGGCTCCTTGTTGCCCTCTCACGGTCTACCGCCGTTTGGCGCGGGCGACGTCTGCAGCCCCGGTGTGTTCGCAGACCGACCCTGGTCTATGCCTTCTGGTAAGCAGATGTTGTTATCTATACGTATAAATAAAATTGAAATGTCTGTCTGTAGTGTTGATAACTGCCTTATATTGAACTGAGCTGGGTTATTTACATGATGAATAACAATTTTTGATGTGAAAACTTCTTTAGAATCGTAGTGATTTAAAACTCGATGAAAAGAAAAAGCGACTATAAAAAGAGACAAACGTATACATCTAATAGGATTTAGGCTTGCGAGAGAATGTGATAGAATATTGTATAAAATTAGTCGTGTTTACGCTATTTTACGTACAATATTATTCTTTTTATTTATTACACTAAAATTTAGGATCTACGTGCCTAAAAATAAGGATTGCAACATTTATTGGTTATAACCATCGATATATATGTACTATTTTTTTTTATAGGATAGGGTGACAAACGAGTACACAGTTCACCTGATGGTAAGTGGTAGCTGTGGCCCATAGACATCTACATCTATCCTCATTATACTAGATTGCGCATTCCGAACACACTATGTTCAACTGAACTGTACTGCAATCCAAAACAGTGTGTCATTTAGTGTGGTTTCAATCTTCTGTGGTTTCAATATACATGCAGTGTGGAGTGGCGCTAATAATACACGATTTCAAATTAAAGTTTAAACCTGAACGTAAATAACAATTCAGTAGTCAAGTAAGTAGAATTATTTGTTGTTCAAGTGAATAAATAGGTAATAATATCGTAATATTACGAAAGAAATCAGGAAAAAATATATTTCTTTGTATAAACTGACCGCGCAGGCGCAACGCGCTTATATCATCTGCGCATGCGCGACTTTACCATGTGCGAAGACATAGAGTAGTGCACATTTTTTGTTTACAAAGGCTTCTCTAGTAGGGCAACGGTGTGCTAGTTGTAACAGGGGCAAGTAGTAACAAGCATTTTTTACCTAGATAATAGAAGAATATTCATTTGAATTTCAACCTAACCTACTACTTAATACCCATTCTATCATACGAGCGCGATCAGTATCCCGCTGGACAGCGTAGAAGTCGGTGGTGTGCAAGTGCTCCGATAAGACCAGGTAATGGACTTTTTTTTCTTTATACAAAATTGATTATTGTTGATTTCAAATTGTTTAGCAGTTGTTGATTTATTCAAATACATTTAGCATTTGTTTACTTCGATTATGTTAACTGTAATTTTACACCAAATAAGGGATATTATTTTTTATAGCAGTTATTTCAGAAAACCTTGCATTGGGGTATGGTGTAACACTTTCATGGGGCAAGTTGTAACTTGTTACAACTTACCCCTTATTGATTTATTATTTGTAAGAGATTACGTGGGACATACTTAAATTTCTTCTTTTCATGTTTTTAATATGTACTTTTTTGCTCAACATAATTAATTTTATCTATTTCAGAATGAGACACTATAAAAGAAAAACTGAACGTGCTTCCCAAATCCAATATGTGTACGAATTGGCTTCTGTTGAAGTCTTGGCAAATAAAACCAGTGTACGAAAAGCTGCAAAACATTTTAATTTGTGTCATATGTCGCTATATAGATATCTGAAAAAAAAAGAAGAGTAACAAATCTCTATCAGTGGGTTATGTCAAACCCAGATTGGTTTTTAAGGAGGAAGAAGAAGCTAAAATATCTGAGTATTTGCTTACTTGCTCCAACATCTACTTTGGATTGCTTCCTTTGGAAGTCAGAAAGTTGGCATACCAGTGTGCTGTTATGATTGGAGCGAAAAATATACCTCCGTCATGGCATAAAAATGAATCAGCTGGACCTGATTGGTTCAAAAACTTTATGACAAGAAACCTAAAACTCTCTCTGAGGACGCCTGAAGCTACATCTCTGAGCCGCGCAACATCCTTTAATAAAACCAACGTTCAGGAGTTTTTTAGGAAACTTAAAGATGTTATGGATAGGTATCAATTTACATCGTCACGAATATATAATATCGATGAAACTGGAGTGACTACAGTCCACAAACCTAAGAAAATTGTGGCTCCACGAGGACAAAAACAAGTAGTACAACTATCACTTCTGCTGAAAGGGGTACCCTTGTAACTCTTGTATGTGCCATCAATGCCTCAGGAAATTCCATTCCGCCCATGTTTGTATTTCCAAGGCTCAGGTACACTGATATTTTTGTAAGACGTGGACCACCAGATTGTATTGGAGCTGGAAATTCTTCAGGGTGGATGACGGAAAAAGAATTCCTTTTATTTCTGGATCATTTTATCAAGTTTGTCAAACCATCGGAGCAAGAACCTGTCCTCCTATTAGTCGACAATAATCATTCACACGTGAACATCGCAGTGGTAAGAAAGCAAAAGAAAATCACGTTATCATGCTATCGTTTCCCTCGCATTGTTCAGATAATCTGCAGCCGTTGGATGTTGGAGTTTATGGTCCGTTCAAGAATTATTTAAACCGAACACAGACAACGTGGATGCATAACAACCCAGGGAAAACGATGACCATATATGACATTCCTGGAATCGTTAAGGATTATTTGCTATTAACAATGAATCCTTTAAATATAATGAATGGAGAGGCCATGTGCCTGTGGCTTTAGCCACAGGCATATGGCTTTAGCCACAGGCATATGGCCTCTAAATGCAAATATTTTTAAAGATTCAGATTTTGCCCCATCTTATGTTACGGATCGTCCAAATCCTGCAAGCAAAGAATCTAAGACAGATATGAACATTACTGATAATGCCTCTAGCTTGACAACGAATCTTCCTAATATAGATTCATTCGATAATTGTTCTTTAGATATAAGTGTCAGTGAAATCATAAATTCTATGGAAAATTGTGACCCATTATCTTCAAGTTTAACAAGAATTGAGGAAACTTCATTTACAAAAGCTGCACCTGAAGGTCAACCCGACTTTGAGCCGACTCCTGGGCCTTCTGGTCTTCAAAAGCAAAATGATTTTTCTCCATCTAAAATAAGGCCTTACACCAAAGCTCTACCACGAAAATTGACTAACCGCCCTCAACGCGAAAGAAAATGCTGTGTCCTTACAGACACGCCAGAGAAGAACGAGTTACAAAAGGAATATGAAAAAAAAGTTAAAGAAGAAAAATAAAACACAGGAGACTAAGAAAGGCAAGGGAAAGAGCAAAAGAACGGGGACAAAAGATAAGATAAAGATAGTTAAAAGACAAGGGATAGAAAAAGTAAAAAAGAAAGTGTTAAAATCAGATTCAGAATCTGAACCCGAAGAATGGTTTTGTTTAGCTTGAGGGGAAGCTTATGAAAATTCAAATGAGGAGTGGATACAATGCATAATGTGCAAGATGTGGGCACATTTAAAATGTGCAACAGGAGATAAGATCTCATTTGTGTGTCTCAATTGTAATTCCGATGAAGAATGAGTTCATATTTTACTTAATTTAATCAAAAGGTTGATTACTTAGAAGGTTGTTTATTTTGTTATTATAAATGGCCGTGAGCTTAAGGTTCCTTTATAGTTTAAAAAAAAGAGAACATGTTTTTGTTCATCTTTGAATATATTTCTATTAGATTAAGAATAAAACTTAAAAGTCTATGTCTGTTATAACGTGCCTAAAGATTTTAATGCTAAATACACTAAATGAATCAAAAGTCTGATTATTTAATTAGTTAAGATAATAAATAGCTGTAAGCCTAAAGTTCCTTTATAGTTTTAAAAAAGAAAGAACATGTTTCTGTTAATATTTTAATATTTTTCTAGTAGATTAAGAATAAAACTTAAAAGTCTAAGTCTGTTTTAGAGTGTCTAAAGTTTCTAATGCTAAAAATGCTAAATAAATATTTGAAAAATAGAAAACTGGTTTTCAATTCCTACTGTTACAATTTGCCCCAAGCCTGTTACAACTAGCCCCAATCACGGGGTAAGTTGTAACACTCGTCTTTTTTTTTTCAAAGCCATTTTTACAAGAATTCATCACAGGTTTGATCAAAATTTTATTTAAAATCGATAGTTGAATAGTAGCTCATTCGAAAAGTATTGCTGTATTTTCGAAATATCCAACAAGTAAGCTTCCATAGCCAAGAAGCAAAAAATTGTTACAACTAGCCCCCCGCTCCCCTACGTAGTACATATAACTCAATGGCTTATACATATAACACTTCTAGCGTGTGTGAAGAACTACACACACTTTTTTTTAATATTTGCCTGTCAGAATGGCTAAACCAATTGTAAAGAAACTTTATGAACAAATAGAGAACAATACCAGGGTTGATTCGGATAGCCTAGATCTAGATCTGCATTTTTTGCGATAAATTGATAAAATATCTTTCACGTTCTTCTCCGATCTTTGATTATCTTTAAAGCTCAATCCTCCTGGCATTGTTCTGCTGCTCTCCAGCAGTTTGTGAAGTTTCGTTACCATCGGGTCGGCTATTCCGAAGATTTCCCGGACAAACTTACAGACAGAAAGTTTTAGAAATGGTTATTAATGTCTTATTGGCACGAAAATCACCCTTTCAACTAAATATAAGGCAGTTATTTAAATATTACAGACAGAACTACTATTATTATTACTAATATTATTTTACTATTATTACTTTACGAAGTTGTCAGCGTGAAAAATATTATAAGGTGCGTGAGGGTAATATGGTCACCTTAAGCTTTGCCGCCTTATAAAACCAAAACTATGAGGAGGACAGAGACAAAAACACAAAGTCGTATACTATAACCAATATATTAAGAAAAAAATAGCAAACAAGCCTTGGCACTATATTGGGAACACCCTGAAAAGTCAACTTAAAGAAACTAACTACTACACTACCCTATAGATACTAGAATCGACTAAAATATTTACTATAATGTAGTCTGTCAAAATGGCGCCCATTAAGCAGCGCCCTCTTGACTCTTTATTATTTGATTGACTGATGAAGAGCTGTCGTATCACAGAGCCATCCATGCAAATAAGACTGTTAGTTTTGAGTTATAAGAAAGTGACCATATCAACCGGATGACCATATTACCCTCACGTACTAAATTTTGAGTAAAGAGTGTGTGAATGAAATGCATGTCCCGCATATAATAGTAAGTGTATATTTTTTGTCACAGGTCTGGGTCAACTCTCGCAGGGGGGAGTATCTATGGGCGGGTTCAGTGCGGGTGGACTGCCGCAGCTTGCAGCGGAGTTGAACCCTGCACTTCCCATTAGTTCCATGGCTTCCCAGCAGTATCAGTCGCATTACCCGCTCAACTCTTTAGGTGAGTTTTTTTTTTAATAATTTACCTCCATACTAGGATTTTCTCCTGTATCGCGGGGGCAGTTTACATATATGAATTTCACAAGGACAAATATTGAGACCCGAACAATTATTTGTAGGTCATACAAATTGAATAGGATAGCGTTGCAACTTATTGCTAAGCTACTGCGCCACGGAGCTTTCAATTCTGAAGGAGGACGATGTAATATTAATTATCATTATTATCATTGTAAAACGGTATAATAATATCCACTACCCCGACATAGTGATAGAGGGAAACTGAAAAGAAGAGATCAGCAGCACCTTCCAAAAACCAACTCAAAATTACAAAAAAAACTGCGGTTGCCAACCCGCACGCCAAACCTGGCAACTATAGAAATCAGAATCTCTCATATGAATCAATCAAGCCTTACCTATAAGGCCTGTAATCAGCAGTGACTTTAATAGGCTGTAATGGATCGATGAAGGGATCATCATTATCATCATTACAGTTCATCAGAAGTGAACTACTGAACATAAACTTCCTCCAAGTAAAATCTTAAAGCATGTTAGTAAGCCATCCCAGCAACTTCTCACATATTCTTACATGGTCGTCATTCTATCTAGTGCGAACTGCTCTCCACTCCGTTTATCGGTCTTGACAATTGATGGTTGGTTTTAGAACGAAGTTCTTTATCGGACGGTACGGGTTTGGCGGATGGGAGCTAGGCGACAATAAGTGTAAGATTTTTTCGTCACGACCCCTTGTGTCATAGTGTAGACGGCCTTAGCGGCGAACTAAGGAAGTGAGATGAAATAATATCCATCTCCCTCGCACTTTTTCTTATCTTGCCATGAAAGAAATATTATTTTATACGTGGTAGACCCATGCTGCAGCTATACTATCGTTGTAGCACGAATGGGTTGGCTCGACCGGGGAAAGAACATGCTCTCACAGAATACCAGGGTTAAATACCAGCTTAACGCTGCTGTGTTTCGTATGGTGAGTTTAGAGAACCGGAGACCCTTTTTACTGGAAATGAGTCATTTCATCTTAGTCCTCACGGGTGACAACGCATCTACATTTTGATTCGTAATCGAAGATAGATGTAGATGTCTATGGGCCACAGCAACCACCTATCATCAGGTGGACTGTGTGCTCGTTTGTCACCCTATCCTATAAAAAAATTCAAATGACGCTTCATTTTAATAGACACTAGTAATTCATTTATTTGTATTTGTTAATCACTAATATAATACTTACGTTTATCAATAATAATATACTATGCAAGGAACTTCGTTCCAATCGAGTGTTCCACGACACTCACGCAATTTTTCCTAATTATAGGGCTCTCCCATTGCAACTGGCTTACTGAAGCTATGTCAGCTACTTTAATTCCACTCTATCTTTTTCCATTACTTACTTATTATAAGCCAGTGCTTGACCACAATCCCACCCAGTGGTAAGTGGTGATGAAGCCCTGGATGGTAAGTGCTGTCTTAGCGTAACAAAGGCCTATACACTCAGGCGTAAGATTGCAGATTATCCCACTCCTTTTCCCACTTTGGCTGCACACATCACGAAAAATGAAGCAAACCGTACGTCGTGTTTACGTGGTAGAGCCACGCTGCAGCTATATTATGGTTGTAGCATGAATGGTTTGGTTCAAATAGGGTAGGACCACGCTCTCACAGAATACCAGCGTAAAATAGCAGATTAACACTGCTGTGTTCCGTATGGTGATTATAGGGAACCGGAGACACATTTTACTGAAAACTAGGTATGGAATGACTTAGTCCTCAAGGGTGACAACGCAACTTCATCTTGATTATGATTTCTTATATTTACGCGAACACTACATATTGAATATAACTACTTTTACGGAAGTTAATTAAACGCGATAAAATGCGTAAATGTAATTATATTCAATGCATTTTGATATTTAATCGAGAGTAAATGTGAATTGACGAGGTTCGCCACCCGTCACGTACTGTCCCCCGGAGGGGCGAAAAGTGGATTGCGGAAGCCCGTCTGGCTACATTGAATGTATGTGGAGGAATGAATGATAAGATGGATGAAGTATGCGATATGATGCATGATAGAGGAATAGACGTGTTATGTGTAAATGAGACGAAACGGAAGGGAAAGGATGCCACTACACATGGCATGTATACCGCGTACTGGTCTGGTGTAGACGAGACCGAGCGGGCATGCCAGGGAGTCGGTATCATTCTTTCAGAAAGAATGGGCCATTGTGTGAAAGAGTATGAATGTGTAAGCCCGAGACTGCTATGGATACGAATAAAAGTGGGCTTAAAGAAGTTGTTTGTTTTAGGGGTCTACGCCCCAGACATGTCTAAGCCCACTTATATCCGAGAGCAGTTTTGGGAGTTGGTAAGGATGGTGCTAATGAAATGCAAGGTTAATGAAAATATTGTGATATTAGGCGATTTTAATGGAAGGGTTGGGGTGAGGAGGCTTGGTTATGAAAGGATATTGGGAACGTTTGGTGATGAAAGTATAAATGAGAATGGTGAAAGCCTTCTCGCCGTATGCGTGGAAAAGAATCTTTTTGTGACGAACACTTTCTTTCGTCATAAGAATATTCACACGTATACATGGGAAAGAGGTGATGATAGAAGTATGATAGATTTCATAATTGTTGATGAAAGAATGAGGAGCGCGGTGGTAGATCCAAGGGTTTACCGGGGCTCTAACGTAGGGACAGATCATTACTTGGTCTTATGCCGAATTAATGGTCTATTCAAGCGTTGACGGCATCGGACATCTGTGTCTACCACTGCGTTACAGCGTATAAGAACAGAGAGTTTATAAGATGAAGGTGTGAGAGAGAAGTTCAAATATAGATTGAGAGAAAATATAAGTGGTATGGCTGAATTGTGTATGAATGATTTAGACTTGGAGACTGTGTGGTATAATGTCAAGAAAGGTTTAGTGGATGCAGCTACCGAAGTATGTGGTGTAAGTAAGAGAACGAATGAAAGGAAAATTAATACGTTATGGTGGGATGATGAGTTACGGATGGAAGTTGGAGCAAAGAAGAAAGCATGGCTAGATTTACGCTAGTAAATCTAGCCATGCAACCAAGGCTGGTAATTCTAGCAGTATGAATGATGATATTGAAAGGAAAAATGCAGTCTTTAGACACCTAAATAAGAGAGTAAAAGAAGTAGTTGAAAGGAAAAAGTAAGAAAGAACGGATAAGAATGATAGAAGAATATCGGATAACTTCCAGGCAAACATTAAAATGTTCTGGAAGCTCATAAGAACTACCAGGGGACATTCAAAACAGCCTAGAATGAATGCTATATGAGACCAGAATGGCTGTATTCTGAATGACGAAGTTTTAAGTTTAAGGAGATGGAAGGAATACTTTGAAAGCGTGTTTATAAGTGATGAGACGTTTGAATTAAATGAAATAGAAATTCCGGAAGAAGAGGAAATAGATAGAGATATAAATATAGATGAAATAATGAAAGCAATGAAAAGTATGAAAGCAGGTAAGGCAGCCGGTTATGATAGAGTATCTCTCGAAATGCTAAGGGCTGGAGAAGGAGTGGTGGCAGACCTGCTGTACACCTTGTTTAATTTATGTTGGGAACTTAAGCGGGTACCGGGAGACTGGTGCAAAGCCGTGATAGTCCCAATATATAAGGGAAAAGGATCACAGCAGGACTTTAAAAACTACCGTGGTATCAGCCTTCTTAGCATTGTGGGAAAACTGTATGCTAAGGTACTAATTGAAAGAGTTATGAAAGAAACTGTTATGGCAAACACTGAACTCATTTGGGTTGAGCGCTGGCTTGATACAGGCATTGAAGTCTCTATATAGGGACTCTAGTGCTTGTGTCAGGATCAACGGGGCCTACTCGGACTGGTTTGGCATCCATAAAGGTGTCAAACAGGGCTGTGTGGCTTCCCCGTGGCCGTTTAACCTATTTATGGACAGTTGTTTGGAAAATTTGAAAGCAGAAGAATGCGGGTTAAGAATGGGTGAGTTAACCGTTAAATGCCTTTTGTACGCCGATGATCAAGTCATACTTGCGTCATTGGCAGCCGAGTTGCAAATGATGGTTACATTACTGAACAGGACATTAAAAGAAAAGGGAATGAAAGTGAACGCAAGTAAGAAGAAAGTTATGGTTTTTGAAAGAGAAGAAAGTAAAACGATATGTGAAATAAGAATAGAAGGGGAGTTGGTAGAGCAAGTAGATGACTTTGTGTATTTGGGAAGTGTGTTTAGCAGGGATGGTAGATATGATAAGGATATAGAACGACGAGTAAAAGCAGGAAATAGAGTGAATGGGGCTCTACACTCTATTGTGAAAAGTCAGAATGTGTCCAAAAAGGCACGTATGGCAATTCACAATGCTGTGTTAGTGCCTACTTTAATGTATGGTAGTGAAAGTTGGGTGTGGCAGAAGAAGCACGAGAGTAGAATAAATGCTGTAGAAATGCGGTCATTACGTAGTATGCTAGGGCTGAATCTGAATGACAGGGTGAGAAATAGTGTGATAAGAGAAATGTGTGGTTTGCAAGATGATGTTGTGACTAGGATTAAGAAAGGAATGCTTCGGTGGTTTGGTCATGTAGAAAGAATGAATGAGGAAAGAGTGACAAAGCAAATTTATGTTGCAGAGGTGAATGGCAGAGTCGGGAAGGGTCGCCCTAGGCGAAAGTTTATCGACCAAATTGGCGATATATTGAAAATGGGCCAAATTAAGAGTACCTTTAACCGACGAGCGTGTATGTGTAGGTATATGGATGTGGAGGAAGCGAGAGAGGTGTGTCAGGATCGTGCCAAATGGAATTCCATAGTCTCTGC
The DNA here is from genome assembly GCA_033319125.1 of Parnassius glacialis. NCBI lineage: Eukaryota > Metazoa > Arthropoda > Insecta > Lepidoptera > Papilionidae > Parnassius > Parnassius glacialis. The sequence continues at coordinate 877,858 of JAVANC010000023.1, read as the reverse complement.
CTACCCCTCTGGGTGACAGGCGTGAGTGTTTATGTATTATGTATGTAAATGTCTATGGGCGATATCCTCCACTTACCATCAGGTGGATTGTGCGCTCGTTTATCACCCTTATTCTATAAAAATAAAACCGTTTGGTTGAATGCGTGGAATATCGACAACAAAGAGGTGAAGACCCGCCCTCACTGATTCTTTCACTTCTAAAACTCCAAGTATAGCCCTATATAGCCCTCTCTGTAGCTCGTTAAGCATCCGCATACATCCAGCAACATACAGCTATATTATGGTTGTAACACAAATGGGTCGGCTCGACCGGGTAAGAACCACGCTCTCACAGAATACTAAAATTTTAGAGTAAATAAATCAATAGAATATTTCCATTTGAGTGAAATTGCTTGTTATTACTATTAGATAATGTCATTTTTTTGAACAAAAATAATTGATTTACTTTCAAGGTGGTACGTAAAATAGACGCTAGGTGGCCTAAGCACGACTAACTTAATATAATATTCTTACTCATTCTCTCGAAGGTTATTTACTAATTTACTATTGTTAAAGTGCGGCCGACGAGAGAATGCAATCCTTACAGGTCGTGATCGAACGGACGACATAACTTTGAAGTGCCGTTGAATTTAAGATGTAAAAAAATATTTATTTGCCATACTAACGGATAAATATCTTTAAAAATATATCATTATGTCAACTTTAAATATATGTTATATTTCAGCGCCAAATTTAATGTTAAATAAATAGGAAACCAATTTTTTTAAAACCATGCTACGCTATTAGAAGGATAGATCAATTGTTTATTTTTGTAGTGATGTGCCAAAAATAGCAGATAAAAGTTACGTTATTTGTCGTTACATTTAATTTACAATACATTATACATACGTTACATACAATATACAATTATGCGTTTTTCTTTCGAGTAATTTGATAATAAAGGAATATAGTAATAAAGGTAATAATATTATAAAAAAACACCCAAACCAAACGCACCAAGGCAATTGGCGTAATATGAGTAACTATTTTAATAATTATTAGAAAAAAAGTCAAAGTTAAAGTTTGTATTGTCTATTTAGGGTAAAAAATGGTAACCCCATATAATGTGTTGGGCCGCGATTTTATGACACTGAAACAGCCGTCTGCTGTTGTTTCGTGCGCATAGAAAACGTTCTCCTGTGTTTCTTGTCCTGTTTTTTCTTGTGACCTGACTTTCCTTTAATTGACTGTTCCTACTTATTATACTGACGCGCTAAATGGGACTTTGTTCTAGATGTACCTTTTTTTGGTACATAATAATGTGAAAACGTTGAATAGTGAAACCCATGAGCTAATCAAGTTTCAAGATTACTTTGAGCGTGATAAGCAAAATGGTGGATCCTTGATACCTATCGAACGGGTACAAGATCGCGTTTCGCAAGGGCTTGGAGATAGCAAACGTATAATAACAAATATTAATAAAGAGAAGTTCGGGTGAACTTTCATGGAAGAAAATATTTTTCGAACTCCAAAGAAGAAATGCAGAACAAAATCCGTGACAAATACCTTTGACGCCGATGCAATAAGGAATCATATATATGGTGATTATTCGAAAAATTAATACATTAACAGGACCAAGCTTTTGGTATCTTTGAAAGCAGCTGATTTGCTTAAGGGAGGTAAAATTAATTTATTCAAAATTTTAAAAGAGATTTGTTTTCAATATTAAAAAACAGACAAAAGAAAAATTCCTTTATAACGTATGATATAATTTAAAACGAATAAAATTTTTAAGAGAAGCAAAAAATCGATAACTGGGGTAGCGTTGGATTCATTGACGAGACATAACTAAACGCCAATCACAATCTTTTCCGTTCTTGGACAGATGACAAATAAGCGTTTACGTCACAAATACCAGTAGGTAAAGGGGTTATAATATGCCACGTCGGTTCAGCAAAATACGGTTTCGTAGAGAACAAAACCACTACTGACTACCACAAAGTAATAAATGCCCTCATATTTAAAGAGTGGTTCCAGTACATGCTATTGCCCGGCTTGCCAGAGCCTTCATTAATATTTGGATAACGCCTCTTATTATACGGTGCAAGTACAGAAACTACCTATTCAAGCTAATAGAAAAGAAGAATTGATGGCTTGGATACAAACAAACGGCATTGATGCAAGTATTCAAACGGTAAAAGCAGAACATATCAAATTAGTTAAAGACAACAATCCTATGAAAGTGCGTTATGAAATAGATGAATTACCACTGGAATACGGTCTTATCATTGCCAGTACAATGCGATTGAGCTAATCTGGGCTAAAATAAAAGGTTGCGTAGCCCACCACAACACTTCTCTACCATTCGGCACAAAAAGATAGTGAGCTTATTATAAGAAGCCTGCGAAAAAAGTCATAAAAGATGACTGGGCGAAGGTCGTCGAAAACACGAAAAATCTTATTTTTGGAAAATTTGACAGACATATCAAAATTTATACTGTCATTGATAATAATATAATTGTACATGTAGCCGTGTAGTGGCGGTCAAGAATATCCACTACCCCATATCCTCCCGTGGGTGTCGTAAAAGGCGACAAAGGGAAACAGGCGGGAGATGGGCAGCAGCATCTTCCTGATAATAGCCAAAGTTACAATAAAAAAACTGCGGTTGCCAACCCGCTCGCCAAGCGTGGCAACTATGGCAAATACCCCCCCCCCCCCCCCAATGACGAGAGTAACAAAGAGACGGCCCCCAGTCCCCGGCGGCCCCGCTATTCCTGGCTACGGTGGCGACCATGGTAACGGCTGGGCAGGGGGTGCTAAGAATCTCCGGTGGAGGTTCGGTTGCCACCTGCGACGACTCGACCTGGCAACGTACAACGCACGCACCCTGAGGACTGACGAGAAGATCGTGGAGCTGGAAGAAGAGATAGACAAGTTGCGCTGGCATATTATAGGATTATCCGAAGTCCGAAGAGAGGGGGAGGACACGGTAATCCTCGAATCCGGCAACTTGCTCTATCACCGGGAGGGCGACCATCTGTCCCAAGGAGGTGTCGGATTTATCGTCCACAAGTCTATCGTTAACAACGTTGTAAAGATCGGGAGTGTGTCGACGAGGGTTGCGTACCTTATACTCAGAATCACCAAACGGTATTCGCTGAAGGTCATACAGGTTTACGCACCAACTTCGGCACACCCCGATGAGGAGGTGGAGGAAATGTATGAGGATATCTCTAGAGCCATGCATTCCTCCAAAACCCAATATACGGTGTTAATGGGAGACTTCAATGCAAAACTAGGCACAAGAGAGAACGGTGAGCTGAAAGTAGGGAAATTTGGAATAGGGCAACGGAACCCAAGGGGCCAGCAGCTGGCCGACTTCATGGAGAAAGAGGGACTCTTTATGATGAACTCTTTCTTCAAGAAGCGGCCCAACAGGAAGTGGACCTGGTCGAGCCCCGACGGTTCGACAAAAAATGAGATTGACTTCATTATGACGACCAAACGACAACTGTTCAGTGATGTCTCAGTGATCGCGAGGGTGAAAACCGGCAGCGATCACCGAATGGTAAGAGGCACACTGAACCTAAATGTTAAGTTGGAGAGGTCTCGTCTGATAAAGTCAACGCTCCGTCCCCCTCATGCTCTAATCCAAAGTCCCGAAACCTTTCAGCTCGAGTTACAAAACCGTTTTCAGTGCCTAGAAGACTGCAATGAAGTGGACGATATGAATGACAAGCTCGTGGAAACTGTCCATGCGGTTGGAGCTAAGTTCTGCAAGACCCGCCGCAGAAGAACACAAAAACTCTCCGATCACACTCTTAATCTCATGGCTGTTAGACGGGAGATGAGGCTGCATTCTTCAACAGATTTGACAGCATACAGGCAACTGAACAGACAGATCTCCAAATGCATGCGGCAAGACTTACGCAACTTCAATACAGCTCGTATTGAAGAAGCGATCGAGCGGAACCAAGGCTCCAAAGTCTTTGCCAGAGATCTGTCTGCCAGAAAGTGCCAACTGTCAAAGCTGAAGACCGAATGTGGTAGCATCGTTTCCGGGGCACCTGAGATTTTGAGTGAGATTGAGAGGTTCTATGGGCAGCTGTACACGTCATCGTTGGAGCCACACACAAGTGTGAGTAACGATCCAAGAGCGAGTCTTATTCGACACTATTCCGAAGATATCCCGGACGTCAGTCTGAGCGAGATTAGAATGGCTCTCCAGCACCTTAAAAATGGCAAGGCCCCAGGCAAGGATGGAATTACAGCGGAGCTTCTGAAAGCGGGTGGAAGACCGGTACTTGAAGTCCTTCAGAAGCTCTTTAATTCCGTCTTCCATGGTGGCATTACACCGGAGGCGTGGAGCAGAAGTGCGGTGGTCTTGTTCTTCAAGAAAGGTGACAATGCTCTCTTGAAGAACTACAGACCGATTTCCCTTCTGAGCCGCGTCTACGTGCTGTTTTCGAGAGTCATTAGGAATCGTCTCGCGCGCAGACTTGACGACTTCCAGCCTCCCGAACAAGCCGGTTTCCGAAAGGGCTTTAGCACCATAGACCACATACATACCCTACGGCAAATTGTACAGAAGTCCGAAGAGTACAATTTGCCACTATGTCTGGCGTATGTGGACTATGAGAAAGCCTTTGATTCCGTCGAAATTTGGGCGGTGCTGCAGTCCCTTCAGCGGTGCCAAGTTGACTGTCGGTATATCGAAGTGCTGAAGTGTTTGTACAATAGAGCTACGATGGCTATCCGAGTACAGAACCAGAGTACGAAACCTATCCAATTGCAGAGAGGTGTAAGACAGGGTGACGTTATATCCCCGAAACTCTTCACCGCTGCATTGGAAGACGTTTTCAAGCTTCTGGACTGGAAAGGATACGAAATTAACATCAATGGCGAGTACATCACTCACCTTCGATTTGCCGACGATATAGTCCTCATGGCAGAATCGCTGGAGGAACTAAGCACTATGCTCAATGACCTCAATAGTGTCTCCCAACGGATAGGTCTTAAGATGAACATGGACAAAACAAAGATTATGTTTAATGTCCATGTCACACCTATGCCGGTAGTTGTTGGGAGCACTAAGCTCAAAGTTGTTGACGAGTATGTTTACCTGGGACAAATAGTCCGACTAGGTAAGTCCAACTTCGACCGAGAGGTCAATCGACGGATTCAACTCGGCTGGGCAGCGTTCGGGAAGCTACGACACATCTTCTCGTTAGAAATACCTCAAAACCTTAAAACAAAATTGTACAACCAGTGCGTGTTGCCAGTGATGACTTACGGAACTGAGACGTGGTCCTTCACTGCTGGCCGTATGAGGAAGCTCAAGGTCGCTCAGCGAGCTATGGAGAGGGCTATGCTCGGAGTTTCTCTGCGTGATAAACTTAGGAATGAGGATATCCGCAGTAGAACCAGAGTAACCGACATAGCCCAACGGATTAGTAAGCTGAAGTGGCAGTGGGCCGGCCATATAGCTCGAAGAACCGACAACCGATGGGGAATAAAGGTTCTCGAGTGGCAGCCTCGTACCGGTAGGCGAAGTGTAGGGCGTCCCCCCACAAGATGGAGTGACGACCTGGTAAGACATGCAGGAAGTCGATGGATGCAGGTGGCTCGGGACCGTGCTTTGTGGCATTCCTTGGGGGAGGCCTATGTTCAGCAGTGGACTTGTGAAGGGCTGTAATGATGACGACATGTAGTTGCAGATGATGACGAATACAGCACCTCCTCAAGCGAATTAGAATCGAATTAAATTTGTTTGATTGCCAGTCGCAACTCCTTTTCAAGATATTGTTATATATTTTTAGTAAATAATATTATTATCGCATTTTTATTTTCTTTATTACTTTACTTATGTATATTCAGAAATTAGAATCCAGGCAAATAAGTAGACAATGAAACTTAGGTTAATTTTTCATTGGGTCAGTTAAAAAGTAAATGATAGTGTTAATTCTTTCCCATTCCCGGACGTTCTTTTTGCGAACTAGTGGTAAAAGTAAAAAATTACTTTCAATAAGTATTATGTAATATAATCTATATAGAATAAAAATGATTCTCATTATCATGAGCAACTGACAAACATCAAGATTGCATTATTTAATTGGTCGCATATATATATATATATATATATATATATATATATATATATATATATATATATATATATATATATATATATATATATACATGTTTTATCGTGTTTCAAATCACAATGTTTCTAAAGAAATTTTCACTTCAAATTGTTTAATGTGGTTAAACATGTGACTTTTCAGGCGAATCCATGATGTCATACTGCGGTGGGTCCGGCGCGTTGGACGGCTCGCCCGCTTCGCCGCACGCTCACTGCAATACTGCTTCGCCCACTGCATCCGGTTAGTATACACACACACACACACACACACACACACACACACACTATCGTACACACATACACATGATCTTGCACACATGTACACAATCGTACACATACGCATGCACACGTGCATATGCACACATATACGTACACACGTACATATACGCACACATGTACATATACGTGTACATCAAAGCACATGCCAACATTTATACACAATCCCACATAATATCTATGTACACATGATCGCTTATGAGTGCCTCTTTGATCTAGTGGTTGTAAACGAGAATGATGATCTTGAGGACCCGGGTTCGAAATCCGGGTGGGGTCAAATCAGTTATTGGGTTTTTATGATACGAAATTCTCAGTAGCAGCCCAGAGTCAGGAAGTTGACGGTGTTACATCTCGTGCCTCGGTAAGCATGCAAAGTCGTTGGTTCTGAATTTGATCTCTCTACGGTACTTTCCGTAGCACGGGGTTGGAACACCGCCAACTTCCTGACTGTGAGTAAACCATATCACACGGCACGGTTGTCTGCAGGCGGCGGGGGTGCGGGCGGCGGCGGGGGCGGTGGTGGCGGCGAGGGCTGCGAGGAGGAGGCGTGGCGCGGGCACAGCATCGCCGCGCTGCGCCGCCGCGCCTCCGAGCTGTCGGCCGCCATCCCGCCCTACCTGCAGCTCAACTACGACCACGCGCACAGCCCCGTCTACTGACCGCCTCCTCTCGCCACACGCATCATGCACCACCATCACAACTAAACCAATTAACGCTGAATCTTACGATCACCAGTCGCTAGTTGGGACTTCAGCCATCACAAATAAATCAGTGAGGGCTAAATTTTACACTCACCAGATGATGCTAGTTCAGACTTAGGTGAACTTATTTGTTACGCAAGCCCACAGTGTCATCTTCATTGAAAAAAATTCGGTTTCTAGTGTATATACATTTCATGTGTCAAAACAATGCCTCGGCGCTTTTACACATTTTTTACTTTCTTTTAAAATTTTGTAATTGTAGTTGCCATTTTGTTTTTCCAATTCTAATTTATTTATTTTTTAATATATTTAACTAATATTTCAGAAAAAAACATTATCCTCTACACTTTTTCAACAAGTTATTGCCTATTATATGCCATTCCCTAGCTACGAAATTTGTCAGCTATTTCAACTATCTCATAAATGACGCTACCCTGATGGCAAAAAAGCCGTGGATACTCTCATTGCATTCATCAAACGCCATGTGGCCCACCATCACAATCACCCAATTTCGGCAATCACATCACACACGGTACGAAACGGGGTAACAGATCCTCTTACGCCGACATCACACGTCATAAGTCGATATTATAACTAATTTGCGAGGTCAACTATCGATAACGTAACTATCAATAGACACCATTACTATACAATTTTACATTACATAGTAGAAACTTGGTTTTGGAAATTAAATTCTCTTTAGGTTACCAAAACGGTTAACAGTTTCATCGTACTTATCACAATTAATGATAACAAATAGATAGAAAAAATCTTAATATAATAACCAGGCATGAATACGCGGTAGTTCAAACACTCGTCTCATAAAACCCTATGAACTAAATTGAGTTGTCGAATCTATTTAATAGTTGTCAACCCTAATCAATGAGAGAATACTGCAACCATACTTATACACATATACTTTCTATTATATAGAATTACTGACTATCATTTTCAAAAGCTTCAAAACATTACAAAGCCTAGAATCTGTGATGTGCGTTTTAATAAAGTTTCTGTATCTACGAGACAAAATACATACATATAATCCATATAAGCACACCTCTTTCCCGTAGGGGTAGGCAGAGACCACTTCTTTCCACTTGCTACGATCCTTACATACTTGTTTCGCTTCGTCCACTTTCATTATTCCCTTCATACATGCTTTACGGTTTAGGGTACTCTTGACCTGGCCTTTTTTCAAGACGTCCCTATACATAATGTCGCATAATTTTGAAAATCAGCAAAATTTTAAATTGATCGCCATAACCTTGACACAGGTTACACGAAGTATGGTAACCATGATAAAACTGCAGTCCCCGGACTTTATTATAATAAATTATAGTATAAATATTGAGCTGTATTCAAAGAAATACGTGTATACGCATTCGTACAATAATAATTTTAGTGATAGTTCGTAATCGTAAGCTATTTATTTTTAAGAATCTAATATTTAATATTATAGATTAGATGTAAACTTCGATGTAATGGCGCTATTTTGTGGTTTGAGGTTATGGTCCCTTAGGTAAAAAATATGAAACATTCCAAACTTGTCTATTAGAATAAAATGATGTTCTAAGAGGAACTCCAACAAAAGTGTAAATTATGTATGTTTTATATTTAAAAAAAATGTATTAAATTCATACATCTGAATAAAATTCTTGGAGTAACACATGTTTTGTATTAAGAGAAGTAAATTGTATAATTTATAATTGCGATAGTTGACACTTGATGAAACTTGAGCTTCATTTCTGTGATTTGGATACACACTTGAACTTCTTTCACAATATTTATTTAGCTGACTAATTTACCAACAATAACCACCATGGGTTTCACCTCATACGTCACGTCTCAGGTTATTCTCATGTGCCTGTCATGCCGTGGCGCGAAACTGTTGTTATAGTTAGTAAATTAATAATTTAAATAAATATTACGAAACAAGTACAAGTGCGTATCCAAATCACAAATAGAAATAAATTGATTTATACCAAAATTGCATCTACATGAAAAAACAAATTTAGATAATAATATAATTTTTCATTATTTCAAACCCAAGTTTTTAACTAACACTGTTTTATATTTTTATTTGTGGTCTGAAGGCTGAATCATTTTTATATTGAATAAAAATTATTATTGTTCCAACGTAATAAAATGAAATGCTAAAAACTTTCTTCATTTAGTTTTCAATATAAATCCTCCTATAGTAAAACGGATGGCATTCTTTAATCAGCAAAAAAAAAAGAAGGCACGAAAAAAATTTTCCGGACTCTAATTTTCAAAACTCTGTTTAATTCCATATGTAAGACTTTAAGTATTAATATTTAATATATTTTTATTGGTGTTTTCAAAAAATATTCGCAAACAATTATTTAATGGAATTTTTGTTAATTTGCTATAATTTGGATCACCTGCGTCTATAGTTCAAAAGAAAAGTATTGTCTACATGTATCTATAAATTATTGCAAGTCAAGTTATAATGCCAACATACTAATTAAATAATAAATTTGATATCAGTAGTTACAGAATTAATTAAATTAAAGGAGTTTTTGTATGATTTTGATGATTTAAAAGTTAATATAATCCAGCGTTACTATGCGGAAATCCATTATATAAAAGCTTTTAGAAAAATTTACTTCGCAAATATCCGCGTTTAAAATAAAATGATGTATCTTACCTAGTATGAAGAGCACCTCCCGCCCTCCCTCAATAGCGTGCACTATCCCCGTCACCACTAATCCCAGCACCGCTACTCCCAACACCACTACACTAGGCAAGACACACCACCGCTAAGCACTTAGCGGTTAGCCACCGTAGAGTCTATATCACTAGAGGCGAAACACGTGTCGTATTGTCGTCAGTGGTGTGTCTTGCCTAGTGTAGTGGTGTTGGGAGTAGTGGTGCTGGGATTAGTGGTGACGGGGATAGTGCACGCTATTGAGGGAGAGTGTGAGGTGCTCTTCATACTAGGTAAGACACATCATTTTATTTTATAACGCGGATATTTGCGAAGTAAATTTTTCTAAAAGCTTTGATTTAAAAGTGTCAAGATCTTTTCTTTGCCAATCATAATTATTTGATGAAAATCCCCTTTGTAAAATTCTTAAGGTTGTTTTCTTTGGATGGTACATAATTATGTTAACGACAAACTTCGTTATAACAACTTCTAACGGTTTTTTATTACCACACAGTCATGTTCTCGAATAATTGCGACGTAATTACTACTTACGGTTCTTTCTTTAGATATACAAAATAATTTTAACGAAAAGTTTCATTGTGACTAATATTTACGGTTCTTTTCTTTGGATATACAAAATTATGTTGACGCAAAGTTTCATTGTGATTAGTACTTACAGTTCTTTTCTTTGGATATACAAAATTATGTTGAGGTAAAGTTTCATTGTGACTAGTACTTACGGTTCTTTTCATTGGATGGCACATAATCATGCTGACGAGGCCAATGATTTCCACTCTATTCCTTTTTTGACTCAAAAATATAAAAGTAATAGTTAAAAATGAAGAAATCTGAACATAGAAATGCTTGTCTGAACACTAATAATGAAATTAAATGAATAGGTCATTCTTGAATAGAATTCTGTACAGAATCGTATACGATCGTGTTATAATCCAAAGTACCATGTTTGTGGGTTGAGAAATGTTGATGAAACGATATAATGCACAAATGTACGTTATTTTATTTTGTATTCTTGGGAAACTTGCGGCCACTGCGTTTATAATTATTGTAATATTAGTTAAAAGTGGTTGATAGTTCCTATTTGTTTCTGGGTTCCGGGGAATATTTTCAATTATTTGTATCTTACATACAACTCCTTCATTTTGTGAGAAAAAATTCTAAATGTATGACAAAATAATTATTTTCTATTTTTATTATTTATATGAATGTATTTGATGTATGTGTATAATAAAAAGTCACACATTATTATCTCTTATTTTCCCTATGTTTGTACAACTGGCCGAGAAATTTCATTATGAAATTAAGTAGAGCCCTTGTGTGTACGATCTCGCAATTGTTTGTGTGTAAATAAATTATTAAATAAATTATGTAAAGCTCCATACTCCTTGGAATGTAAAGTAATCAACCTCGGAACCTAAATCATAATATAATCTCATTAAAATAGTGCATTAAGAATTAACATACAATGAAAGACCAAAGCTATGTTTTATTTTAATTGCGGCTTGTATTGTCATTTAAATGAGATTATTGAATTTGTAATAGTTGTGTTTTGCCCTTTCTTTGATTTGTATGTATGTATATTCTTTTTTGCTTTAATTGTGGTTTTGAGAAATTAACTCAACCTTGTTGTTTAGACCAAATGAGTAAATACAAAATTAAATTTACTGATTATTCCATTTATATCAGTAACGATGTACGAGTAGCTATCAATAATATTGTTTGTATCTATACGAAGAGCGGTCGCTTTATATTCAATATTTATAACTATTTAGGTTTTCTAAACCTTTAAGCCACAATTGTATACTGAGTAATGGACTGAGTGAGGGCTAGAGCCGAACTGAGCTACTGTTCGACGCTCGCCCTGTGCTTGTATAGTCCACGTGTAGCTAGTGTATACATTAATTTAGACTCTAAGTATTAATATATACATACATTAAAATAGACAATGTTCACATTGCGTTTCATTTGTATATATCCTAATCCCTACGTTACTATCAGCCTTTTAAGTAAGCGTTTTTGATACCGCCACATGTTTAACCTATACTGGCGCTGACGACGGGGAAGAAATAACAATATTTAATTATTTATTTATAAAGACACACAAACATAGTAGATTAGAAAAATAATACATTTTTAGATATTATACAAATAATAGGGGACACGGCAATTGTGAATGTACAATAATTAAAAACAAAAAGTAAAAGAAACATAAAAACATTTAAAATAACAATAAAGAAGATAGGTCGAAGGTGTGACCCTTGTGATACTCCAGATGTGGGTATAAATTTATCTGATTGATAGCCATTAACAATTATATATTGATCTCTGTTAGTTATCTATAGCTTAAGCAAACTATAAGAGGTCAATTTACAACAAACTATTTTAATTTAGTACTAAATAAACTATGGTTAACTTTATCGAACGCTTTTGAAAAGCCTGCATAAATTGAAATATTTTCATATTCATATATTATGATACACATTACAGTTTTTTGGTAGTCACTGTGTTCTTTATGTGAAACTTTCAGATAGGACAGGATGTTTTTGCATATTGTATAGAAGGAGGCCAACAAAATAATATCACCACCGCTTAAATAATTTCTCACTAAAACACTTTGTAATAATAAATTAATAATCTGTACAGTCGATAAATCAACATAATAAATTCCACTTGGTTAGTATCATTGCGTACATTGGCTTTACTCAATCCATTACAACCTATATTAGTCCACTGCTGAATTTTGGCCTTCCCCATAGACCCTCATAGGGAAGATTTTGCAATAGCTGACGCGCTTGGCAGGCGGGTTGCCAACCGCAGATTAGTATTATTTTGAGGTAACAGGAAGAAGCTGCTGCCCATGTCCTGTTTCAGTTTCCTTCTCTCGCCTCTGCCGACAACCACGGGACGATATGGGGTAATGAATATTCTTACACCGCCAATACACATCTATGCTTCAATGCTTCAATGTCTGTTTTCAGGAGCCAAGTCCATCTTGGAGAATAAATCAAGATACGACAATGCTTTGTGAAAATTTAAATTGGTGCCTTAAAAAAAGTTCATATCTGATAAAGAATCGCCCATAGTGCTTAAAATATAATGTGCGCACTGTGAATGAAGAACGATAGAGTATATAAAGACTTTTTAATCTTCTTAAGGTGGTAGAGACACGCTGCAGCTAATAGGTCGGGGAAAAAGTTTCTTCGTATTTTGTTTGTATAAAAGTGAAGAAAACTATCTTTGGTGGTACTGTTTGTATCTGGCTGGTATTAATATCAATACGAATAGGAAATTAATAAAAAGAAAAATAAAAACTAAAAAACACTTTCCCGCCATTTTTCTACAGCATTTTTGCGCATGGGACATATATACCTTATTTTTGTTGCTTTTATAGCTAGAAATAAGAATAGAGACAAAAATAGTTCTGTTTTTGATTTTGTGTAAAAGATTGCAAAAAAGCAAATAAATAAAAATACATAAAATTTGTACATAGAAATGTTTTATTAAAAGACTGGCTGTTCCCCGCGACTTCGCCCGCGCGTTATTTGGGGTTTTCATTTTTTTGTGCGGAACCCTAATTCCTTTTCTAAAATAAAAGTAGCCTAAGTTACTCCTTGTAAAATAAGCTATCTGCCCGTGAAAATCCTGTCAAAATCGGTCCAGCCGTTTCAGAGATTAGCCGGAACAAACAGACAGACGGACAGACAGACAAAAACTTTAAAAATTGTATTTTTGTTATTAGTACCGTATATACTTTCATATGCATTTAGTAAAAAGCTGTAATTTTAACATTACAAACAGACACTTCAATTTTATTTATTTGTATAAATAACGAACGTCCATTTATGATTTATTGCTCTTAAAATACAGTTCAAATGTTTAAAAATGAACTAATTTGCTTTTCCTGTTATGTTTAGCAGATGTTCCTCTTATTAACCCCTAAATATAATCCCCCACCATGCTTTCGGTGTACTTGTAACGTGTAAAATTTTTATATTTTGTAAATTATAAAAAAATTATCACTAAAATATTGGCGCGCCGTCGTTTTCATGTTTTGCCCGATCGGTGTGTACGCGGGCGAAGGGCGAGGGGTAGGAGACAAGCACACTGCTAAACGAGAATCGAGAATCGGGCATGAGAACGTCATAGTCAGAGGTATATAATGTACTCTGTGGTCAGAGGTCATAGCTGCAAGCGACACCGACGTGTCACGTCGTCGTCGTTGTTTTATTTTATCCGCAGATCTTTAACACAGCCTTGTGTACTTATAGTAACTTCTTCTAAATATTTTACTGTAAAAAATATAAATCTTAACCGTTTTTAAGGTGATTCCCGTACTGGGTAAGTTGTGCAAATTTTTTTTTTATCTTTTAAGGGTATGTAGAAATAGACGCTTACTCCTTGCATTTCGTTAGCATTATTTTCTTTAATTGTAATATGTATTATATAGTAATACATTAGCTGTATTTAGAGTGCTGTAAGATAATCTAGGCTTTTCGTTGTAAATGTATAGTTTGTAAAATAATCTCCCGTATTGCCATCCATCTACTAAATTACTAGTAATTCAAGTTTCTATTATTATTTAGGGACATTTTGTAGTGTTCTCAACTAGTTGAGACTTAAATAAATAATTAAAAAAGGACAAATATCGGTAAATCCAATTGGGCATGCCTTAAGCGCATTAAAAAAATTACGTATAACATGATTATACGGAACTTTTTATTGTAGTTTAAATACATTTCGACAGCACTATCGGCTTCAACACCCTCGATAACCATGAAAATGACACCCATGATGAAAAAATTGGTACGTACTTCAGCCGCCATCTTGGATTTACATTTCGACAGCACTATCGGCTTCAACACCCTCGAAACCCATGAAAATGACACCCAAGATGAAAAAATTGATATCTATTACAGCCGCCATCTTGGATTTACATTTCGACAACCCTATCGGTTTCAACTCTCTCGAAAATCATGTAAATGACACCCATGATGAAAAAATTGATACGAGGGCGGCACTGAAAATTTCGGGAATCAAGGAAGTGACACAACATTATTATTTAAAAATGTATTTATTGATTTTCGAAGTATTTTCCGCCAAATTTAACGCATTTTTCCATACGATGGAACCAATCATTGAAGCAACCATTCCATTCGGAAGTTGGGGTCTCCAAAATGGCCGTTTTGTAGGCGTCCACAGCTTCTTCAGGTGATGAAAATCTCTCTCCACGCAATTTATTCTTTATTTTAGGGAAAGTATAGAAATCATTAGGGCTTAGGTCGGCGCTGTACGGCGGATGGTCTAATAATTCTATGTTTTCTTGCTCTAAAAACTCTTTTGTTCTGTGTGCGGTGTGAGAACTCGCATTGTCGTGATGGAGGATGATGCGGTGGTTGCAGTTCTCTTTACGGAGTTCAGAAACGACCTGTGGCATACAAATACTAGCATACCATTCTGCATTAACTGTTTTCTGTCGCTCAAGAGGAAGAGTCGTAACATGGCCGGTTTTGGAGACAAACGTGGCCACCATTTTTTTTGGAACACTCCGTGAACGAACAATTTTTGTTGGCTTTAACTCATTTTCGAACACCCAAACTCGTGACTGGTTTTTTGTTTCGGGTTCGTACGCGTATATCCAGGAGAAGTTACCTGATACGATGTTGTATACAGCATTTGAGGATCCTGTGTGGAATCTTTCGAGAGTTCTGACGCACCAAGTAACGCGAGCCGCTTTTTGCTCTTCACAGAGCGAATGTGGTATCCATCGGGAAAACAACTTTTTTACACCTAATTGTTCATGCAAGATTATTTGTATTTAACTCATGCCAATATCTAAAGTTGCCTGAATTTCGCGGTATGTCACATGTCGATCTTCCTCAATCAGCTTACGCACAGCATCAACGTTTTCTTGGGTGACTGCAGTTTTTGGACGACCTTGACGGGGATCATTACTGAGCTTGACACGTCCACGTTGTAATTCAGCAAACCAGCGATAAATTATGGTTTTGGATGGGGCTTCATCACCAAATGCAGAAATCATCCGGTCAACACACTGTTTTTGTGTTAAACCACTTCGAAAGTTATAATAAATCATCGCTCTTGAATTTTCTCGAGTCAATTCCATTTTCTCAACGACTAAACAAGTTTTACAAAACCTTGTGACAAGACCGAGAATCTTTTTTAAATATATAAATGGTATTCGATTTTTAAAACCAAGGAGTTTTCAATTAAAAAGATTTTAATATGACAGGAACAGTGGAAATATTCCATTCCCGATACTTTTAGTGCAGCCTATGTATCTATTGCAGCCGCCATCTTGGAATTACTTTTCGACAACCCTATCGGCCTCAACTCTCTCGAAAACCATGCAAATGACACCCATGATGAAAAAATTGATACCTATTGCAGCGCCCATCTTGGATTTACATTTCGACAGCACTATCGGCTTCAACACCCTCGAAAACCATGAAAATGACACCCAAAATGAAAAATTGATATCTAATACAGCCACCATCTTTGATTTACATTTTGACAGCACTATCGGCTTCAACACCCTCGAAAACCATGAAAATGACACTCATGATGAAAAAATTGATATCTATTGCAGCCGCCATCTTTGATTTACATTTCGACAGCACTATCGGCTTCAAGACCCTCGAAAACCATAAAAATGACACCCATGATGAAAAAATTTAAACCTATTGCAGCCGTCACCTTGGATTTACATTTCGACAGCACTATCGGCTTCAGCACCCTCGAAAACCATGAAAACACCCATGATGAAAAAGTTGATAAATATTGCGGCCGCCATCTTGGATTTACATTTCGACAACCCTATCGGTTTCAACGCCCTCGAAAACCATGAAAATGTTACCCATGATAAAAAAATTGTTACTTTTTTTTAGTACGTACTACTATTATATATTCTGTGCTTTTAAATTTTGTAATAAAAAAAAATTTTATTATTATTATAATGAAGTATTTAAGAAATTTGGTTATTGGAATATTGTGTATTTGTACAGCGATATTTTGAGCCGCTGCAAACAACCGAAACAATGTCCACTCACGACTGCGACTGACGCCGAACTAAAAAGTACTCTGTGCGCCGAACTGAGTGAGTGAGTAAACTTCTCTGTGGCTGTAGCTCCCCATTTACAGAAATAATTTACATACAAGGCTACCAAATCAACGAAAATTTCGCCATTTTGGAGCCGAAAAAAATTAATTATAGCTAAACAAAACAAAATTACACTGCCATTTACATTCAGTAGTTTCCCACATGATAGATGAAGAGATTAAATAATAGATTAAGTTAAACAATTGATATTTTCTAAAGTTATCGTGTTTACAAGCCTTGGGGTCATAATAAATCCACACCATAAGCCACTAAGACCCCTTTTTTATTTAAAAATAGCACTTAATCGATTTAAAAAAAATATTAATAAGTTTAACAATTATTTATCTTTCTAAAAATGTGCTTTTTATATCATTTATATGTATAATATGATTGCTAGATACGATTTTATTCGATAAAACGTTGGAATCTTAATTTTTAGGTGATAGTAGAACATACCTTGCGCTTTCGCTTAAGGCATGCAATAAGATAAATGTAAGTTAAATTAAATAACATATACACAATAACCTATAAAGTAAAGTAAAATAAATATTTAATCAATAAATAAATATATGATATTATTAACGCTTAGTAGTATAGTATTATACACGATTATATGTGCTCGCTAGAAGAATATAGTCTATTTTAGGGTATTCGAACTCACGACTCAGGATCAACTGTCTGATAAAACCTCCACTGATTCACAGTGACTATTTCTCGTATTGTGTGCTGCTGAAATCGCTTATTTAATTAAATGGTTGCCTATTGTTTTAATTTTAACTAAGAAAATTTATTTAAAACAAAATATAATTTTATCTGCCATCAGTTAACTCAAGTTGTTGCTTTCTTTTAACTTAAATCTTGCTGCATATCATATCATCCCAGGGAACTTGAATTACATGCTTTACCTGTATTTTTAAAGCTTCGTATTAGCTCTGCTCTGCATAGTTGCATAACTGTTGCTACTAGCGGTACACAAATATTTCTATTATATACTCATACTAATGCTTAGAATGTATACATCTTCAGGAACTCCCTAAGAAATGGTTTTGTGAACAAGGGACGAGAGACAGCTGAGCTCACTGAATGGCAGCTGTCAAGATTTAATATTGGATGCACGGCAGTACCTTCTTACTAAACAGAGGCAGACTAAACAGAGCGTAGGGGAGTATCGTTGTGAGGGCAATTAGATCAAAATCAATCATATTAACCGACCTCCGACCCTGAGTGTATAAATAAATTCTTATTATTCTTTACTCTTATTTGTTGTTTTACTCCAACT
The DNA here is from genome assembly GCA_033319125.1 of Parnassius glacialis. Taxonomy (NCBI): domain Eukaryota; kingdom Metazoa; phylum Arthropoda; class Insecta; order Lepidoptera; family Papilionidae; genus Parnassius; species Parnassius glacialis. The sequence goes on along the minus strand of JAVANC010000023.1, from coordinate 859,675 downwards.
AAATTAAAACGTAACATACTGGCCTTGGTAACGTCTCTCAAATTCCATTGTCTTGATGAAAGCGTTCCCCTTGTTCTTCCGAATAAGCTCCCATATTATCCTTAAATTTATCCAACCGAGAATGTAACATGTGCATCTGTAGCGACATTCTACACCTGATGATACGAAAATTCGAAATCATGACAGTAATCAGCTCTCCATAATTTTCAACTCTATGGTTTTCCAGGAAACCATGAACTACTGCTTTAAAACTGTTCCAGGTTTTTTTCTCCTCATCGCTAAGTAACCGCGGGAAAATATCACAATTCATATATTTTTTTTATTTGAGGGCTACAAATATTCCAGCTTTAATTTTGGCCTCTGAAAGCTTTGGAAAAAACTCTTCAAATATTTGAAAGCTTCGGACTCGTGATTAAGAGTCTTTACAAATTGCTTAATAAGACCCAATTTAATATGCAATGGCGACATTAATATTTTTTTTTATAGGATGAGGGTGACAAACGAGCACACAGTCCACCTGATGGTAAGTGGTTTCTGCGGCCCATAGACATCTACATCTATCCTCTATTACAAATCAAAATGCAGACGCGTTGTCACCCGTGAGGACTAAGATGGAATGCCTCATTTCCAGTAAAAAGGGCCTCCGGCCACCTGCACTCACCAAGCGAAACGCAGAGGTAAAGCTCTACTTCACGCTGGTATTCTATGAGGTCGTGGTACCACCCCGGTTCGAGCCGGCCCATCCATGCGACAGCAAGAGCAAAATATATATTTTTAGAAGAAACAATTGCTTCTCATTTAATATTGCATTTTCCTACTTCCTACTTAGTACGTTCAGGCATTTGTTTGGTGGTAGTGAGATGCATCATTCCTTTTTTTATAGAATAAGGGTGACAAACAAAGCCTCTTCCACGTACAAAACTTCTACTACCTCACTGGCAAAGATAGCAGAAGTATTTAGTATACCCACCTTGCATTCCAGTTACAAAACACACCATCATGAAGATGGTGTACTTTCGCAAACATATAGCGTTTCTTGAAAGCACGAAACGCTGCCTTCCGCCCTCTTACTTCTCTTTCGATTGCTTGCGACAGCGCGCAATGACCGATTTTAATTGGGCGCGAAAATAAAAAACGGTTAAATCGCTATAACTTTTTAAAAGCAAATACTATCGATGTACAATCGCACTTTTTATATATTTTTGCTTATACAATCAGAATAAGTTGAGTAAATCCCATGCGCAAGAAATTTTTATTTTTTTGATGATTGGTGTTATTTTTCTGTCCGCCTAAATGAGTGAATCTAACGAAGAAATTCGATAAATTCTTAAGTTTTATTACAAAAAAGGGATAAAATGCAAATCAAGCGACGGGAAGAAATTGTAACGTTTATGGACCTAATGATAGAGAAAGATTAGCACAAAGTTGGTTCAAGCGTTTTCAGTCAGGGAATTTTGATGTCAAAAATGCAGATCGCTCTGGTCGCCCTCATATGGAAAAAGTCGATGCCATTTTTGAAAAATAGAGCAAGGTCCACAAATTAGTAGTTACGAAGTAGCCGAGGAATTGAGGATTGAACACAAAATGGTTTTGGTCCATTTGAAAATGTTTGGTTTTAAAATGCTCGATATTTGGGTACCATACAAATTCACTGAAAGAAACCAAATAAACGTGTACTCATTTGCGATGCTCCACTGAAATGTAATGAAAGCGAACCATTTTTGAAAAAATTGCTCACTATTGATGAAAAGTGGATCACCTACAACAAGAATGTGCGAAAGAGTGAAGAATCACGGTGAAAGGGTAGTCACGCTCCGCAGACTGTAGCGAAACCCGGATTAACATGCAATGATGTTGATGATGATGATGTTGTTGGTATGGTGGGATTGGAAGGGCATCGTTTATTATGAGCTTTTAACGCCGGGAAAACCATTGATACTGATCTCTACTACTTACAACTAATGAGACTCGAGCAAAAAATTGAGGAAAAATGGCCGGAATTGATCAACAGAAAAGGAATGGTCTTTTGTCATGATAACGCCAGACCACACTCTCAACAAAAATTGAAAGAGGATGGTCAGAAAGTGTTAATGCATCCACTATATAGTCCTAACCTTTGACCCTCAGTTTTTCACCTGTTTCGGTCTCTTCAGAATGCTTTGGGTAATCAAAACTACTTCTTGCATTTCTTGATCAAAAATCCCAAGATTTCTACAACATTGGCATTATGCCATTACCTCCAAGATGGCATCAAGTTATCGAACAAAATGGCACATATATATTATAATTAAATGTAATTAAACTTTGAAACAAATGACTTGAACTTGTATATCATTATGATTGCAGCACGAACGGGTGTATCGACCGGGAAAGAACAACGGTTTTACAACATACCAACGTGAAATAACAGCTTAATGCTGTTGTGCATTGTATGGTGAATGTAGAGGACCGGAGACCCTTTTCACTAGTAACGAGACATCGTATCTCAGTCTTCAGTGTTGCATTGTCAACGCATTTACATTTTGATTCCTAATCAAGAATAGATAAAATGGCGTAGCATAGGTTGCTGCCGCTCGGGGTTGCCAGAGCCATAAAAGGCGCCCTTTACCCCATTTCCACATGTATCATAAAAAATGTAAAATTTATAAAAGTTATAATATTGTGTTACGCTTTAGAAATATTGTTTCTTTGTTATTATAATCCAAATTTAAAAACGAATACGAAATTTATAGTTATAAACGAAAACATAATGTATTTTTTATTCTTGTCCTCATCCTTAGCAAATGTCTGTCCGTATTTCTAGTACTTCCAATGCTACAGTGTTCGTTATATTTTAATCAAAAGCGTATTTAAAAATCTTCAGATTTTTAGTTTTTTCATTCAAAAGTTAAGTTGCATTCAGATAATGGAGCTAACTTTTCATTTTCTAAATATCCGCCCCTTAAATCAGGCCGAAGCCACACGAACACGATAGATGTAGGTGTCTCTGGGCCTTACTTACCATCATGTAGACTGTGTGTTTGCTTGTCTATTTTTATAAAATAAGTGAATAAGGTTGACAAACGGGCAGCACACAGTCAACCAGGTTATAAGTGGAAGCTGTAGCCCATTAGAGATTTTAGATGTAAATTTCTAATAGCTTACAGCTCCTCGAATAAGAATTAAAATGAGAATTAAGATTAAATGCTTCATTTACAGTAAAATTAAACAAAACATGAGAAGTACGCCAACTAAAAGCGGTCTCTAAGAATCGAAAGGAGATCTGTGACAAGCCATACGATTTTTTAAATACAATATACCTTAGATTGCAGTAAGAGCTTAAATATTTAAAAAAAAAACCATTAAAAATATTTTACTTACTTACTTATCTTCACGCACAATCCCTGACGGGGTAGCCAGAGAGAACAGATCGCCAAGTGTCACGATCCTTACATACCTCTTTCGCTTCTTTCAGATTCATTATCTTCTTCATACATGCACGTCTAGGTATCCGAGTACTCTTGACCCTCCCCTCTTCGAGCAGTTTGCTCACATGGTCTTCGAAAGTTAGTCTCGGTCTACCTCGACACCTTTTAATATTAACTTTCGCGCTATATATTTTCTTCACCATTCGTTCTTCACTCATTCGCTCAACGTGCCCAAACCATCGAAGCACGCCCTTATCAATTTTTGTGATAAGGTCATCTTTCAAACCTGCCATATTGCGAATCTCTTCGTTTCGCTTTCGGTCTGCCATGGTAACGCCGCACATTTTACGAAGAGATCGCATCTCCACTGCATTCAACTTGCTTTTATGCTTCTTCTGGCACACCCAGGTTTCGCTGCCATATAACAAAGTCGGTACCAACACTGCGTTATGTATTGCAAGGCGTGCACTCTTCACTACGCCTTGCCTTTTGACTAACGCAGTCAGGGCACCATTGACTTTGTTCCCGGCAGCGACACGCCTGTCCACATCTAAATCACATCTTCCATCCCGGCTAAAAGCACTCCCCAAGTATACAATTTCATTTACTTGTTCTAGACATTCCTGATTTACCGATATTTCACACTTCGTTCTCTCTTCGTCCCTTTCAAATACCAGAACCTTAGTTTTATTAGCATTCAAGCGGAGACCTTTAATTTCACATTCCTCTTTCATACACGTGACTAATGCCTGCAGTTCTGCCTCTGATGGTGCAATAAGCACTGCATCATCAGCATACAGCAGACAATTTACTTTTATGTCACCCAATTTCACACCCAAACAGCTATCTTTCAGCTTCTGTAAACAGCTGTCGAGATACAGTATGAACAGCCAGGAAGACATGACACAACCCTGTTTTACGCCCGTTTGGACGCCAAACATGGGTGACAGGTCATGCCCTACCCGCACACAGGCTTTACAGTCACAGTAAAGTGACTGCACAGCCCTTAGCAATCGACCATCCACACCGTACCCCGGCAACAGTTCCCACATTTTCTTCCTTACAACCTTATCAAATGCTTTCTCAAGATCCACAAAAGCACAGAAAATCTTCTGGTTAGCAGCCAGAAGCTTTTCCGTGATCATGCGTAGAGAAAACATTTGATCCGTGCATCCTCTTCCAGGTCTAAATCCGCATTGTGCCTCCCATAGAAATCTTTCCGATTTCTCTTGCATCCTACGTGTCAAAACCTTCGAGTAAACTTTACTTGCTAAACTGGTCAAGCTGATCGCCCGATAGCACCCGCAGTCAAAATGTGAACCTTTACCTTTATATAAAGGCACAATGACTGCGGATCGCCAATCATCCGGGACATCCCCCGTCCGGCAGCACAAATTGCACAGCAGATAAAAGCTGTCCCAGACGCGAGGCCCACCATACTTGACCATTTCAGCAGTAACTCTGTCTAGTCCCGCAGCCTTACCACATTTCAAACTTCGAATCGCACGTTCAATCTCTTTCATACTGATGACCTCAGTGTCATCGAGGTCCAGGTCTGGCGTACCAGTCACGGCGTCATCCCCGGATCCCTCACTAAGATCATCACACGCATACATTTCTCTATAAAATTCGCTCCATCGCTGCATGACGTCCGATTTTTCTTTGAGGACGTCATTAGTTCTCGAAAGCACTTTGTTCATTCTTAAGGCCGTCGCACCACTTCGGGTCCTTCCAACCTCTTTCCAGAAGAGTTTGGAGTTCTCCTTAAAGTTGTGCGACAACCTTTCGTCCGCTTCCATTCTACACCTTTCACGCATTTCCTCAATCAATGCTTTCGTGTGAACTTTCTGCAGCTTATATCTTTCTTTCATCTTCTCTCTCATATCCTTATCATTACTAGAGGCCAAGTAGTCTAACCATGCTTTCTTCTTCTCTACAGCTTCTTTCACTTCATCATTCCACCATGCATCTCTTCTTTTACTACTGCCTCTTTTTATTGTTCCACACACTTCTTCCGCTGCACTTACCATTCCATCCCTAAGGTTCTGCCATGTTCTTTCCACACATTCATTTCTGCCATCGATGGTGTCAAGCTTTTCGGCTACCCTCGCATGACATTTGTCCCTAGTATCCGCTTCCTGAAGCTTCCAGCTTCGGATACGACAGACCGACTGTGGTTCTGTTACCGCCGTCCGGTAGCGCCAACCCGCGAACAGACCCCTAAATCTAGTAATCACTAGATAGTGATCCGTTCCCAGGTCAGCACCCCTGAACACTCGCGTATCCATCACCTTTTTTCGCAGTCGGTCATCCACCAGAAACAAATCGATCATACTTCTCTCATTCTTTCTTTCTCTAGTATACATATGGGTTTTCTTGTGATTAAACATAGTGTTTGTCACAAGAAGAGCCTTTTCCTTGCATACCGCCAGTATAAGCTTGCCAGCATCATTAACCCTTTTATCGCCAAACTTTCCAAGCACCGACTCGTACCCTGGTCGAGCGGTACCAACCCATCCATTCAAATCACCACACACAACAATTCTTTCGTTTCCCCTAGCCAAATCTAGAACTTTTCTTACATTCTCCCAAAACTCCTCCAGCTCAGCCCTGGACGACGAAGCTACCGGCGCATAAACAGTCAAAAGGAATAACTTCGTCACTCCCAATTTAAAGCGAACCCAGAGAAGTCTTGAGTTCACAACTTTATATTCAGTCATAACATCGACCAACCGAGACGACAGCAGCACCCCCACTCCCTGGCGGGCGCTCTCGCTCTCCGGGACTCCGGACCATAGAGCTAACGCCCCGCCAGGGAGCTCTTCAGTACCACTGCCCTTCCGTTTGGTCTCCGACATACACACGACATCTAATTCTCTTTCTTTCATTATTTCAATCAACTCATTCGTCTTATCTCTCATGCCTCCTCTAACATTCCACGTGCCAACTCTGCACTCTGTCCTCCACCTTCCGCCGTGTCGGGCTGTGCGTGACGGGTGGCGGTCCCCATCGCCGCTTTGCGCGCTGCATTCCACACCAACGGGGACGAGCTGGTGTGCGTCGCCTTGGGGGGACGCCCTAACTCTCGTTGGCATGGGTGCGCAGCTGAGTAGAATTGCAGCCCTGAAAAGGGCTGGCAGGGGTCGCGACGAGCACGCTTCTACAATGACCCCCATCCCCCAAAATATTTTGATTTTATTTATTACACTATTTACACAACTCATAGTTAATGTGTTCTGTCAAGTGGAATTTATGTCAGTTGGAATATAACTATCTCTATTTATGTATAAGTTTGACAATCCTGCACAATAAAATATTAAAGAATATTATTCAAAATTTAGTATTGCGCCATCTATTTGTTCCGTCAGAAACTAATTAAAATGATACCTTACTTAAGCTCAAGTAACTAGAAAAATAATTGCAACAATTATTAAGAAGCAAAGTTAGTAAGCACAAATTGATTTTAATTTATTTAAAATGAAATACAAGTTCATATAAATAAAAAGAGAATAGTTCCTGCTACAGATTTTTATAATGTTCAAAAAATATTTTGCAGCGCCATCTAGAAACAATATTATTAATTACAATTACAAATATTCACTGGAGTTAACAATGACATCCACAATCTGCTAAATAATGTAGCTATTTGCCCCAAGATGGCAGTTTCATAATTGTTTTATAAGTAACTGTTTTTAATTTTTAGTTTTATTGACCAAACAAAACATCTTGAGTTATACTGCTCAAGATATTTTGAGTGAGTAGTGAAAATGTCTATAAAATCACAAAAATCTTTAAACGATGAGTGTTCTGAGATATTTGAGAAGAGTTATTCAGTCAGAAGTTTGTCGGAAGAAAGCTTGGCTACGTTAGTATTGCATTTTATAAATTCCAAATTTATATTATTTAAGGTAGCTTCTAAGAACAGAATACTAAATAGTTTAAGGTACTATAGGTGTAAATAATTTCATTAAACATACTCATAAATAATAATATACATATGTATACGATGATATGGTGAGAAATTGTGAGATAAAAGTGTTGTTTGCAATAAATCTTGTTCTAGGCACATTATACTAGGCATATTATTATACATATTAGGAAAGGAATGCTTTGGTAGTATGGACAAGTTTTTTTTAGGATAAGGTTGTCACCCTTATCCAGCTTGCAGTACTCCCGGTGGTGAGTGGTTGCTATGGCCCATTGACACCTACATCTATCCTCGGTTAAGAATCGAAATGCATATGCGTTGTCACTTCTCAGGACTAAGATGGAATACCTCATTTCCAGTGAAAAGGGTCTCCGGTTCTGTATACTCACCCTACGTCACCATTTCCTGATGGGAGATTTAAATATTAACATTGCTGAGCTTAATTCGCTGTCATCGAATTACTTAGATGTTCTGGCTTTCTATGGAATGATACCGGCATATTATCATCCTACTAGGGGAAACAGCTGCCTGGGCCATGAATAGAATAGAATAATAATTTTATTCAATATACATTACATGTGTAATTGTTATTGAAAGTCATTTTTTACTTTACCACTGGTTCGAAAAAAAACCCTCTGTCCTGGGAAGAACCAGCAAGAAACCCAGCGGGACATGTAATTCTAAAAACAAAATATCCCACATATACCTACTTTTATTTAAATTAACTTCCATTACTGACCACGAACCGGTTCTTTTCCGCATTAAATCAATTAAACATAATATCTACAGTAAAAACAATTTCGTTAATAAATTAAATTTCGATAACCTATATGAAGATTGTAGAAACCTTAATTTTAATCAGATATATAACAATGAGCTTAATCCAAACACTTTATTATTGAACCCATACAAAAAATAATGGGTTAATAATTCAACAAAAATTAGAATTCTCCGAAGCAAAATCACAATAAAACCCTGTATAACTGTTGGTTCAGAAAGATATATAAGAACCAGAGATAGAATGCATTATAAATTAAATAAAGATCCTCAAAATGAAATTTTAAAATGTAGGTACTTATAAGTGATACAGAAATTTTTGTATTGATATATTAAAAATACAACAAAATATTCAATTGAAAAGAAATTAATTAAAAGCTGCTGGAAATAATAATAAAATATATATAAACAATAAATATAAATAATCCAAAAGAGCTACCATCTGAACTTCTCAAAATTGAAAATAACCCGCTAAGTTCCGAAACTTTATAAACACTTTTTTGCAAATATAGGTTTTGGGTTGTCAAAAAAACTTAAAACAGGATCTTCCGCATCTTCCTACCACCTATAAATCCTGTAAAAGTCAAAAGTAATAATCCCCCCATTATTTGATGTCTAGAAGAAAGTATTTTTCCAACAGTTTTAAAAAGGTCAATCACAATTCTAATATTAAAAAACGGAAGGCTCTAAAAAATCTAAGCTTCTTGAAAGAATAATAAACACTAGACTAATAAAATATTTAGAAGATACTGAAATTCTCCCAAATGGTCAATTCTGTTTTCTAAAGAATAAATCAATTACTGACGCTATACATGTTATTTCAAAATTTATTGTGCAAAAATTAGACTCCAATAAAAAAATGTGTCACAATACACAAATGTGTATTGATCTGCAAAAATCTTTTGACACCATTTTATCTTCTAAACTGATCGAGAAACTAATAACTAACAGTGGTAGAGCCACGCGGCATTTAATGTTGCATGTATGGGCTGGCTCGAATCGGGATGGTACCACAACCTCACAGAAGACCAGCATGAAGAAGAAGCTCTGCTTCTGTATTTCGTCTGGTGAGTGCAGGTGGCCGGAAGCCCAATTCCCTCCCTCCCCCTTAACATGGTAGTGGAGTTAAATAATACATTTCTCCAGGAGGGTACCAGCACCCTCGGTGACGGAGAACCATCGCTGAGCATCCACGCTCAAGCCTCTACTCTTCCTGAGCGTGTGTGCTCAGGGTACCCCACGTATTCTGGGGGAAGGACGTAATTCCGCTCGAGACTAAACCTGCTCGGGGAAAACGGAGCAATAAGTCAAAGGCACCCCCTGCCACGCTATCTGTGAATTTATGCAACATCAGGAGACTTCATTCAAACCTTAAAGCTATCCACTAATATCTAGAAACGGCGAAGCCAGCCTTGCTCTTTCTAACCGAGACATATGTGTCCTCTCCAGCTGATACTTCGTATCTCTCCTACCCAGAGAACAAATTAGAACACTCCTTTGTGCCCCGGGCTGGAGTTTGCGTATACGTCAGAGAGAACATCTGTTTTCGACACCTCGGTAGCCTTGAAGGTACGGACCTGTACATCATATGGCTGCGCGTAGACAGCAACGTCCATCCCCGCGTCTACTTTGTCTTCCTTTGAGGAACACGTGCATTCTCGTCTCTCGCCAAGGCTGTCCATGGGAACTTCTGTCAGTCATCTATACCATCTCTGCACAGGGACGACGACTCACTAGCCCTTGCCCCAAATGACAAGGCAGATCTGCTGGGCTCTCTCTTGGCGTCCAACTCGACTCTTGATGACGGGAAGAACTCACCGACGACCAACCCGCGTTGTGATTGCTTCATGCAGGATGTGCTGTTTACCCAACGCTCGGTGCGCAGTGCACTCCTCTCCATGGACGTCAACAAGTCGAGTAGACCTGATGGCGTCCCTCCTATTGTGCTGGAGACGTGTGCTCCAGAGTTAGCACCGGCTTTAACGCGTCTTTCCGGTACTCCTACCCCCTAGGCGTAGTCCCGAAATCATGGACATATTTCGTACACCCCATGCCTAAAAAAGGTAACCGCTCTGATCCGTCAAACTATTGGTCTATCACCATCACCTCCTTGTTCTCTAAAATAATAGAGTCCATTATTAACAGCCAGAACATGCGGTACCTTGAGGATCACCAGCTGATTAGTGACCGTATGTACAGTTTCCGTCGCGGTAGCTCAGCTGGTGATCTTCTGGGTTACCTAACTCATAAATGGGCGAAAGCAGTAGAGTCCAGGGGGGAGGCGTTGGCCGTTAGTTTGGACATAGCGAAAGCCTTTGATGGGGTTTGACACATAGCGCTTCTTTTGAAGCTCCTTTCCTATGAGCTTCCCGAGAAATTGTGCAATGGGATCACCAGTTTTCTTGCAGATCGGAGCATCAAGGTCGTTGTAGACGGTGCATGCTCCGACAACAGGCTTATTAATGCTGGTGTTCCATAGGGCTTCGCGCTATCGCCAACGCTGTTTCTTCTGAATATCAATGATATGTTGCGAAGGGGTAACACTCATTGATATGCGGATGACAGCTCTGGTGATGCTCTATACACTGGCCGCCAAATTGGCCTCTAAAAAGCTTGGCGTGCTCAGCAGAGCGGAACAGAATTTCATGCCGGGACACTGCTTGCCAGCGGTGAAGGACCACGTCTCAGTTCCATGACTACTGCTGGCCGGATGAGGAAGCTCAAGGTCGCTCAGCGAGCTATGGAGAGGGCTATGCTCGGAGTTTCTCTGCGCGATAAACTTAAAAATGATGATATCCGCAGTAGAACCAGAGTGACTGACATAGCCCAACGGATTAGTAAGCTGAAGTGGCAATGGGCCGGCCATATAGCTCGAAAAACCGACAACCGATGGGGAAGAAACAAAGAAGAGTGGCGGCCTTGTACCGGCGGACGAAGTGTAAGGCGTCCCCCCACTAGATGGAGTAACGACCTGGTAAGATATGCAGGAAGTCGATGGATGCAAGTGGCTCAGGACCGTGCTTTGTGGCATTCCTTGGGGGAGGCCTATGTTGAGCAGTGAAATTGTGAAGGGCTGTATGATGATGATGATGATGATGACACAGCCTGTAACTTTACGAGTGCGTGCGTGCGTGGAGTGCTCTGAGGAATTGTTCGGATTAATACCAGCCGCTCAATTTCACCATCGCACATCGCGACAAAACTCGCGATATCATTCATACCATCTGGATGATTGGCGGTCCACCACTGTGCGATTTAGAAGATGTTTTCTTCCTCGCACAACTTGTGGAATCGAATTCCACCACCGATCTTTCCGGACCGATACGTCATAGGGACCTTCAAGTAAAGAACTTACTCCTTTAAAAGGCCGGCAACGCACCTGCAATGTCCTTGGTGTTGCAGTTGTTCATGGGCCGCGATAGTCACTTACCATCAGGTGAGTCGCATGCTCTTTTGTCCCCTCTCCTATAAAAAAAAAGTATTTTTATTCAATTTAGATTACATATAATTCTTATCGAAAGTAATTTTTTACTTTTATGACTGGTTCGTAAAAAACCTCTGTCCTGATATTCTTACACCGCCACTACACCGTCTCTACAAGAAATAATTTTTGGGTTTGCACAAATCGTTTGACTGTTCCGGAATCCCTAACAGTGTTTCTGTCATGAAGGGAAATTACGTCATGCTTCTAGTGAGGAGGAGGAGGAAAGTCTTTCCCGTGAATTATTGGACAAGATGACCCCAGCGGTGCTCAGCAGGCTGAGAAGACGCTTCAAAAGAACGAAGGATAAAAGCTCTGCCAAGGACATCCACAGGTATTTTTTATAGGGTAGGGTGACAAACGAGCACATAGGCCACCTGATGGTAAGTGGTTGCTGTGACACATAAACATCTACAGTTATCCTCGATAAAGAATCAAAATGCAGATGCGTCGTCACCCGTGAGGACTAAGATGGAATGCCTCTTTTCCAGTAAAAAGGGTCTCCGGTTCTATACAGTCACCATACGAAACATAGCAGTATAAAGCTGCTATTTGACGCTGGTATTTTGTGAGAGCGTGGTCCTTCCTCGGTCGAGCCGACCCATTCGTACTATAATTATCTATACTAATATAATAAAGCGGAAGAGTTTTTTTTGTTTTTATGTTTGTTTAAACGCGCTAATCTCTGGAACTACCAGTCCGATTTGAAAAATTCTTTTTGTATATAATAGCCAGATTCATGGGAAATAGTATAGGTTATATAGTATATATATAGAATTAGCCTATTACTCTCAGCTAGCCTTAAATATTGATTTTTGTTAAGCAAGTCGGTTATTCCGAAGATATCCCGGACGTCAGTCTGAGCGAGATTAGAATGGCTCTCCAGCACCTTAAAAACGGCAAGGCGCCAGGTGAGGATGGAATTACAGTGGAGCTTCTGAAAGCGGGTGGAAGACCGGTACTTGAAGTCCTTCAGAAGCTCTTTAATTCCGTCCTCCATGGTGGCATTACACCGGAGGCGTGGAGCAGAAGTGCGGTGGTCTTGTTCTTCAAGAAAGGTGACAACGCTCTCTTGAAGAACTACAGACCGATTTCCCTTCTGAGCCGCGTCTACATGCTGTTTTCGAGAGTCATTACGAATCGTCTTGCGCGCAGACTTAACGACTTCCAGCCTCCCGAACAAGCCGGTTTCCTAAAGAGCTTTAGCACCATAGACCACATACATACCCTTCGGCAAATTGTACAGAAATCCGAAGAGTACAACTTGCCACTATGTCTGGCGTATGTGGACTATGAGAAAGCCTTTGATTCCGTCGAAATTTGGGCGGTGCTGCAGTCTCTTCAGCGGTGCCCAGTTGACTGTCGGTATATCGAAGTGCTGAAGTGTTTGTACGGTAGAGCTACGATGGCTATCCGAGTACAGAACCAGAGTACGAAACCTATCCAACTGCAGAGAGGTGTAAGACAGGGTGACGTCATATCCCCTAAACTCTTCACCGCTGCATTGGAAGACGTTTTCAAGCTTCTGGACTGGAAAGGATACGGTATCAACATCAATGGCGAGTACATCACTCACCTTTGATTTGCCGACGATATAGTCCTTATGGCAGAATCGCTGGAGGACCTAAGCACTATGCTCAATGACCTCAATAGTGTTTCCCAACGGATAGGTCTTAAGATGAACATGGACAAAACAAAGATCATGTTTAATGTCCATGTCACACCTATGCCGGTAGTTGTTGGGAACACTAAGCTCGACGTTGTTGACGGATATGTTTACCTGGGACAAATAGTCCGACTAGGTAAGTCCAACTTCGACCGAGAGGTCAATCGACGGATTCAATTCGGTTGGGCAGCATTCGGGAAATTACGGCACATCTTCTCGTCAGGTATACCTCAAAACTTGAAAACGAGACTGTACACCCAGTGCGTGTTGCCAGTGATGACATACGGAACTGAGACGTGATCCTTCACTGTTGGCCGGATGAGGAAGCTCAAGGTCGCTCAGCGGGCTATGGAGAGGGCTATGCTCGGAGTGTCTCTGCGTGATAAACTCAGAAATGAGGATATCCGCAGTAGAGTCAGAGTAACCGACATAGCCCAACGGATTAGTAAGCTGAAGTAGCAATGGGCCGGCCATATAGCTCGAAGAACCGATGGGGAAGAAAGGTTCTCGAGTGGCAGCCTCGTACCGGCAGGCGAAGTGTAGGGCGTCCCCCCACTAGATGGAGTGACGACCTGGTAAGATATGCAGGAAGTCGATGGATGCAGGTGGCTCAGGACCGTGCTTTGTGGCATTCTTTGGGGGAGGCCTATGTTCAGCAGTGGACTTGTGAAGGGCTGTAATGATGATGATGATGATGATTATTAGGCATGGCATATTAATCCTTACGAACGAAAGTTACTTCATCATAAAGACAATTTTATGAAGATAAACTTTGGTCTTTATAGCATGTTATTTGATAATGAAAAATTAATATTATAAGCACTCTGCTCGGAGCGCGAACGATCGCATAAATTCTAGCCGCCCGATGAGATCTGTAAGGAACCAGCACTGAACGCCTATATAAGCGAGCTGTCATTCGCGCGGCTTAGTTCAAAAAGTCTCACTCCCATTATTTTATTACGAAACCTGCGGCTATCAAGTAAGTCTATGTAACGGAACTAGGCTTCAAATTAAATTTATTAGAAATATATTATAGTTGCTATAGTTTTGACTGGGCCAGCAGTTGGGCAAACGGTACTGATACCTCGAATTCCTATGATACCTATAGATTTACCATTTAGTTTTCTCAAAAGAATACAATTTCCCATAAAAATATAATTTTCAGTCACTATAAATAAAGTACAGGGACAGAATTTCAAGCACGTGGGGATAGATTTAAGTGAATGCTGTTTTTCCTATGGGCAGTTTTATGTTGGCTTATCTAGAACAGGATGCGGTGAAAACCAATATATTTTAATACCAAATGAAAAGGTTACTAAAAATATTGTCTATACTGAAGTACTATAAATCAATTAATAAATAAGTAATTCCTTAAATAATACGCGGGTGAAACCGCGGGGCACAGCTAGTACCACTAATATAGCTGCAGCATGGCTCTACCACGTGAAGAATGGCTCTAACACTTTTTTGCAATAGTGACCTTTGTCAAAGCAAATTTACAATTTATCTGTTTCTCCCTGAATATAGGCCTTAATTTTTTTATAAAACTGAAGTGACAAACGAACTTACAGTATGCTACTACCAGGTAGTACAGTCCGTAAAATAGTACGTGGTGCTGATGCAGGCTTCAGATGTGTTGTCACTTCTGAGGACTAAGATAGAATTCCTCACAGTCTGTAGTTATATTAACTCTATCTTTCGGACCGTAACACAACACTGCGAGTATTTCTATATCAGAGATTGGTACCTGCCCAGACATATTCCAAGGCAGAATAGAAGCCCTTCCATCTATTGCTAAGAGGGTGTGGGGTAATCAATCAAAACTCGCGTATACCGCGACCATTCGAGATAACTTTTCCACAGTCGTAAGCTATAAATACAAAAATTATAAATCTAAAGAAGTACTTATCATAAATTATTGTATTTTATTTTTTATTAATATATTAAAAAATTACGTGGTAGGGCCATGCTGCAGCTATATTAGTAGTGTATTTGTAGCACGAATGGGTCGGCTCAACCGAGGAAGGACCACGCTCTCACAGAATACCAGCGTAAAACAGCAGCTTTACGTTGCTGTGTTTCGTATTGTGAGTGTAGAAACCGGATACACTTTTTACTGGAAACGAAGCTTTCCCTCTTGGTCCTCACGGGTGATAACGTATCTGCATTTCGATTCATAATCGAGGATAGATGTAGATGCATATGGGTCTCAGCAATCACTTACCATCAGGTTAACTGTGCGCTTGTTTGTCACCCTTATTCTATATAAAAAAATGTCCAAACTTCAATATGTCAAAACAAGCTTTTTTAAGCTAGATCAATATTTTCAAAGGTTGGTAACCTCTGCCTGGTAAGCCGGCAAATATCTGTGCCTGCGTTCCGATCTGCAGCAGTGGTAGAGCCACGCGGCAGCTTTTGCTGTAGCACGGATGGGCCGGCTCGAACCGGGGTAGTACCACGACCTCACAGAATACCAGCGTGAAGCAGAAGTTTACCTCTGCGTTTCGCTTGGTGAGTGCAGGTGGCCGGAGGCCCTTTTTACTGGAAATGAGGCATTCCATCTTAGTCCTCACGGGTGGCAACGCATCTGCATTTTGATTCGCAAGCGAGGATAGATGTAGATGTCTATGGGCCGCAGCAACCACTTACCATCAGGTGGACTGTGTGCTCGTTTGTCACCCTTATCCTATAAAAAAAAATCCAATAAATCAATGAGTAGGAAGTATATTATAAGGTCAGACCGATTGGCACCCATGTCCAGTTTTTTAAAAAATTTAATTAAATGAAAAAAAAAATTCTTTATTGATATATATGATTTTCATTATAACATAATACTTATGGAAAGTCATTTTTTATTTACCGCTAGTTTGGGAAAAAAATGAGTGAACGGTCCTGGACAAAGATAGGAGCAAGAAATCCAGTCAGATTATATTTTTCCACGCCGTGCTGCGATGCCGCATCGCCCGCTGATGCTCCGTACGCGGGGGAGCGCCAACACCATCCTGAACGTGCTCAGTGACAAGCCTGACTGCCCCCTTCTTGCGGCACTGGGTACAAATGCATTTGGCCGGTGCCCCAGAGGGTGGCAGATACATGAATTAAATTGTAGATTAATATTATTCAAGTAATTAATATTAGGTAGTTTTTTATGTTAAACAATCGAATAAAGTTATATTGAATTGAATTAAATTAAGATTAAATTAAAAAGATAAGATTGAAATATGAAATTTAATTAGATAAGATTAAATTTATTATAATGTAATAGTTTTTTCTTATGTCACTTGTATGGATTCAATCTGAAATAAATTGATTTTTTTTATTTATTTATATATAGGTTTAGAATAATTTTGTACAATTTTTATATGAATTTTAAGAGAACCAGCATGGTGGCTATCAACTCATTCAAAAACAATGTACCGCAGGAAAGTGGAGGAAGCGATGCACGTGGCCGCGGCGGCGGAGGGAGTCGAGTTCTCAAAGAGCACGCCGCCTATCATCGATACGAGCTTACACTGGGAGGGCTTCGTATCCGCCATTGACGACATTTTCGGTATGGGATACTTCTTACAAACTGTTTTAAACAAGACAAAAGAAAGAAAAAGAAGGATGACAAACGAGCATGCTTTCACCTGATGGTAAACGATTTCTATTACCCATAAACACCTGCATCTATGATTAATTAAGAACAAAAATCCAGATGCGTTGTCATTTCTAAGTTCTAAGATGGAATGCCAGTTAACCGGTAATAAGGGTCAGGTTCTTTAAGCCAGACAAATACTTGTTTCGTGCAGGATTTCAACTCACGGCCCTCGGCGCTGCAATTGAATGCAAGTCACTGCACCACGGAGCTGTCAACAATCAAAACAGTAGCATTGTGCTGCTCTATAACGCTGGACTAAGACGTATATTTATGTAATCATCCGTCCATTACAACCTACAAAAGTACACTGCTGAAAATAAGTCTCCCCCACAAATTGCTTCATAGGGGGACGCTGGCGCGTTGAAAACCGCAATTTCTTTTCAATTTAGTGTTCTCATCAGGAAGATGCTGCTGTCCATTTCCTTTTTTTTATATAGGATAATGGTGACAAACGAGCACACAGTCCACCTGATGGTAAGTGGTTGCTGCGGCCCATAGACATCTACATCTATCCTCAATTACAAATCAAAATGCAGATGCGTTGTCACCCGTGAGGGCTAAGATGGAATGCCTCATTTTCAGTAAAAAGGGCCTCCGGCCACCTGCACTCACCAAGCGAAACGCAGAGGTAAACCTCTACTTCACGCTGGTATTCTGTGAGGTTGTGGTACCACCCCGGTTCGAGCCGGCCCATCCGTACACAGCAAAAGCTGCCGCTTGGCTCTACCACTGTTAAAAGTTTTAGTCCTGTTTTAGTTTTTATCTGTTGTCTCTTATGACACTCACTTGACGATATGGGGTAGTGAATATTCTTACACCTTCCCTATACTGTTACACCTCATTTACGCCAGACCTAAAATACTCTGACTAGAAGCGTGACAATTAGGCCAATGTTTCTTTATTTTATTTTTTTTATTTATTTTTTTAAAAAACGTTACCCCCACACTAGGATCTTTCTCCTGTGTCGTGGAGGCAGTTTACAAACATAAATTGCACAAGGACAAACATCCAGACCTGGAACAATTATTTGTAGGCCATACAAATACTTGTTCCGTGCGGGATTTGAACCCGCGGCCCCCAGCGCAACAACTGATTGCTAAGCCACTGCGCCACGGAGCCGTTTCCCAAATAGGAGAGGCTCATATCCAAAACTGAAACTTTACGAGCTGGTGAAAAAATTAGTTATAAACATCATTAACATTTGTTTTTTTTTAAAGAATTAGGGCGACAAACGAGCACACAGTCCACCTGATGGTAAGTGGTTGCTGTGGCCCATAGACATCTACATTTATCTTCATTTGCACATTAAAGTGCAGATGCGTTGTCAGCCGTGAGGACTAAGATGCAATGCCTTTTTTCCAGTAAAATAGGTCTCCGGTACTCTACACTCACCATACGAAACACAGCAGCATTAAACTGCTATTTGACGCTAGTATTCTGTGAGAGCGTGGTCCTTCCCCGGTCGAGCCGACCCATTCGTGATACCACTATACTATTAATATAGCTGCAGCATGGCTCTACCAATCTCTACCATTTGTAGTCCTCGCAAGTTTTAGTGAGCGAGAAATAGTATGATTATATCCTGCAGACCGGATTTTGCGGTCAGTTTCAATGCAGACTACCATCTGACTTGGACAGCATCATGGTGCCCAAGTGTGTGCACAAGAATAGGTGGACTCTATAAATCTCACTGTCCGATAGGACTAAAATCCGACACAACCGGTTAGAGTTCAAGCGTAGGTTTTATGTACTTTCCGAGACACCGAGGTGGAACATTGCCAACTTCATGACTATGGCTATTGAAAATTCCTTGAGGGAAAAATCCAATAACATATTAAGGCCCGGCCCCTGATTCCATACTACGGTATCGGCAGTTGCGCTAACGATCTTAGACCAATGAGGCAGTCGTGGAGAGTGATGATGAATATGTGCACTACCAGGACATCATAAGTACAGGGCGAAAGCGCGCCAGTTGTAGCAGCCGCTGGGCAGCGATTTCGTATATTTTAATAAATGGCTTAAACGACTGAAAAACTGTAGAACACTTTGGAAAGCAGTAATTATATTAGTTTGCATATTATTTGTCTTATTTGTCACTTTTATAAAATGTTTAGTGTATCCCGCAAATTCTTTTCTTTTAGAAAAAGGGTGACAAGCGAACACACAGCCGACCTGATGATAAGTGGATGCTGGGGCCCATAGATATGTGCATCTATCCTCGATTAAAAATCAAAATGCAGACGTGTTGTCACCCCTGAGGACTAAGATGAAATGCCTTATATCCAGGAAAAAGGGTCTCCGTTTCTCTACACTCACCATACGAAACACAGCAGTAATGAGCTGCTAATCTATTCTGATATTTTGGTATGATGATGAATGTTTAAACTACCAGGGCATCATAAGTTCAGAGCGCACGCGCGCCAGCTGTGCCAGGCGCTTGACCCGCTGGGCAGCGGGCGAGTGCGCTGGGCGGAGCTGCTGAGCCGCCTGCAGTCCACACCCCGTGCCTCGCCCCTCTGCACGCCTCCGCTCTGCACCGAGCCACAGCAGCTGCGACACTGCAAGGTAACAGCATTCCTTAAATAATCTACTACTGTGACGTCATCATCGGCACGTAAAAGTTCTCTGAACTTAGCCTATCGCGTTTCATAAACGTCACAATTGGCGAAAATATTTACGATCGCAGTACTAAACTTACATCTTGACTTTTTTTATAAAACAAGGGTTACAAACGAGCACACCTGATCGTAAGTGGTTGCTGCGGCCTATAGACATCTACATCTATCCTCTATTCCAAATCAAAATGTAGATGCGTTGTCACCCGTGAGGACTAAGATGGAATGCCTCATTTCCAGTAAAAAGGGCCTCCAGCTATCTGCACTCACCAAGCGAAACCCAGAGGTAAACCTCTACTTCACGCTGGTTTTCTGTGAGGTCGTGGTACCACCCCGGTTCGAGCCGGCCCATCCGTGCGACAGCAAAAGCTGCCGCGTGGCTCTACCACTGTTAAAAGTAAATAGGATTTCTATCTTAGAACGCAGGCGGCAAACAATCTGCATTTTGATTTAGGATAGATAGTGGATAGATTTAGGTCCCTATGGGTTTATACATCCACTTACGTTCAGGTGGACTGTGTGCTCGTTTATTACCTTTGATTGTACCATCCATTACAGCCTGTGAAAGTCTACTGTTAAACATAGGCCTCTCCCATATATTGTTTCCGAGGGGGGATTTTGCTATAGTTGTCTCACTAGGCAGGCGTATTAGCAAGCCCGGCTTTTAGTAATTTTGAATTGTTATCGGGAATATGCCGCAGCCTATCTTCCGTTTCAATTTCCCTCTGTCGCCTCTTTCGACACGGGACGGTATCGGGTGGTGGATATTCTTAAAACAACACCACACAGTTAGTATGTTTGTAGACAAAACACATTTATTACCTTTGTGTACCGTACGCCATTTCTTGTACATTATTCTAGAGAGAGTGCATAGTGAAGCTGGTGAGCATAGAGCGGGAGGACTCGTTCTGCTACGTAGCTGTGTCCAGAGGCGGCCGAGCGGGCGTGTACAGTGGCCATCTCAAGTTACTCAGTACTTATCAGGTGAGATCATTGTTCAGTTGCAGAACTTCGGCAGTCGGTTATAATTGTTAAGGACTTATTTTAATAAGTTTTCCCAGCTAAGTTAAGTAGGTAGACAGCTTGGAAGTTTATTTAAGTAGATTTAAAGTGCACTATATACCATTCTTTGAATATCAAAATAATATATAGGTTACACTGGAAGTTCTGTGCTCCTAGCTGCTCACAAATGTTTCATTACAGTTATGTTGTGTCAGTTTATGCATTGTTGCAGCTGTATTATGGTTATAGCGAGAATGGGTTGGCTTGACTGGGGAAGGACCAGGTTAATGCTGCTATGTTTTATGTGTTGAGTGTAGAGAATCGTAGACCATTTTGACTTGAAACGAGGAATTCCGGCTTAGTCCCAGGGGTGAAAACGCGTCTGCATTTTGATTGTTAATCGAGGATAGATGTACGATGTACGTATGTGTGTCTACGAGCCATAACATCCACTTACCATCAGGTGGACAGTTGGCTGTCACCGTTATTTTATTATAAAAAAAGAACCTGGGCAAACGATTTTAATTGGTAAGGATTTATATTTATTCTCTCCTAGCTGAGTTTAGTTGGCTTAGTTAGTTTACAGCTTTAAATACTGTCGAAAGTTGTTGTCCATAGAGATTTATAGTGCACTATACATTATTCTATTAAAATCAAAATATTACATTAAGCATTCCTGGCCATTCATAAATGTTGAATTTCGAATGTTATATTTTTTAAAACCTAAGAAACTCATATAGGAGTTTTGGTGGAAACTTGATCGGCGGCAGATTGCTGTATTATTATTTAAATAATAGTTTGAAGTAAAAGATGACTCAGCATGTGAACTGTTAGTGGAAATGGTGAAGCAAGTGTTCTGGTAGTGATGTGAATCTCAGAGATAAGATGTCCGTCTACTTAGGTGCCTTGAAGCTCAAGTTATCGTCAAACTCTCCCAAAAACTACGCAATGTGACGCATCAACATATTGTGAAGCAGTGTACCATAAATTATTATTAACACTTGATACTTAAAATCTATAAGAACGAAGATCCTGAATGAAATGAAGACATGGCTTAAAGGACAAGTATGCAAGCCAAAATATCTTACTAAAAAAAAAGAAGTAACTTGATGATCAATATATTTTTGGCAGAAAATTTATTACAAGGTGAATTTCGTTCTCCGCAGCAAAAATGAAAATGACGCAAAAAGATTTTGGGCGACGATTTTATAAGATTTCAAAAGTTCACTATCCCCGCAAGATTGCACTGCTCGTTTTCAAAACGCTGCGATCATTGAGGAAAAAGTTGCTACTCTGAGGCGACTTATTGAAAAAAAAACTTCCGCATTACCTAGGAGGACCCTTTAAGTAATAAGGAAGCCTGGGTCCAGGAGTAAGACGTATTTAGGTTTTTACTTTGAGACTGATTTTTAAATAAATTCAAGCATCACATTGCGAAAATCCATTATAAAATTAAAAAACTATTGGTAAGTCCATTGTGCACGCCTTAAGCGCATTAAAATATTACATATAACACGATTATACCTAATTTTTTTAAAGTAGTTTAAATACACACTAAGTTTTCACTAGTAAAATAATTGTAAGTAAAACTTCAATTAAAAAAAGTTTCGAAAATCCAAAGCTGCTATGAGTCGTGCAGCTTTGGATTTTCGAAAGTTGATGCTCATATGATAGTGAAAAAAATAAAAATAAATGTAAATTGTAGTTTTATTCTTCAAAGAGTTCCAGTTGCAGTCACCGAAGTACACCTTTAAATTACTTCGTCAAGTCCGGAGCTAAGGTCTATTCATAACTAACAACACGAGCCCAAATTCGGCACTTCTAGTTCTCCTCGTCGAGGAGATCCAGTAGCAGTCATCCAAGTCCGCTTTCAAGTCTATCTATGAAATCTGGAGGCAGAGGCGTATTAAATGACGACTGCGCCCTAGGCTAGCCTAGCACCTCATCGGCACCCTTCTATGGGCCATATTATATCAATTATAAATTAAATATATTCATTTTGCAAATAAACTATATTACAATTTATAATATAGTTGAATAATTACAAAATAATTAGGATACGTGTACCATTAACAGGGGGACATAAATGAAAAATGTGATTAGAGAGTAAGAGCGATTTAAGAGTAATCAAATACGACGATTTTTTTTTACTTTTAAAAACTTCCGCGCGCGCCTTTAGAACCTTTCGCCCCTAGACCTAGCTTGTCTTAAGGATAATCCGCCACAGTTCGGAGGAAAGGTCTCATTATAATTAATAAAACGAGCCTTTTCGAGGTATTCTAGTAGGTCCGGACTGCTGCAGAGGGTAACGGTCTAATAAGGTCAATAACACTACCAGCCACACCCAGATACACATCACTGACCCTTACTTTCCTAGCACTATACATCCACATGCGACCTGACCGAAAATTGAGGGACCAGTCGCCTTGGATAGAGGTAAGTAAGCTCCCTTTATTAGAATAGAACGCTCCCCCCTGATTGTTTATTGTAATTAGAAACTTTCCACCTTGGCGTTAGGACGCCCGACCTGCACCTGCGTGTAGGTTCTTCGTCTATGGGCCGCGGAGGACCCTACTCCTGGGATAAGCAGTTGTCGGCCGTAACATTTGGTAGCAGAGCGTGGTTCCTGGATCGATTCCCGGTCAATCCACCGACCATAGTGTTTGATAAAAATTAAATAATTTGGTGGCAGGTAGCATTGGGTTGATTGGTTTAATTTTGTGTCTACAATCACGCCCGTCCGTAATACGTAAAAATATTTTTTGTAATTATATACGTAATAATAAAATTCTTTTCTTTTGTGGCTTGCTTGTTTGTTGTTAGCGGGTAAATTTGAAAAGCCGCGCCCGGTTAGTGCGCAAGCGGGAGTTTGCGTCATGTAGGTAGATGGTTATTTTTACGTAATCTGTTAATTATCGTTGTCGGATAGTTGTAGTGGATTACTTATCGAAGGGTCGATTTCCGAGCTAGGCATTTTTTGTTGATCGACCGTGATGTGTATCTTCGTTTATGTATCTTTCGTATTGTAATTTGTATTCTAACTAAAGAGTAGTAATTTGTATAATGATTTCTTATATTTACGCGAACACTACACATTTAAATAAAACTAATTTTACGGATTTTATCGCGTATATTAACTTATTTTATATTCCCGAGTGAAGCCGGCCACAGTCGAGCGAGTGCCTGCTGTACTGCCATATGTCAGAGGTGTCACTGACAAGATTGGCTACATCTTGAAGCGGGCTTCCATTAAAACATATTTCAAGCCGCCGAAGAAGATTAGTCAGTTTTTACCATCAGTCAAGTGTAATATTCCTCTGCAAGATGCAGGAGTGTACAAGCTTGATTGTGAATGTGGTCTCTCTTATATAGGACAAACTAAAAGATCTATAAAAACCCGTGTTAAAGAACACATAGCTGATGTGAAGAATAGACGCTCCGGGAAGTCTGCAGTCTGTGAACACGTACAGGATCGCCCCCGTCACTACATTGGATTTGATAGACCACAAATCCTCGCTAAAGAACACCGATTCCTTCCAAGGATGATTCGCGAGGCTATTTAAATCAAGAAACATCCTAATTTCAATAGAGAAGATGGCTGGGTGCTACCATCTGCTTGGGATCCCATAATTAATAAAATTAAATCCCAACCCAAGCATACAACTGCAAGACTTCATGATACTGTAAGTTCATACTGCGTGGATCGGAACAAAAATTAATAATTTTTAATCTGGAGGTAGCCGTGGTTAACTATGACATTGGGACGTCATACACCTCAGTCCCCCCCGTGACCATGGGTGCTGTAAAGTGCTCGAAACGTCGGGAATATAAAATAAGTTAATATATGCGATAAAATCCGTAAAATTAGTTTTATTTAAATGAGTAGTAATTGTATTTACGAAATTTGAATTTAACTTGATTTGATCGCACTACTTTTTGTTATTTGTTAATTTGGTTTATCTTTTCTTTTGTGCTAACTTGTATTTGGTTTGATAAGTAGTAATTCGTATTTGTATAATTTCTATTCAACTCGATTTGATAGGAACTGCATTTGTTAACTATTCATTTTTTGTTGTATTTGTTATTTGTTATTTTTGTAATTGTACTCGAGCCGTGTCGTAATTTGTATTTAGTAGCGATGTCCTCGCCCAAGATACTAATCCGTTGCCTGCGGACTGAGTTACGCTGGGCCACCAGCGCCCATGCTTTGATAGGTCTACCGGATAGGGTCCATAACTCGGAAGAGTGGTCTGCCCGAGTCCTTTTGGAAGCAGCCTCAGCCGGAGCTGTTGGGACGACTCCCAACTCTGGACTTGCCAAGGTTCTCCGGGGTCCTTTCCGAATGGCTGACCTTCGTTAGTATTTTCGACAGCCTAGTGGACGCCCGGAGTGACTTGACTCCGAGCTAGAAGATGGCGTACCTCCTGGCCTCACTGGAGGGGGAGGCCCTGGGTGTTGTCAGCCATTTGAGATTGTCGGACGACGCCTACCAGACTGCTCGGGACCTCCTAACCAAAAGATTCGCCAAGATCCGGCAAATTGCGGACGAACATGTTAAGCAGCTTCTAAGTCTCCCGCTGCTTAGTGACCGGGCCAGACTACGTCCGGACCTGTTGGATCCAGTCTTGGTGGCCTGTAATACGTTGAGGCGGCTGGATTTACTAGTGGGCGAATGGGCCTTTTTGTTGCTTGCTGTTTTTATTCCGCCCTTCTATGACCTGCTGCGGTTTTTGGAGGAGCAGTGCCGACAGATCGAGCACGCGGCGGGCACCGTCGAAGACTTACGAGCCGTGCCCAGTGAGAGGCGGAATCCGCCGGGCAAGTCGTCGTCAACCCCCCCCCCCCCCCCGCTCCTATTGTCGAGCATTTGATCACTGGGTAACGTCTTGCCCGAAATTATTAGGTAAGCCGGTTCCGGCGAGGCAAACTATCGCCAAGGAGCGCCGCTGGTGCTACTCATGTTTGAAAGGGCACCTCCAGCGAGACTGTCCGCACCGGCGGCCCTGTCTGCATTGCCAGGGCAATCACCATGCCGTTCTGTGCCTTGGTGCGAACGGCGTCTCCTTTCGGGGCTCTGCCAGGCCCTCGACCCCCACGGGCGGGGGCGCTCCGCCACGCCCTCTGACGGGCGACGCTCGGCGCCCGCCGGCTAGCCACCAGGCCCCTAGGTTTGAAAGGGGTCCCTCCCTCGACCAGTCGGGGGGTAATTCCCCCAGGGGCGGGGGTGTTCACCCCCTCAGCGTGCGGAGAGGAACTTCACGGCCACTCATCAGTCCGCTGGACCCTTCTCACTCCCGTTAGCTGAGTGGCCGCGACTGGTGCACCACTGTACCCCATTTGATGGAGGCGGCCCTAGCTAGCTGCCGCCTTAGCTTCCACCACGGCCGCCTCTACTGAGCCTTAAGCCGTCAACAGGCCACTTGTCAAGCTGTTCTGTTGCCGACGGCCTCAGTGAGGGCGTATAACCCGAGTGGCGACTGTTAGCGGTTGCGCTCTATTAGTCTCGGGTTCACGCGGTGTGGCCTCCACTTGGTGGTGGGAAGATTAGGGCCCCTGGAGCGTTGAATCACGCTCTTAAGGGGTATTAGATTTGGTTTGGTCGAGAACTTAGTTAAAAATTCTTTAAATTAAAATTAAAAATGCTTTTGGGTTTTCCGCGAAATTCATATTGTAGTGGTTGTGATTAAAAGAATTGAATTTAAGATACTCCTTTAAATGCTGCTGCATATGTTTTGTAAATATACTTGATCACTGTGTTTGTTGTTGCACGGAAAATTGAAATTAAATTGCGTGCACTTTTGAATGCTTGTGCGTATGCTTTGTAATTGTATTTGATTGTTGCGTCTGTTTGCTGAAAGGAAAGTTTGAATTCATTTGAGATTGAATGACGCGATTTGGAAAATTGTATAAATGTTTTTGTGATAGCGTTTAATCATTTTGCCTTGTGATAAGGAAGGTTGAAATTAGATAACTCTATTTGTGCCGAAGGGAATAAGAGTCAGTTCTCTTTTGGTTTACATTTTGTTGGCACTGTCTAAGATATTTATTTGAAATAAGAAATAGGGCTGTTTCTTACGTTTATTGTTTTGTTTACTTTGTCAAGTTGACCTATGTGCGTCGGTGATTGCTTTGTTTTAATTAATTCTGTAATTGAACATCGATGCTTTTGAAAAATTAGTTGAAATATGAGCATAGGACTACCTGCCTAAAGGGCTATCTGGTTTGTAAATTATCAGACGGAAATCAGCTGTCGCACCATTTGGTAAATGATTGGATGGCTTGGTTATGCTTACTTGTTTGAAAATTCATACTAGGGACTATCTGTGCGTTTCGTTCGGCTCTCCACAGACGACGTTCATGGGGAATTCGGGGGTGCTCTCTGCACTGAAGCTTAGGAGGTCCCTCTGGGCCGCTTCGTGTCGCGTTGCTGTTTGCAGACCTGATCCGGTCAGATTGCGAAACTAATCATAGGAGCGCAGATAGGTGTTTGAAGGAGGTCGTCGGACTTCTGTCTAGGAAAAGGACTTATTTATGTGCTGCGATGTCCAGGTTCCAGTTCAACCCTCCGGCTAGCACACGTTGTGGCTGTAATTTTGCGGCGTTGGTTAGGGTTGCAAGATCTGATGGTGTACCTAAGGTGGCCTAGTTTGGTTGTGGATTCGGTCTTGCAACTTGCCGTCGCTATCCTGTCCCGCTGACCGGTTTGCTCGCGGACCTAAATCCTTATGTCCGGGACGGGGGTTTGTTCGCGCCAAGCGCTAATGTCAATAATTGACGTCAGAGGGCGCGCGCTCCTCTACGATACCGGTTTTTACGTCCCGTCGTGTCGAGGATACGCAAGGATAAGACAGTCCAAATTCATCGCTGCGATAGATAGCACGCGGTCCCTTTTTGTCGGGAACTCGTAATGGAAGGCGCGTATAGTAAATATACTGACTGGGAATTGTAGCGCGTATTCCTTGCTGAAAGCTTCACCCGGGACTTACTTTTGGGTTTAACGCTGAGTCCGTATAAGTGGATTCGACTGTATTAGCTACTAGTGCGGTATTTGATATTCTAGAAATAACTGTTGCCCCACGAAACGGTAGTGACCTTTGATCCGTACGTTCTGTGTTCGTTTTGCGAGTTAGGCGTTATAACAAACGAGAGTTAGTGGCTTCTGTAAGGTAGTTAATCGTACGACAGAGCTACTGGACCGTCATCGTGACTAACGAAGAAAGTGACGTGAGGTGGAGAGGTGCTGAGGTCCGGGTACTGCTGCAGAGGGTAACAGTCTAATAAGGTCAATAACACTACCAGCCACACCCAGATACACATCACTGACCCTTACTTTCCTAGCACTATACATCCACATGCGACCTGACCGAATCCTGAGGGACCAGTTGCCTTGGATAGAGGTAAGTAAGCTCCCTTTATTAGAATACAACGCTCCCCCCTGATTGTTTATTGTAATTAGAAACTTTCAACCTTGGCGTTAGGACGCCCGACCTGCATCTGCTTGTAGGTTCTTCGTCTATGGGCCGCGGAGGACCTGGATAAGCAGTTGCCGGCCGTAACAATATTATAACTAAATAAAACAAAAGTAAACTGCCATTTACATTCCATGGCTTCCCACATGATAGATGAAGAGTTTAAAAAATAGATTGAGTTGAACAATTGATATTTTTACAAGTTATCGTGTTTACGCCTCCATGCGGACTTCCACACCTTATGCCATTAAAACTGCACTTTTATTTAATAGCAATTGATCGATTTAAAAAATATAATAATACTAGCTGGCCAGGCAGACGTTGTTCTGCCCTTTCCGACGACTTTTCAAATAAAAATTCTTTAATTCGTAATAAAAAAAATATTAAGGGTCACTCATCAATATAAAAACTATCCTATCTCTCAAGTTGGACCAAACTTTACAGAGTGTGCAAAATTTTATTGAAATCAGTTCAGTAGTTTAGGAGTTCATCGCGGGCAAACAACGTGACACGTAATTTTTATATCTAAAGATGTTCAACAATCATTTATATTTCTGACAATGTGCTTTTTATATTATTTATATGTTTAATATGATTATTACATACGATTTCATGCGACAAAACGTTGGAGTCTTGATTTTTAGGCGCTACTAGAACATACCTACGCACTTTGCGCTTAAGGCATGCAATATGATCAGCATGTACAATATATTGTATGTCAATTTTGTTTGGGGTTGTTATAAACTAATTTGCTTAATTCCGCGTAAGGAAAGAAAATGAGGACACATCATTTTCTTTCTTTACGCGTAAATAAGCAAATTAGTTTATAACAACCCCATTATAATGGATTTCCGCAAAGTAACGCCTGATTCTATTAATTATCAATTTTGTTTATTGCAGGTGTTTCACAACAGACCTGGAGCAAATCGACGTATAAGGAATTGTTGGATCACCGACGCTATTTACATGAATGTGAGAGATGAGTTTATATTTTGATATTTTGTTTTATTTGATATTTTTAAACAGAAGAGAAGAACATTGGGTTCGCTCGACCGGGAAGAGACCACGCTCTGAAAAAAAAACCAGTCTGATACTGTTGCTATATAGTGTATGACGTGAACTGGTGACACGTCATCAGTTTTTACCATCAGGTTTGTGGTGAAGCAGTACTTTATAGTAAGTGTCCGTTTGATAATATGTATCGACTCTTTATTCTTAAACCCACAAGCCTTGAATCTTTTTTTTAAATAGAATAAGTGCGACAAATTAACACACAGTCCGGTTTATGGAGCACAGTAGTTATAACTTCTCTTATTGCCGGCAAAATTAACGTTTTTTTTTATAGGAGAGGGGGCAAACGAGCATGCGGCTCACCTGATGGGAAGTGACTTTTTATTATAGGATAAGGGTTACAAACGAGCACACAGTCCACCTGATGGTAAGTGGTTGCTGCGGTCCATAGAAATCTACATCTATCCTCTATTCCAAATCAAAATGTAGATGCGTTGTCACCCGTGAGGACTAAGATGGAATGCCTCATTTCCAGTAAAAAGGGCCTCCGGCTACCTGCACTCACCAAGCGAAACGCAGAGGTAAACCTCTACTTCACGCTGGTTTTCTGTGAGGTCGTGGTACCACCCTGGTTCGAGCCGGCCCATCCGCGCGACAGCAAAAGCTGCCGCGTGGCCCTACCACTGTTAACACTACCGCCTACTACCGCCGCCCATGAAAAACCGCAGGACCAGGGGAATTGCAGACGCGTTGCCGGACTTTAAAAAGGAGTAGGCTCTTTTCTTGAAGATCCCTAAATCGTATCGGTCCGGAAAAATCGCTGGTGGTAAACTATTCCACAAGGAAGTTGTGCAAGAAAGAAAACATCTTCTAAATCGCACAGTGGTGGACCGCCAATCATCCAGATGGTGCGGATGGTATCGGGAGTTCTGCCGCGACGTGTGTTCATGAAATTTGGCGGCTGGGATTAATCCGAACAATTCCTCAGAGCACTCCCCGTGATAAATGCGAAAGAAAATGCAAGGAGATGCAACATCTCTTCGCAGCGCCAGTGAATCGACTCGATTGAAAAAGACTTGGTCGTCGACAAATCGAGCCGCTCTGCGCTGGATGCGGTCAAGTGGAAGGAGCTGGCACTGGGGAGCCCCTGCCCAGAGATGGGAACAATATTCCATGTGAGGCCGAACCTGCGTCTTGTAAAGTAGCAGGCGTTGTGCCGGCATGAAATACTGTCCCGCTCTACTGAGCACGTCAAGCTTTTTAGAGGCCAATTTGGCCTTCTCTTCCTAGTGACCACGAAATTGCACGTCACTCGATATGTTGACGCCGAGGATTTCGATACTGGTTGAGGCAACAAGGGGAGTGTCTTGAAACTGAGGAGATATGACAAAGGGATTCTTTTTAGCGGTAAACGCGCAAACTTGTGTCTTCTGAGGATTAAACTGGACTAGATTTAGCACCCCCAATCCGTGACTTTGTCCAGCAAAGACTCGACTTCAGACACAAGTTTGTCCCGGTACTCGGCGACATATTCCCGAGAAATATTGGCACGGCCGGTGTATAAAACATCACCAGTGCTGTCATCCGCATAGCAATGAATGCTACCGGTTCGCAACATATCATTGATATGCAGAAGAAACAGAGTCAAGTAGTTTTTCCGATGGTGTGTGGTTTATCTGTTTAAGTAATTAACAAAGTGGGTATGAGTATGAAGCTCGACGTCCGTCATCGTATTGCTTAGCAGTCACCAAAAAATGTTTTGATACACTTGGCTGAGCATTATGTTTCTTTTCCAGGTCTTGAAAATAGGCTAATTTTTGGTCCTTTTCATCTGGATGCATTTTATTCAAATGATCTTGAAGTCTTGAAGGCTTCATCGCTTCGTTTGAAAATGTTTTTGTACAAAGAACGTACAAAGGCAAAGATTGATTTGCCGAATTTTCTATGAATTCGTATTTAATATATTCTGCACTATATTGCCGTCTCTTCTTTTTTGTTTCCGACGTGGCTATGTTTTTACAAATATGTAAATAAAGTATTGAACTTAAATACTTGATTAAAAATTGCGCGCGAAACTAATAATGAAAATTTAAAAATTATTACTAGATTTTATAAAGGTAAATCCTTACTACTTAGGTAAATACAGCACGCACCGACAGAAATAAGATAAACAGGCACAAACAGCAAGTCAATTTCAAACGTCAAATTGACATCACAGTATTTTTCTATTTTTCTCGAAAATGACTGTTCTACACTCACCATACAATACACAGAAGTATTAAGCTGCTATTTTACGCTGGTGTTCTGTGAGAGCCTGGTGCTACCCAGGTCGAAAAAGCTGTCGGAGACCGATGAGGTTCTAAAAGCTAACTTTCTAACAGTAGGTATTATCAACAAGGAAAATATAATAGATATGATAGATCACAATCTACCAGCGATATTTCCCAACAAGCCACAGTTATGCTTGAGTGCAGGTAATGATCTTCCTATGGTTGTGCGTCAGGCGGCGCAGTGCGTGACGTACGCGACGTCGGAGCGCTGCCTGCGCGTGTTCAGCGCGCACACGCTGGCGCACGCGCCGCTGCTGTGCATCACTGCGCTGCCCGACATACCCACGGTTAGTGCACGCCACTACTCACGTCTCTTGCACACACGAACACAAGCGCGCACACATGTACACGTACAATCTATCGCGTACAACTACACGCACATTCACCACTCACACTTTCACACACGGTTCATAATAATCATCATCATTATTAAAGCCCATCGAAACTACCTTCAAAACTGCTGAACATAGCCTTCCCCCATAGTATGCCTGATATGGGTGACAAACGAGCATATAGTCCACCTGTAGTCCATCTGATGGTAAGTGAGT
The DNA here is from genome assembly GCA_033319125.1 of Parnassius glacialis. Classification (NCBI taxonomy): domain Eukaryota; kingdom Metazoa; phylum Arthropoda; class Insecta; order Lepidoptera; family Papilionidae; genus Parnassius; species Parnassius glacialis. The sequence continues at coordinate 827,801 of JAVANC010000023.1, read as the reverse complement.
GCTGTAGTCCATAGACATCTACATTTATCCTTGATTAAGAATCAAGATGCAGATGCGTTGTCACCCCTGAGGACTAAGATGGAATGCCTAGTTTCCAGTAAAAAAAGTCTTTAGCTCTCCACAATATTCTGTGAGAATGCGGTCCTATCCCGATCGATAACATATCAGCAGCGTAAAACGCCATGTTTTACTTTTTACTAGGAAGACGCTGCTGCGAATCTCCTGGTTTCCTTCTGTTACCTCTTAAGATACGCACGGGACATGACATGGTGGTTCATCTCCTTGTGGAGGTTGTACATGTTTCGAGGAGACCCTCTTTACATGGGCGGCATCTCAGGAGGACACGACCTACCGGTACCGGGTGCTGCGTTGGCAGCTTGTGGGTTGGTGTGGTGCGCACTTAGCGCCATCAAATCAGGTGTCGGGATGCTCACTCATCCCCGGCGTCCCCGCCGCCGGGTGGTGAGTGCAGAAGTTCACGTGGGAGTGGTCGCCCGTCAGGTGGGCGGGCGTGGAGAGGAGCTAAGTTTTGAAGATGGGGATGTGTCCCGTTATCTGCGCGGTCGAACAACCGTCTCGCAGAACGGACCACAAATTCATGGATTGACTCGACCTTGAGGTCGCGTGAGATGATATCGCTCCTGACGTAGCGAGCGGCTCCCACGATCACCCGAAGCGCAAGATTTTGCTGGGCTTGCAATCTCCTGCGCTGAGTGGCCGAGGTCAACGCGTACCAGGCTGGTGCTGCGTAGGTCAGCCGCGAGCGGATGTAGGTTTTGTAGATACCTATTTTCGTTCTTGTTGGGAGTTTGGTTGCCAGTATAGGGTAGAGTTTCGCTCGCGCGACTCTGGCCTGCCTCACTACGTGGTTGACAATCGGGGTCATGCGCAGCGAGCGATCTATCTGGCATCCTAGATATGTGATGGTACTACTCCAACCCACATCCTGCCCGCGGAGTTGCAGAGTTGGAGGTGTTCTGGCCAGCCTGGTCGTGAAGGCGACGGTCTTCCCGACGTTGACCGCCAGCCTCCATTTGTCCAGCCACTCAGGCAAGATGTCGAGTACCCGCTGCAACTTCCTGGCAGCTATGTCCACCCGACGTGATGACGCGAAGTACGCACTGTCGTCGGCGTATAGACGCACGGGACAATATGAGGTAGTGGATATTTAGAGAATTAGGCGTTACTTTACAGAAAGCCATTATACTAAAGATTTTAAAGTTATTTAGATTAAATCTGCCTAAAAGTCGCTATCGACGCTTGTGTCTTTCCTAAAGTAGTGGTGTTGGGAGTAGTGGTGCTGGGTTTGTGGTGACGGGAATGGTGCACGTAATTGAGAGGCTTAGCATTGAATTGCAGGAGTGAGGACCGAAGCGAATTCCAATCCCACACGGAACAAGTATTTGTATGGTATACAAATAATTGTTCTGGGTCTGAATATCTATCTTTGTGCAATTTATGTCTGTAAATTGCCTCCATAATTTAGAAGAATATCCTAGCGTGAGGGTGACCTAAAAAAAACTAGGTAAGACACGTCATTTTTATTGTAGATCTTACCTAAGTAATTTTAACATATTTAGTGTTGTGAATATTTTTACCCTGTGCTCGTACAAATATAATTTTAACTACTTTTTAACTACGAGCAACAATCCGTTTATTTACGTATACTACGTCTTCCAGTGGTCAAAGTTCGACCGTTACCGTTATCGTTACAGGCTATTAAAGTCCACAGCTGTGGGCTTCCCCCATAGATTGCCTCATGGGGGATATTTGCCACGTATATAGTTGTCACGCTTGGCAGAATTTCTGGAGTTTCTTTTTATTTAGTCGTTATTAAGAAGACGCTCTATAGTCTGTGCAACTGTCTGACTATGGAGTGTTACCACAACATAGTAATTTATATACCTATTCTTTGACTATTATGTGTTTGACAATTGACATTGAGAGTATGAAAGTAAACAATTAATGTTGTATTTTATTTTATTTTATCTATTTGTAACACACGTTCTAAATAAATTTTAGCTTTCTGCGCTCCTTCTCCATATCAACTTTGATTATGCCAAATCTTAAAAACTGCCATGCGAGTAATACTTACTTCCATTTGGTACGATCCTGACACAGCTCTCTCGCCTCATTTACATTGATTTTTATAGAATAGAATAGAATAGAATAGAAAAGAATAATTTTTTATTCAATATCGATTATTACATAATTCTTATTGAAAGTCATTTTTTATTTACCACTGGTTCGGAAAATACCTCTGCCCTGGGAAGAACCAGCAAGAAACCCAGCGGGACTTTTTTTTCAAACATATTTCACTTAACAATAATTTCATTTATACAATTTTAAATGATTTTTAATAGAACCAGCATGGTGGCGATCACCTTATTCCCAGGGGTTATTTTCATTCATGTATTCCTTGATATTATAATAACCCTTTTTGTACAGTTTTTCTTAAATAAAACTTTTAAACTTGTTTATTGATAAACTTTGAATGTGTTCTGGGATTTTTATTTTTATATACTGATTATACATTGCCCCATTAATGAATTACTGATTCTGTGGAGTCTAGTAACTGGTATTACAAGCTTATGTTTGTTCCTAGTGTTTACAGAATGCACATCCTTATTCTTATTAAAGCTATTTATGTTTTTATGTACATACATTAGATTTTCATAAATATATTGCGATGCCAAAGTTAATATGTTTATTTCTTTAAATTTTTGTCTGAGGGACTCTTTACAATTTAGGTTATAAATCGCCCGAACGGCTCTCTTTTGCAAAACAAATATAGCTTCAATATCAGTCGCATTACCCCATAGCAAAATTCCATAAGACATTACGCTATGAAAGTAACTAAAATACACTAACCTAGCTGTCTCAACATCTGTGAGACTTCTAATCTTTCTTACAGCATATGCTGCAGAACTAAGTCTGCTTGCTAATTTAGATATATGGGGGCCCCATTGAAGTTTCGCGTCAATAGTAATACCGAGAAAAACAGTGGTATCCACAAGACTCAACTCCTCCCCATTTAATAGCACATTGGTATTCGAATGTTTTACATTAGGTATTGTAAATTTAATAAACTTAGTCTTATTGCCATTTAAGAGCATATTGTTGGCGTTAAACCAATGTACTAATTTCGATAGAGCATTATTTACATCGTCATAATTAATTAACTTCCGTTTGAGTTTGAAAATTAAAGAGGTATCGTCAGCAAATAATACTATATCGTGATTGTCCCCTACAAGATAAGGTAAGTCATTAATATAGATTAAAAACAGGAATGGGCCAAGAATCGAGCCCTGAGGAACGCCCATTGATACTACCGATCCGGAGGAACCTTTACCATTTATCACGACTTTTTGAGTTCTGTTACTTAAATATGAAGTAATAGGTCTAAGCGCCAAATTTTTGACACCGTAATGTTGTAGTTTCCTGATTAATGTTTCATGATGAACACAATCGAAAGCCTTGGAAAGATCACAGAAAACACCTAAGGCATCCTGTGAATTCTCCCAGGCATTATAAATATATTTCATAAGCTCAACACCGGCGTCAGACGACGAGCGACCCCTTGTAAATCCAAATTGGTTTTTATGAAGTAATTTATTTGTATTAAAAAAAATTAACAATTGATCCAAAATTATTTTTTCAAAAATTTTACTAAGAGTTGGTAGTACAGAAATAGGTCTAAAATTAGCGGGGTCCAATGTACTACCAGATTTAAATAAAGGTATTACTTTACTATACTTCATTAAATCAGGAAACACACCAGAATCGATACAAGTATTAAAAATAATAGCAAGATGAGGTGCAATTAAATCTATTATGGACGCAATAACTGTCACGGAAATCCCCCACAAATCTGCGGTTTTCTTTACATCAATGGTTTTGAAGTATTTTACAATATCTTGCGGTAATACTTTTTCGAATCTAAATTCTTTTAAACAGATATTAACATTCTGTTTGAGTAATGACTCGGCGACAGTTGGAGAAGTATTATTCAAAGACTCTGTTGTCAAAATAGGAATATCAGTGAAATATTTCTCAAACACCGCTGCGACTTCTTGATTTGATTTAGTCAATTCATTGTTAATTTTTAATTGATAGTTTGAGTTACGAGGTTTTTCTTTACCGGTTTCGCTGATAATTATACTCCACGTCATTTTAATTTTATTCTTAGCCGTCTTAATTTTGTTGCTAATATGTAACGATTTGGCTGTGGAGCAAACTTTTTTAAACATTTTAGAATAATTTTTGACATATTCTTTAAAAGCATCAGAAGGATTATATGATCTTTCATGGTAAAGGTCATATAACCTTCGTCTGCTTTTATGAATTCCCACTGTCGCCCACTCATTAAATGCCTTGCGACTGTTTCCGGAGAATGTTTTAGAAGTAAATGTTTTTTTAAATTCATTGCTTATAAGGGTAAATAATTGTCCATATAAAAAGTCTGCATTGTTCTTATAAGAAAGCGATGGAAGGTTTTTTACCATATTACTTCTAAATCTCTCCAGGCGTTTTGCATTAATAGGAACAAACACAATTTTCTCAATTTCCTGTTTTTTGTGCATATAAGGTAATGAAACCAGTTGTCCACAGTGATCTGAACTAAGTTTTTGAATTATTGATTTGTTGATTGGTACAACACCTGTAAAAATATTATCAATACAAGTTGCACTACACCCTGCAATTCGTGTAGCTTCAAAGAATAAATTATCAAGATTATAGGATTTGAACAAAGAGCAAAATTTAATACTGATGGAAGAAGTTTCCAGGAGATTGATATTGAAGTCTCCACACACTACAAGAGATTTATTCTGTTTATTAAGCCAATAATTTGGCTGGGTTAAAATATAAATAATGAGATAGCGTATTTGCTACCAGTCTCAAACTAAACTTTGATAGGTAATACCTATCTCTTGTCAAAAACTTCTTAATTAAATTATTAATATCAACTAAATGAAATTTATCATTATTATTCTTACAATTAAATGTCAAATTTAAGTTATTATTACATGTCGAATTATGCATCATTAAATTTAAATTATATCTTAGTTTATTTTCCTGTGGCCACCCCTCTATGTAAGGCAATGTAAACAAGATAACTTTAACCACATTTATGTTATTGAGATATTCAATATATTTTAATAATTGATTCTTGTTCATATTGCCTCTTCTCCCAACAAAAATTATTAATATACTATTAGGGTTAAATTTACTAGTTAAAATTTTATTCATAATATCACTGAATGATGCTCCAGGCATGCAATAATTACTTATCTGTTGCCTTTTTAAACAGTTATTCAATGATATACCCAATTTTTTTCCTATGTCATCACTATACACAATTACATTATTTTTTTCATTACTTTTTAAATTTATCTGCTTTGTTATGGTACTATCATAGAGTGCAGGTAAAGAAAATGAAGTATTACTGCTTGTCGTATTATTAACACACACTGTCCCTAAAGAACCTGGCATTGAGCGCTGATATTAATTTTGATATTTTAATAAGGAATCAAAACGTTCCTCATTATATTTACATGACTTTACCAGATTATCCATGGCCAGTATGTGTTCTTTTATCTCATTCCCTGCTGATTTATACTTATTTGACATAGTTTGTAATGAAGTTTGAAGTGATAAAATTTCTGAATTAAGACACTCTATTTCAGTCTCATAACAATTTTTCATGTTTTCCACCTCAATTGAATATAATTTAATTTTACTAATTAACTGTTGCTTTTCCTTACATACATTTGAATAATTTTTAATATTAATTTTAGTTTTAACTAATTTTTGAACTTTCCTAATATATTTATTGATTTTTATATATTTTCTTAATTTCCTTCTGCTGCATGTAACCCTTTCTGCTGTTCTCAATGAGGTAGAATCTTTAGTCAAATCTATTGTTGTGGAGGGTTGCAATGTTTCATGAGATTTACATTCTACGAGCTCATCGAACAGACTCTGAGTTTGAAATGCTTGCACGTTATCAATGTATTGTTTAAATTGTGAAATCTGCTCATTAGCTTCAGTTAATTGTAATTTCAATGCAGAAATTAATCTGAGGGCTTCCTCATATTCTTTGCTGCATCGGTCAAACTCATCGACTGTCCCCTGGAGCTGATCCCTTTCCTTTAAAATATCTGTATAGTCTCTATGCATCTTAACCATATCACTTTTCAACTGTGTATTTTTCGAAATTATACTTATTATTTCCTTTTTGTTGTCATCCCTTTCTTTAAGTAACAGCTCACACTGCTCCCTGGACGCCCTCAGTTCTTGGAGCGCCAGATGAAGTTGGTTCTCCATCTGGCGCGTTTTGGCGTTGCGAGTATTCATTTTACTATATATTTTAAATAGTAAAAGAAAACAAAGATGGAAAATCAAGGGAACAGAGTAAGCAAATATCCAATTGTAGGACTCTAATAACAGATCTCAAATTAAATTATCAAGAAAACAATTCAAAATGAAATCTGAAAACAACAAAACTTAAGATATATCGTAAATATTAAAAGGGATAACAAGAATTACAGTAACTTTTAAACCTAAGTTTTAAACGATGTTCGTTACCTACTGTCACTTTAAATTGAGAGGCACTAAAAATTTATTTATTTAGATATTTACCACTTTTATTTATTACACAATACAATTTGTTCCTAATTAACAACTATAACTTAAATTTGAGGTGGAAATTATCAATTACAATATTTATTTTTACGAAATTATTTGGGAGCAAATTATTTAAGTATTTGTCACCAGGGTTGCCACAGCAAAAAAAAATACATAGAGATATATAGATAGATATCTATATATGTACCCATACTAAAACCAAAGTAAAATAAATAAAAGAACGTCGGTGCTTCCCGCCAGTGCCTGGCGTACAGCGAGCCAGCTGTGGGCGGGCGGCTGGCAGTGGGCACGGCGCGCGGCGCGCTATACGAGCTGCACTTGCGCGCATCGCTGCCCACAGACTCGCCGCCTTACTGCACTTGGCACGTAAGTCTGCTCTCTGCATTACCTGCACTATATACTTTACATCCTACATCATACACACTAACTCTAAATTACACTCTACACCCTACACCATGCATAACACACTACCCCACACATACTAAATGTACACTACTATAAACACACTACATCCTAATTCTACACTATACTCTACACCTGCACCCTAACTACATTACACTTTACACCCTACATCATACATCATAACTCAATACTACACTATACACTCGAAATTATATATATGTATATATTTTATAAAACGTTATGTTTACATTTTTTTATAGAATAAGGGTAACAAACGAGCACTCAATCCACTTGATGGTAAGTGGTTGCAGTAGCCCATAGACATCTACATCTATCCTCGTTTGCGAATCAAAATGCAGATACATTGTCAGCCGTAAGGACTAAGATGGAATGCCTCCTTTTCAGTAAAAAGGGTACCCTGTTCTCTACATATACCATACGAAACACAGCAGTGTTAAGCTGCCATTTCACGCTGGTATTCTGTGAGGTCGTGGTACCACCCCGGTTCGAGCCGGCCCATCCGTGCGACAGCAGAAAGCTGCCGCGTGGCTCTACCACTGTTAAAATATATTTATGTTATTGTATATTCAATACGCTATACGTATGTAAGGGACCTATCCCTATTCTATCAAGCCGATTAAGAACAGTTCAAAATCACTGGACATGACTTTATCGTGCACTATTTCGTGTATGAGTGTTTGAAAGATGTGCCTGTGCGAGCGCGTGTGCAGCTGATAAGGTACGGATGCGTGTGCGCGTCCGTATGCGCGTGGTGCTCGTGTAAGAGAGACACGCACCTCATGACGTCCCACTCGCACGGTACGTATGCAGGAGCTGTGACATCCTTTCGTTATAATGATTTCTTATATTTACGCGAAGACTACAAGTATAAATAAACCTAATTTTTACGGATTTTTGTCACATTTAATTTAATTTTATACTTCTAGACGTTTCGGGTGCTAACACCTATGTTCACGGGGGGGGGGGGGGGGGGAATCTAAATCCACTGGACAAGACTTTATTGTGTACTATCGCATATGAGTTTTAGAAAATATACGAGCGCATATGGAGTTTTCTTTTTTTTTGTAATGGACTCATGCTATTGTAGTTTTGTCTGTATCAATTTATAAGAACTTTTTTATAGAATAAGGTACGGATGCGTGTGCGCGTTCGTATGCGCGTGGGCACACAGTCCACCTGATGGTAAGTGGTTGCTGTGGTCCATAGATATCTACATCTATCTTCGTTTGCGAATTAAAATGCAGATGCGTTGTCAGCCGTGAGGACTAAGATAAAACGCCTCTTTTCCAGTAAAATGCGTCTCCGGTTCTCTACACTCACCATACGAAACACAGCAGTTTAAGCTGCTATTTTATGCTGATATTCTCTGAGAGCGTGGTCCTTCCCCGGTAGAGCCGACCCATTCGTGCTACAACTATACTATTAATATAGCTGCAGCATGGATCTATCACGTATAAAAATATTCTTTATAATAATTTGTTGAAAAATTTTACAATATGTGATGCCTCACATTGCGCAGTTTTTGGAAGATTTTGACGGCAGCTTGTGCCAGCAGACAGTCGACGATGACAGATTTTCAAGGCGCCTATGCAGACACACTATGTTGAGGTCCACGTCACCATCGTAGCACTTGTTTTTTCGTTTCCACTAATAGTTCACATGCGCAGATATTTGGTACACAAAACCACACCACTTTTACGTATCAGAATTCGCTTTAAACTAACATTTACACAATAAAACAAAACAACAAAAAAACGGTCCACGTGTTTAGTTGTTAGGTGTGGATGTGAGAGAGACACGCGTCTCATGTCATCCCGCTCAGACTGTGCGTACGCAGGAGCTGTGCACGGGCGCGCACGCGTGGTGCAGTGCGCGCTCTCGCGGCGTATTGCATTCTCGCGCTGTAAGGCGCATCGCGTGTGAGCGGGACGCCCGCCGCATACTGTCCTGCTCGCACGACCCGCAGCGCAGCCTGTGCGTGCGGCACAGCTCACCGCACATGAACGACGTAGTGGGTAGCGTGCAGAGAGTAAGTTTTATTCCATATAACGCACCACTTCGATAGTCAAGGACTTTCTTATAATTAATAGAATTAGGCGTTACTTTGCGGTAATCCATTATATTAAAGAAGTTAAAAATTAATTAGCTATATTGAAAACATCCGCGAAATAAATTATTTTTTAACATCTTTTACACTGTTTTATTACTAGTACATGTTGCCTGTTATGACACATGGATCTGAGACGTGGTTCCTTACTGTCGGTCGTATGAGGAATCTCAAAGTCACTCAGCGAGTTAAGAAAGGGCTACACTGGGAGTGCATGATAGACTTTGAAATGAAGATATTCGTAATAGAACCAGAGTAACTGATATAATCCACCAGACCAGTAAGCCATAGTAGTAATGGGCCATAGCTCTAAGAGCCGATAGCCGACGGGGGAGAAAGGTTCTAGAGTGACAGCCTTGCACTAGATGGAGTAAAAATTTGGTAAGAGACGTAGGAAATCGATAGATACAGGTGATTCAAGAGTGTAACTTGTCCTTGTAGCATTCCTTCCGGAAGACCCATGTCCCGCAGTGGTCATATAATGTAATATTGGTGATGAATGAACATAACAAATAAGGGTATAGCATAACTGTTATGCCCAAGTAAGGGTATCGAATGTGCACACAATCCGCCTGATAGTAAGTGGTTCCTGTCGTTCCGATAATTCACTTCATTATGACAACGGAGAGATAACTTTTTCAGTGGTATCACGGTGATAACGAGGGCAGAATTCAATTAATATCACTGATTAGTTAGAGATACATTGAATCTTCGGAATAGTAGGTATAGCTCGAAGAACCGGCAACCGATGGGGAAGAAAGGTTCTCGAGTGGCAGCCTCGTACCGGTAGGCGAAGTGTAGGGCGTCCCCCCACGAGATGGAGTGACGACCTGGTAAGACATGCAGGAAGTCGATGGATGCAGGTGGCTCAGGACCGTGCTTTGTGGCATTCTTTGGGGGAGGCCTATGTTCAGCAGTGGACTTGTGAAGGGCTGTAATGATGATGATAATGATGACATTGAATCTAAAGGTTAAGCTGGAAAAGGGATCATTCTCAAGACCTAGTAAGTATGCTTGAAGTCGACGGATGCGGGTGGATGAGGACCCGGCTTTGTAACATTCCTTGGGGGAGGCACTGTTCACCAGAGGACTTGTTATTGGCTGTAATGACGATGATGACTTTCGCGTGACTGGAATTTATACTCTTTACAGTTTATTTATATAAAATTAGTCTCGTTTAGACCATCTAGAATTTACTTTATGTAACACTGCCATCATTAAAGTCAAGTCAACTTGTTCGATATAATTACTTGTATAAACAAACTATATGAGATGGCCATCAGCGTTTTCCTAATAGCAACTAAAAATAAAATAGTTGCGTTTGCCAACCCACCTGCCAAGCGTAGCAACTATGGAAAATATCCCTCCTATGAGACAATGACGGGGAGGTCTAGGTTCAGTAGTGGATTTTTGATAGGTTGTATTGGCAATGACTTCTTGAATGAAGTAGGTGGCGCTATTATTTTACACGCTTTCAGTGTAAAATACGCTAATGTGTGCTTACATAACGATTTCACTTTTTGGTACCACTCGATTCCACTCCCCATGTAGTTTGTGTACCGCGGGCACGGACTAGAAAAAAAGAGGGACTACGTTCTGCGTGTATAAAGTAAAGCACTCTAAATATTCCGATGATATACGTGGCGTTTTGAGATATATCCTGGGTCCGGGAATGCACGATATATCACAAAATCGATTCTCAAGGAGTAAATACCAAAAACTGGGTGGTAGGGCGTGAGTTGTTTCCACTGGGTGGCGGAGCTGAAGCTGGTGGTGACGGGCAGCTGCGACGGTGCCGTGCGACTATGGGACGTGGCGCAGCCTACGCCTTATGCCCGCCTCAGTGCACCTGCAGCGATGCCCGTCCTCGACGTGGCAGTCGTGCCACACTTGCACATTGTAGTCGCATATCACAATAATTGCGTAAGTACAAAGACTTCTATGATTTTTACTAGACAGGCTCTGTGGAATTAATACATTGCGCACTAAGTTACGTCCAATTCTCTGTAACTCTTTTAGTCGACTGCGAGCGGTCGTGGAGACTATAGCCCGTTGTTTTGTAAACCGCGCGCTTTTGGCTTGCGCATATTTGAATATAGGCTCTTAAAGAAATTCATTATTTGTAAGTCAATAGTTTTCGTGGAGACGTCATTTTATATTTAATCATCATTACAGTCTATCAAGTGTCCACGGCTGAACATAAGCTTCTCCCAAAGATTAACTCATGGGGGGACGTTTGCTAGAGTTACCACGCTTGGTAGACGGGTTGGCAACTGCAATTTTTTATTATTTTAAGTTGTTATTAGGTAGATGATGTCCGTCCTGTTTATTTTCCCTCTGTCACCTCTTACGGCACCCACGGGAAGATTTGTGGTAGTAGATATTCTTACTCTGCCTCTACGGGGCTATATGAAATCTAATAGGGGTATTAAAACTTTAAACCAAAATGCAATGTAGGTTATAATTTAGTCCAGACCGAATTTTGGTCACGGCGGCCAGTTTCAACGGAGACTAGCCATGTGCGCAGGACAGGATTATAGTGCCCAAGTGTGTGCGCAAGCACAGGTGTATATACTTTCTATTCCTTCAGTCTCATAGTTATGGGGACTGCAGAGAGATCAAGCGCAGGATCAACGGCTTTACGTGCTTTCCGAAGCACGGGGTTGTAATACCGTGTTAATAATAATATTCGTGGTAGAGCCATGCTGCAGCTATATTATGATTGTAGCACGAATGGGTCGGCTCGACCGGGGAAGGACCACGCTCTCACAGAATACCAGCGTAAAATAGCAGCTTAACGCTACTGTGTGTCGTATAGTGAGTGTAGAGAACCGGAGACCCTTTTTACTGGAAACGAGGCATTCCATCTTAGTCCTCATGGGAGACAACGCATCTGCATTTTGATTCGTAATCGAAGATAGATGTAGATGTCTATTGGCCACAGCAACCACTTACCATCAGCTGGACTGTGTGCTCGTTTGTCACCCCTATCCTATAAAAAAAATACCGCCAACTTGATGGCGGACAAAATTCTTACTAGCAGACCGTTATTCCTGATATTTTAGAATTTCTAAGGTACCTTAAGGTACCTTTGTAAAACACATTGTCTGCTGTTCTGTTTAGACCATGAATATCTGGGACTTACAAGAGGAATGTTTGCTTCACTCTACTAAGATCAAGTTCCCTTTCCTCGGAGTGTTGGGGAAAAAGGTGGAGTTTGGGACATACTGCATACACCCAGGTGAGAGATGATGTTTGCTTGAGATGTTAATTTTATTTTTTATAATAGCAAATTACTTAATAAACAAGTGGTAAAATCAAAAATTTTGTTCAACCGTCATCAATATAAATAAAATAAGAACCATCATCAATGTAGTCGAAGTACATTAAATACGCATTATTAAGGATAACTAAAAAACTACTATCAGATCTTGATCAAATTTATACGGTACCACATAAGAAGCAGCAGCTTTCAAATGAAAAATTAGCGAAATCGGTTCACGTAGAAAAAAGTTCTCAAGTAATACATATAAAAAATACAGTGGCATTTAGAACCTCCTTTTTTGAAGTCATTTGAAAAAAGCTGTGCTATAAAAATCATAACCGATAAAGAAATGTGTCGAGAAACGACACGTTTCGTTTTCTGTGGTCGTTAATGTTAGCGTATAATATGTAATAGCGTTATATTATGTATCTAATACTAAGGCCCGTATTAGTAAACGTTACTCAGCTCAAGTACACGCACTTGAGTACAATATTGAGGTTATGATATTATTAATAAACATATCACAAGGCGCGGTTCAGGTTTACTAAATCAGTTGAGTGCTCTCTTTTTCGGAAGTATACGATCAGACCAGTGTTGATGAGGCCTACAGATCATTCCATAACTTATTAACTCAATTTCATGGAATTTGCTTTCCTATAATTAAACTTAAGAGAAAAAACATGTATAATAGAGGTAGGTGGAACACAAAAGGTATAAAAAAGTCAATTATTACGAAAAGAAAACTTTACCTAACCTATAAATACTCAAAAACGAATAAAATGTTACATCAAAATAAATACAAAAAATATAACTATCTTTTGAAAAAGTGCATATAAAGCTCAAAAAAAAACCAACCTAAAATACATTCTAAATAGCAAAAATACTTGCAAAGCTATTTGGAATTCAGTAAATTCAAGTATAAATGAAACTACCCAAATTAATAAAATTGACGTAATTTTTAATGACCAAACAATTAGTAACCCTGACATGATATGTGAATTATTTAACAATTTTTTTTATTGATATAAGTAACATTAAAAATACAAATAAGACTGATAACAATTCTGCTCAACCAAGTATAGATACAACCGGTACTTGAAGTACTTCAGAAGCTTTTTAATTCCGTCCTCCATGGTGGCATTACACCGGAGGCGTGGAGCGGAAGTGCGGTGGTCTTGTTCTTCAAGAAAGGTGACAACGCTCTCTTGAAGAACTACAGACCGATTTCCCTTCTGAGCCGCGTCTACGTGCTGTTTTCGAGAGTCATTACGAATCGTCTCGCGCGCAGACTTGACGACTTCCAGCCTCCCGAACAAGCCGGTTTCCGAAAGGGCTTTAGCACCATAGACCACATACATACCCTACGGCAAATTGTACAGAAGTCCGAAGAGTACAATTTGCCACTATGTCTGGCGTATGTGGACTATGAGAAAGCCTTTGATTCCGTCGAAATTTGGGCGGTGCTGCAGTCCCTTCAGCGGTGCCAAGTTGACTGTCGGTATATCGAAGTGCTGAAGTGTTTGTACAGTAGAGCTACGATGGCTATCCGAGTACAGAACCAGAGTACGAAACCTATCCAATTGCAGAGAGGTGTAAGACAGGGTGATGTTATATCCCCGAAACTCTTTACCGCTGCATTGGAAGACGTTTTCAAGCTTCTGGACTGGAAAGGATACGGAATTAACATCAATGGCGAGTACATCACTCACCTTCGATTTGCCGACGATATAGTCCTTATGGCAGAATCGCTGGAGGACCTAAGCACTATGCTCAATGACCTCAATAGTGTCTCCCAACGGATAGGTCTTAAGATGAACATGGACAAAACAAAGATTATGTTTAATGTCCATGTCACACCTATGCCGGTAGTTGTTGGGAGCACTAAGCTCGAAGTTGTTGACGAGTATGTTTACCTGGGACAAATAGTCCGACTAGGTAAGTCCAACTTCGACCGAGAGGTCAATCGACGGATTCAACTCGGCTGGGCAGCGTTCGGGAAGCTACGACACATCTTCTCGTCAGACATACCTCAAAACCTTAAAACGAAATTGTACAACCAGTGCGTGTTGCCAGTGATGACTTACGGAACTGAGACGTGGTCCTTCACTGCTGGCCGTATGAGGAAGCTCAAGGTCGCTCAGCGAGCTATGGAGAGGGCTATGCTCGGAGTTTCTCTGCGTGATAAACTTAGGAATGAGGTTATCCGCAGTAGAACCAGAGTAACCGACATAGCCCAACGGATTAGTAAGCTGAAGTGGCAGTGGGCCGGCCATATAGCTCGAAGAACCGACAACCGATGGGGAAGAAAGGTTCTCGAGTGGCAGCCTCGTACCGGTAGGCGAAGTGTAGGGCGTCCCCCCACGAGATGGAGTGACGACCTGGTAAGACATGCAGGAAGTCGATGGATGCAGGTGGCTCAGGACCGTGCTTTGTGGCATTCTTTGGGGGAGGCCTATGTTCAGCAGTGGACTTGTGAAGGGCTGTAATGATGATGATGAAGTATAGATACAAATCCAAATACAATTTTCTTACAACCAACGGAACCAGCGGAAATTAAGAAAATAATCAAGGTATTAAAAAACACGGATTCAGTTGGCTACGGCGAACTCAGTACCAAAATACTAAAGTCATGTGCCTGTTATATCTGTACACCGCAGAGTTTCCTTATAAACCTATCATTTGTTGAGGGCTCATCCCCGGAACATCTTAAGATTTCTATAATAAAACCAGTTCACAAAAAAGGAGATGAAAAGGATCTCAATAACTATAGACCAATAACTTTAATCCCCGTGATATGAAAGATATTTGAGAGAACTATGCACGATAGATTAAGTAAATTTATACAAAGATTTGGTATCTTAACTGAAGATCTATTCGGTTTTCGCAAAAACAGATCTACAACTTTAGCATGCTTCAACTTTATTAAAGACATGGCAGAGAGTATCGATAGAAAAACTCCAGTAACTGCTCTCATGCTGGATATGACCAAAGCCTTTGATCTTGTTGACCACAAAATTCTATTAAACACAATTGAAAGTTACGGGATAAGAGGTGCGGCTTACACATGGCTAAGCATTTACTTGCAAGGCCGAAAACAATGCACAGAAATCACTCTGACGCAAGCACGACGAGACAGCATATTTACGAAAAAACTACATCGTTCACAGTTTAGATCTAATGACCGTGGTATCCCTCAGGGTAGTATTTTAGGACCTTTAATCTTTTTGCTATATGACTTGTCTAAAATAACCAAGCATAAATGCATCTTGTTCGCAGACGACACAACTTTTATATTTAAATGCACCAAAAAAGACATATATGAAACCAAAATAAATAATTCTATTAATACTATTGTGACATGGCTTAATGCTAACAATCTTTTACTTAATATTGACAAAACAAAAATAATACAAATTGAAAATTACAAAATGGAACCTATAAATATGAATATAAAATATGAAAATTAGAAGACAGAAAATGTTGAATCAGTTATGTTTTTAGGTATAAAAATTGACAAAAATTTAAACTGGAAGCTTCACATTGACCAGGTTTGTACAAAATTAAACCGGTTTGTATATGCTTTAAAAAGATTGAGAAAAACAATATCACAAAAAGCAGCCCTACCTGCTTATCACGGTTATGTGTCTTCAGTATTATTATATGGTCTGCCTTTGTGGGGGAATTCTGTTGATGTGATTAGAGCGTTTAAATAACAAAAGAATTGTGTGCGAGCTGTATGTGGTGCGTGGTTTCTTGATAGCTGCAAGCCATTGTTCAAAAAGATACGCGTATTGCCTTTGTCATGCATGTATATTCGAGAAAATGTATTTTTGTAAAGCGACACCCGAATTATTTCAAAACCCACGCTAAATCTCTCGAAAGGCAAACAAGGCATAAAAATATATTATTTCATCCCAAATGCAGTTCTAGATTTTATGCAAACAGTGCTCCTATGATGGCTACTAAAATATATAATAAATTACCTAATAACTTAAAAGAAATGCCTTTGAATAAATTTAAAACTGAGATTAATAAATGGCTTCTTGACAAATGTTATTATAGTGTTAAGGAATATTTTAATTGATTGCAATATTATTAAATGTATTATATTATTTATTTATTTTGACATTATGTACAATTAAATTTGATTATTTTAAGATATATTTCCACACCGGTACACCTCCCGGTAGAATATTATTGAGACTTACTCTCTATACTAAATACCTGTATTACCTAAACATTTTATTCTGCAAATAAAGATTTTGACTTTGACTTTGACTTTAACTTTGCCACACTGATTAATAAATGAAACTCGACTCTCAAGCGTGTGTAATTGAGTGCAAGCCACAGAACAGTATTCCTAAGTACAACGTTTTGAGATACTGTTTTTTAACAGTGGTAGAGCCACGCGGCAGCTTTTGCTGTCGCACGGATGGGCCGGCTCGAACCGGGGTGGTACCACGACCTCACAGAAAACCAGCGTGAAGTAGAGGTTTACCTCTGCGTTTCGCTTGGTGAGTGCAGGTGGCCGGAGGCCCTTTTTACTGTAAACGAGGCATTCCATCTTAGTCTTCACGGGTGACAACGCATCTACATTTTGATTTGGAATAGAGGATAGATGTAGATGTCTATGGGCCGCAGCAACCACTTTCCATCAGGTGAACTGTGTGCTCGTTTGTCACCCTTATCCTATTAAAAAAAAAATGTATTTATTAATTAGCAACGATCTTGAGATGCTGATATCGTAATGAGGGCGTATCAATGGATTACGCACTTGAGTTCGTCGTTGAGTAATGTTTATTAATACGGGCCTTAGTGTCATTATTTGTTTACCCACCTGCCTTAAGAATAAACTGTATTTGTAAGAGTTTTTGGACCATTCCATTGCATCAACTTATCATCATTATATAGACTGTGTGCTCATTTTTCATCTCTACATCTACATAAAAAACATTATAGTAAGCAATGAATAAGCAGGGCCACCACGCGAGGATGAAACAACAGAAGAGTTGCAAGAAGAAACGGTTTCACCTTCAAGACCGGGCTCCCCACTACCTGGTGAGGATGACAGAACCCAGTCAGAGAATAATCCGTAAGTATAATAGCAGAACAGAAACCTGTAGCGTAGATATTATTTTAGATTTTTTCGTTAACTTTGTATAATATTCATCATCAATAAATTAGTCCAGTGAAATAAGGTCTGAAATCAAAATTTTGGCACTCAACTTTGCAAGTGTTTTTTCGCAATTACTCGAAAACGGTAAAAATTAGACAAAAAATTCTATTAAAATGTGTAGAGCTTAATATTATTTATAAAAAATATTTTATGATTTTTTCCGCAAAATTAACCGAGTTAAGGAGGTTTTAAGTTTAAGGGATGAACGTAAAATTTAAAAAATCGTAGGTAGTAGAAAATTAAGCAAATTTAAATTGGTTTTTAAATTGCTTAAAAATCTAGTATTATTTAACTAGATTTTTTATTGTTAAATAAATATAACAATTTGCAAAGGAGAATGCCAGATTCTCTATAGAACTTTGCCCCACCCAAAAGTGTGGTGTACATGAATGCCGTATGTAACATTTTTTTTCTACTTCATTACTTTATCCAAATTATCGAAGTCTTTAGAACTTGAGATTATTTTTAAACTGTATTTTTCAAAATACATATTATTATGACATGTGTCTCAAGAAGGTGTAAATATTTACAGATTTGTAAGTAATTTTACGACAACGTCAGGACCATAAATTATTAATTTTATAGAAAAGCTATAAAACTGTTGCAAAGATCCCCATGTTGAAAGTAGAGTTAAGATTGTAAATCGAAATAAGGACACAAAATGCCCCTGTATCCTATCGACGCAAAGATGACAATTAGTGCACCTCAAGATCGTGGATGCAATTATCAGAATATCCGTAGTAATTAGCAGTAAATCAATAAGTAGACGTGATCGAGTCCGTATATTAATAAAAATCATAAGTCGTCAGCAAAAGCAGGAAAAGTTCATCCTAATATTTCAAGATAATAAAGCAATTTAAATTAATTTGAAGAAAACACAAATATGGAAAGTTATTGTATATTCTGTATGAAGAAATTTATCTACATATCTAACATGATATTTGAAAAATTGTCAAATTACAAAACATAAAAAATACGCGTGGACATGTTGCTAAATGAGTGCTGTCTCGCCAGTGCACACGAGGCTGGGCAGAGACGACAACAATACGCCCAAATACCTAACTCTGCCGCGCGGTCTTTAAGGAAATTCCTTATAGGCTATCTTCAGTTTAAAAACTAGGGGCTGTTTGATGCAGAGATTGTTTTAGGTTCAAGTGTGGAGAGGTACTAATCACATGTTGCGAGTTCGTGTGCCGCGTGGCGCTGCAGGAGCTGCGCGGCGACGTGCGCGGCGCGCCGCGGGACGCGCAGCGCGCGCGCCGCCCCGCCGCCTGGCCGCCGCACCCGCCGGCACCCAGCAGCACCAGCCCAGCCAACTGCACGTGTTCAACCACTCATTTACTTCCTACTTTAATGCATCCGACATTTGAATCATATCTCCATGTTTGAGGGCCATGGAATTCATCCAATTTTACTGTTTCCGAAAAGATGCCGCAGCTATATTACGGTTGTAGCACGGATGGGTCGGCTCGACTAGGGAAAAACCTCTCACAGAATATTAGCGTATAATAGTAGCTCAATGCTTCTGTGTTTCGTATGGTGAGTGTAGAGAACCGTACAATCATTTTAATGGATATGACGCATTCCATCAATGGTTGAAAGTGCATCAGTACATCTTTTCATTGAAGTAAGAATATTTAAGTTTCTAGTTTTAGTTTTTTTTTAATTATTATTATAGTTTTTAATATTGTAGATAATGTAAATAAAGATTTTATATAGGAAAAATTGAAGTCTTTTTTTAATTGTGTTCATTAAAAAAAAGTTACCTCCACACTAGGATTTTCTCCTGTATCGCATATATATAGAGGCAGTTTGCAAACACAAATTGCACAAGGACAAACATTCAGTCCCGGAACAATTATTTGTAAGGCTATACAAATATTTGTTCCGTGCGGGATCCGAACCAAGGCAGCAACTCATTGCTGAGCCACTACGCCATGGAGCCGTCAAAGTCACTCTTTCTTCCTTTAAAATTCTCTTAGGCCTTGTTTATTGTCCTTCTATCTATGTTTTTTATTTTTTTTGCCTTTGAAATAAATCTAGAAAAATTGGTTTCGACATGTAAACATGCTATGGATGATTTCATCATCAGATATTCATTCTGTAAATACTAGGAACAGACACAAGCTAGTAGTACCAGTTACTCGACTCCACCGAGTCAGTAATTTATTATTGGGGCGATGTATACGCTTTTACAACAAAATCCCAGAAAATATGCAATATTTGACCTGCTCAAAGTTCAAAAACTTTATTAAACTAAGTTTATATAAAAATGGTTGTTATAATACTAAGGAATTTATGGATGATAATAACCCTGGCAATGAGGTGATCGCTAACAAGCTTTTTCTAATTTGTTGTGTTTTAATTATGTACATATAACATACATGATTGTAAGCTGTTTAAAAAATCCCGCTGTGTTTCTTGCTGGTTCTTCCCAGGACAGAGCGTTTTTTTTTCCGAACCAGTGGTAATTAAACAAAAGAGTGACTTTCAATAAGTATTCTTTATAATCAATATTGAATAAAAAAGTTTCTGTTTCTGTTTCTATTTCTGTTATCTTCTCTGCTTAATCTGGAGAAGAATGCAATGTGGCATTAAACCCGCCTTTTTGTACACGTGCAGACTAAAAAAAAACCGCACGCGAGGAGATTTGTTGCGCTAAATTGATGCATAAAATCGGTCCACAACAAAAATCTAAATCACACTATCAATATGTTCGATCAACTCTACATGCATATGCAACACTACTACAAGTCAACACAGAACGGTGATTTTTTCCCCATAAAACCTCATGGCGTGTTAACGAAACTAAATTCTGATATTTGAAATTTGAACTTTATTACATTGAATTAAAGCCCATATTCTGTTATAGCTCGCTGCAGAGAGCAACAGCAGCCGCATGAATTGCCGAGCGAACCGGATGCACTCGCGCGTCATGGTGAGTGATTATTTTTTGTTTTATGCCAGTGTCAATTAATATGAAATTATCATACATAATAATTTGTTTAAAAATTTCTTCCCAACGGAAGATTTTGACAGAGAACTTGAGCCAGCAGACAGTTGATGACGACAATATCTCAAGGAGCCTTAGCGAGCTCAATAACTTGAGGTTCACATCACCATCGGAGAACTTGTTTCATCGTTCCCAATTCACAATTCAGCTTGTACACTCCTGCATCTTGTAGAGGGATACGACACTTGACGGATGGTAAAAATTGACTAATCTTCTTCGGCAGTTTGAAGTATGTTTTAATGAAATCTTGCTTCAAAATGTAGCCTAGATAATTAATAAAATTAAATCCAAACCCAAGCATACCACTGCAAAACTTCAAGATACTGTAAGCTCATTCTGCGTAGATCGGACCAAACATATATAAAATATTCAAAAACTGAAGGTAACCGGGCTAACTATGACACCGGGACGTCAAACACCTCAATCCACCCCGTGACCATGGAAAGCACCCGAAACATCGAAAGTTAAACAAATTAAAAAGTTAAATAAAACGCGATAAAATCAGTAAAAATTCGTTTCATTTAAAAAAAAACGTATAAAATTTACACTACCTAATGTAAAACATTCAAATACCAATGTGCTCTTAAATGAGGAAGAGTTGAGTCTTATAGATACCACTGTTTTTTTGGAGTGACTCTTTATGATGAACTCTTTCTTCCAGAAGTGGCCCCAGAAAAAGTGGGACTGGTTGAGTCCCAACGGTTCGTCAAAAAATGAGATTGACTTTCATTGTCAAGACTAGATGGCAACTGTTCATTAATGTCACAGTAATCGCGAGGGTGGAAACTGGCAGCGGTCACACTGAACCAAAACATTAAGTTGGAGAGGTCACGTCTAATGAAGTTAATGCTCCGTCCCACTTTGCTCTACAAAATCATTTTCAGTGCCTAGAAGACTGCAATACAGTGGACGATATGAGTAACAAGCTTGTGGAAACTATTCATGCAGTCGAAGCTAAGTTCTGCAGGACTCGTCGCAGAACTGAAAAACTCGCCAATCATACTAAATCTCATAGCTCATAGTTAGACGGAAAATGAAGCTGCAGTCTTCAGCAGATATGACAGTAAACAATCAACTGAACAGACATATCTCGAAATGCATGCAGTGGGATTTACGCAACTTTAATACACCTCGTATTGAAGATGCGATTGAGCGTAACCAAGGCTCAAGTCTTTGTCACAGATATGTCTGCCAGTAAGTGTGAGTAACGATCCAAGAGCAAGTTTTATCCGGCATTAGTATCTCGGGCGTCAGTTTGAGCGAGATTAGAATCTCTTCATCACCTTAAAAACTTAAAATGTAAGGTGTCTATGGGCCTTAGCATTCATTTAAAATCAGGTAGACGGTGTGTTTGACGGTGTGATGAGATTGACTTCATTATGACGACCAGACGACAACTGTTCAGTGATGTCTCAGTGATCGCCAGGGTGAAAACCGGCAGCTATCACCGAATGGTGAGAGGCACACTGAACCTAAAAGTTAAGTTGGAGAGGTCTCGTCTGATGAAGTCAACGCTCCGTCCCCCTCGTGCTCTAATCCAAAGTCCCGAAATCTTTCAGCTCGAGTTACAAAACCGTTTTCAGTGCCTAGAAGACTGCAATGAAGTGGACGATATGAATGACAAGCTCGTGGAAACTGTCCATGCGGTCGGAGCTAAGTTCTGCAAGACCCGCCGCAGAAGAACACAAAAACTCTCCGATCACACTCTTAATCTCATGGATATTAGACGGGAGATGAAGCTACATTCTTCAACAGATTTGACAGCATACAGGCAACTGAACAGACAGATCTCCAAATGCATGCGGCGGGACTTGCGCAACTTCAATACAGCTCGTATTGAAGAAGAGATCGAGCGGAACCAAGGCTCCAAGGTCTTTGCCAAAGATCTGTCTGCCAGAAAGAGCCAACTGTCAAAGCTGAAGACCGAATGTGGCAGCATCGTTTCCGGGGCACCTGAGATTTTGAGTGAGATTGAGAGGTTCTATGGGCAGCTGTACACGTCATCGTTGGAGCCACACGCAAGTGTGAGTAACGATCCAAGAGCGAGTCTTATTCGACACTATTCCGAAGATATCCCGGACGTCAGTCTGAGCGAGATTAGAATGGCTCTCCAGGACCTTAAAAACGGCAAGGCCCCAGGCGAGGATGGAATTACAGCGGAGCTTCTGAAAGTGGGTGGAAGACCGGTACTTGAAGTCCTTCAGAAGCTCTTTAATTCCGTCCTCCATGGTGGCATTACACCGAAGGCGTGGAGCAGAAGTGCGGTGGTCTTGTTCTTCAAGAAAGGTGACAACGCTCTCTTGAAGAACTACAGACCGATTTCCCTTCTGGGCCGCGTCTACGTGCTGTTTTCGAGAGTCATTACGAATCGTCTCGCGCGCAGACTTGACGACTTCCAGCCTCCCGAACATGCCGGTTTCCGAAAGGGCTTTAGCACCATAGACCACATACATACCCTTCGGCAAATTGTACAGAAGTCCGAAGAGTACAATTTGCCACTATGTCTGGCGTATGTGGACTATGAGAAAGCCTTTGATTCCGTCGAAATTTGGGCGGTGCTGCAGTCCCTTCAGCGGTGCCAAGTTGACTGTCGGTATATCGAAGTGCTGAAGTGTTTGTACAGTAGAGCTACGATGGCTATCCGAGTACAGAACCAGAGTACGAAACCTATCCAATTGCAGAGAGGTGTAAGACAGGGTGATGTTATATCCCCGAAACTCTTCACCGCTGCATTGGAAGACGTTTTCAAGCTTCTGGACTGGAAAGGATACGGTATTAACATCAATGGCGAGTACATCACTCAGCTTCGATTTGCCGACGATATAGTCCTTATGGCAGAATCGCTGGAGGACTTAAGCACTATGCTCAATGACCTCAATAGTGTCTCCCAACGGATAGGTCTTAAGATGAACATGATTATGTTTAATGTCCATGTCACACCTATGCCGGTAGTTGTTGGGAGCACGAAGTTCGAAGTTGTTGACGAGTATGTTTACCTGGGACAAATAGTCCGACTAGGTAAGTCCAACTTCGACCGAGAGGTCAATCGACGGATTCAACTCGGCTGGGCAGCGTTCGGGAAGCTACGACACATCTTCTCGTCAGACATACCTCAAAACCTTAAAACGAAATTGTACAACCAGTGCGTGTTGCCAGTGATGACTTACGGAACTGAGACGTGGTCCTTCACTGCTGGCCGTATGAGGAAGCTCAAGGTCGCTCAGCGAGCTATGGAGAGGGCTATGCTCGGAGTTTCTCTGCGTGATAAACTTAGGAATAAGGATATCCGCAGTAGAACTAGAGTAACCGACATAGCCCAACGGATTAGTAAGCTGAAGTGGCAGTGGGCCGGCCATATAGCTCGAAGAACCGACAACCGATGGGGAAGAAAGGTTCTCGAGTGGCAGCCTCGTACCGGTAGGCGAAGTGTAGGGCGTCCCCCCACAAGATGGAGTGACGACCTGGTAAGACATGCAGGAAGTCGATGGATGCAGGTGGCTCAGGACCGTGCTTTGTGGCATTCCTTGGGGGAGGCCTATGTTCAGCAGTGGACTTGTGAAGGGCTGTAATGATGAATAATAAAAATATCATTTATAATATTTTCTTTCAAAAACTTGTTCACAATATGCCGATGCGTCACATTGAGCACTTCTTGAGATATTTATGATGAACCACATCTTAAACTAACGGATAGTCGATGCCGACAGTATCTTTAGTTCTTAAGACGCCAAACGAACACAATACTATCTTGAGGTTTATAGACATTTGACATTTGACAGTGGTAGAGCCACGATGCAGCGATGGGCTGACTCGAACCGGAGCAGCACCACGAACTCACAGAATACCAACGTAAGGTAGAAGCTCTGCTTCTTCTTGAGCGTGGATGCTCAGGCTGCCCCGCGTATTCTAGCAAAATCCCGTTCTATACTATTACTGAACGGGACAAACAGAGCGATAAAACCATGGCGACTCCTGCCACTCTATCCTTGCACTTGGAATTCACTGTAACCTTAACGCCAGCAGATACAACAGATCCCATCCGTAGTGATCGTGATACTGGGCGATTTTAACGTCCACCACTCTGAATGGCTCGGTTCATGTTTAATTAATCATGTGGGGAGATCTGTTTATGACTTTGCCTTGGCATATGAAAGAAACCGATCTCAATAAACCAAGTTACTTACTTGTTTTGCTCGTTTACCGGTCAATAGAGGTGCCTCACGGTTCTTATAAAGGCTTTGTGTTTTTTTATGGTCTCACACAGCTGGTTACTTCGCTTACGCGGTTTCCAGAATTGGGGGATCGTACACCGTCCCTGTTGGACATTCTGCTGACCTCTCATCCGGACGGAAATCAGGTTTGCGTTGATGCCCCTCTCGGCTCTTCAGACCATTGTCTGATCTGAGTGTGGTGCCACTTACGTGCCATTTGGCATTACAGGTCAGCGGATTGGGACGGAATGCAGTCTTTCTTTGCATTCTACCCATGAGGGCGGGTTTGCTTTTGCCGGATGATCCCAGCGCTGTTGCTGACTCTATTTCTTATGTGGTGCTACAGGGAATGGTACTATTTATTTCAGCATCTGTGGTACCCATCGGAGGCAGATCTTAGCCTTAGTTTGGTAGCTCCTGTAAGACTGCATTACACAGTAAGCAGGAGTGTTGTCAGGCCTGGGCTGAGGCTCCGGCGGCTAGGGATATAAACACCAACATGATAAAAAGGAAATATAACTTCGCCTCCAGGTTCTTAAAAAAAGTTATTGCCAAAGCAAAGTATGAGCACATTAGTAGAAATGACGAGAAATAATTTCGCCTTGCTTCGGCAACCCGTGCATTCTGGTCTTTCGCCAAGGCTGTTTAAGGGAATTTCCGTAAGCCATTACTACCATCTCTGCACAGGGGGGCACAACTCACTGGCCCATGCCGCAAAAGAGAAAGCCGACCTTTCAGCCTCCTTTTTTGCGTCCAGCTTGACTCTCGATGAAGGGGGGAACACACCGCTAGGCATCCCGCAGTGTGATTGCTCAATGCCTGATGTGCGATTCACACAGTGCTCAGTACGCAAAGCACTCCTCTCCTTGGATATACAGAAGTCAATAGAGCCTGTCGGAATCCCGCTAATTGTGTTGAGGACATGCGCTCCAGAGTTGGCACCGGTTCTAACGCATCTTTTCTGGTACTCCTACTCCCTAGGCGTTGTCCTGAATTCATGGAAGACAGCTTTCGTGCACCCGATCTCTAAAAAAGGTAACCGCTCTGATCCGTCCAACTAAAAAAACTAAAACATCTGTATATTAAACATGTTTTATGCAAATAAAATTTTTCATTATTATTCTTATTATTATTATTATAAAGGGCTATCGCCTTCAACTCCTTGTTTTCGAAAATAGTGGAGTCCATTATTAACTGCCAGCTTATGACGTATCTGCTGATTAGTGACCGCCAGTACGGTTTCCGTCGGGGTCGCTCAGCTGGTCATCTTTTTGTACCTAACACATAGATGAGATGGGCGCAGTCGATCGAGTCCAAGGGGGAGGCATTGGCCGTTACATTGGACATAGTGAAGGCCTTCAATCGGGTCTGACACAAAGTGCCTCTGTAGAAGCTTTCTTCCTATGAACTTCCCGAGAAATAGTGCAATTAGATCACCATTTTTCTGGCTCGTGGTAAACGGTGCATGCTCCGATTACAAGCGTATTAACGCTGGTATTCCATAAGGCTACGTGCTGTCACCGACGCTGTTTCTAATGCATAGCAATAAAATGTTGCAAACCGGTAACATTCATTGCTATGCGCATGACAGCACTGGTGATGTTCTATATACGGGCTGAAAGGGTACGACGAATAATGCTTCGCGCTCCCGATATAGATCCCTCATCTGAAAGGATCCATCTAACTAAGATTAGTCTTTCATAGACGGTCTACCCAGAAACTCTTTATCACAACACTTTGGGCCCGGGAACGACGAGGTGGTTGTGAACTCCGTAATGGAGTATCACAGGAGAGCGTCTGATATCCCTTTCTGAAAAGAAAGGTCAGACGACTAAGATTACGGGTCCTCTTGAAGTGGTCCCTGTCCAGTCGTCCTTTTAAGAGGACTGTATATATAAGTGAATAAATAGCTAATATTATCTTCAAAATTTCCCCATAAGAGTGCAATTAATTACTTTCACTTCTCTATGCGCTTTTCTTTCTTGATTTAAATATAAACTGGTAGCTTGTCTCGAACGAATTGCACTAAGTTATCGTGTGCATGTGTGCTATTTTAGCACACAGCAGGTATCGGGTCTCGAGGCATCCCCCAAGGTAAGTTATTCAGGTGTTAATGTGGCCCGTTGTCGGCGCGGTCGAACATGCCGCGTGCCAGTCGGGCTACAAATTCATCGATGCTCTCCATCTTCAGATTGGCCGTGATGACGTCATTCCGGACGTAGCGACCTGCAGCGACGATGGTTTGTAGTGATAAGTTTTGCTGGACCTGTAGTCGCCGCTTCTGTCGATCGCTCAGGAGCGTGTACCAGGCCGGAGCAGCGTGTGTAACTTTAAATCTTATGTACATCTAATAGAGTTTTAGCTTGGTCTTCAGCGGTAGCTTGGATGCCAGGACGGGACGGAGCGCTGCCAGCGCACATCTGGCGTTGCGGACGACGAGATCGACGTGCGCGGTTATGCGCAGCATCCTGTCGATCCGGCATCCAAGGTAGGTCAAGGCCTTCTCGTACTTAAATTCCAGGCCCCTGAGCGTCAAAGGTGGTGGGAAGTTCCTGAAGCGGTGAGTGAGCAAAGCGGTCGTCTTTCCAACATTGACGGCCATTCTCTACTTATCCAGCCATGGTGGCAGCAGGTCCTGCAGGCGCTGCATTCTGGCAGTGGCTATGTGGGCTCTTCTAGACGATGTCAAGTAGGCACTATCGTCCGCGTATAGCGCCAGTTCAACATTGTCTTCCCATATGCGCAGGTGGTCTGCCAGTGTGGGGATGTCATTGGTATAAGCCGCGTACAGGATCGGCGATAGACAGCTGCCCTGTGGCACGCCCTCTTATTGGTCTCGCGCGGACTCGGCGTCCTCTATACAGACGTAGAACTTCCTATCTGTGAGGAATGACGCCACTAGCCGCAACATAGCAGGAGGGGTAATTGTTTGTGCTTCTAGTTTGTAAATTAATCCAGAGTGCCACACCCTGTCGAACGCCTTTTCTATGACGAGAAAGACGCCCAACCGTGTGCGGCCGCGGTTGTACTCAGCCGCAAGGTAGCACCCTGGTTAGCTGTGTTGCTGTAGAGTGACCCCTTCTGAATCCGTGCTATTCCGCCTGAAGTTATATGCACGGGCGGAACCTTCTTAGCATCAATCTTTCAAACAGTTTAGCTAAATGCGGTAGAAGCGTGATCGGCCTATAACTGGCTGCTCTACATCTGTCCTTCCCGGGTTTCGGCAACACGATTACTTTGCCGATTTTCCAGTCCTCCGGGAAGTGGGATGTCTGCAGTATACCGTTATAGAGTCGACCTAGCTCTACAAGTACTCTATTGGCTAGCTGTCGGAGTGCTGCGCTGGTTACCCCGTCGTGTCGCGGCGCCTTCCTCGGTTGCAGACGGGCTACTGTCATCCGCAATACGGCGGGGGATATAAATCACTCTCCTGCAAGCGGTGGTGCGAGCGATGACAGGAAGTCCTGTACGCGGCTTTTCTACCGGGCATGAAGCTCCATGAACTCAGCACTTGCTGGGTTCGGCATAAATTGCTCCTCGAAGTGCTGTGCTAGGATGTCCGTTCTACCTTTGGCCTCGTAACAACGTTTGCACGCGTTGTTGGTCGGCGGGCAAACGGGGGTCTGGTTTTTGTTAACTGTCGGTTCAGTTCAGTTCAGTTCAGCGGAATAGGAAGATGCGTCGCTCTACAGCGACGCATCTTCCTATTCCGCTTTTGATATGCGCCGCTCCCAGGCCTCTCATCTGTGGGCCCTGATCGCAACCGACAGTTCATCCGATAGGGTGTTCAACTTTATCTTAAGTCTGGGGCAGCTAGTGCGCGCCCAGAGCTTCTTAAGTGCTCTTTTTTGTTTGAGCTGCACGCATATCTCTCGCGGCAGCTCTTCTCTCCTTCCTGTGGTTGGGACGATCGTAGAGGCCGCGTGTAGGGCCTCCTTTATAGTCTTAGTGATTTTTGTTTCTGCGGCCTTTACGTGGTCCGCTGTGTTGATTTGAGTATAGATTGGAGGCCTCTCTTTCAGGTGTTTCTGGTAGAGCTTCCAATTGATCTTTCTTCTAAGAGCTCCAGGCAGCGTAGTCACTGCCTTGAGGCCAAGGGTGATTAGAATTGGGAGGTGCTATGAATTCAGGTCGTACAGCACCTCTACCATTATTGAGAAATGTGCGAGAATTCTGCGTCTTCATATAGTTCACGACCCGGCGGGTTGATCACTCTGGACCCCCACGCTGGGTGTTTCGCGTTTAGGTCCCCCGCGATGATGGTAGGTGCCGTCGCCGCAACCGCCGTGCTTCTATAGGCGGTCCCTTGAGGACCTCGTCCCTCCTGTAAATATGGCAATTTGGCAGCTTAAGATGCGTTTATGGTCTTAATTTTGTCTCTCCTAGCAAAATCACCTGTATGTCTTTTTGCTGGGCGATTGTGTGGAGTTCATGGATCTTCTGTTGTATCTCGTCTGGAATCCAATATAGTAGGCGCAGGTTACTCGCCTCCGTAATGCCGGGCCAGTGATTGCGCCTACGCTCTCATAATCGCTGCTATGGGGTCGGTCCCGGCTCTTATGTCGGCCAGGTCTTGCGTGCCGACCTCTATAACTATGCCCACCAATCTATGGATGGCATCTGCATTGCTGTTGTGTGATGTTGAGGTTGGCTCTGGTCTCGGCTGGGCTTGGGTGATTCTTCTACTATGGGTAGAGCGTGCTCTAGTTGTAGAGCGGGCTCTATGTTCTGGTAGAGCACTTTCCGCAGCTCTACCCTTTGTGGTCTTTATTTCCGTGGCGGTAACCTGCGCCGTGGAGGCTATCGTAACCGCTGGGGTAGGTGTAGAGGTAACGGTTTGAGGAGGTTGCTGTACTTTGCTCTTCTTCCGCCTCACCCGCTTTTTTCTTTTTTGAAGCCAGACGCTCCGTAGCGTCGTTAGCGGGGGCCTGGAGAGTCGCTTCGGTGTTGGCTCTAATCTGTGTTGGTTCTATTGTTTCCATTGGTTGTGTTTGTGGTTGCGGGGGGGGGGGGTTGTTTGCCTCCCCCCTTCCCTCTTATAGTTACCCACCCCTCTTCCTTGATCGAGTCCTTGGGCGACTCTCTGGGATCCGCTTCGCAGCTTCCGGAAGCAGACCCGGAAGTGTGATTCCTTGCTCCCGTGCGATCTTCCTCAAGACCGGACATCGGCAATGGTTGGCCGTATGGTTTTTGGCGCAATTGGCGCATGTAGGTTCTTCGTCCCCCTCGAGCATTCACTCGCGGCGTGTTCCCCCGCGCAACCGACGCATTTGATTGGACAAAAGCAGTTGTAGGAGGCGTGTCCAAAAGCCTGGCAGCGCTGGCATTGTGCTGGGCCCACTCGTCCTTGCCAGGCTTCTATTACGACTCCTCTCATGTAGAGGAGCTCGTTCACTTTATATAACTCGTTGAACCTTTCTTGGCTTAAATGGTCCAATTGCGCGAAGTACAGGCACCCCGGCCTGCCTCTGCAGGGCGTGTGGAGGATTGCCTTCACGTAGCAGATAAGGAATCCTAATGCCTGGATAGCCTCCCTTATTGTTTTAGTGTCCGTGTCAACACGGAGAAGAAGTGCGCTACGTGTAAGCGATTTGGTAGATCTGACTCTGGCTCGCACGTGACCATGGCGAAGAACTGCCCAGCAAGGCTGTATGCAGAGCAACGCTCTGTGGCCAGCACTCAATACTACCAGTAAGGGTGGCCCCGTAGACAACCATGAAGACAAGGCATTACGACTAGGACAAATAACCTGGGTCGGTGGGAGCTTGCCACGGCTAAGTATCCCATCAGGCGCGTGAACTGCACCTGGACATTGTTCTTGTACAAGAACAGTACTCCCAGGTTGCGGGGATCGTACAGGTGAGCGGTCATCCGTGGGCTGGCGTTTATCTTGCCGACCCAACAATTGGAGCAGCTGTGCTGAGTCACCTTAGCAATATCATCGGACTCAATGCCACTGGGGTGAACTACGGGCTGCTGCGCGAGTTTTGCGCATGGGTGTCGCGATCTTGGAATGGGGCAGGAGAGAATGCTGGTAGGAGGGCCCGATGTCGTAGGCGTTATAGTGCCGTCAGCCCCAGAAGGGGGAGAGTGACGTAAAATTGGGACAAGGAATAGATGAAATATTTGTAGGGAGCCAAGAAAGTGCGCGCGGGAAAAGAGCCACGCGCAAGTACCGCGCGCATCTCCCGAGATTCGGCCCGTATGACCTGAGGGTCGGTGGGGCCATGGGAGGTGGAGGGTTGTCCGTGTCAACTGAATGAATGAAAAATGGTACAAAATGCTGGTGGACTACTTCACCTTCAGACGTGTGGGCCTCTACATCGGGGACAGGGTGGAGTGGAAGACCAAGGGTGAGGACATCCCTCAAGGCTCTGTGTTGGGCCCTAAACTGTGGAACGTATTGATGGACGACCTACTATGACTCTCTCTGCCTGAGGGAGTAGCCATGACTGCCTATGCTGATGATGTTACAATCTTGATTGAATCTGATACCAGAGCGGGTATACCGAATCCAGGGCCAGAGTTACTCTGGACCTTGTACGGAAGTGGGGGCTAAGGAAGCGACTAGAGTTTTCCTCATCAAAGTCGACCACCATGACTATTAGAGGGAAACTTCAGCGCCCCCCGGTTATCAGACTTGGTGGAGAATCTGTGAAGACTGTAACTAATGCTAAGATACTAGGTGTGGTATTGGACTCAGAACTATCGTTTGTGCAACATGCGTCCGATATTTCTGAAAGAGCGACCAAGGGATTCGCCAAGATGACTCTCGTATCGACTTCATCATGGGGTGTTCGATACCCGAGCCTAAAAATAATATATAGAGGAGTCTATGTATCCACGCTCACATTACGCGACGGAGTGCTGGTACGAGCGTGCGAACATGTACACAGTTCACAGCGTACTGCTGAGATCGCAGCGATCAGCCCTTATACTGCTGACTAAGGCGTATCGTTCCACCAGCACGGCAGCCTTACCGGTGCTGGCTGGCGTTCTCCCTTCTGACCTGGAGGTCAACCGTGCTGGTAGGATGGGTAAAGCGCGGTTGACCGCGCCCAAAGAGGAGTTGAGCAGACAGAAGCGCGAAATTTGGACTGAGGTGATCGGTGTTTGGCAGGATCGATGGACGAATGAATCAAAAGGACGCGAGCTCTATCGGTTCGCGGAGTATGTAGTACCGGTGGTTGCTTGGGACCACTGCTAATCCACAAACAACGCACACTTAGGAGATCCTTTGGTACGACGAACGAATTGCATAATTACCCGTTTACTGAGCTACCTCAAAGCTATACTTGAAAGAGCAACCAATTTTTACACGACTCTAATTACATCGGTAGGAAGCTAGTGCTCTCCTTGTCTAAATCGCATCTATCTATCATTATAAAACACCAAGGTTTACTTACATACGAGATCCTTATCAGTCATAAAGTGCTAAATATTTTCCATACAAAAACAAGTACCGATTTAATACAAAAACTTTCATTCGCATTACACAACCAATTACTATGACTCTAAATTAATTCAAAAAACAAACTTTCATGAAATTAATGCTCGACCGAGGAATCGAACTCCGAACTTACGTTCGACGTTGTATGGAATTTATTCACTTCTAATATAGATCATTAATTATGAAGTGCCTGTCATAATTAAATAGCAATTTTTAAATCGTCAGCTTTGATGATTATTTTTCACAGGAATTAAGTAAAAGAAATATTTTTATGGGCGCGTCACCAACACCGGCCGTGCCAATATTTCTCTGGAAAACCTCGGTGAATACCGGAACAAACTTGTGTCTGAATTCGAGTCTTTGCTGAACAAAGTCTCGGATTGGGGGCGACTAAATCAGTCCAGTTTAATCCTCAGACAGTGTCGTATGAGTTTGCGCAGTTACCACTGAAAAGAACCCCCTTGTCGTATCTCCTCAGTTTCAAGGCATTCCCGTTGTTACCTCAGCCAGTATCGGAATCCTCGGTGTCGGCATATCAAGTTACGTGCAGTTTCGTGGTCACTTGGAAGAGAAGGCCAAATTGGCCTCCAAAAACTTGGCGTGCTCAGCAGAGCGGGTCAGCATGTCATGCCGGCACACCGCTTGCAACTTTACAAGGCGCCCATCTCTGGACTGGACCTCCCCAGTGCCAGCACCTTCCACTTGTCCGCATCCAGTGCAGAGCGGCTCAATTCGTCGACAACCGAGTCTTTTCTGATCGGCTCGACTCACTGGCGCTACGAAGAGATGTTGCATCTCTTTGCGTATTTCATCGCATTTATCACGGGGAGTGCTTGAGGAATTGTTCCGACTAAGTCCAGCCGCTCAACTTCACCATCGCACATTACGACAAAAGCCGCGATACCATCCATAACATCTGGATGTTTGGCGGTCCACAACTGTGCGATTTAGAAGAAGTTTTCTTCCTCGCATAATTTCCTTGTGTAATCGATTACCACCAGTGATTTTTCCGGACCGATACGACTTAGGGACCTTCAAGAAAAGGTTCTACTCCTTTTAAGAGACAGGCAACGCATCTGCAATTGCCCTGGTGTTGCAGTTGTTCATGGGCTCAGGTAGTCAATTACCATCAGGTGAGCCGCATGCTCGTTTGCCCCTTCTCCTATATAAAAAAAAACATCGGAGGGCTTGTGTTATTGTTTCGACTAATAGTTCACATGCGCAGACAATTAATACATCAAATTCCATCTTTTTTACGTATTAAATTTACTTCATACCATTATTTAAACTATAAAACAGGCACAACACCCGCCGGCTGAGAACTTCCAGCTAAAACTCCCCTCTTCGACTTGTAAGCAGAAAACTTTCGGGTTTTTGGAACCGGTATTTAAGGATACCGGTTCCAAAAACCCGAAAGTTGTACCAACCCATTAACAGAAACCGTACCGAAATTCGGAACAGGTTTTTAATCGCTGCACTGGGGTGACAACATTGAAGTAACGTTGTACTATGTCCTAGAAGAAACGATAAGACTTGATGGCTTGCAAAACATATTAGGGCCCATGGGCTCAAACTTACTTAGTCTGTTTCATAAAATGGAACTCTGTGCCTACTTCCAGGAGTTCATAACTGCCGCTCAGATTTTGTTTGCGGTGTGGGTTCAAGTACGTAGTAAATATTAGTTCAATAGTTGACAATGCATCTGTAGTTATCTTTGTTTTAACTGCACAGGTCTGCAAGGTATCCTGGAAAAGGATTTCGTCAAAATGCAAGGCAATAAGAACGACCTCAATATGAAGATGTATCAGACGGAAGCGAATATGGATGCAGTAAGCGCTTTTTTTTTAATTTAAAGTTTTACTAGTGCTACGTCTGTAATCCCGGCGGCACGAATGGGTCGACTGGATCGAGTAAAGATGACGTTTTCTTGTAATATTATTTTGAATGGTAAGTGAATACCAGAGACCATATAATGAAGCTTTCCATCTTAGTCCGTTTATACATTGTAAAGCAATGCTGTGTCGTAAGAGGTATATGTTAAGCTGTGGTATTTTGAAGGTCAGATGATAATGATGATGATGATTGAGTGTATTTGTGTGTAGAGTGTGTGGGCGGTGCGCAGCGGCGCGCCGCACCTGGCGCTGGAGCCGCTCTCGCCGCCGCCCGTGCCGCCGCCGCCGCGCGTGCGCCGCCGCGACATTTACCTGCGAGTTCTCAGGTCAGATATTTATGCTATACTTGTTGTTATATTATTATAACGTTGTTCTTACTCGGCTAGCTATTCCCCGCGACTTCGCCCGCGCGTAATTTTGAGTTTCAATTTTGTTGCGCGGAACCCTATGTTATTTTTTTAAAATATAAGTAGCCTAAATTATTCCTTATAACATGAGCTATCTACCAGTGTAAGTCTTGTCGAAATTGGTCTAGTGATTTCGGAGATTAATCGGAACAAACAGACAGACAGGCTAAATTTTCAAAATTGTGTTTTTGTTACAAGTGTCGTATATACTTTTATATGCAATTAGTAAAACGCTGTTATTTTGCAGCAGACATTTCAATTATATTTATATGCATGTATAAATAAAAGAGATAATAAATAAGACTAGCAACAGCCTTCACCTTCCAATTTTACAAAAAAAATTACATGAAATATAGCCTATATCACTGTGCACTTTGTCAACGTGATTTGAAATTTGTTTCAGAGAAATATATAACTGTATTTCGTGTTCGCCTAAAACAGTAACAAACGTTAACGAAATTATAACTTAAGATTGTACAACCAGCGCGTGTTACCAGTGATGATATTATTTAGAACTGAGACGTGGTCTTTCATTGTTAGCCGTATAAGGAAACTCAAGGTTGCTCGCGAGCTGTGGAAAGGAGTATGTTTGGAGTATCTCGCTCACTTGGACTTTGCTCAGACTTTACTTTCGAGCTAAGACAATGTCGGTATTTATAGAGCTAACTTTGAAGTCGTGCTGAGTGCGCGCTTAGCAAAGCCTAAGTCAACAATATCGACGACTTACGTAAAACTCAGGATATTATTCAAAACCACCGTATTAATTTTAAATTATTGTTTTCATGTTACTCTAATTATTTATAACAATAAACAGGTCGTTTTAGACATCATCTAGTTTTAAATAGCATTAATTCATTTTCTATTTACGTAATTTCAATCTTATTTCGAATTTCTTAAAATTTTCTTTTTTTTCTGATTTTGCACTCATCTCATCCGTTTCCGTTCTCATACGGCCGATTTCAATTTCATGTAATAATAACTTATTGATGAAATAAAATTTGGACTGTTTTCGGTTTTAAATGTATACATTTTTTAATTTTATATAGTAATATATATAATTTTTCAATTTTATACATTAAAGTCAAAAACATAATGCGTGGAATGAAGCATCCATTAATATTTGGACTGTCTGGGCCTTAGCATAAGCTTAGCGTAATCATAGCCCGATACAACTACATCACCGGCACGGAAACTTGGCCACTCGTGAATTTGCTGATTATTTGCACTGAAACGTTTTTTTAACAGAAAATTAAGGGTAGATGCATTCAATAAGTGTCTCTAATGGTTTTAGAACGTAGAAATTTAATGTTTCATCGAAATTTTTCTTTTCAAGATAACATGTTTTCACTAAAATTAACATCTTTCCCTTGTCACTTTAAAAACACTACAAAGTTAAAAATTAAGTCTGTTTCTTTATTGTCTATCAGTTTTAATATCGGGTGTTTCCTCCTCTAGCGCTGATAACCGCTTGCATTCGATCTGGCATGCTTTGAATGATGTTTTGTGACATCAACTTGCGGTATGCTGTCCCAAGCGGCCAGCGCTGCATTTCGGAGCTCATTTAGAGTTTGTGGCGGTTTGGAGCTGGACTTTATCTTTCTTTTGAGCATACCCCATACATGCTCAATTGGATTTAAGTCCGGGCTACGAGCTGGCCACTGTAATTTTTGTATTCCAACCTCTTCCAGATATTCCTCTACACAATGTGCGACGTGCAGGCGTGCATTATCGTGCATGAGGAGGAATTGGTCGTGTCCAATGAATCCCGAATAAGGCATTAATGCTCCTGAAGAACTTCCTCGATGTATCGAGTAGCTGTAAGCCGATTATCGAGGATGACCAACTCTGTACGTGCGTCGGAACTTACACCTCCCCATACCATTATTGAGCCTCCATGGAAACTCACAGTTTGGGTGGTGGTAATGGGTAGAAACCTCTCTCCTCTTTTTCTCCACACTCGTTCTCGACCGTCTGGAGCACGTAAAGCTATTCGACACTCATCTGTGAACAACACTCTAGCCCATTGCTCGTGGATCCAATTGACATGTAGTCTTGCGAACTGAAGTCGGGCTACTCGGTGCTGTCTGAGAAGTTCTGGACCTCGTGCTGGTCTACGAGCTTTTAAATTCACTTCCTCCATTCGTCTTCTCACCGTACGCTCACTAACATTAACCCCTTTTGCGATTTGGAGCCGCTGGCGTATCTCAACAGCGGTCAGGTAGCGGTTTCTCAAAATCTCCATGACAATAAAACGATCGTCCCGGGCCGATGTGCACCTTACGCCCCCACTGACTGGCCTGCGGGTGTAGCGGCCTGTCTCCTGGTATCGTTTCAGTGAATACTGCATTGAGGACCGTGGTACGTTAATTACAATAGCAACTTCACGCTGTGTCAGCCCTTGGTCAATTAGTGCTACTGCTTGTGCAACTTGTGCTGGTGTTAATGGCATTTTTATTGGCTTTAAAGCACCTTTAGTTATTGAATTAAGACACAAGATCACAATAATTGAATAACCTTACAGTAAACTTTTCACAACACACAAATTTAAAATGTGAACTTAGTCGCTCAAATGACCCGATTCAACTAAAAATTAAAGAATTCGTCATGGTGCACTTAAACATAATGAATTACCCTCTTGAACTTGAGGGTAAACATTTTTTGACATACTTGCATAACAAACATTCATCAGAAACACTTAAAGCTTTTGCTATCGCGAGATAACCGCTTGGCCAAAATTTCGTGCCGCTGAGGTATAAATTTAGAATCAAAGATTATGCTAACAATTTACTCAGCTAAGTATTTCGTAAGTAAAATCTGAGCAAAGTCAAAGTACGGTATTTAGATCTCAGCCTTAGAAATGAGGACATCCGCAGTAAAACCAGAATAACCGACATATCACATTGAATCAGTAAACTGAAATAGCAACGACCCGGCTGTATTACTTTAAATACTGACAACCGATTGAGAAGAAAAGTTCTCGAGTGGCAACTTCCGTACCGTACCGGTAAGCGAAATTGAGAGCGTCTCCCACCGAAGGGAGTGACGATCTGATAAGAGATGTAGGAAATTAATGGGAGCAAGTGGCTCAGGATTTTGCTTTGAGACATTCCATGTAGAAGGTTGTAGTGTTCAGTAGTGAACTTGTGAAGGGCTATAAGTAATGAAATGAATAATGAAGGTAATGCTAAAACAATCTCATGGCGATCGATAGAAGGAACAATTTCAACCCGGTTCATATCTTTCATTATTTGTTTGTGGCAGATTGCTCCCACCTCCGAGTATTTCGGGCACTCCCACTAGCAGCCGTAGCTCGACGCCGAGCCGCTCCAGATCTATCAAGTTATGAGATGGTAAGTCATCAAATTTATTTATAGTTCCATATTGAAAGACGAAAAGAAATCATCTATGTCACATATCTGCCGGTGGTTATTCGGAACTCTACGATCGTTGTTAAAATCATATATACGGGTACATATCTTCGTAAGGCTTTTGATCGCATTTCACATAATGTAAATCTGATAAAACTATCCGCTTATAGAATCTGTAACTGTTTAATGAATTTGATTTGGCCTTATTTAACTGAGCGTACTTTTTATGTGATCATCCATATGGCTTTAAATAAAGTTCACGAAAAATCACATCCGGAGTACAACAGGGATGTCTTCTGGGCCCACTTCTGTTTAAAATGTATATTAACTACCTTAACCGTATAGTAGCGGTGTAAGAATACCCACTACCCAATATCGTCCCGTGGGTGTCGTGAGAGGCGACTGATGGAAACTAAAGCAGGAGATGGGCAGCAGCATCTTCCTAATTACAGCTAAATAAAAAGAACTGCGGTTACCAACCTGTCAAGCGTGGTAACTATAACAAAATCTCCCCTATGAGGAAATATATGGGGTAGTTCTATATTTAGCAGTAGACTTTGAAGCTGTAATAGACAGATAGATTTAATAACTTGCCTTTGTGCCTAAAATTGTCATAATTTTACAAGTTGATGATTTAAAATGCACAATAATTTAAACCATATATAATCCGTGTAAACTCCAGTGTGACCTTGACAATCTTTTATAATATAGAATTACTTCCACGTGCCGCTGCCTATCTTCTGTTTTAGTTACCTTCTGTCGTCGCTTAAGAGCCCACGGGATTTATGTGGTAGTTCATTCCGCTATCCGCTACTGCACGGAAAAATATTAAATAAAAAAGAATGTATAACTTTTGAGTACCAAATTATCAAGAGGTCATATAAATTACAGATAACCGTTTTTAAAAACATCATTGTTTATTGTGATAAGGTTCAAAATTGGTCATGCGTTGCAAGCGATTTTATAATGAATAAACATTTGTTGCAATTTTCAAGTAACTCTATGTAAGCATACGTATCGCATACTGAAATCTACGTAATGTGTTATGTTCGTATGTCTTAAAACTTACTGATAAAAAATTTACTGATAAAAAAGTTACTGATAAAAAACTCACTGATAAAAAAAACTTACTGATGAAAAGTCCACTGCTGAACAAATACCTCTCTATCATAGGGGGGATATTTGCCATAGTTGCAACGCTTGGCAGCCAGATAGGAAACCGCAGTTCTTTTATTTTTTTATTTGTAACTAACGGTTCCCCGCGTCTTCGCTCGCGTGTAATTTACTACGATTTCATGGGTTTTAACTTTTCTGTGCGAAACTCTAATTATTTTTCTAAAATAAAAGTATTCTAAGTTACTCACTCCTTATAACATCAGTTATCTGCTAGTGAAAGTCTCGTCAAAATCGGTCCAGCCGTTTCGGAGATTAGCCGGAACAAACAGACAGACAGACAGACCAACAAAAATAAAAAAAAAAATATTATTTGTTATTAGTACCGTATATAATTTCATATGCATTTAGTAAACAGCAGTTATTTTAACATTACAAACATACACTTCAATTTTATTTATTTGTATAGATTATGAAGACGCTTCTGCCCATCTCCTGGTTTATTTCTCTCTGACGTCTTTTACAACACCTACAATATAAATAAAATAAAAATTTAGAAACAACAAACAAAACTTAACATTTTTTAATTTATTTGTTTTTTTCTTTCAATCAAGCGGGGCAATTAATAAATTAAATTGCATGCGCTAAAATAAAAAAAAACGTTGGTGAACGTAACCCATGATATTAACTGGCAGGACAACGTCCGCCGGGTTCACTACTACTCTATAAAATATGACCATAAAGTATAGCCATTAATTATATATCTCGACTTGATATTGACGTATTCACCAGCAGCGCCCAAATTGAAAATCGCACATTACACCGCGAACCTCTGACGTGTTCAAACTCAATTCGCGTCGTTCGCACAAGTTATCCAAAAAAAAGTTTATTGCGAAAAAATTAAACATTTTGAATAGGCGGATGTGAACAAAAGAAAAAAAAACATAATTTATATAGTGCAAAAAGAGAGATCCTTGAAGTTACTTTTGCCTATGTGATATAAAAACGGATTTAAAAAAATTGTAATTTAACCAAAAAGAAAAAGGCAACATGTTTTCACCGTTAAAGTTTCAACCAAGCAAATTGTTGAAGAAATTAACCGACGCGCGTGCCGTGTACAACTTAAGGTACTCTTCTAAATTAAGTTACTCGGACGATATTCCCGAAGTACTAAAGTTCTACAGCGACACCCCATGGGATTTGGGGGATAAGTACCCGGCGTTAACCGAGCAGGACTATAACCGGTTCATCAGCAAGAAAGCTTTGAAGAGAGAACCAGCGCTCACAAGGCAGATAAGTAAGTTACTCTTTTTCTTCCACAGCGTATATAAAAATTACATTAATATTGGCTATTGACATTTTCAATATTCATTAAAATTATTATTCATATTTCTTTTTTATTAACCTAATTTATTTTTATTCTATAAAAAAATAACTATAAAAACTTAGTATATAAAAAAAATTTACGATATGCTGTACTAGATTTATGATAATTATAATATTTAAGATGTTTCAAAAGATTAAAATATATTTTATATATAAATAAAAATTAAGTTTAAATATCTGTCTGTAACATCAAATAATTGACTTCTACTAGTATTAGGCTCAGGGGTTATTTGCGTGATATTAAGACATTAATAAACATTTTCTGCCGACTTCCAAAAAGGAGCCGGTACTCAATTCGACTGTATGTTTTTTTTTTTATGTGCGTGTTACCTCATAACTTTTTACTGGGTAAACCGATTTCGATGATTCTTTTTTGATTCGAAAGCTGGTACTTCTCGTGTGGTTCCCTATGAATTTGATCAAGATCAAACCAATAGTTTTTGAGTTATTCCTAATAACTTATATTGAAGTCTGCTGTACAAAATTGTTAATTTTATATTATTAATAAATTGTGTCCGTCTGTCTGTATGTCCGGGCTAAGCTTCGGAATGGCTGAACCGTATTTAACTTCATAAACAGATAGGAGAGCTATGCTAGAAGGGATCTAGGCTATATTTTATCCAAAAAACTTCTAAAATTAAAACGAAACATTGATAAAACCAATGCTCGTAAATCTAAACATCCAGGCGAAGCCGGGGCGAGTCACTAGTCTATACAAATAAATAAAATGTTTTCTGTTTGTAATAACAGCTTTTTACTAAATGCATATGAAGGTCATATACGGTAATTATAACAAAAACACAATTTTCAAATTTTTTGTCTGTCTGTCTGTTTGTTCCGGGTAATCTCCGAAAGTTTGTGTATCTGGGGTCAAAGTTTACAAGAGATGGAAAGTGTGAGAGTGATATCGAAAGAAGAGTGAATGCAGGAAACATAGTGAATGGAGCTTTGCACTCCTTTATGAGCAGTCGGAAGGTGTCTAACAAGGCTCGTTTGGCCGACACTCATGTCCGGAAGTGAAAGTTGGGTATGGCAGAAGAAACATGAAAGCAGAATAAATGCAGTTGAGATGAGAGCATTAAGAAGTATGATAGGAGTTAAACTGAGTGACAGGATAAGAAATAGTGAGATAAGGAAACATTGTGGTCTGAAAGAAGATGTAGTGACAAAAATTGAGAAAGGTATGCTGAGATGGTTTGGTCATGTCGAGAGAATGAATGAAGAACGATTGACGAAAAAAGTGTATAAGGCGAGTGTGAATGAAAGTGTTGGAAGGGGTAGACCTAGGCGGACTTTTCTAGACCAAATCAGGGACGTCTTGAAAAAAGACCAGGTCAAGAGTACCCTAAACCGTAGAGCATGTATGAAGGGAATAATGAAAGTGGACGAAGCGAAACAAGTATGTAAGGATCGTAGCAAGTGGAAAGAAGTGGTCTCTGCCTACCTCTACGGGAAAGAGGCGTGATTATATGTATGTATGTATGTATGTATCTCCGAAACGATTGGACCGATTTCGACGGGATTTTCACTGGCAGATACGAGTAGCTGGTGTTATAAGGAGTAACTTAGGCTTTTTATATTTGAGAAAAAGAATTAGGGTTCTGAGCAATATTTAAAACCCTTTTTTATACCTGGCAGAGCCATGTTGCAGCTATATTAGTAGTATAGTTGTAGCACGAATGGGTCGGCTCGACCGGGGAAGGACCACGCTCTCACAGAATACCAGCGTCAAATAGCAGCTGTGTTTCGTACGGTGAGTGTAAAGAACCGGAGATCCTTTTTACTGGAATATAAATCCACCTTAGTCCTCCCGGCACTACAACGCATCTGCATTTCGTTTCGCAAACGAAGATATATGTAGATGTCTAAGGGCCACAGTAATCACTTACCATCAGGTGGACTGTGTGCTCGCTTGTCACTTTCATACTATAAAAAAGTAGGCTATCTCAGAAAGAAGGCGATTGTAAAGGGTATTTATATGAATCTTTCATTAGAAAATAATTAATAATAGGCATTTGAGTGTGTTTGAACGTTAGACCGTTGTAATTGTATTTCTATATACTCTATGGTATGGACTACCTTGCGATAATTATCGAGATCGCGAAAATTAGAATTTAGAACAAATACAGAACCATAGAGGATAACATGTATGATGTATATATGCCCGAAATGATCCATTTGAATGATCGACCCGAATGAGCCGGTTCGTGTGACGAATAAGTACTTGAATGATTCGGTCACTAGAAATGAATGAATGACTCATGTCTACTAGTAAATAATAAGATTCGAAATGTTTTTCGTGGTGTCTCTTTTCAAGTATAGTAACATGCACTTGTTGCAGCCTGTGCTGTCGGACAATGCTTTAACAGGCACCTGAAACAGAAATAGAAACTTTTTTTATATAAATAGATTAAAAATAATACTTATTAAAAGCCACTCTATTGTTTAATTTACTACTGGTTCGGAAAAAACTTCTGTCCTGGGAAAACCAGCAAGAAACCCAGCATGACTTTACAAAGTCAAGTATGGTCTCCCGCTTACAAAAACCACATTGAAAGAATCGAACGTGTTCAAAAAAGACTCATTAAACACCTAATATTTCGTTTTAAGGCGTCAAGTCATAGTGAGTGCTACAAAGAGAAACTCGATTACTTTTGGACAAAACCACTGGCAGTTCGTAGATCTCTTCTTGATTTAAAATTTCTTCATAAACTTTTCCATGGTAAAATTGATGACAGTGAGCTGTTGAGTAGATTTAATATTAATGTACCTCGGAGACCTCCTCGCAACCCATGTCCTTTCTTTAAGGCTGATGCCACTAGAACAAAACTTGGACAGAATTCTCCAATAACACGTATATCACGTGTATACAATGTATGTGTAAAAACATAGCAACACTAGACATTGGTTGTGACGGGCTCACACTTTTTATGAAAAAATGTAATGATAGTTTGGAAAATTAATTAGTCACTAACTTTATGCTAAACTTAACTTTTATTTATGTTACAAAAATTATTATCTATCTTATGTTCATTAAACTTATTTTTGTTATTTTTGTTACAACTACCATTAAAATAGGCAAATTATAAACACTGTTTTAGAAAGATGTGTTCTCCTATAATTGGTAGTACATAGTAATTTGTAGATGTAAGACATGTATTAGAAGTAATTTAATATGTACAACTGTTGGAGGTCCATACAAATAAATAAATAAATAAATAAAATACAGTTTATTAAAAGCTTTCTTTAATAATAAAGTTTTTGAACTTTGGGGAGGTCTAATGTTGGATATAATGGCGGATGTACCAAACACTGAACACACATTACATGCTGTCTGGTGTCGGCGAAGACATAAATACATATACATAGACATGTTTTTATTGTATTAATAGATACACTCACATAGACTTATACACTCACATACACATTTACTATACATTTAAAAGTAAATGATAAGTATCTGTTTTTGCGTGTGGTCGTCGCTGCTGTTGATAAGAGGGCTGGTTCTTTTTTAGCTCAAAGGCCAAGCATAGCCATTCAGATAGGGAACAGAGCCAGCGTTTTTGGCACCATACCACGGGGAGCTGGACTGTACGATCATATAAGTTTTTTAGCTATTTCACGCTGGTATTCAGTGAGAGCATGGTCTTCCTTCGGTCGACCTGCCCCATTCGTGCTACAACCATAATGTAGCTGCATCATGGCTCTACCACGTAATAAAAGCTATTAGACCTCATTGTTCGGGTTTACTATATTCTTTTAATGTTGTATTGCTCGTCTATAAAGGCCAGTAATTTTCTAAAAGTTTCGATTTGGTACCACGCTATTCTCAGAAATACAATTATTTAATACATTGACATACACATAATATATGTTAATGAAATCGATTTGA
Source organism: Parnassius glacialis (assembly GCA_033319125.1). Classification (NCBI taxonomy): domain Eukaryota; kingdom Metazoa; phylum Arthropoda; class Insecta; order Lepidoptera; family Papilionidae; genus Parnassius; species Parnassius glacialis. The sequence continues at coordinate 783,450 of JAVANC010000023.1, read as the reverse complement.
TAATAATAAAAACGAGTTTTTTAATAAACTTGAAGCAGTAAACACGTCTGGACGTTCACTTTTGAAGTTTTAAATAATGTAATGATACATTTGCATAAATTTGAATATATTAGCTTTGAACTTGTATTTATTAGGGTCGGACTATTGACGTCGTCGTTGTTTGAATTTCGCTAATGCAGTCACCATTTGCGATATTCAAACAAGTAAGCCTGCAGATGCGTTGTTACTTTTGAGTACTAACATGCAATGCCTCACAACGTGTGATTATACTGGCTCTCTGCAGACCGAAATACAGTAGTGCAGGCAATGCTGTTTGACGGCAGAAATAGGTAAGACTGTAATATATTTATATTATATGTACATCTGTATGATATACTATGTATAGAACACTTTATATATTCCGATTTATGCGTACTTGGTAAACATTTCTTTTCATTATTAGTTTATTTTTGCTGCACTACTTCCTATTAATCAATCTCTGTTTAGTTTAATGGTTGACTGGGAGAGAATGTTTTAATGCATTAAAATCCGCTATATGTACGATTTTACTTTTTATGCATAAAAGTTTAAATAAATAAGAGTGGTGAGTATCGACCCTGACAGACCTATCCTTGGTAGAAAAGGTATCTTACCACTTATTGAACTAACTTAACTTTAACAAAGTGATAATATGGGACTAACAGAACTCCACTTTCATTATGAAGTAATCGTAACAAATGAGCATTCAGATCCACTGTATCGTAAGTGGTGTTCTGCCCCATATTACATCTATAATAGATACAATAGCACCTTATCTAGCCACGATTTTTAATACAAGCACCGAATCTAGTGTGTTTCCTGATCTAATGAATCATAGTAAAATCATACATTTATTTAAATCTGGTAGTACATTAGACCCCGCTAATTTTAGATCAATTTCTGTACTGTTATCATTAAGTAAAATTTTCGAGAAGATTATTTTAGATCAGATGTTAAGTTTTTTTTAATATAAATAAATGGCTTCGTAAAAATCAATTTGGTTTTACAAGGAGTCGCTCAACTACCGATGCCAGAGTTGAGCTTATAATACATATTTTTTTGTGCACGGGAGAATTCAGAAGAAGCTTTGGGTGTATTTTGTGACCTTTCCAAGGCCTTTGACTGTGTTCACCATAAGACATTAATCGGGGAACTAAGGTACTTTGGTGTTGAGAACACAGCGTTTAAACTTATTATTTCATATTTAAGTAATAGAATGCAGAAAATTATTAACAATGGTAAAAGTCCTTCCGGGTCGTCCGTAAAAATCTGTGTCCCTCAAGGCTCAATTCTTGGCCCATTTCTATTTTTAGTATATATTAATGACTTTCTAGTATCTTCCCTTATAGATTTAATCATTATATAGTATTATTTGCTAATGATACTTTCTTGATTTTTAAACTTAAACGCCAATGATTTAAATGTGACGAAGTGAATAATGCTATATCAAAATTAGTGCATTGGTTAACGTTAATAATCTACATTTAAACGGCAATAAAACTTAATTTATTAAATTTATAACAAACAATTGTAAAGATCTGAATACCAATGGCTTTTAAATAAGGATGAATTGAATCTTGTTGAATCCTCTGTTGTCTTGCCATCACTCTCGATGCACAGCTTCAGTTGGGCCCACATATATCCAAACTAGCAAGCAGACTAAGCTCTGCACATTAGAGATCTCACTAGTGTCAGGATAGCTACATTAGTTTATTTCAATTATTTCCATAGCATAATGTCTTATGGGATTTTGCTATGAGAAAATGTAGCTGATTTAGAAACTATATTTGTTTTGCCGAACAAGGCCATAAGACCTATTTACAACATTGATCCGAGAAAGCTACTTAGAGAAAAATCTGAAGAAGTTAATATATTAACTTTCGCCTTTCAGTATATTTACGAAAATTTTAATGTATGTTCACAAAAACAAAGACAGTTTTAGTAAAAAAAGTAATATACACTCTGTAAACACTAGGAACAGATTGTCCAAAATACAGCTTAGCCAGAAACTAAATTGAAATAAACATTAAAGAAAGAGTTCGAAAAGATAATTTGTCGGAAATAATGAAATCTAATAAAAAAAATATATTTATAGACTATTTATGTAAGATAGTCATAGAAACTATAGCAAGAAATAAGACTGCATAGTACTGTAGTAGAAATAAGGTAGATATAGGAACATAGAATAAGAAAATTTTGTAAGATTATATATGTTGTATATATACTACTTGCAAAAGGAATATTGCAAAAGAAAGAAAATATGCAAAAAAAAAAACAAGAAAAAAATCAAAAGAAAAATATGTAAATAGTCTAGTATATATAGAAAAAATGTAAAACCATAAGAAAATCTGTTAAGTAGTTTTAATGTAGTATAAGAATATGTACATCAGGGTCACCGGTGTATGCAAATGTATACACTGAGCCCGTCTTAACAGAAAAAAACCTGGAATAAAAAAAAGAAGATATTCCAAAACTGTTTCGCTATGCAATGTCTCTGACCAGTGTCAGAGGTGGAATTGAAAGACAAACAAAAAACAAACCACTAGGAACAAATACAAGCTAGTGATATCAGTCTCTCGACTCCACCGAGTCAGTAATTCATTCTTGGGGCATTGTATACACTATTACAATAAAGTCCCAGAAAATATACAAGGTCTCTGTATTAGCAAGTTTTAATATTTAATTACATAAAAACTGTATAAAAAGTGTTATTATAATATAAATGAATATATGGTTGATAATAACCCCTGGGAATGAGGTGGTCGCTTCCAAGCTGTTTCTTAAATAAAATTTGTAAATCATCATTATTATCAGTTAGTTCGTATAATATTGTCAAATTAATAATATATATTGTTACGAGCTTGGGGTTCGAAACAATTAAAAACTGCCGATTGAATTACTAAAATTGACACTTTAATTACACAACACTAATTACAATCCAAAACCACACTAATAATAAACACAATAGTACTACTGATCACTTTAGTTGCAGTTATATCACTTCGAAGTATTCACTTATATCGCCAATTCAATACTGCCTCGGTCGCGGTCTATACCGGCCTTATATAGGGCCCCAGATAGTTTCCAGAACCTTCTACTGTAGAAACATCTAGTATGTTCGAGTACATATCGGTCCCGAAATTTCGAGAAGGATCTTGACTCTCCTGGTTCTGCTACTAGACACTAGAGGGAGCTAGTGGTAACCAGTGTTGCCATGTACAAGACATTAATAGTGTAGTAAAAGTAATATTTATATTGTAAAATTTATTTAAAAAAGCAGTCCCGCTGTGTTTCTTGCTGGTTCTTCCCAGAACAGAGGTTTTTTTCCGAACCAATGGTAAAGTAAAAAAAATGGCTTTCAATAAGAATTACTTGTAATCAATATTGAATAAAAATTATTCTATTCTATTTTATTCTATAGACGCCTACGTTTATCCTCGATTTAGAATGAAAATACATTGGCACCCCTGAAGACTAAGATGAAATTCCTTGTTACTAATGTCATACGATTTTCATACCAGAATAGATTGAAATGTCTATGGGTCACAGCATCAACATACCATCAGATGCATGTATGCTCTTTTTATACCTTTACTTCTATAAACGGTGTTCATTATCAACCCCTTTTTTACTTTCGATATGACACAAAGTTTTATTTATAGAATTGAGAGTGACAAACGAGCCCATAATCTACCTAAAGGTATGCGTATGCTGGGCCCAGAGACATTTACATCTTTCCTCGATAAGAATCAAAATGCAAATGCGTTGTCATCCCTGAGGGTTAAGATGAAATATGGCAGCCAGTCCCCGTTGAGACTGGCCTCCGCGACCGAAATTCAGTCTAGAAGGACATTAATTAATTATTTAATTAATATACATTATTGGAAAGCATTTTTATGTATCAATTATTGAAAACTTATCACCGAACTTGTTTTAAACTTCCTTATTCCTAAATAATAACTTAATCAAATACGCATGTTCTCAAAATGTTACGTAGTGAATGTCTCACATAGTTTGACCTCGACATTTTCACAACTTATATTATCTTGCGCCAATGTATTACTATTCTTACTTTCCTTACAGCTTTATTGGTGCTTCCTATAACCTTTTCTCAGGAGAGAACTAACTTCGTAGTAAGCTGACGCATCACCTCAAAGTTTTCATAGAAATCGGTTACAATAATACAAGAAATCTCATAACCGATTTATATGAAAACTTTGTTGCAACTAACTTTTTACATCGTAGGCCATGCTGCTGCTATTTTGAGGTTGTTAGCACGTATGAGTCGGCTCGTCTGGGGTAGGACCACGATCTCACAGAATACTAACGTCAAACAGCTGAGTGCTGTTGTTTTGTTTGCAAAATTCCGCTCAAAAACATAACTGCTCGGGGCAAACTGAGCAACAATACCAAGGCGACCCCTGCCACGCTATCCGTGAATTTCTGCAACATCAGGGGACTTCACTCTAACCTAAACACTGTCCACTACCATCTCGAGACGACGAAGCCGGTCTTGCTCTTCCTGACCGAGACGCAGGTTTCATCTCCGGTTGATATTTCGTATCCCTCCTACCCGGGGTACAAATTGGAGCACTCCTTTGTGCCTCGGGCTGGAGTTTGCGTGTATGTCAGAGAGAAAATCTGTTCTCGACGCCTCGGCAGTCTTGAAGGTTCGGACCTGTCCATCCTTTGGCTACGCGTAGACAGCGACGACGCGATCCGCGCGTCTACGGGTGCCTCTATAGGTCCCATAGCGGTAATGCCGATACAAACCGACTCATCGACCACGTCCAAATGGCTACAGATTCCTTGCTACAATAGGTCCCATCCGCAGAGATCGTGATCCTTGGCGATTTTAACGCCCACGATGCCGAATGGCTCGGTTCACGTTTAACTGATCATGCGGAGAGATCTGTTTATGTCTTTGCCTTGGCATATGGTCTGACACAACTGGTTACATCGCCTACGTGGAATCCAGATGTTGAGGATCATACACCTTCCCTGTTGGACCTTCTGCTGACCTCTCATCCGGACGGATATCAGGTTTCCGTCGATGCCCCTCTCGGCTCTTCGAACCATTGTCTGATCCGGAGTATGGTGCCTTTCACGCTCCCTTCGCGGTTGCGTTCTGCAGGTTTCCGCCGTGTTTGGCATTACAGGTCAGCGGATTGGGACGGAATGTGGTCTTTCTTTGCATCCTAACCATGGGGGCGGGTTTGCTTCTCGCCGGATGATCCCAGTGCTGTTGCTGACTCTGTCACTGATGTGGTGCTACAGGGAATGGAACTATTTATTCAATCATCTGTGGTACCCATCGGAGGCAGATCTCAACCTTGGTTTGGTCGCTCCTGTAAGACTGCATTACGCAGTAAGCAGGAGTGTTATCAAGCCTGGGCTGCGGCTTCAGCGACTCGGGATGTAAACACCAGCACACTTAAAAAGAAGTATAACTTCGCCTCCAGGTCTTTCAAAAGAGTTTTTGCCAAGGCAAAGTCAGAGCACATAGGCAGAATTGGCGAGAAACTAGTTCGCCTTCCTTCGGGAACCCGTGCATTCTGGTCTCTCGCCAAGGCTGTCCAAGAGAATTTCTGTAAGCCATCACTACCATCTTTGCACAGGGAGGGCGATTCACTGGCCCAAGACGCAAAAGACAAAGCCGACCTTTTAGGCTCCCTTTTTGTGTCCAACTCGACTCTTGATGACGGGGGGAAAACACCGCCGACCATCTCGCGGTGTGAGTGCTCCATGCCGGATGTGCTGTTCTCACAGCGCTCGGTTCGCAAAGCACTGCTCTCCCTGGACATCCAGAAGTCGAGTGGGCCTGACGGAATCCCCCCAATTGTGCTGAGGACGTGTGCTCCGGAGTTGGCACCGGTCCTAACGCGACTTTTCCGGTACTCCTACTCCCAAGGCGTAGTCCCGAATTCATGGAAGACAGCTTTTGTCCACCCGATCCCTAAAATAGGAGACCGATCAGACCCGTCCAACTATAGGCCTATCGCGATCACCTCCTTGTTCTCCAAAATAATGGAATCCATTATTAACTGCCAGCTCATCCGGTACCTTGAGGATCACCAGCTAATTAGTGACCGCCAATACGGTTTTCGTCGGGGTCGATCAGCTGGTGATCTTCTGGTCTACCTGACCCATAGATGGGCGGAGGCAGTAGAGTCCAAGGGGGAGGCGTTGGCCGTTAGTCTGGACATTGCGAAGGCCTTCGATCGGGTTTGGCACAAAGCGCTTCTTTCGAAGCTCCCTTCCTATGGGCTTCCCGAGAAATTATGCAATTGGATCACCAGCTTCCTTGCAGATCGGAGCATCAAGGTCGTTGTAGTCGGTGCGTGTTCTGACTACAAGCCTATTAACGCTGGTGTTCCACAAGGCTGTGTGCTATCACCAACGCTGTTTCTTCTGCATATCAATGATATGTTGCTAACTGGTAACATTCATTGCTATGCGGATGACAGCACTGGTGATGCTCTATACACCGGTCGTGCCAATATTTCTCGGGAAAACGTCGCCGAGTACCAGAACAAACTTGTGTCTGAAGTCGAGTCTTTGCTGGACAAAGTCTCAGATTGGGAGCGACTAAATCAAGTCCAGTTTAATCCTTAGAATGCACAAGTTTGCGCGTTTACCGCTAAAAAGAACCCCTTTGTCGTATCTCCTCAGTTTCAAGGCACTCCCCTTGTTGTCTCAGCCAGTATCGGTATCCTCGGAGTCGACATATCGAGTGACGTGCAGTTTCGTGGTCACTTGGAAGAGAAGGCCAAATTGGCCTCTAAAAAGCTTGGCGTGCTCAGCAGAGCGGGACAGTATTTCATGCCGGCACACCGCCTGCAACTTTACAAGGCGCAGTTTCGGCCTCACATGGAATACTGTTCCCATCTCTGGGCAGGGGCTCCCCAGTGCCAGCTCCTTCTACTTGACTGAATCCAGCGCAGAGCGGCTCGAATCGTCGACAACCGAGCCCTTTCCGATCGGCTCGATTCATTGGCACTGCGAAGAGATGTTGCATCCCTTTGAATTTTCTTTCGCATTTACCATGGGGAGTGCTCTGAGGAATTGTTCGGATTAATCCCTGCCGCCAAATTTCACGAACGCACATCGCGGCAGAACTCCCGATACCATCCACACCATCTGGATGATTGGCGGTCCACCACTGTGCGATTTAGAAGATGTTTTCTTCACGAACGACTTCCTTGTGGATTCGATTACCATCAGCGACTTTTCCGGACCGATACGACTTAGGGACCTTCAAGAAAAGAGTGTACTCCTTTTTAAAAGGCCGGCAACGTATCTGCAAATCCCTCCCTGGTGTTGAAGTTGTTCATGGGCGGCGGTAGTCACTTAGCATCAGGTGAGCCGCATGCTCGTTTGCCCCCTCTCCTATAAAAAAATCATCTTAATTACCAAAAATAATTTACGATTTTAAAATTTTTTTATTATCTTACGTCAAATGCTATTTTTGGTTGGTTTTAAATTATGTTCCTCCTACCAGAGCAGGAATGACGAAAGAAACACACAGATTCACACTTCCACACTTGATTTTAGGAATAATGATTGAAGCGTCAGGGTCCTGGTGTACACTTTGGTGTTGCTTCTGTTTACAGTACCAGGGATTTTAGATCTGGTAAAGATTTTTAACCTTTTCCAGGCACTTGACACCCCTATACTTGGCAGCATTTTTTTTAGGAATTAGTGACAGATTTTGTATAAATTGTGTTCCTAGATATTTCTAGATGGGAAAGTTAAAAAATTATCAGACTTATCACATTAGATATATTGCCAGGACTATACAAATTGACTTTGTAAAATCTAATGACCTCTCATATTTACGCAAACACTATACATTGAATGAAATTAATTTTACGGATTTTATCGCGTTAATTTTATATACTTGTTTTAATTACCGAAGTTTTGATCTGTCGCTGATCATACCCTAGATGGCTCCCGCCATTACATCTCTTTTTGAAATCACAAATCTATTGAAATTAATAAGAACTATTATAATTTTAATAGAGAAGGAAGCTGGATACTACCACCAGCTTGGGATCTTGTATTAAATTAAATTAAAACTAAAGCCAAGCATACCACTGCAAGGCTTCAAGATGCAGTAAGCTCATTCTGCGTAGATCCGAGATCGAGATCCGGAGTAATTTACTCCGGGTTAATTTTGTCATCAGGGCGTCCAACACATCAGTCTCACCGTAACGATGAGTGTAGCAAACCGCCCGAAGTGTCGGTAATTAAAAAAAATTAATCTTAAGGAAATCCGTAAAACTTTCAATTTATACTTGAATATAAAAATCTGTGTATCATATCTGCCACCCAGCCAACTGTATGGAAAGCGTAATTAAAAAACATTTTTTTAAATACAAATTAATGATTTTGTTTTTTTTTTTCAAATAATTTTTATTAAATTAATGTCTTTGTAAAAAAATAATCTTTCTTAATACGATAAATCAGATATTATTTGGTAATAAGCACTGCCGCATGTTGCTTTTTGTGCAAAAACTTGATCTGTTCTTTCATGTACTGCACGCAACTTCCCTATATTTGGTGTTAGTGTTGGGAAATGAGAAAGTTGATCATATTGAACTGCATTTGAACGCTTTTCAATTTCTTTACTTTTAGTAGTTCGACTAAGACTAACGAAGAGACCCTTTTTACTGGAAAAGAGGCATTCCATCTTAGTCCTCACGGGTGACAAAGCATCTGCATTCTGATTCGCAGACGAGGATAAATGTAGATGTCTATGGACCACAGATTCCACTTACCATCAGGTGGACTGTGTGCTCGTTTGTCACCCTATCCTATAAAAAAAGACAAAACTAAAACCTGTGATTTAGTATGATCTTGATCGAACTGTCGGTAGTTTTTTAACTTATTATAAGCCATTGCTTTATCACAATCCCACCTGGTAGTAAGTGGTGATGCAGCCTTAGATGGTAAATCGCACTGTCTTAGCGTAACAAATTCCTATTCACTTTTGCCTTGAAGTCGCCCAAATTGTATGCGGACGGAAATATAGACTGCGGCAAATTATTCCACTCCTTTGCTGCACGCATTACAAAAGACGAAGCAAACCGTTTGGTTCTAATGCGTGGAATATCGACTACAAAGGGATGAAGACCCGTCAACCGCCTGGTTGTCCTATGGTGGAAAGGAGAGGGAGGAATTAAAGCGTGTAATTCCTGCGCACACTCACTGAAATGCATCCTATAGAATACCGAGAGACTGATTACTCTGTGCCTGTGCTCGAGGCTGACAAAATTGTTTTCAACCAAATCAAGTTCACCAATGAGCATTTTAGCACGTCTCTTTACTGAGTCCAATGCTGCCAGGTGGCATTTTACAACACCAGCCCATATGTGACAGCAGTACTACATGCACGCCCGCATTTGCGCTTTATTTAAGGTAAGAAGCTGCCCAGGCGTGAAGTGCCGCCGCACTCTTGCAAGGACAACAAGTTTCCTTGCGGCTGCTTGGCTTTGATTTGCTGCTTGTTTTAATAGTAATGTCAACAGAACCTCATTCTATGAACTTCGCACAACGCTAATAGGTACTAGTCCTTAAGCTTAAAACACTTTAGTCTTCGTAACTTATACACTACGTACTTTACACGTGGTAGAGCCACGCTGTAGCTATGTTAACGCGCTCTGTGTAGAGAACCGGGACGCCTTTTTAATGGAAACGAGTCATTCCATCTTATTCCTCAGGGGTGACATCGTACCTGAATTTTGTTCATAATGGAGGATAGATGTAGATATCTATGGGCCACAGCATTCACATACTTTCAGGTAGACTCTGTCACCCTTATTCTATAAAAAAAACTATCTATGCTCTCAAATTCTTCGATCGAAATTAGATCGATAAAGTGCGAACACTTTATCGATCGAATTTAACACAACAATGGCACTTCGTCATCCGTCTTAATAAAAAAACTTGGTTTATTTATAGTTCCGGGTTTAAACTAAAATTATTATTACTATTTATATTAAATAAAATAATAGCGTCGCCGATGATAAAGATACGGAGAAGTGACACTAGCATCCTGAGTACGGTGGCAGATGATCCGCTAGCGCCTATTGTGAGCCATTTCGTGCGAACGATGACTCATACAGTGGATGATAATTCTTCTAGAGTGCCTCTTAGGTACATGAAAAATTTGAATTTAATTTAATCGTATTTGATTTGATTAGATTTAATTTGATTTAGTCTGATTTGATTCAATTCTATTTTATTCATTCTGATATCATCATTTCATCATTATAACAGCCCATTACAAGTCCACTGCTAAACATAGGCCTCTCCCAAGGAATGCCACAAAGCACAGTACTGAGCCAACTGGATCAATCGACTTCCTGCATGCCTTACCATCTCCTCGTAGTGGGGGGATACCCTACACTTCGTCCGCCGGAACGAGGCCGTTACTCGAGAACCTATTTTCCCCATAGGTTGCCGGTCCTTTGGGCTATATGGCCGGTTCATTGCCACTTCAGCTTACTAATCCATTAGACTATGTCAGTCACTCTGGTCCTACTGCGGATATCCTCGTTTCTAAGTTTATCCCACAGAGAAACCCCGAGCATAGCCTTCTCCATAACTCGCTGAGCGATCTTGAGCTTCCTCATACGGCCAGCAGTGAAGGACAACGTCTCAGTTCCATAGGTCATCACTGGGCAACACGCACTGTTTGTACCGTCTAGTTTTCAAGTTTTGAAGTATACCTGACGAGAAAATGTGCTGTAATTTCCCGAACACTGCCCAGCCGAGTTGAATCCGTCGATTGACCTCTCGGTCGTAGTTGGACTTACCTAGTCGGACTCATTGTCCGCCCCCGCTGTTCCTGGCTACGGTGGCGACCATGGTAACGGCGGGGCAGGGTTGCTAAGGATCTCCGGTGGAGGTTTGTTTGCCACCTAAGACCACTCCACCTGGCAAATTATAACGCACGCACCCTGAGGACTGACGAGAAGTTCCTGGAGCTGGAAGAAGAGATTTTCAGATCACAATTTGTGCTGGAATATTATAGGATTATCCGAGCTTCGAAGAGACGGGGAGGACACGGTACTCCTCAATTCCGGCAACTTATTCTATCACTGGGAGGGCGACCATCTGTCCCAAGGAGGTGTCGGATTGATCGTCCACAAGTCTCTCGTTAACAACGTAGTAAAGATTGAGAGTGTGTCGATGAGGGTTGCGTATCGTATGCTCAGGATCACTGTTGAAGGTCATACAGGTTTATGCATCAACCACGGCACACCCCGATGAGGAGGTGGAGGAAATGTATGAGGATATCTCTAGAGCCCTGCATACCACCAAAACCCACTATACGGTGTTAATGGGAGATTTCAAGCCAAAATTAAGCACAAGGGTTTCCCCCTTGTGCTTAATTTTGGTGAGTGGTTGGTTCAGTGAGCTGAAAGTAGGGAAATTCGGAATAGGGCAACGTAACCCAATGGGACAGCAGCTGCCCGACTTCATGGAGAAAGATCTTTCTTTATGATGAACTCTTTCTTCCAGAAACGGCCCCATGGGAAGTGGACCTGTTCGAGCTCCGACGGTTCGACAAAAAATACGATTTACTTCATTATGATATCTAGACGGCAACTGTTCAGTGATGACTCAGTGATCCCGAGCGTGAAAACTGGTAGCGATCACCGAACGGTCAGAGACTAACACTGAACTTGAACTTTAAGTTAGAGAGATGTCGTCTAATGAAGTGAACGCTCCGTCCCCTTCGTGCTCTAATCCAAAGTCCCGAAACCTTTCAGCTCGAGTAACAAAACCGTTTTCAGTGCCTAGAAGATTGCAATGCAGTGGATGATATGAACGACAAGCCTGTGGAAACTGTCTATGTGGTCGGAGCTAAGTGTTGCAAGACCCGCTGCAGAAGGACACAAAAAGTCTCCGATCACACTTTTGATCTCATGGCTGTTAGACGGAAAATGAAGCTACAGTCTTCAGTAGATTTGATAGCATACAGGCAGCTGAACAGACAGATCTTCAAATGCATGCGGCGGGACTTACGCAATTTCAATACAGCATGTATTAAAGAAGCGATTGAGCAGAATCAGGGCTCCAACGTCTTTGCTAGAGATCTGTCTGCCAGAAAGAGCCAACTGTCGAAGCTAAAGACAAAGTATAGCAGTCGTTTCCGGGATACCTGAGATTTTGGGTGAGATTGAGAGGTCCTACGAGCAGCTGTACACATCATTGTTGGAGCCACATGTAGGTGTGAGTTACGATCCAAGAGCAAGTCTTATCCGACACTATTCAGATGATATTCCGGACAGTCTAAATGGGATTAGAATGGCCCTTTATCACCTTAGAAACGGTAAGGCCCCAGGCAAGGATGGAATTACAGCGGGCTTCTGAAAGCGGATGAAAAACCGGTACTTGGAGTCATTCAGAAGCTGTTTAATTCTATCCTCTACTATCCGAGTACAGAACCAGAGTACAAAATCTATCCAACTGCAAAGAGGTGTAAGACAGGGTGACGTTATTTTCTCGAAACTCTTGACCTCTAAATTAGAAGACGTTTTCAAGCTACTGGACTGGAAAGGATACGATATTAACATTAACGGCGAGTAAATCACTCTCGTTCGATTTGCCGACGATATCGTTCTTATAGCAGAATCGCTGGAGGACCTAAGCACTATGCTCAATAGTGTCTTTTTTTTGTAGGGCAAGGGTGACAAACGAGCACACAGTCCACCTGATTATAAGTGGTTGCTGCGACCCATAGACATCTACATCTATCCTCTATTACGGTTCTCTACATTCACCATACGAAACAGCAGCGTTAAGCTACTATTTTATACTGGTATTCTGTGAGAGAGTGGTCCTTCCCCAGTCGAGTCGACCCATTCGTAATACAACTATACTACTAATGTAGCTGCAGCATGGCTCTACCACGTATCCCAACGGATTGCTCTTAAGATGAACATTCTAGTATAATATAATATAATTTAATTTAATTTTTTCAAAGCGTAGTTTTTAAGCGTTAATGTTATAGTAACCTAAATTTGAATAATATAATAATCAAAGGAATATAATTAAAGAAATATTTCCAACAGAAGTCCGTTTCCTGCGGCGACACCGTCTTCAACTGTTAAATTTCCTATTTTACAATTGAGTTCGCATTTTATCCAAGGCACGTTTTTCTTGAAAGAAAATCTAGTTTCAGTCATCATCATCATCATTCATCATTACATCCCTTCACAAGTCCACTGCTGAACATAGGCCTCCCCCAAAGAATGCCACAAAGCACGGTCCTGAGCCACCTGCATCCATCGACTTCCTGCATGTCTTACCAGGTCGTCACTACATCTCGTGGGGGGATGCCCTACACTTCGCCTACCGGTACGAGGCTGCCACTCGAGAACCTTTCTTCTCCATCGGTTGTCGGTTCTTCCACCACTGCCACTTCAGCTTACTAATCCGTTGGGCTATGTCGGTTACTCTGGTTCTACTGCGGATATCCTTATTCCTAAGTTTATCACACAGAGAAACTTCGAGCATAGCCCTCTCCATAGCTCGCTGAGTGACCTTGAGCTTCCTCATACGGCCAGCAGTGAAGGCCCACGTCTCAGTTCCGTAAATCATCACTGGCAACACGCACTGGTTGTACAATTTCGTTTTAAGGTTTTGAGGTATGTCTGACGAGAAGATGTGTCGTAGCTTCCCGAACGCTGCCCAGCCGTGTTGAATCCGTCGATTGACCTCTCGGTCGAAGTTGGACTTACCTAGTCGGACTATTTGTCCCAGGTAAACATACTCGTCAACAACTTCGAGCTTAGTGCTCCCAACAACTACCGGCATAGGTGTGACATGGACATTAAACATAAACTTTGTTTTGTCCATGTTCATCTTAAGACATAGGTCTTAAGCCTAAGGACGAATAGCCGTTGGGAGACACTATCGAGGTCATTGAGCATAGTGCTTAGGTCCTCCAGCGATTCTGCCATAAGGACTATATCGTCGGCAAATCAAAGGTGAGTGATGTACTCGCCATTGATGTTAATACCGTATCCTTTCCAGTCCAGAAGCTTGAAAACGTCTTCCAATGCAGCGGTGAAGAGTTTCGGGGATATAACATCACCCTGTCTTACACCTCGCTGCAAATGGATAGGTTTCGTACTCTGGTTCTGTACTCGGATAGCCATCGTAGCTCTACTGTACAAACACTTCAGCACTTCGATATACCGACAGTCAACTTGGCACCGCTGAAGGGACTGCAGCACCGCCCAAATTTCGACGGAATCAAAGGCTTTCTCATAGTCCACATACGCCAGACATAGTGGCAAATTGTACTCTTCGGACTTCTGTACAATTTGCCGAAGGGTATGTATGTGGTCTATGGTGCTAAAGCCCTTTCGGAAACCGGCTTGTTCGGGAGGCTGGAAGTCGTCAAGTCTGCGCGCGAGACGATTCGTAATGACTCTCGAAAACAGCACGTAGACGCGGCTCAGAAGGGAAATCGGTCTGTAGTTCTTCAAGAGAGCGTTGTCACCTTTCTTGAAGAACAAGACCACCGCACTTCTGCTCCACGCCTCTGGTGTAATGCCACCATGGAGGACGGAATTAAAGAGCTTCTGAAGGACTTCAAGTACCGGTCTTCCACCCGCTTTCAAAAGCTCCGCTGTAATTCCATCCTCGCCTGGGGCCTTGCCGTTTTTAAGGTGCTGGAGAGCCATTCTAATCTCGCTCAGACTGACGTCCGGGATATCTTCGGAATAGTGTCGGATAAGACTCGCTCTTGAATCGTTACTCACACTTGCGTGTGGCTCCAACGATGACGTGTACAGCTGCCCATAGAACCTCTCAATCTCACTCAAAATCTCAGGTGCCCCGGAAACGATGGTGCCACATTCGGTCTTCAGCTTTGACAGTTGGCTCTTTCTAGCAGACAGATCTCTGGCAAAGACTTTGGAGCCTTGGTTCCGCTCGATCGCTTCTTCAATACGAGCTGTATTGAAGTTGCGTAAGTCCCGCCGCATGCATTTGGAGATCTGTCTGTTCATTTGCCTGTATGCTGTCAAATCTGTTGAAGAATGTAGCCTTATCTCCCGTCTAACAGCCATGAGATTAAGAGTGTAATCGGAGAGTTTTTGTGTTTTCTTCTGCGGCGGGTCTTGCAGAACTTAGCTCCGACCGCATGGACAGTTTCCACAACCTTGTCATTCATATCGTCCACTTCATTGCAGTCTTCTAGGCACTGAAAACGGTTTTGTAACTCGAGCTGAAAGGTTTCGGGACCTTGGATTAGAGCACGAGTGGGACGGAGCGTTGACTTCATCAGACGAGACCTCTCCAACTTAACATTTAGGTTCAGTGTGCCTCTAATCATAGTTTCAGTGTTAGTTTAATTATACTACTTTTTGTGATAAGATGTTATGTGATGGCCTATGGTTCTAGTTTGTCGTTGTTGTCGCGCTGTGAAGGCACTGAGATGACTCTCCCAGTGGAAATTTTGCAAGTCAACTGATCTGATGATGATGATGATGATGATGTTGCGTATGCTAAGTGTTGAGAACTGGATTTTTTTTAACTGGAAGCGACTCATTCCATTTTACTCCTCAGAGTAGATGTATCTGGATTTTGATTCTTAATCGAGGATAAATGTAGATGTTTATGGACCACAGTATCTACTTACTATCTCGTGGACTGTGTGCTCGTTTGTCACCTACCCATAGAAGCTTCGTATCATCTGTTATCCCGTGAAAAACAGTGGACTCAAAACTCTGTTCCTCCTCGTTTAAAATGGTATTCACCTTTCTAACATTTGGTATTGTTAATGGAATACATTTCGTTTTATTACCTCGTACTTATTACTTCATATTTAAGTAACAGAACTCAAAAAGTCGTGATCAATGGTAAAGGTTCCTCCGGATCGGTAGTATCAATGGGCGTTCCTCAGGGCTCGATTCTTGGCCCATTCCTGTTTTTAATCTATATTAATAACTTGACTTGTTGGGGACAATCACGATATAGTATTATTTGCTGACGATATCTCTTTAATTTTCAAACTCAAACGGCATTTAATTAATTATGACGATGTAAATAATGCTCTATCGAAATAAGTACATTGGTTTAACGCCAACAATATGCTCTTAAACGGTAATAAGACAAAGTGTATTAAATTTACAACACCTAATGTAAAACATTCGAATACCAATGTGCTGTAAATGGGGAGGAGTTGAGTCTTGTGGATACCACTGTTTTTCTCGGTATTACTATTGACGCGAAACTTCAATGGGGCCCCCATATATCTAAATTAGCAAGCAGACTTAGTTCTGCAGCATAAGCTGTAAGAAAGATTAGAAGTCTCACAGATGTTGAGACAGCTGATTAGTGTATTTTAGTTACTTTCATAGCGTAATGTCTTATGGAATTTTGCTATGGGGTAGTGCAACTGATATTTAAGCTATATTTGATTTGCAAAAGAGTGCCGTTCGGGCGATTTATAACCTAAATTGTAAAGAGTCCCTCAGACAAAAATTTAAAGAAATAAACATATTAACTTTGGCATCGCAATATATTTATGATATGTAATGTATGTACATAAAAACATAAATAGTTTTAATAATAATAAGGATGTGCATACTTTAAACACTAGGAAAAAACATAAGCTTGTGATACCAGTTACTAGACTCCACAGAATCACTAATTCATTTTTGGGACAATGTATACGCTTTCACAACAAAATCCCAGAACATATTCAAAGTTTGTCAATAAACATGTTTAAAAGTTTTATTAAAGAAAAACTGTACAAAAAGTGTTATTATAATATCAAGGAATACATGAATGAAAATAACCCCTGGGAATAAGGTGATCGCCCCATGCTGGTTCTATGAAAAATCATTTAAAAATTGTATAAACGAAATTTTTGTTAAGTGAAATATGTTTGAAAAAAAAATGGCCCGCTGGGTTTCTTGCTGGTTCTTCCCAGGACAGAGGTATTTTCCGAACCAGTCGTAAATAAAAAATGACTTTCAATAAGAATTATGTAATAATCAATATTGAATAAAAAATTATTCTATTCTATTCTACTAATATTCTTGTTCATATCAAATAGTTTTTTACTAAAATCGGACTTGTATAACAGAATTTAAGACTTCTTAGCTGACGATACGCAAGCGCCTGCAACCGGTTCGCTATTATGCGTTTTAAATCCAATTCTGATCTCAGTGTTTTTTATATTAGTTTTAGCACTGTCTACAAAAAAAAGTAAAAAGAGATACATACCTATCTTCTGTGAACGTCAGGCAAATTAAGTCGTGGGAGTGACGTAATTTGGAAGTTGTTTAGGTTTTTTTGTAATGAGAATTGTGTGAGAGAGCGTTTACGCTTATTCTTGCGTACATTTTAATAGGCAGAGCTACGTTGCAGCTGTATTATACTTTTTTTTATAGGATAAGGGTGACAAACGAGCACACAGTCCACCTGATGGTAAGTGGTTGCTGCGGCCCATAGACATCTACATCTATCCTCGTTTGCGCATGAAAATGCAGATGCGTTGCCATCCGTGAGGACTAAGATGGAATGCCTCATTTCCAGTAAAAAGGGCCTCCGGCCACCTGCACTTGCCAAGTGAAACGCAGAGGTAAATCTCTACTTCACGCTGGTATTCTGTGAGGTCGTGGTACCACCCCGGTTCGAGCCGGCCCATCCGTGCGACAGCAAAAGCTGCCGCGTGGCTCTACCACTATTAAAACTTGCAGCATAAATAGGTCAGCTGGATCGGAAAAGGACCACGCTCTCACAGCATACCAGCGTAAAATAGCATCTCGATTTTTTTTTTAATGTTGAAAATCAATTAGTTAAGTTTCGCTTAAATTAAAAATGATGTGTCTTAGCTAGTTTAAGGTGCCCTGAATCATTATCATCATTATAGCTCTTCGCAAGTCCACTGCTGAACATAGGCCTCTCCCAAGGAATACCAAAAACCACTGTCCTGAGCCGCCTGCATCCATCGACTTCCTGCATGTCTTACCAGGCCGTCACTCCCATCTAGTGGGGGGACGGCCTTCACTTCACCTACCGGTACGAGACTGCTAATCAAGAATCTGTCTCCCTTTGGTTGTCGGTTCTTCGAGCTATATGGCCGGCCCATTTCCATTTGAGCTTACTAATTGTTTGGGCTATGTCGGTCACTCTGGTTCTACTGCGAATATCCTCTTTTCTAACTTTATCACACAGAGAAACGCCGAGCATAGCTCTCTCCATAGCTCGCTGAGTGACTTTGAGCGTTCTCATACGACCATCAGTGAAGGACTACGTCTCAGATCCATAGGTCATCACTGGCGACACGCATTGGTTGTACAATCTAGTTTTGAGATTTTTAGATATACGTGACGTGAAGATGTGTCGTCGATTGACAAGGAGCCTTGAATACCATCGTAAAATAGCGGCTTAATACTGCTGTGTTCCGTAGGGTAAGTGTAGAGAATCGGAGACCTTTTTTACTGGCAACAAGGCATTCCATCTTATTCCTCAGAGGTAACGATGCATTTGCACTTTGAATCTTGATCAAGGATGTAGAATAATATGAGTTTGTCAGCATCATTCTATTAAAAGAAATATATGCCTGTCTCTGTTCATGTGTGTACATATCTGCGTGATACCTTCCCACTCTACTGAAGACGCGAAACTTCTTGAGGTTAATTTTGCTATATCGTTCTATGTGATTGCGGATTCGAACCACAATCACCACAGTTTAATAGTTAGATTCGCTTCAAACTATGACGTCACTCAATATGTCGAAGCTGAGAATACTGATACGGATTGAAGCAACAAGAAATAGCCTTCAATGTGAGGTAATACGATAAAGGGTTTTAATGCTTATGCCTATATTATCTTCACGTAATTTATAACGTTGTCAGTGTCATATTTAGTTTGTCAGTAAACTTTTTATAATCTATTTCTGACGGTATTCGTCACTAATTTTATACGTGTTAGAGCCATGCTGCAGCTATATTAATTGTATTGTTTTTGTAGCATGAATGAGTTGGCTCGACCGAGGAAGAACCTCGCTCTCACAGAATACCAGCGTAAAATAGCAGGTTACCGCTGCTGTGTTTCGTTTGATGAGGGTAGAGAACCGAAGACCCTTTTTACAGGAAAAGAGGCATTTCATCTTATTCTTCGCGTCTGGCAACGTATCTGCATTTTCATTCGCAAACGAGGATAGATGTAGGTGTCTATACACCTACATCTATTCTACATCTATGGGCCACAGCAACCACTTACCATCAGGTGGACTGTGTGCTCGATTGTCCCTTAATCATATAAAAAAATTATAGCATTATTAAAATAAATGTGATATACATATAAAATGACATATTACACTAAATTATTTCATAAATTTACGCGAACACTACAAATTGTCAATAATATACTTTTAAAATGATAAGCTTTTATTTTTTTTTTCAATTCGTTTAGAAACAGCCAGTGTATACTTAAATAATAATAAATGAAGATTAAATTCCAGCTTCTAGCTTAGAGTCAACTTGTCAAAAACTAACACGAGTCATTCGATAGCCGTTTTATTTTTGGATGGTGATTAACAATTCAAATTATTTACTAACTGATCTTGCTTAAGAAACGATTAGCCGGTTGTATGGACGCTGTTACAAGTTTGATTCCGTCTGGATTCTAGTTTTATGTAAGCAGCTATAATGTACAGGTTACGTAATTTTAACGTGATAACTTGTTTGGCTACACCGGTATAAATTGCTAGTATATTGCTAACTATCATCAAGCTATGTAGTAATACCAGTCTCGACTGCAAGGAGTAAGTAATTTCTTCTTTGAGCCTCATATCGATAAAGAAATATAGATGGAGCACTGCGTACATTGTATGTGACGTACCCAAGCCAGACACATGCTCAACTAATTGTAATAACATGCACATATATGCATCTAAAATCAATCAAAAAGTTAAAAAAAATACTAATCAAAAGTGTAAAAGTACCCCCAGTGTATGAATATCTACTACCCTGTATCGACCAGTGGGTGTCGTAACAGAGGAAAACTGAAACAGGATGACTCGGGATGGGTCGCGACATCTTCCTGTAAACAACTTAAATAATAAAGAACTGCGGTTGCCAACCTGCCTCCCAAGAATGACAACTATGGCAAAATCCCCTCTGTAAGACAATCTATTGGGGAGAGTTTTCTTCAGCGGTGAACTTTATGGCTGTGATGGATGGGTTAGGCAAAAACTGTATAAAAAGTGTTATTATATTAATAATAAAGAATTCATGATTGAACCCCTGGGAATGAGGTGATCGCTATCATGTTCTTTCTTAATGTTTTTTTTTTAATTTAATTGTAATTTAAGAAAAGCTCCACAAGTGTATTGTTGTAGTTTTAATGTGGACTACACTACAGCTGGTTCTTCCTAAGACAGATTTTTTCCAACTGTTATTAAAAGCATAAAGGACTTTTCAAAACCACCTGCATCCGTCAACACTTTATTTACCTACCGCTTCTTTCCTCAACCCTTGCTTCTCAAGGTATAGAGAGGCCATACAGGGTTATTTTTCAAAGAGCAGCCAAATTTTAAAATTAAGTTCAAATATATAAATAACATATACTTTAATTGCAGTTTTTGATAAGGCTTCTAATTTTATTTGAAATTGTCCCAATTTGAATGTGATGTGTGGGCGGTACCAACGGTTTTACCTAACAATCGACCCTTACGAATTGTGCGTGCGCAGTAAAATCAGTTAAAAGAATGCGTTACAACATATTTTGAATTTAAAATATAAAGAGGACTGAATTTTTGAGAATTTCTTTAATTAATTTTTCATCACCATTTGCCTATGTTATTTATTCTGAAGCTTCTTTGCAAAATCGGCCGGCTATTGCAAAATAACCTTGTAGATTGAAGAACCGATACTTCAATCTATATGGCTGACCCATTATCACCTCAGGTTACTGATCCGTTGCGATTTCAGATTTCAATAACTCTGGTTCTATTTTACGTGGTAGAGCCATACTGCAGCTATATTAATAGTATAGTCGTAGCACGAATGGGTCGACTCGACCGGGGAAGGACCACGCTCTCACAGAATACCAGCATAAAATAGCAGCTTAATGCTGCTGTGTTTCGTATGGTGAGTGTAGAGAACCGGAGACTTATTTTACTGGAAAAGAGGCATTCTATCTTAGTTCTCACGGCTGACAACGCATCTGCATTTTAATTCGCAAGCGAAGATAGATGTAGATGTCTATGGGCTTCAGCAACCACTTACCATCAAGTGGACTATGTGCTCGTTTGTCACTCTAATTTTATAAGAAATAATATTACGGATATCCTCGTTACAATATCTATGCAGCAGGGAAATGATAAGAAGTAAAATGAAATATATTTATTAATTACAATAAAAAAAAAATTGTTTCCAAATGTCTTTTTAAAATCTAAACTCCCAGCAAAGCCTTCTTCATAGCTCGCTGA
The DNA here is from genome assembly GCA_033319125.1 of Parnassius glacialis. NCBI lineage: Eukaryota > Metazoa > Arthropoda > Insecta > Lepidoptera > Papilionidae > Parnassius > Parnassius glacialis. The sequence continues at coordinate 761,960 of JAVANC010000023.1, read as the reverse complement.
GCAACCTTAAACTTCCTTGTACGACCAGCAATAACGGATCCGGTCTTAGATCCATATGTCGACACTAGCAACACTGGTCTTCAAAGTGACGGAAACAATTGCAACAGTAGTAGTTCCGAACGTACCCACAGAGTCTGGTGCACTGGGTGAAGTTCATCTGTTATGGGTAATCTGGGTGAAGGAAGTGCTCAACTTCAAGGAGATATCTGAAGAAGAAAAGTAAGAATTTCTTGTCCATCTCAAGACCTTAGGGCACTGTGTTCAGATAACAATGAAACCCACGGATGCGATTGAGGTCAGGCGTGGATTTAAGGGGAGTGGAAGTTACCCCAAACGAAATATAATTTTAAATCAAAACCAAAAAAGCTTTTGAAATTTCAGTTTTTAACCCCGTATTAACTTCAACAAGACCACTTTTTAACGGGACCTACGGGCCGTATTACTAAGCCTCCGCTGTCCATCCGCCTGTCTGTCATCGGGCTGTATCTCATGATCCGTAATAGGTAGACAGTTGAAATTTTCATGGTATGTATATGTTCACGCCCGAACGCTGGTTTCGGGATTTGACGCCAGAGGGCGCTCGGCTCAGCGCCATACCGGTTTTGACGTTCGGGCGAGCGGTGTGTGTGGCGGGAGCGCGCGAGCGCAAAAACCAGTTGCTTGCAAGCAGTGCTATCGACAATACGTAGTTAAGTCGCTCGGGATAACCTCCATTTTTGAGAGTCGGTTTTGATAGCAAATTGTGCACGACGAGGAATTGTAATCTAGAATTAGACGCCGGGTGCATTTGACAATATTAACTACTAGTGCGGCATTTGATATAGTTCGGAAACATTTTCCGTTGTCGGTTGAACGCTGAGCTTTGTGATACTAGAGAAGGTGGTGTTAAGTTCTAGAAATAATTGTTGCCACCCGAAACAGTAGTAACCTTTGATCCGGACATTCTGTATTCGTTTTGTGTGTTACGCTTTATAACAAACGAGAGTTAGTGTCGTCTGGAAGTTAGTTAATTGTACGATAAAGTTAATAAACTGTCCTCGTGACGAACGAAGAAAGTGACTGTGGGTGACGCCGCTGAAGATTACCACATTTTGGAGCAGTGCTGAAGTCCGGGCTGCTGCCGACTGCAACAGTCCAGTCAGGTCTCTCACAACTAGTCACACACATATACACATCACTAACCCATACTTCCCATGCACCCCACACCCTCATGCGGCCTTACCGAGCCCTGAGACAGCAGTCGCCTCAGATACAGGTAAGTAATACTAGCCTCCCCATTGAATTGTATTAGGATAGAAAATTTTCCATATAGTTTATTGTAATTAGAGATTTCCACGCAGCCATATCGAGGCCCGACCTGCGTCTGTTCGTTGAATCTTCGTTGATGGGCCCCGAAGATTGAAACTTTGTAGGAACAGCCGTAGGCCGTAACAACTTGGTAGCAGAAGCGCGGCTGATTGATTTTCAAACACGCCACGGCCGTAACATTAATAATACGTTAAAATATATTTTTTAAATTTTTTATACATAATAATAAACTTATTTTCCTTTGTTGCTTGCCTTTTTGTTAGGGAACGCCACGCCCATAGGTTAACAAGCGGGAATTTTGTTACGGCTAAGTACTTACCGTAGTTTGTTAAGTCGAGGTACCTTGACTAGATAGATAAGGTTGTCACGTAATCGGATAATTTGTTGATCGTCCTAGAGTTTGTTACTTGTTAATTTGATTTGTGTAATTGCTATTTAAGTTGATTTGATAGGAACTGTATTAGTTATTTGTTAATTTGATTTAGCCTTCGCCCAAGCTACTGATGCGTTGCTTGCGGACTGAGCTGCGCTGGGCTACCAGCGCACATGCTTTGATAGGTCGACCGGATATGGTCTATAACTTGAGGAAGCGGCTCGAGCAGGTCGATGCTCGAAGGGCCGCAGTGGAGGAGGCTTACGCTGAGTTCGAGGATTCGGATGTGGAAAAGGGAGTCCTGCACTCCTGCTTCGCAGACTATGAGCAGTTCTTTTCGCTCACGGACGAGTTAATCGAGGCTGAAGGCAGGTATGCTGAGGAGGCGCGTGAAGCTCAGATGAGTGGCCTGCCCGAGTCCTCGCAGAAGCAGCCTCAGCCGGAGCTGTTGGGACGACTCCCAACTCTGGACCTGCCAAGGTTCTCCGGGGTCCTTTCAGAATGGATGACCTTCGTTGGTCTTTTCGACAGCCTAGTGGACGCCCGGAGGGACTTGTCCCCGAGCCAGAAGATGGTGTACCTCTTGGCCTCACTGGAGGGGGAGGCCCTGGGCGTCGTCGGTCACTTGAGATTGTCGGACGACGCCTACCAGACTGCTCGGGACCTCCAAGCCAGAAGATACGCCAACGTTCGGCGAACTGCGGACGAACATGTTAAGCAGCTTCTAAGCCTCCCGCTACTTAGTAACCGGGGCAGACTACGTCCGGACCTGGTGAATCCAGTCTTGGTGACCTGTAATGTGTTGAGGCGGCTGGATTTACCAGTGGGCGAATGGGCCTTTTTGTTGCTCCGCATCGTGCTGTCCCGTTTACCTCTCGGTCGGTCTCTAAGTACGCCGGTGACGGGGTCTCCTATATTCCCCCCTTCAATGACCTGCTGCGGTTTTAGGAGGAGCAGTGCCGGCAGATTGAGAACGCGGCGGGCAACGTTGACGACTTACGAGTTGTGCCCAGTGAGAGGCGGAATCCGCCAGGTAAGTCGTCGTCAACCCCCCCCCCCCCCTCGACCTATCGGAGCTCCCGCAGCAGGGCGTCGCCCCCTACCATCTTACAGTGGCCTAGCATCCAGGGACGCGCCCCCCTGCTCCTATTGTCGAGCATCTGATCACCGGGTAACGTCGTGCCCGAAATTATTAAGTAAGTCGGTTCCGGCGAGGCGAACTATCGTCAAGGAGCGCCGCTGAAGCTACTCATGTTTGGAAGGGCACCTCCAGCGAGACTGTCCGCACCGGCGGCCCTGTCCGCATTGTCAGGGCAATCACCATGCAGTTTTGTGCCTGGGTGCGAGCGGCGTCTCCTCTCGGGGCTCTGCCAGGCCCTCGACCCCCACGGGCGGGGCCGCTCAGCCACGCCCTCGAACGGGCGACGCTCGGCGCCCGCCGGCCAGCCACCGGGCCCCTAGGTTTGGAACGACCCGTCGGGGGGTAGTTCCCCCAGGGGCGGGGGTATCGTCGCCCCCCCTCAGCGTGTGGAGAGGAGCTTCATAGCCACTCAGCGGCCAGCTAGATCCTTCTCACCCCCGTTAGCTGAGTGGCCGCAACTGGTGTACCACCGTTACCCATTTGATGGAGGCAGCCCTAGCTAGCTGCCGCCTTAGCTCCCACCACGGCCGCCTCCACTGAGCCTTGAGCCGTCAACAGTCCACTTGTCAAACTGTTCTGTTGCCGACGGCCTCAGGGAAGGCGTACAACCCGAGTGGCGACTGTTAGCGGTTTGCGCTCTATTGGTCTCGGGTTCACGCGGTGTGGCCTCCACTTGGTGGTGGGAAGATTAGGGCCCCACTGGAGCGTTGAATCACGCTGTCAAGGGGTATTAGATTTGGTTTTGGTCGAGCACTTGGTTAAAAATTCTTTAAATTAAAATTAAAAATGCTTTTGTGTTTTCCGCGAAATTTTTCATATTTATGGCAGTTGTAATAAAGAGGGTTGAATTTAATATACTACTTGAATACGTGTGCCTTTTGAATGCTTGTGCATATGTTTGTAATTGTATTGGTCCACTGTGTTTGTTTTGTTGCAAGGAAGATTGAAATTGAATTATGTGCCATTTGAATGCTTGTGCGTATGTTTTGTAATTGTATTTGATCATTGCGTCTGTTTTGCTGAAAGGAAATTTTGAATTCATTTGAATTGAATGACGCGCTATTTGGATATTTGTATATATGTTTTTTGGATGTGTTTTATCACTGTGTTTTGTTGAAGAGAAGGCTGAAATTGGATAACCCTATTTGTGCCGAAGGGAATAAGAGTCACTTCTCTTTTGGTTTACATTTTGTTGGCACTGTCTAAGATATTTATTTGAAATGAGAAACAGGGCTGGCTCTTACGTTTATTGTTTTGTTTAATTTGTCAATTTGACCTATGTACATCGGTGATTAATTTGTTTGAATTAATTCTGTAGTTGAACATTGATGCTTTTGAAAATTAGTTGAAATATGAGCATAGGACTACTTGTCTAAAAGGCTAGCTAGTTTGGAGATTATCAGATTGAAATCAGCTGCCGCACTATTTGAGCAAATGATTTTACGGTGGATGGCTTGATTATGCCTACTGTTTGAAAATCTATACTAAGGACTATTTGTGAGTTTTGTTTGGCTCTCCACAGACGACGTTCATGTGGAATTTGTGGGTGCGCTCTGCACTGAAGCTTAGAAGGCCACGCTGGGCCGCTTCATATCGCGTCGCCGTTTGCTGACCTGATTCGGTCGGATTGTGGAACGAATCATAGGGGCACAGATAGGTGTTTGAAAGAGGTCGTCGGACTTCTGTCCAGTAACAGGACTTATTTAGACGCTGCGATGTCCAGGAAGGGCATCCAGTGGAGGCACAACCCTCCGGCTTAACCACATTGGGGCGGTATTTTTTGAGCCTGTGGTTAGGGTTGCAAGATCTGATGAGGTGCCTATTCGGTCTTGCAACGTACCGTCGCGGTCCTGTCCCGCTTGCCGGTTTGCTCGCGGACATAAATCTTTATGTCCGGGACGGGGGTTTGTTCACGCCCGAACGCTGGTTTCGGGATTTGACGCCAGAGGGTGCTCGGCTCGGCGCCATACCGGTTTTGACGTTCGGGCGAGCGGTGTGTGTGGCGGGAGCGCGCGAGCGCAAAAACCAGTTGCTTGCAAGCAGTGCTATCGACAATACGTAGTTAAGTCGCTCGGGATAACCTCCATTTTTGAGAGTCGGTTTTGATAGCAAATTGTGTACGACGAGGAATTGTAATCTAGCATTAGACGCCGGGTGCATTTGACAATATTAACTACTAGTGCGGCATTTGATATAGTTCGGAAACATTTTCCGTTGTCGGTTGAATGCTGAGCTTTGTGATACTAGAGAAGGTGGTGTTAAGTTCTAGAAATAATTGTTGCCACGCGAAATAGTAGTGACCTTTGATCCGGACATTCTGTATTCGTTTTGTGTGTTACGCTTTATAACAAACGAGAGTTAGTGTCGTCTGGAAGTTAGTTAATTGTACGATAAAGTTAATAAACTGTCCTCGTGACGAACGAAGAAAGTGACTGTGGGTGACGCCGCTGAAGTTTACCACAATTTGGAGCGGTGCTGAAGTCCGGGCTGCTGCCGACTGCAACAGTCCAGTCAGGTCTATCACAACTAGTCACACACATATACACATCACTAACCCATACTTCCCATGCACCCTACACCCACCGACCGAGCCCTGAGACAGCAGTCGCCTCAGATACAGGTTAAAAAAAATAGAACATTTTCCTTATAGTTTATTGTAATTAGAGATTTCCACGCGGCCATATCGAGGCCCGACCTGCGTCTGTTCGTTGAATCTTCGTTGATGGGCCCCGAAGATTGAAACTTTGTAGGAACAGCCGTAGGCCGTAACAGTCTATTTTTGTTGACGCTATGATAAAAATAATAAATATAAATTAAAAATTAATGGGGGCTCCCCTAGTAGCAACGTGTTTTTTTTTTACTTACATAGTATTAAATCTTGTACAGTGGTACGGAACCCTTCATGCACGACTCCAACTCGCAGTTGGTCGATTTTTGGTACTTTACTTAAAACCAATTAAACATAACAAAATAAAACTAATTTGAGATAAAATTTAACATTAAAAATAGTATGTTCCTAACATTGTTTATTAACAGTATTATGCCGTGACCAGAACCACCCAAGAAGCATGTAAAGATGCTTGTATTGGATGGTTCTGGTCTTCCCATGGATTATAATTAAATGCTGAAAAGTAAGGGTATACGTATAAAGTATGTGTGAAGTGTGTGTATAGTGTGAGGAGGGTGTGTGAATGAACATAATTCGTGTACGTGTGTGTATGTGTGTTTTTTGTGCATCCATCGAAATTATGACGAATCATTTCTATAATTATAAAATAAGAATATAATTATAAAACAATTGTAAAACCAGTGCTCATAAGCATCTATACACGGACGAAATTCTCCCGAAACATGGTCAATAATAGTTCAATGTAATAATAATAGCCATTACTAATTAGCAATATTCGCAGTGCTCGTGCAGGGTTTTTTGTTTAGAATTTTTTTTTTATAATTAATACGAAATGTATACAATAACAATTGAAAATAAATTGAAGTGAATTGAATTGAATGCATAGTCAAAGGAGTAACATTAAAGGAATATAAAGCCACAAGGTTAAAGAGTTAAATAGCGTGTACTGACGTAACAGTGACTAAAACGAATTTCAAATGCAAGTTACTTTCGATAAAAACAAATGAATTAAAGCCACACCAACACTTGTCAATGTCACCTCTTTAAATTCTCCAATGTGGTAATTAGTGATGAAACATACCTCTGCTTCTGCTTCTGCAACTGCGGAAGTTCTGCACGCTTATTAACATGTGTTTCTACTTCTGTTTCCTCAACTTTTATAACAGAAATTTGAATCGGAACTTTCGGCATACCCTCCCCCAAAAGATGCCAAACGCAAATTTAGAATGAAGACCAACCTACGTCATCATTAATGATGAAATCATCATTACAAATGTTAGAATTCATGTTAACAATGAATGTCGATCAACCAGAGTCGACTACCAATAGCGTCCACAACACAGTCCACCTTCAGGAGTCATCATCATCATTACAGCCTTTCATAAGTCCACTGCTGAACATAGGCCTCCCCCAAGGAATGTCACAAAGCACGGTCCTGAGCCACCTGCATCCATCGACTTCCTGCATGTCTTACCAGGTCGTCACACCATCTCGTGGGGGGACGCCCTACACTTCGCCTACCGGTACGAGGTTGCCACTCGAGAACATTTTTTCCCCATCGGTTGTCGGTTCGTCGAGCTATATGGCCGGCCCACTGCCACTTCAGCTTACTAATCCTAACTAGTACCTTCAGGAGTATGTGGTGGATATGAAATAAGCTCAAATATCGTAATAGTTTGATATTAGTATGCCAATATCTTCTCCAAGCAGTGTCACCAATGAGCAAAGAAACGCTCAAACTTGACGGCTCCGTGGCGCAGTGGCTTAGCAATGAGTTGCAGCGCTTGGGGCTGCGGGTTCGTATCCCGCACGGCACAAGTATTTGTATGGCCTACAAATAATTGTTCCGGGTATGGATGTTTGTCCTTGTGCAATTTATGTTTGTAAACTGCCTCCACGATACAGGAGAAAATCCTAGTGTAGGGGTAACGTTTTTAAAAAAAAAACTACTTTCATATATGTAACTTAAATTAAAAATTTACAAAACACCCGAATCAAAAAGAGCTGGTGATCTTCAAACGGCTAAACAGATTTTCTTAAAATATATCTAAGAAAACTCTCGATTAAGTAACCTTTGAAACAAATTTAAAAAAAAAAGAACTTAATTAAAATCTGCTCATCCGTTCGGGAGCTATGATGTCAAAGACACACAGATACGCAGATACACAGACACACAGATAAACAAATATAGATACACTACAAACTTATAACATCCCTCTATTTTCTTCACGGTTTAAAAATATAACGTATATGTACCGATACTTAATTTTGAATTATTTGAGCATTGGTAGCTCGGTGGCTAAGTGCTCGCTGTAAATTTCACAGTACGCGAGCAACCCGAGTTCGATCCCCGCCGACACCAATGAAATTGTCAATTGCAATTTTAACCGGGCTCAGCGGTAAAGGAAGACATCGTGAAGAAACACATGTCTGAGAAATAAGAAGAAAAAATATTTTCGAAGACGTGAAGTTTGGGAACACGCGTTGGAGAGGCGCGGCGTCGCGGATATTTCCTTGGTTTTCCTATTGAGTTATATCTACTACATACTAGAGAAGCTATTCCAAACAAAAATTGTGCGCTACTCTATGTCCTCCCGCATGCGCGACTCTACTATCTCTCGTTTAATTATTCCCTTTTTTCCATATTTTTTTTCATAGGATAAGGGTGACAAACGAGCACACAGTCCACCTTATGGTTAGTGGTTGCTGCGGCCCATAGGCATCTACATCTATCCTCTATTACAAATCAAAATGTGGATGCGTTGTCACCCGTGAGGACTAAGATGGAATGCCTCATTTCCAGTAAAAAAGACCTCCGGCCACCTGCACTCAACAAGCGAAACGCAGAGGTAAACCTCTACTTCACGCCGGTATTCTGTGAGGTCGTGGTACCACCCCGGTTTGAGCCGGCCCATCCGTGTGACAGCAAAAGCTACCGCGTGGCTCTACCACTGTTAATTAATATTTAATTATCCACCTTTAATTTAATATAAAATAAGAAATTAATATAAAATAAATATAAGAATTGAATATAAAATACTCTTATTTTAATCTAAACAAATATATTTCTAAATAAAATGTAAAAATAACTATCTTATGGAATTCACAAATCTTCAATTTACGCAATACTTAGTTTAGTGTACGGATTGCAGAACAGTTCAGTTGAACATATAGTCAATGTTCGGAATGCGAAATCTAGTGCGTAGTACATATATATCGATGGTTTTCCCTCTCAGAAATGCGAGGAGGCCTGTGCCTAGAAGTAGGACTTTTATAGGCTGTAATTAACTAACTAACATAATTTTGAATACTAATTTAATAAAAAAATATATTTGTAAATGATTGTACTTTTTTCAGTAAGTACATTACATTTCCGCTTATTAATTTGTTTTCGTTTATTTACTTTTGACTTCTGTTTCCGTTTCTGATTCCGTTATGAAACTTTCGTTTTATCACTAGTGGTACTATAGTATATATTTGTTATTAGTAATATATATATATATATATATATATATATATATATATTTGTGAAAGAGTGACAAAGCAAATTTACGTTGCAGAGGTGAATGGCAGAGTCGGGAAGGGTCGCCCTAGGCGAAAGTTTATCGACCGAATTGGCGATATAAATTAAGAGTACCTTTAACCGACGAGCGTGTATGCGTAGGTATATGGATGTGGAGGAAGCGAGAGAGGTGTGTCAGGATCGTGCCAAATGGAAGTCCATAGTCTCTGCCTACCCCTCTGGGTGACAGGCGTGAGTGTTTATGTTATATGTTATATTTGTCAATGTATTTTTTAGTATGGTCCTATCAAAAACTACTTATTCGTATTGTAAAATTAATTTTTATTATTTATGTCCGCATAACATATATAATGTACATGGAATGTCATGTATGAAATGTACTTTGATCTCAGACCAAAAAGATGAGCGCCACGTACATCGTGCCGAAATCAAGGCAAAAATTAAAAAATAATATTGTAACAACACGCACTCACGCGCACATATGCAACAAAAACATTGGCACCCAACAGCATGGTTTAGATACATTCAGCAGTGGTATTTTACGGTTCCTAAAGAAAGAAGAAAGATGTGTGCGTGAGGTGCATCGTAAGAAGTTAAGTATGGTTTCGACGTCACATGTACGTAACGTAATACTACGTCTATCTTTCTTTGTTGGTCTGAGAAATTTATTTGTATTTTACCCACATCCGGTTATTACATTTTATGCAAATAAATAATTTTCATGGTGATTTATTATATTTTGAAGATTTTATCGCGATTAATTTCATTCGTTTAAAATTTCATAACCCTCGAGCGAACAAACTTCGGTCCCCGCTGGGATCCCGGAAATTGATTTTCACAATTTCAAATGCTTATTATTCAGACACGTGAACACTTTTTTATAGAATAAGGGTGACCAACGAGCACACAGTCCAACTGATGGTAAGTGGTTGTTGTGGCCCATAGACATCTACATCTATCTTCGATTACGAATTAAGATACAGATGCGTTGTCAGCGGTGAGGACTGACATAGAATGCCTCTTTTCCAATGAAATGGGTCTCCGGTTCTCTACACTCACCACACGAAACACAGCAGTGTTAAGCTGCTATTTTACGCTGGTATTCTGTGAGAGCGTGGTCCTTCTCCGGTCGAACCGATCCATTCGTGCTACAACTATACTATTAATATAGCTGTAACATGGCTCTACCACGTAAAAAACACTTACATATTTTTGTCTATTCAATTTTTTAAATAATTCCCATGAAAATAATTCTATAATACAATGAATGCAAGATCGCGATTAAGATAAAAGTACAAATAATAGGCTATTTAAAAAGGAACTGCAAAAAATATGTAATTTCTCAAGGTCATAAGATTATATTGTTCTTATTGTGTCCTATTTGAAGATAAATTAAGATTTAAGAAATAATAGTTACGTAAAATTTTGGTTTCAACAGTAATCAATATAAGATGACGTCAATACCAGAATTATCGCTCAACGGCGACCACTTCATCTTCATACGATAATTAGATTTTATTTTTATTTTATAGAATAAGGATGACAAGCGAGCACACAGTCCTGATGGTAAGTGGATACTGCGGCCCAAAGACAATTACATCTACACTCGATTTAAATAAAAATAGAGATGCATTATCACCCCAGAGAACTAACATGGAATGCCAAGTTACCTAGTTGCCAGTAAAAACCAAAGATAGTTTTAGTTTCAGTCACATTACCCCATAAATAATAATATTCCATACGACATTATGCTATGGGTATAACTAAACTAAACTGAGCTAGCTGTTTCAACACATGTTAGGCTTCTAATCTTTTTATGGGATATGCGGCAGAACTAAGTTTGCTAGCTTGTTTAGACAAATATTGAAAATCAGTGGATTCAACAAGACTCAGCTCCTTCCCATTTAATAGAACACTGGTATTCAACTGTATAAAATTTAGTGTTGTGAATATAATACATTTAATTTTATTACCGTTTAAAAGCAAATCATGGGCATTACTAAATACTAAATAGTATAATTGACTTCGTCATATTGTTACGAGCTTGGGGTTCGAGACAATTAAAAACTGCCGATTGAATTACCAAAATTGACACTTTAATTACAGAACATTAATTAAAATCTAAAACCACACTAATAATAATAATACACAATTATACTTCTGATCACTTTAGTTCGCAGTTATTTCGCTTCGAAGTATTCTTTTGTATCGCCAATTCAATCTGCCTCGGTCGTGGTCTATACCGGCCTTATATAGGGCCTCAGATAGTTTCCAGAACTTTCTACTGTAGCGACATCTAGAATGTTCGAGTACATATCGATCCCGAAAATTCTAGAAGGATCTAGACTCTCCTAGTTCTGCTACTCGACACTAGAAGGTGCTGATGGTAACTAGTGTTGCCATGTACAAGACATTAATAGTGGCGCGCAACCATATTGATCAATTGCTGTTTAAGTCTGAAAAGAAAGAGGATTCGTGTATTAATAATAGATTTCAGCAAAGTAACACTTGATTCTATTAATTATATTAAATAATTCTATAATATAGGTTATTTCCTACAAGGTAAGGTAAGTCATTTATACAAACTAAGAACAGGAAAGGGCCCAGAAATTAACTTTAAGAAACACCGAATACTGACAAGAAAGAACTACTACTACTGTTTACAACTGCTTGAGTTCTATATTTTAAATATAATGTAATAAGTTTGAGTGTTAAAGTTTTTAAATCATAATCCTTGGAAAGGTCAAAAAATATTCTTAAAGTAGTTGTCGAGCGACCTCTTATAAATCCAAAGTGATTTTATGGAGCAATTTAATTTACATTACAAAACTTGACAGTTGGTATGAAATATTTTTTTTTAATTTTCTAAATATTGGCAGTACAGAAATAGGTCTAAAATTAGTAGTGTCTAATATTTGTTCATTGCTTACGTCTCATTAACTCAGGAAACATCAGATTCGATATCATCATCATCATCATCATCATCATTACAGCCCTTCACAAGTCCACTGCTGAACATAGGCCTCCCCCAAGGAATGCCACAAAGCACGGTCTTGAGTCTCCCGCATCCATCGACTTCCTGCAAATCTCACCAGGTCGTCACTCCATCTAGTGGGGGGACGCCCAACACTTCGCCTACCGGTACGAGGCTGCCACTCGAGGACCTTTTTTCCCCATCGGCTGTCGGTTCTTCGAGCTATATGGCCGGCCCATTGCCACTTCAGCTTACTAATCCGTTGGGCTATGTCGGTCACTCTGGTTCTACTGCGGATATCCTCATTTCTGAGTTTATCACGCAGAGAAACTCCGAGCATAGCCCTCTCCATAGCTCGCTGAGCGACCTTGAGCTTCCTCATCCGGCCAGCAGTGAAGGACCACGTCTCAGTTCCGTATGTCATCACTGGCAAAACGCACTGGTTGTACAATTTCGTTTTAAGGTTTTGAGGTATGTCTGACGAGAAGTAGTTTCCCGAACGCTGCCCAGCCGAGTTGAATCCGTCGATTGACCTCTCGGTCGAAGTTGGACTTACCTAGTTGGACTATTTGTCCCAGGTAAACATACTCGTCAACAACTTCGAGCTTAGTGCTCCCAACAACTACCGGCATAGGTGTGACATGGACATTAAACATAATCTTTGTTTTGTCCATGTTCATCTTAAGATCTATCCGTTGGGAAGCACTATTTAGGTCATTGAGCATAGCGCTTAGGTCCTCCAGCGATTCTGCCATAAGGACTATATCGTCGGCAAATCGAAGGTGAGTGATGTACTCGCCATTGATGTTGATACCGTATCCTTTCCAGTCCAGAAGCTTGAAAACGTCTTACAATGCAGCGGTGAAGAGTTTCGGGGATATGACGTCACCCTGTCTTACATCTCTCTGCAATTGGATAGGTTTCGTACTCTGGTTCTGTACTCGGATAGCCATCGTAGCCTACTGTACAAGCATTTCAGCACTTCGATATACCGACAGTCAACTTGGCACCGCTGAAGGGACTGCAGCACCGCCCGAATTTCGACGGAATCAAAGGCTTTCTCATAGTTCACATACGCCAGACATAGTGGCAAATTGTACTCTTCTGACTTCTGTACACTTTGCCGAAGGGTATGTATGTGGTCTATGGTGCTAAAGCCTTTTCGGAAACCGGCTTATTCGGGAGGCTGGAAGTCGTCAAGTCTGCGCGCGAGACGATTCGTAATGACTCTCGAAATCAGCACGTAGACGCGGCTCAGAAGGGAAATCGGTCTGTAGTTCTTCAAGAGAGCGTTGTCGCCTTTCTTGAAGAACAAGACCACCGCACCTCTGCTCCACGCCGCCGGTATAATCCCACCATGGAGGACGGAATTAAAGAGCTTCTGAAGGACTTCAAGTACCGGTTTTCCACCCGCTTTCAGAAGCTCCGCTGTAATTCTATCCTCGCCTGGGGCCTTGCCATTTTAAAGGTGCTGGAGAGCCATTCTAATCTCGCTCAGACTGACGTCCGGGATATCATCGGAATAATGTCGGATAAGACTCGCTCTTGGATCGTTACTCACACTTGCGTGTGGCTGCGACGATGACGTGTACAGCTGCCCATAGAACCTCTCTATCTCACTCAAAATCTCAGGTGCCCCGGAAACGATGCTGCCACATTCTGTCTTTAGCTTTGACAGTTGGCACTTTCTGGCAGACAGATCTCTGGCAAAGACTTTGGAGCCTTGGTTCCGCTCGATCGCTTCTTCAATACGAGCTGTATTGAAGTTGCGTAAGTCCCGCCGCATGCATTTGGAGATCTGTCTGTTCAGTTGCCTGCATGCTGTCAAATCTGTTGAAGAATGTAGTTTCGTCTCCCGTCTAACAGCCATGAGATTAAGAGTGTGATCGGAGAGTTTTTGTGTTCTTCTGCGGCAGGTCTTTCAGAACTTAGCTCCAACCGCATGGACAGTTTCTACGAGCTTGTCATTCATATTGTCCACTGCATTTCAATCCTCTATGCACTGAAAACTGTTTCGTAGCTCGAGCTGAAAGGTTTCGGGACTTTGGATTAGAGCACGAGGGGGACAGAGCGTTGACTTCATTAGACGAGACCTCTCCAACTTAACGTTTAGGTTCAGTGTGCCTCTTACCATTCGGTGATCGCTGCCGGTTTTCACCCTCGCGATCACTGAGACATCACTGAACAGTTGTCGTCTGGTCGTCATAATGAAGTCAATCTCATTTTTTATTGACCCGTTGGGGCTCGACCAGGTCCACTTCCTGTGAAGTGGACCTGGAAAAAAGACTTCATTGTAAACAGTCCCTCTTTCTCCATTAAGTCGGCCAGCTGCTGGCTCCTTGGGTTCCGTTGCCCTATTCCAAATTTCCTTACTTTCAGCTCACCATTCTCTCTTGTGCCTAGTTTTGCATTGAAGTCTCCCATTAACACCGTATATTGGGTTTTGGAGGAATGCATGGCTCTAGAGATATTCTCATACATTTCCTCCACCTCCTCATCGGGGTGTGCCGAGGTTGGTGCGTAAACCTGTATGACCTTCAGCGAATACCGTTTGGTGATTCTGAGTATAAGGTACGCAATCCTCGTCGACACACTCTCAATCTTTACAACGTTGTTAACGAGAGACTTGTGGACGATAAATCCGACACCTCCTTGGGACCCACCCGTAATGGAGGATGGTCGCCCACCCGGTAATAGAACAAGTTGCCGGATTCGAGGATTACCGTTTCCTCCCCCTCTCTTCGGACTTCGGATAATCCTATAATATGCCAGTGCAACTTGTCTATCTCTTCTTCCAGCTCCACAATCTTCTCGTCAGTCCTCAGGGTGCGTGCGTTGTATGTTGCCTGGTCGAGTCGTCGTAGGTGGCAACCGAACCTCCACCGGAGATTCTTAGCACCCACTGCCCCGCCGTTACCATGGTCGCCACCGTAGCCAGGAATAGCGGGGCCGCCGGGGACTGGGGGCCGTCTCTTTGTTACATTCATTCATGGGGGGGTATTTGCCATAGTTGCCATGCTTGGCGAGCGGGTTGGCAACCGCGGTTTTTTTTTTGTAATTTCGGCTTCTTTCAGGAAGATGCTGCTGCCCATCTCCTGCCTGTTTCCCTTTGTCGCCTTTTACGACACCCACGGGAAGATATGGGGTAGTGGATATTCTTAACCGCCACTACACGGCATTCGATATGTTATGGTATGATTCGATATGTACTAGAATAAATAAAAAAAATTGGTAAATCCTATGCATGCCCTAAGCGCATTAAAAAAATTACGTAAAATAAATACGATTTTTTTTAAAGTAGTTTAAATACACACAACTTTTCACCTATGACCATATTATATTTCCAATTTTCCAATAATTTTATGTCAAACTTCAATTTAAAAAAAAATTGGAAAACCCAACAGTGCTCGACTCATAATGCTCATATGATCTTCATATCAACATTCAGGTCACTCCATAAACTCCAATACGTATTAAAGTATACATTTACTATTATTAATACTATTATTAGTATTAATATTAGTAATACTATTATTTATTCTGTGCATTTAAAATATTGTAATAAAAATCTGTGATTATTATAATAATCAAGTATGTATGAAATTTGGTTTTTCGATTATTTTGTATTTGTACGGCGATCTTTTTGAGCCGCTGCAAACATCAGTATTTCGATACAGTATCCACTCACGACGGTGGTTGACACCGGATTGAGTGAAGCAGTCTATTTAGTAAATTAAGGCTGCTAAATCATCGAAAATTTTGGCATTTCGCAGCCGCCAAAATGAATTATAACTAAACAAAACAAAATTAAACTGCCCTTTACATTCCATGGCTTCCCACGTGATAGATGAAGAGATTAAAAACTAGATTGAGTTTAACAATTGATATTTTCAAAAGTTATCATGTTTAACTTTCCATGCGGTTTTGATAAATTTACACCATAAGCCACTAAAATCACCTATTTATGTGAAAATAGCAATTAATCGATTTTTCAAAAAATACCAATAATTTCAACAATCATTTATCTTTCTGACCATGTGCTTTTTTATATCATTTATATGTACAATATGATTGTTAGACACGATTTTATGCGACAAACGGTGGAATCTTGATTATAGGCGCTAGTAGAACATACCTACGCGCTTTGCGCTTAAAGCATGCAATAAATAGCAAGTTGGGGTGCGACAACATATATTATACAGGCAATAACTTCTACGGAAATCCCCCATACGTGGGGTCTACTGAAAGTTTTGGTTAAATCATAAACAATACATTTCGTCGATTGCATTTTTGCTACGGGTGGAGGCATCTTTAGGTAATCTAGTTTAGATTCGTGTAGAGTATAGAGTTTAGATTCGAAACACGTGTAGTATTGTCGTCAATGGTGTGTCTTTCCTAGTGTAGTGGTGCTGGGATTAGTGGTGACGGGGATAGTGCACGCAATTGAGGGAGGGCGGGAGGTGCTCTTCAAACTAGGTAAGACACATCATTTTATATTATAGATGTACGCGAAGTAATTTTTTACCAACTATAATTTCCAAAGACTTCTCTTTCTAATAGACATATGTATATGATGTACATTAATATTTTATATTGTTTAAAATATGGCTAGCAACTATCGGTACTTTTCACGTATACACGGCGTAAGGAGTGCATCCGTACAAATTATAGATGATATTATGCGTAGAGCATATGCAGACTTAATTATATATATATATTTTTACAAAGAGTCTCAATGTGTGATTTCCAATTCAATTTTTCATTAATCTCCAGCAACAGAAATCTCGTGCATTCGACTTCGGCAATGTTATAGTTATTGTATGATTACTTTAATTTTGACGAGTTTGCGTTGACTGAAATGTTTAACCTCTAATTAGCTTAAATTTGATTTTAAAGAATTATTTGCGCCATATTTGTATAAATTTGTATTTTGCAAGTTATTGTTATGGTGAAACGGCTTGATTGTAAAATGTTTTTTCTTCCCAGCAACATTGGCCTATAAAGTAGGCAAGCAAGTGATCTCGCTGGCCGAGGGCATGCCAAATGAAGACATGTTCCCGTTCAGTCGGCTGCAGCTACGGTTCAAGGCTGGAGGAGAGCTGAAGTTGGAGGGCAAAGAGCTGGCTACGGCACTGCAGTATATGCCGTCACAAGGGTAAGGTATAGAAGGCTCTATTATATTATATGTTAAGAAAATAAAAAAGTCATACCTGCCATCAACCAGGCTTAGCAGGTGGATTGGAACCACAGGTTATTTTTTATTGTTAAGATGTTATCAGGAAAATCTAGTGCAGGTGGAGTGACGACCTGATAAGGCATGCTGGAACTCGATTAATGCAGGTAGTTCAGTAACGCATTTTGTGGCATTACTTGCGGGAGACGTAGTCATTAATCATTAGTCATTTATAACATATACATTGAGTGGAAAAACATAAATAAATATAATATAAAATAAAATTAATTGACATTATTAAATCGTATTAACAATTTTTTTTATGGGATAAGGGTGAAAAACGAGCACACAGTCCACCTGATGGTAAGTGGTTGCTGCGGCCCATAGACATCTACATCTATCCTCTGTTACAGATCAAAATGCAGATGCGTTTTCACCCGTGAGGACTAGGATGGTATGCCTCATTTCCAGTAAAAAAGGCCTCCGGCCACCTGCACTTACCAAGCGAAACGCAGAGGTAAACCTCTATTTCACGCTGGTATTCTGTGAGGTCGTGGTACCACCCCGGTTCGAGCCAGCCCATCCATGCGACAGCAAAAGCTGCCGCCTGGCTCTACCACTGTCAACTAATCAAAATCAAAACTAAGTCTAACATTTATAATGTCATGAAATTAATTTAAAATATAATTATGCCTTGAGCTGATTAGTAACTGCCAATAAGGTTTTCGTCGGGGTCGATCAGCTGGTGATCTTCTGGTCAACCTAACTCACAGCTGGGCATAAGTAGTAGACTCCAAGGAGGGGACCCTTGGAGTCTACCACTCTTCGTCTTCTTCTCTTCGTGCACCCGAGCCCAAATCCTATCGTCATCACCTCCTTGTTCTCTAACACAATGTGGTCCATTATTAACTACCAGCTCACGCCATATCTTGTAGAGCGCCAGGTCTTTACGGTTACATAACATAAAGATAACCGCTCTGATCCATCCAACTACAGGCCTATCGTCATCATCTCCTTATTCTTGAAAATAATGGAGTAAATTATTAACTGCCAGCTCATGCGTCATACCTTGAGGAGCACCAGCTGATTAGTGACCGGCAGTATGGTTTCTGTCGGGGTCGCTCAGCTGGTGATCTTCTTGTTAACTAACATATAGATGGGCGCAGGCAATCGAGTTCAAGGGGGAGGCATTGGCGCTTATAGCTTGGACATAGCAAAGGCCTTCTATCGCGATTGGCACAAAGCGCTTCTTTCGAAGCTTCTTTCCTATGGACTTCTCGAGAAATTATACAATTGGATCACACATCAGTTTCCTTGCTGATTTGACACAGGTGATGCATTTTACACCGGCCGTGCCAATATTTCTCGGGATCACGTCATCGAGTACTTGGTTGTTAAACAAAGTTTCGGATTGGAGACGACTAAATCTAGTCCAGTTTAACCTTCAGAAGACACGGGTTTGCGCGTTTACCGCTAAAAAGAATCCCTTTCTCGTATCTCTTCAATTTCAAGGCACTCCCCTTGCCGCCTTCGCTAGCATCGGAAAATACAATGACATATTTAATGATTTGCAGTTTCGTGGGCACTTGGAAAGGAAGGCTAAATTAGCCTCCAATAACCTTGGCGCGCTCAGCAAAGCGGGACATTATTTCATGCCGGCACACTGCTTGCAACTTTACAAGGTGCAAGTTTGGCCTCACACGGAATACTGTTCTCATCTCTGGGTCGGGGCACCCTAGTGCCAGCTCCTTTCACTTGACCACATTCAGCCCAGAGTGGCTTCAATCATCGACGGCTGAGTTCGTTATAATCGACGCGATTTACTGGCGCTGCTTGTTTTCTATCGCATCTACCACGGGGAGTGCACTGAGGAATTGTTCGGATTAATTACATCTACCAAATTTCACGAACGCACATCTCGTCAAAATTCACGATACCATCCTCACCATCTGGATGCTTGGTAGTCCACGACTGTACCTTTTACTAGAAGTTTTCTTCCTTGCACAACCTCTTAGTGGAATCGATTAACATCGGAATTTTTCTCGGACCGATACGACTTAGATATGTACAAGAAAATAATATTTTCTAAAAGTCTGGCAACACACCTGCAATCCCCTTGGTGTCGCAGGTATTCATGGGCGAAGATAGTTACCTACCATCAGGTAAACCGCATACCGATATGCCCACTCTTTCGTAAAAAAAATTACAAATTAAACTTAATCATTCACTGTATAGAATTTTTAACCCCGTGTAGTGGCGGGTCAGAATACCCACTACCCCATATCTTCCCGTGGGTGTCTTAAAAGGCGACTCGTGAAGAAACCTGCATGTCTGAGAAATAAAAAAAAAATCGAAGACATGTGAAGTTTTCCAATACGCATTGGGGCAGCGTGGCGGACATTTCCTTGCCCTAAAATCCTCTCAGAAATGAGGGGAGGCCTGTGCCCAGCAGTGGGATGTATTATAGGCTGTAACTTATTATGGAACTATCCGAGGTCTGAAGAGAGGGGAGGACACGGTAATCCTCGAATCCGGCAACTTGTTCTATCACCGGGAGGACGACCATCTGTCCAAAGGGGTGTCGGATTTATCGTCCACAAAAGTCTCGTTAACAACGTTGTAATGATTGGGAGTGTGTCAACAAGGGTTGTGTACCCTATACTCTGAATCACCAAACGGTATTCGCTGAAGGTCATACAGGTTTACGTACCAACCTCGGCACATCCCGACAAGGAGGTGGAAGAAATGTATGAGGATATCTCTAGAGTATGCATTCCTCCAAAACCCACTATACGGTGTTAATGAGAGATTTCAACGCAAAACTAGGCAGAAGAGAGAACGGTGAGTTGAAAGTAGAGAAATTCGGAATAGGGCAACGGAACTCAAGGGCCAGAAGCTGGCTGACTTAATGAAGAAAAAGGGACTCTTTACGATGAACTCTTTCTTCTAGAAGCGACCCCACAGGAAGTGCACCTAGTCCAGCTCCGACAGTTCGACAACAAATGAGATTGACTTTATTACGACGACTAGACGTCTACTGTTCAGTGATGTCTCAGTAATCGCGAGGGTGAAAACTGGTAGCGATCATCAATGGTTAGAGGCACACTGAACCTAAACGTTAAATTGGAGAGGTCTCGTTTAGTGAAGTCAACGCTCCGTCCCCTTCGTGCTCTAACCCAAAGCCTTGAAACCTTTCAGCTCGAGTTACAAAATCGTTTTCACTGCCTAGAAGATTGCAATGCAGTGGACGATATAAACGACAAGCTTGTGGGAACTAAGTTTTTCAAGACCCGCCGCAGAAGAACACAAAAACTCTCTGATCACACTCTTAATCTTATGGCTATTAGACAAGAAATGAAGCTGCAGTCTTCAGTAGATTTGATAGCATACAGGCAACTGCACAGACAGATCTCCAAATGTAGACTTATGCATCTATAATACTGTTCATATTGAAGAAGCGATCGAGCGGAACCAAGGCTCCAAAGTCTTTGCCGGAGATCTGTCGGCCAGAAAGAGCTAACTGCCAAAACCGAAGACCGAATGTGGCAGAATTGTCTCCGGGACACCTGAGATTTTGAATGAGATTGAGAGGTTCTATGGGCAGCTGTACACGTCACCGTTGGAACCACGTATACGTTTGAGTAACGATCCAAGAGCGAGTCTTATCCGACACTATTCCGATGATATCCCGGACGTCAGTCTGAGCGAGATTAAAATGTTTCTCCAGCACCTTACAAACGGCAAAAACGATGAAATTACAGCAGAACTTCTGAAAGCGGGTGGGACACCGGTACTTAAAGTCCTTCAGAAGCTCTTTAATTCCGTTCTCCACGATTGCACTACTCCGGAGGCGTGGAGCAGAAGTGCGTTGGTTTTTCTTGATTAAAAAAGGTGACAACTCTCTCTTAAAAAACTACAGACCGATTTCTCTTCTGAGCCGCGTCTACATGCTGTTTTCGAGAGTCATTACGGATCATCTCGCACGCAGACTCGACGACTTCCTGCCTCCCGAACAAGCCGGTTTCCGAAAAGGCTTTTGCACCATAGACCACATACATACCCTTCGGCAAATTGTACAGAAAACCGAAGAGTTTAATTTGCCACTTTATATTACGTATGTGGACTATGAGAAAGCCTTAGATTCCGTCCAAATTTGGGCGGTGTTGCAGTCCCTCCAGCGGTGCCAAGTGGACTGTCGGTATATCGAAGTGCTGAAGTGTTTATACAGCAGGGCTACGATGGCTATCCCAGTACAGAACCAAAGTGGGATACCTATTCAACTGCAGGGAGGTGTAAGACAGGGTGACGTTATATTCCCGAAACTCTTCACCGCTGCATTGGAAGACGTTTTCAAACTACTGGACTGGAAAGGATACGGTATCAACATCAATGCAAGTGCATCACTCACATTCGATTAGCCGACGATATAGTCCTTATGGCAGAATCGCTGGAGGACCTAAACACTATGCTCAATGACCTCAGTAGTCTCCTAACGGATAGGTCTTACGATGAATGTGGAAAAAACAAAAATCTTGTTTAACGTCCATGTCACATCTATGCCGGTAGTTTTTGGGAGCACTAAGCTCAAAATTGTCGACGAATATGTTTACCTGGGGCAAATACTCCAACTAGGTAAGTCCAATCATGACCGAGAGGTCAATCGACGGTTTAACTCGGGTGGACAGTGTTCGGGAGATTACGATACATTTTCTCGTCAAACATACCTCAGAACCTCAAAACTAGATTGTGCAACCAGTGCATGTTGCCAGTGATGATATATGGATCTAAGACGTGATCCTTCACTGCTGGCCGTATTACGTAGCTCAAAGTCGCTCAGCGAGCTATGGAGAGGGTTATGCTTGGCGTTTCTATGTGTGATAGATTTAAAAACGAGGATATACGCAGTAGAACCAGAGTATTCAACATAGTCCAAAGAACTAGTATGCTTAAGTGGCAATGGGCCCGCCAT
The DNA here is from genome assembly GCA_033319125.1 of Parnassius glacialis. Lineage (NCBI taxonomy): Eukaryota > Metazoa > Arthropoda > Insecta > Lepidoptera > Papilionidae > Parnassius > Parnassius glacialis. The sequence continues at coordinate 739,870 of JAVANC010000023.1, read as the reverse complement.
ATAGCTCGAAGAACCGGCAACCGATGGGGAAGAAAGGTTCTCGAGTGGCAGCCTCGTACCGGCAGACGAAGTGTAGGGCGTCCGTCTACTAGATGGAGTGACGACCTGGTAAGACATGCAGGAAGTCAATGGATGCAGGTAGCTCGGGACCGTTCTTTATGGCATTCTTTGGGGGAGGCTTATGTTCAGCAGTCGATTTGTGAAGGGCTATTATGATGATGATGATGATAGAATTATTCTCCAATATAAAAGATTTTGATATTTTTAGGTACCCAGCGTTGATATCAGAACTGCGCGACTTCCAACGGTCAGTGCACCGGGCGCCGGGAGCGCGCGACGTACTCGTCACGAACGGCGCGCAGCACGGCATCTACCAATGCGTGGACATGCTGCTCGACCCCGGCGACCCAGTCGTACTCAGCGAGTTCTCCTACACTGGCGTCATCAGTGTGGTACGACCTGACTTTGTAACAAAATAAACACGTATACAAACATTTTAGGTTTTTTCAGCTTTTTTAACAGGGATATCTGTTTCTTTACAGCACTTTATATAGAATGAAGGTGACAAACGAGCACACAGTTTACCTGGTAGTAAGTGGATGCTGTGACCCATAAACATTTACACCTATCCTTAATAAAGTATTAAAATGTAGTTGCGTTGTCACCTCCGAGAATTAAGAATGCCTAATTTCCAGTAAAAAAGATCTCCAGTTTTCTACAATGACCATACGAAACACAACAGCTATAATATAGCTGCGGCGTGGCTCTATCACGTACAACTTGCAGTGTTAACAACACATACTTAAAAAAAACATGCTTGAATGTCGTTGAGCACTCGGTTGGAACGAAGTTCCTTTCGTAGTATATTGTTATTGATAAATGTATTATATTATTAATTAACAAATACAAATAAACGAATTACTAGCATCTATTAAAATAAAGCGTCATTTAAAATAAAATAATATTTCTTTCATGGTGTAACGACCCCCCCCCCCTTTCTCATCTCTTCACTCTTTCTATATATATTTATACCTTTATTTTCTTAGAATCTATTTCTATAAGTTATACAAGTATATCTAACTTACGTGACCAGTATATTAATCATACATTGATCTTTCTAAAGGTTCAAATAAAGGCCGTATAATAAATTTATGGCGTGATCGTCTTAGTTAGGACCCTTATTTACGTTGTGTTTGTATAGTAACTTAGTTCTTTTAGGTGTATCTTGGAAGAATGAATATTTGCGAGAGCAATCAAAAGCTGTTGGTAGTGTCTTATAAGCTAAAGAACCCCGTTCACGAAGACAGAGCTCAAATAAAGTTAAGAACAATAAATTGTCCTTATTCCACTTGTATCAGGTTCACAACAGTCAATTCCTTATTAATTAATCCCTTCCCGCTTGGAAAAGGCTCACAATATTTATATCAAATACCAGATACAAGGGCTTCGCTCTTCCACATTTAAAAAAATGTGGAGGAGGTACACGGCTCTGCACACGCCGCGCACGGTCAGCGCCAACCATTTTAATGCGCTCCCCCCCCCCCCCCGAAGGGTACGCAAAATTGGGAACTGGACCGTAGTCCACAGCAAAATAACTGGCGAACCAGTAAAAGAGGCCTTGGCCCCTTGATAGTGCGTAAGCACAAACATCGACCGAAGTCGCGCATGTCAATGCGTGTAAACGTCATACAGAATACGATCAAATCCAGCCACAGTGAATGTACGTCACACGGGTTAGGCAACAATAGGCACACTAGCCATAAAAAGCCGTCCGTGAGCGCCACCACCTGCCAGACCGCCATTCCTGCAGACGTGATGTAAGTGTAAGGCATCACCACCAATTGCATGGTCAGCACGGCCAATTGGGCGCAGAGCGTGTCATGAGTTTACCGCTCACCTCAAGGGAATGGGGTCCCACGTTGCGCGGCTTTCGGCCGCAGCCTTGAGAGCCTCCTCAGATTCTCCCTCCAGCTACCACCCGCATGAGGTCGACACATATGCTCCACCAACCAATACAATGGCAGATATAGCCAATAGGCAGTTATAAGATATTAGTAATAATTCGCCATCAGAAAGGGTTTGTGTCACTGACGTTGAGTATATGCATTTTTCGATCATGTTTGTCTCACCCACCAACAAGTTGCCTTCAATCTTTCAAAGGTGGGAACTTTATAGAGATATATTAATATGTTGTTATATAAAACATCATGGAGGGCAGACAGTCTGCAGCCCCGCTATGAAGGGACCCGACTTGGGCAAAGCTACTTGGGTTGTGAATCAAACCAAGATGCAGAGAGCGCCATTGAGAAGAGCGACCCGCCAAACAACCATCGCAGAGACGCAATGCTGCAGAATGCAACAAACATCAAT